>CM051463.1:46294-1246294 GCA_028095005.1 Rhynchospora pubera | reverse complement strand
GAAACAAGGATGGAAAGGATAAACTCAAAAAGGGATTAAAAAAAGAAGGTATGGTAGTATAAATTGAATATATGATAAGTACCCAACTGAGGCTGCCATCACAAATGTAGTTGAAGGTACGAGGTTAGACAAAGCCGAAACCAAGGAAGCATTCCCCAAATTCAGACCTAAAAAATGTAAAATCTTGTTTCCAGTGCCTCTGTTAATTATGTGAAATAACAAAGATGTATTAACGAAATAACAAAAAAACGAAGTCTGAAGATTGAAACAGTTGTTTGTTTTTACCCAAAAAGTGCAGCAAGAAAAATCAAACAAAAACCTCTCAAGCTGACGGACATTCCAGCCACTCCTGACCGTCTGTATATAAAATATATTAAACCAATTTCAGAAAGGTTACTATAAAAAACTACAAGTAGTAAAAAATCATAACTGTCTCCCATTGTATATATGCAACCCTTTGTAAAAGTAGCAATTAAAGAAACTGAAATTCTGAAGTGAAGCACTCAAGCAAAGATCGAGCTGATGTATAAGAAACAGAAAAAGTTTATGTACTTTCCAATATCAAACAATTTGACTCTATTTTTTTTCCCCTAGAAACTTATTGTATCATCATATAGTAAAAATTAGTGCCAAACCAATAGCCCTACTTAAATTACAAAATTGTCTTTTTTTTATTTTGAGACGGATCAAATTTTCACAAATAGCTTCATCAATTCTTTCAAAAACCAATCATTACTTACCAAGAACAGATGGTCCGTACCAGATACAAGTTGAGAGAAAAATAAATCAATAGGAGAGAGAGAGAGAGAACCCTCTGAGGAAAAATAAAGCTGGAAGAAGAGCAAGAGTGGCAATAGACTGTCTGTAGACAACAAAGACCAAGCTGCTGAATCCTTGTTGGAATGCCGCCTTTGCTAACAGATTCATCACTGCAAGAATGCTATGCATCGTCACCATCGCCATGAAGGGTTTGTAAGCCTCAAGGGAGAATGCCCCCATTCTCTCTCACTGTTTGTCTCTGCCTCTGTGTGATTGTATTCGGTTGTTGGTTGTGGTGGTGATTGGAGCTTGGAGGTGTGGGAGTCGGGATTGGTTCAAACTTCAAAGTGACTATTTTTTAGAATAAGACTTGGTAGAAAACTTCAAAGTGACTTGATTGGAGGATTTTGGGATGGGATCCGCATTCTAATGGAAATGCTTCTTTATAAAAACGAACACAAATAAAATAGATAAAATAAAGAAAAATTAGAAATAACCCCTCAAATCTTCCTCAATTGGACATAACCCTAGAAACTTTAAATTCGGATAAGACCTCTATAATCATATCAATAATAGATATAATCCCATTTTTATTTATTTTATTTATTTTAGTAATTTTCTGAAAAGAGAAATGGACTGTATAAATTTTTTATCTTCACACTCTAGGCTCCGTTTGGATGGCTTCTTCCCGGAATAAGGAATAAGGAATAACCACTTTTTACTAATAAATTATTTCTAACTATCCAAACTCTTCACAAAAGTTACACACTTCCCAATAAATTTACCCCTTCCCAATAAATTTCTTCCCTTCTTCCTTCTTCCTACCTTATTCTCAACGCATCCAAACGGAACCCTAACGAAGTAACAAGTTAAGAATTTGTTGGCAGCATCTGTCAACCATTTCAAAAAAAAAAAAAAAGTTAAGAATTCCAAAGGGCCGACTACCAGCGGAGAGAGACTGCTGAATTTTGAATAAATTAATATTCTGATAAAAATTAGTGCACCTCATCTACGAGCACAGTTAAAGTAAAATAAACCCTTCTAAAAAAATGAACAAAGCCTAATCAATCTTTTATCGAAAAATATTCTTGTTCCTCCACTCGGACAAGAAAAATTTGAAAACAAACTTTTCACCAAACGCATTTCAATTTTTTTATTTAAATATAACATAGAATTAGAAACGAAAATAATACAAAACGGATATATTACTTAGTAATTTCTTGTCTTAAAGGGTAATAATAGCCGATAGATTAGTTATAAAACATCAAAATTATTTGTTGCGGACTAAATTTTTATAATTAGATTTAATCTAGATCATTCAGTTAAAATTATAAACATGGATGAATGATTACGATTCAAAACACCATCTTGTATTATACGGTAATTCAGGGCTTCATCTAATAATTTGTCTTCCTTTTCAATTTTTTTTATTAACGCCTCCATTTTCAACATACCAGATATTTTGGAGCTTGGTGTGTTTGGTTCACGCATGAACTAGGGATGAACAAGGGAGCCACGAACAACATTTAGTTCGCGCCTAGTTCATGTCTAGTTCTTGAAAATTGAGGGATTAGGGACAAGGGAAGATGTTCGTGAACAGCCTAGTTCATGATGTGTTTGGTTCGCGCGAACTAGGGCTGTTCACGAACAGCCTGTTCGTGGTGGTATCCAAACACACCCTAAGAGGACAAAAATGTCACTGTCGAACTGTCAATTGGCATTGTCATTCTTACACAAATTTTTCAATTTTTAATGCCCCATTTTTTTCGAATATTCGGAAGAGGTCGCCTTCTACATTTGGAGTCTCAGTCACTGTGTTGTCTACCTTATAACCAGTAATATAGTGCTTAGTTGATAGATTATTGGTAAGTGGTAACAATCAAATCATAAACGTTCAATTTAAGACCTTTTGTGGACCGTTTGAGCAAAATAATTCTCGTGAGAAACTCTTATGTTTATTCCCATCTTATTACTGCATAAAAATATTGTTAAAAATCCGACTATAAAATTAAAAATATATATATTAAAAAATAATTAATGCATATAGTTAACTATACGTCCATTAATTCGGTACAACAGGGAAAACAAAAGAAAACATAAATTGCGGTTGAACTTTTTAAATCGAGGAATTTTAGTTTTAGTTAGCACATATATATAAATAAAGAACATTTTTGGAAGCCTTCCATGTCACTCCCCTTCTATATAAACTGGTGAATGAAGCGGAGCAAAACAAAATAATTGTTATCCTTTCCTTTAAAGAATAAAAAAAAAAAAAAATCACGACTGCTGTTTGTCAAAAGCATCTCTTCTATCTTGACAAAATTTTGGGAACTGGGCAATCGGATACATATTCTCTAATTTTCTACTGCGGCTATATAGTGACAAAGAAAAAGATAGAAAGAAAGAAAAATAAAAATAAAAATAAGAAAAACATTAAAGAAGCAAGCAAAAGCACCGAACAGCAGAGATGCTCAGATGGTTGCTACGTAGCTGAAAGCTAGCAATTCCTGAGGAAAATCCAATGATGAATCACTCCCAAAAAACAGTGGCAATAACCGTGGCCTTGAAATTGTCTCTTTTAAACCAAGGTAGAAAAGTGAAGCAAAAGGAGTTAGGAGAAGGTAAAGGGATGCTAGCAGTTGAACGCAACATTCCCCATACAGTGCAATCTAGAAAGAGATGAGTTGCAGTTTCACAAATGTGCTGTAAGAAGAAAGAGCATCTCTCTTCTAACATGAATATGCCTCTTAGGGTCTGCTCCAGAAATGCAAATCGGAGGGAGAGGAAAGAAGAGTAAGAGAAACTTTACTCTGTCCGAATAGTTACTGCTTCAAATGAGAAGTTTGAGAAGGGAAAAGAAAAAAAGAGAGAATAAGAGATAGAGTGATTTTGTGAAGAGTTTACTCTTAAAGTTTACCCCTCGATTTGAGAGTAACAAAATTTGGGCAACCTTTACTCTACTTTCCTCTCCGTTCCATTACTAAGGTTGTTCTGGAACATAGCCTTAAGCAACTGATCCTAAGAAGCCTACCATGAGTATGGCTGTCAACGATATACCGTTTCGCCATTTTTTGTTCCGTTCCGTTCCAACGGAATGGATAACGATACGAATTTGCATTTCGTTTCCAGAAGCGGAACAGTAAACGAAATAATAGGACATACCGTTGTTGAAACGGAACGGTAAACGGAACGAATCATTTCGCTTCCGTTTCGACAAATACATCTGTTTTTAGTCTAAATATTCGTTGTTACGTTCTATTCCTTCCAAACGAAACGAATAACGGAATGAAATGGCATATCGTTTACTGAAATGGAATACGAAATGGAATAGCATACCGTTTACTGAAACGGAACGGCAAACGGAATGAGTCATTCCGTTGACGTTATAAGCGTTAGACAACCCTAACCATGGGCTAGTAATAGTAGAAAGAACTTGATTTACGGGTGGACCTTTAATTTCCATAGGGCGTGCTTGGATGGGCCGGAAATAAAACTATTCCCGGAAGAGGCCTATTCTCGGAAGAAATTTTCATCCAAACACTGAAGAATAAATCAGGAAGATAGGTTTGTCTTCTGAAAAAGAAATATCGAAAGAGTTGTGCCTTTAAAAATAAATTTTCGATATTCCCTCTCTCCTCCAAAAAATATTATTCTTAGCCCTCTCTCTTCGGGGATAGTATCCTCTATCAACTTTCTGAGGTTGGTAGAATGCCAATGTTTGATCCGAGCAGTTAGATCTAATTTCGACGGTTAAAATTTTTCGGACCTATCAATCCGATTATATGCACGGAGCTCCTTTAACCGTTGAGATTAAATTTAACACTTCAGATCGCAAGTCAGCACTCTACCAACTTTTAAAATTGGCGGAGGATGTGATTCATCTCTCCTCGAGGAATTTGAATTAAAGATAAAATAATCATGCACATGGCACCGTGAATATTTCCCAACTTGTGTATGCTTCAATAAAATAATCCTGCACATGGCCCTCTTACGGCCGGTGATTATTTCCCAACCAAATTCGTGCTCATGGCCAGTGATTATTTTCCAACCAAAGTCAAATTCGTTCACTACCACAAAAAAAGGCTTTTGTAACGGGTCATTTATAACGTTTTTTTTAAAACCCGTTACAAATCTGTCAAAAATAGATGCCTGAAAAAAAGTTGATCTATTCTGTAACGTTTTTTATAAAACAAGCGTTACAAATTTTTCGTCAAAAATACAAAAATAATATATAATGCTTCTGTAACGTTTTTTATATAAAACACGTTACAGATCTGTAACGTTTTTTATATAAAACACGTTACAGATCTGTAACGTTTTTTATATAAAAGATGTTACAGATTATCATTTTTTTTGTAATATTTTTTATATAAAGAATGTTACAGATTTTTCTGATATTTGTTAGGGTTTCTTGCTTTCTCCTCTCCTCCGTTATTTTATTTTTCCGAAAAATCTCTAAGTCTCCCTCTCTACTCTCACACTTTCTCGTTTAAACCACTAGCCGCCTCCTCTCCTCTCGTCGGCCTCAACTCGATCCTCCTCTCGTCGGCCCAACTGCGCCACTAGCCGCCTCCTCTCCTCTCGTCGGCCCCAACTCCACTAGCCGCCTCCTCTCGTCGGCCTCCTCTCTCTCTCAGTACCTCAAACCCTAACCGGTGACTGACAGTGGCTCGACGGTAGGGACAACAGCAGTCGACGTCTGCCCCGTCTTCTCCCTGCCGCGTCACCAGACCTTCAACCTCTGTTGTGTGCCAACTCTCTAGTAAGCATCTCCACTGCACTTGTGTCATCTGTTTGCTTTCCCTATTCATTGAGGTATTTTATCAAACAGCTGGTTTGCATTGTTGAAGGTGTGCCAGAGTCGAAGAAATGGCGTGCAACAGTCTCCACTGCACTTTCTGCGGCTCTTGTGGGATTGGCCGCTGCTGGGCCAATGCCGGCTATGGCTGACCTCAATAAGTTTGAGGGAGCACAGCGTGGCGAATTTGGGATTGGCTCGGCTGCTCAATTTGGATCAGCTGATCTCAAGTACAATTATGCTAATTTTTAAAAGTTTCCCATTTCCAAAAGTTTTCTTTAAATTTAGATTTTCTTGTCCATTTGTATTAATCATGTGTCTTATTCTGCTGGTCTTGTAGGAAGGCTGTATATGTAAATGAGAATTTTAGGTACCTTCTCCTAATCTGTTATATTTGTTTGAAATGGACCACTAAGTTTTTATCTTATCTATTAATTATAATTATATTAATAACATTTCAAGTCAAAAGCTTATGTTGAAAGAAAGTGTATCTTATGATTGTAGACGGAACCAAAATATAAGTTAATTTTGGCAACTTTTATCGTAGCATTTCTCAATTTATTAATTAAACCAATTTAGGCAGCATGTCCTATTTGTATTTCCTAAAAAAATTTAAGTATCTCCTACTTACTGCCACCACCAGTATCTTTATTTTGGCATTTCCACCATACTTTTTCTTTCGTTTGAATTGGCCATCTGTTTTTTTTTTTTTTTGACAATCGAATTGGCCATCTCTACAACACCATATCAATACCAATAATAATTTTATTATTATTTATTATTATTATTATCTTATCCGATTTGTTCTTTGTTCAAATTCTTTGCAATAGTGGACTTGGAAGCAGCTAATTATTTCTAGTGTGGTGACGATCTTTTCTCATTCAAGTCGACAACAAAGGTGCTAATTTTCTCGTTCAAATTGTCAATTAATTGTTAATTGTTAATTTCTATCAATTAATTGATGTCTTATAATCAAATGCAGAAAATCGATTCGGTTAGAAAACCATACACGAAAGAAGACATTGGAGGAGTCGTAGATGAAGTCATAAAATTCATGTATAGTAATATATTCGGATAATCAATTTGAAATGTATCGTGATTCTTGTAAATTGATATATATATATATGTATATATATATTTATTGAACTTAATTTATTTTCTCATTTGCATGAATTTTTTGTTATTTTGATGTGTAAATGCATGTATATATATATGTGATATTGTGTTTGTGATATGCATGTTAATTGTATGTTTGGTACATTAATGTACCAGTTGGTACGGCTAGCAAGATGGACTAGCCACAAAATATACCAGCTATATTAAAAAAAATAAACAAATTTGCAACATTTTTTTCCAAAAAAATGTTACAGAATCCTATAATCTGTAACGTTTTTTTTGAAAAAAAGGTTACAAATATATAGAAAAAACCGTGTATAAAACTAATTTAATAATGTTCTGTAACGTTTTTTTTAAATGAACGTTGCAGATCTGTAACGTTCAATACTTTTTGTAACGGAGCCTACTGTAACGTGCCCATAAACGTTACAGATTATTTTTTTTGAACGTTACAAAAAAGGAAATTTCGTGTAGTGGTTTTTAAACAAATCTTGTACGGTCAAAATTATAATATTGTTATTAATTATTTTATTGTAATAATAATATTTTGGATATAACCCCTGCAAATTTCTCCAATCAGATATAACTCCTGCAATCATTCAAATTAGATACAACCTCTATAATCTTTATACTCTTGGAAATAACCCCTTTTGATTAAATCTATCTTATTTTTAATTCAAGAAAACCAACGATATAACTTTGTGACAAAATTGTCCTTCTTTCCTATCAAAGACGTTTCATCTTCCTTGAGTTCCTGACAATTTGCATTCTTAAATATGGCAATCTTTGTTTATTTTGTATTTTGTTTGTGTTGAACTTTTTACAGGGCCTAAAGTTAAACTCATCAAATTACTATACATCAAGAGCTAATTTAGCGTGAAAGATCAATGCACTTTTCATTATGAAACAATAATAATAGCAGCACACTAAACTTTTTTTTTTTTTGAGGGCTGTTGGCAAATTGCCAACGGCAAATTTTAATTAAAAAAAAAGAGAAGAGAATGTTTACAAATGTACAACCAAGAAATAGAAAATTCCGTCTTTCTCACTACGTAACAGAAATACATAACAGAAAAAAGCAAACAGTAGAGGGAGAACTAAAAAAGCTTCCTAAGTCTAACTGAGTATCCAAAGCCTAGTGTTGGATTGTATGTCTGTGAACACCTGTCGTAGCGATGGTCGTTTGTTGTCGAACACTACTGAGCATCGATGCTTCCAAATGGTCCAGCAGGTAGCCGCCCAGAGAGTGCTCCACATTTATCTTTGCTGGTTTGGTAAGTTTTGCCTAGTCGTTTGTCAGACATTTAGCACATGAGAATTGAAAGAATGTAGTGTGACATTAAAATAAGCAGTCATCCTGGTAAGGATCTCCTTGGCAAAGGGACATGAGACAAAAAGATGATCAGATGTCTCTATCTCCTGTAGCTGACAAAGCTTGCAAGCTTGTATGGTAGGCCATCCTCTTTTCGCTAGGTTATGTTGTGTGAGGAGCTTGTCTCGGAGAAGTAGCCAGAGGAAGAGAGTCACCTTGGGTGGAGCTTTCAATTTCCAAAGTTGTTTATGGTAGGGGCACAAAACACCTGTCCAGGCCATAATTTTGTATGCCGAGGCGACCGTGAATTGTTGGTCTGATGTCCAATTCCATGTGATGGTAGGTCGAAGGCCATGGGAGCCTACCATAGGTTGGAATATCGCCTTTGTTTTAAGCAAGTCTGCAAGAATTGTGGAAATTGAGGAGTTACTATGAAGGAGATTGTGGTCTCTTGTTCCAAAGAGATCGAAGACAGTAGTCGACCAGACTGAGTTCGGTTTGGTTCCTAGAACCCAAATCCACTTGGCAAGTAATGCCTCATTGTGCGTCCGAAGATTAGGTATCCCTAGTCCTCTGTTATATTTTGGCATACAACATTTGTCCCAACTAACCAGGCAGTGTCCTCCCAAACATTTATTGTTCCCTCTCCATAAGAAATTCCTACGCATTTTGTCAATCTGGTTAATTACCCAAATAGGTAGCCTTATAACCTGCATATAATGGAGAGGCATAGCTGAGAGAACATATTTGACTAGGGTCAACCTTCCCGCTAAGGACAGGAATTTAGACTTCCAACCTTGTAATCTCCTTTGTAATGCTACTAGAAGCGGTTGAAAGTGGATCTTTTTAAGCTTCTTGACAGATAGTGGTAGTCCCAAATAAGAAATAGTTACGAGCTTAACCTGACAAGCAAGAATAGCTTGCACAATAGGAACGTGCTCTTGCTTCATAGCTATCGGCACAAAGACATATTTGTTATTATTAATCTTGAGACCTGTAAGATCAACATACTGGCGCAAGATTGCAGTCACAATACGCAAATTATTAGGGTGCGCCTTCATTACTATTGCTGTGTCATCAGCGAATTGTAAGATTCGTGGAGGCAGTAAGACAGGAGTTGCCATCAAATGAACATCACACTAAACTTAAAACAATTCTTTATACCCGTGAATGGTTTGTGTAGAATTTTTTTTTAAACCACGGCAAAATTAAATCAATTATTATTATGCATGAAATATCAATTTTGAAGAGGCTGCAAAAGTCTCCTTTTTAACGTTGTCCTTATTATACCATTGAATTTAGAAAATAGTTGAAAAAAATCATGGAAAAAATAATAACGTGGATTAGCAAACAAATGCTATTTTCACTTGTGATATTCAAAATTGTTTGAATGGTTGAACCCATTTAACGTGACAGACTACAAAAAAACAAAAATTAGTTGTCATTTTAAGGATGCAAAATCATATCGGTTGAATTGCTAAGGAAGATGAAACATCTTTGTTGATTTTTTTAATTAAAAAAAGATAAATTTAATCAAAAGTTGTTATTTTCAAGAGTATAAAGATTATAGGGGGTTATATCCAATTTCAATGATTGTAGGGGGTTATATCCGATTGGAAAAGTTTACAGGAGGTTATATCTAATTTTGCCTGTTGTAATATAACACTATTAATTATTTTTATATTATTATTGTTACTTACTTTATTTGTCTAATTATTTGTATTAAATAATATTAACAATTAATTTAATAAAATTATTAATTATTTAGTATAATAAATAAGAAAAGAATAATAAATTAAAATTAGTTGTGAAAAAATAAGATAAACAATTATTTTATTCATCTCTTCTATTAATAAATAAACTACAACAATAAAAAAGATAAATGATTATTTTAATTCAATTCTTTCATTCCTTATTTCTAACTCACCATCCAAATAATATTTCTTATTTCTGAAATAACATATTTCCACTCTTTCCAAAGTTACACACTTCTCAATATTTTTTTTCTAAAATATTTATTCCTTTCTTATTTCCATACCATCCTTATTCCCATACCATCCAAGATGGCTCTATAAAGGCAAGGCCTTGCTCGGTGTAATTAGGCGGTTTGAGGGGGCAGGTTTGTTAAAACCAAAGTAGAAAAGCCTTGTTCCACCCCAGTTGTCGTACCAAAACAGAGTACTATGGCCAAAGCATGGAACCGTTTCAGTAAAATCTGAAACATAAGATGCAATGACGTGAGATCTTTCCCATGGAACCGTTCCAGAGCCAACGAAAAAGCAAAGCACAGTTGTGTAGATCCAAATTGTGAAGTCCAAACCCCCAGAGACTTAGGAAGGCAAATCTTGTCCCAGGAAAGGAAGTGAAAACCATTTTTTTCCAAACTGTTTCTTCCCCAAATAAGCTCATGCCTGACCTTATCAATTGCTTGTTAATTAGATTATTTTCGATAATGAGCTGATGAGCCTATATCAGAACGACCCGACAGTCCCAGATAAGGGCTGACTGGTCCGTCCCAGAACTAGGACGACTGCACTGGACTCATGTAGGATGGACCGTTCCAGGACTGGAACGGACCGGTCTAGATTGTGCGCCAGATATGGAAACAATCTATTTTGGTATGGGCAGATTCTGCTTAATTCTCCAAGTCATTAAGATATATGGTAATAGGCTAAACCATCTTGGCAAACTTTGCCGCACTCTCTGGTCTCCAAATTAATGAAGAAAAGAGTCTCTTTGTCCTTATCTCGCTGAACCAGAAGGCCACTGCAACGGTCTCTGCTATCCTTCCATGTCCGGTCAAGTCCTTTCCAATTACGTATCTTAGCCTACCTTTATCCATCAGACATCAGAATAAATTACATTTCAAGCCTCTTATAGACGTTTTCCAACGGAAACTGGATGGTTGGCGGACAAGATCCTCTCAATAGTGGGTAGGTTAACACTTCTCAAATATGTCCCTACGGCTCTACCCCTTCACTACATGCAGGTCTTAAAACTCCCTGCTTGGTTGATCAAACACTTAGATGGGATAAGAAGAAGGTTATTTTGGAAAGACAAAGACAAGTGTCTGCGAGGCCACTGCTTGGTGAATTGAACAAATTGCTGCCTCCCTAAAGCAAATGGGGGCCTCAGTATCCTTAGTTTGACACAATAAAATCAAGCACGCCTCAAATGGTTGTGGAAACTCCAGGCAGATTCTGACTCCACCTGGACAACCTCAATCAGACTTGCTATATGGCACTACAGATCTGCAAGCTTTGGCGCAAGATGATAGGATTTCAAATGGTCTCAAGGACATCTTACAACAATCAGACCTTTTTAATCTCTCTATCAACCGCCCAAATGGCGGCCAGGTTGTAACTTGGAAGTGGACTATAACTGGCCTTTTCAACTGCAAGTGCTTACCGCCTACTTGTATATTCTTGTAACTGTAACCTTTTCTTTTCTTAATGAAATTTGCTAGTTTGGCAATTGCCAACTAGCCTTCAAAAAAACAGCTAAACACGCTCTGGATACCAAACATCAAAAACTAAGCATGCCCAATAATTAACTCCACGCTTTGGGTACAACTCTTTCAGAAACAATCTGAGCCTGCTCGGCAGCTCGGGATGCCTCTTAGTCTCTTACGCTTTCAACATGCACAATCAGGATGTCAGAGCATGCAACTTCACATTTGCACCAAGACAGATTATGGCGGTTTTTAAAGAAAGAAGAAGATTTCAGAAATTTTTTTATTTACAGAAAAATTAAATTTATGCTTACATGTGTGCCATACCAGAACTAAGTCAACCAGACAGCAAGTAACACATAATAAAAAAGGACGCTATAGTTTTTCTACCTTGTGTTATTTACAAGAAGTGGTTGTCTAATAATATGTTCATTATGATCGTCATTATCATCTATTGATATGTTTATCTCTGAGGCATCTACTATCGGAGTTGGCTCTTTTGCCTCTCCCTTGACATCCTCTGCCTTTCCCCATAACACTATGTATAATCCTCCAATTATACCAACGGCTCCTATCAAGCTGTACAGAAGATATAGTTCACAGGTATTTGGTGCAAGTTGGAGGTTGCAACTCGAATGACAGAAAATGACATTGCTGAAAAATAAACATGCAAAAAGAGGTAATTCAAGCACACCTTCCAATGTGCAGTTCCTCGTGAAGTGTTATGGCCGCCAATATTACAGTTATTATAGTATGGAGCGGCATAAACATGGCACAATAAACAGGTCCTCTTACTGATACACACCAGGATTGAAGGTAAAAACATACTGCTGATCCAAAAATACCCTGTTTTCAGAGACACTTCATTTCAGGTAAATTTGCCAACATATACGTAGAGTACAGAAGTAATTAAATTACAATTAGGAACGAACTTGATTTTAACAATTCAGATTTTCCAGACATAGATAAGAAACGATAAATGATTGGTTAGTAAAAGTGTAGAATATACCGCAAAAGAACAAGCCAAGAGCTCAGTGGTTGTGTTAATTTTCCAAGCGTTTAAGTTTGGCTCTAGGAAGAAGACAATTGGAGCAATTTGGAGTGTTGAAAGTAAGCATAACCAAAATGCTTGTGGAAGAGGGTCAATATATTTACAGATCGGTACCTGATAATAAATTAAAGTCAAGAGAAGAAAGAGAACTAATGATATAACAGTAATAATAAGAAAATAAAGAATTTCTTTTATTTTTGTTCGACATGCTCTGATTTGTATGGCTATGTGTTCTGACAAAGCGCCAATAAATAAGAGAGGTGCATTCATTGAATTTTAATGATTGTGGTACCATCACCTGCAATATAAGCCATAAAGACCAACAACTAGTTGACACGAGTAGGCAACCAACGGCAAGTACCCACTTAAAATCGACAGAATGAAGAGCTGTTCCCAAATTTAGAGAACGACCAGAAAATTTCAGGATTGTGGGGCCTTTATAGAAGGTCAGAATCATTGTTCCACCAACACAAACTATTGTTCCAAGTATCTTTGCCCACGTTCTCAAACTCCTTACTTCCACATTTTCTAATCTGTTGAGAGAAACAGACCAATTATTAGTGATGAATATTAATGTATATAATTTGAACTCCTGTTCTCCTAAATGTTAATTTCATTATGGTGTGTAGTTGAATTCGTTTGGAGTAAGATGAGAACCTTGTGAATTTAAAAATATAGATAAACAACATAAAACTATCACTGCAATAATATATGCCAGACTCAGCTAGAGATTGATTGCACATGATGTATCTTATGAGTCTGCAAAAAATGGCTGATAGTGATGACCAAACTGAAACTTTACAAAAGGGCTTGATAGAAAGAAACAAGGATATAAAATGTAAGCTGTAAAACAATAAGGTATTGTAGAATAAAATCAAAAGATATGGTAAATACCCAACTGAAGCTGCAATCACAAATGTGGTTGCAGGTATTAGGTTAGACATAACCGCTACCAATGATGCAGTCCCCAAATTCAGGCCTACATACTGTAAAACCTTGTTCCCAGTGCCTCTGTTAATTATGTGAACAGAAAAATGTTTCAAACAACAGCAAATTATCCACATTCACAAATAAAGAGTGATAAGAATTTAAGCATTCATTTTGTGTTTACCCAAAAAGCGCAGCTAGAAAAATCAAACAACAACCATTGAAGCTAAGAGATGTTCCTGTGATTCCTCTTCTGTGCATAACATATGAAATCAATATTAGCAAAATACTGAAAATCAAAAGTCTCCCTTCATATGAAACTTAACTTTGTAATGGTGACAATATTTCATGGATACTAATAATCAACAAAATACTGAAAAAAAAAACAGTAATCTTACTACATAAAACCATAAACACAGTTGGTACTTGGTACCAATAACCATTTTAAACAACAAAGAGGTTCCAACATACAATAAAATTAGGGGCAGAGCAATATAGAAATTGATGCATCATTAGCGCTATACAAATTACCAAAATTGCCTTGTTTATTTTGAGAAAAATCATATTTTCTGAATTAGCCTTATAAGTCAGTTTAATCGGACCAATCAGCACTGCTAATAAATTAATTGAAAGGGCCCAGATGCAAATTAGAGAGAGAGAGAGAGGGAGCGTACCCTCGGGTGAAAAACAAAGCAGGAAGAAGTGCAAGAGTAGCGATAGATTGTCTATAGACAACAAACACAAAGTTGCTGAAGCCTTGTTGCAATGCTGCCTTGGCTAAGAGATTCATCACTGCGTAGACGCTCTGTGTTGCCACCATCGCCAGCAGGGGTTTGTACTCCTCAAGAGAGAATACCACCATTCTGTTTTCTCTCTCCTCAGTCTCTGTATTTCCGCGCGCTTGGTTGGGCCTGCTGTGGTGCTTCGATGGGATTGATATGATCTCCGCATGTTTTGACTTTTGGGGATGAACCCCGCATGTTTCAGGTGGCTATTACAAATAGGGGAGTCAATTTGGTACCGTTTCGAACGTTTTCGTTCCGTTCCGTTCCTCGAACATTTACGTTCCGTTCCGTTAAACGGAAGAAAAATTGGTTACGTTGTAGAAAACGGAACAGGCGGTATTGCACGTTAATGTTCCGTTTTACCAAAAAATGATTGAATCAATGGAAAAGAAGCTGAAATCAGTAGAAATTGAGGAACGGAACGGCTAACGGAACAGTTTTCTGTTCCGTTTTATAAAACGGAACGAAAACAGAATGAACTTCATTTCCGTGTACCGAAACGGAACGGAAAACAGAACACCCTGTTCCGCTTCCGTTATTAACGTTTGACAGCCCTAATTACAAAAATCAAACGCAACCGCCAGCTATAAATTGTTCTATTGGAAACAACTTTTCTAAAGGGCCCCCGGCTATTTAAAGATTTTAAAATGTTTTTTTTTACACTTTTAGTGATTTTTTAATAAAAACAATTTATATTAAAATAATTCAATAAGAACTATCAGTTATTTTTATTTTTTAATAAAAACTATGGATACACCGCATACATGAAGCACGCTATAAGCTTGATCAGGATTTTTAAATATCTCTATACAATACTGTAGTGGTTCAATTCCTGGGCAGTGGGCACCCCAGTATCGTTGATTCGTGACGAAACGTGTAACGGAACGAATTTTCGTTTTGTTTCACAAATAAAACAGTAAATAAAATGTGTTTTGTGATTTATTTGTGTAATATATAGTGCAAATATCACTGTTCAACCACTTACTGTTGAAACGAAACGAATAACGGATCAGTTCGGTACACACCGTTACTAAAATGGAACGATCCATTCCGTTTCCGTTTTCAACGCCCCTAGGTTCAAACTACGAGAGGATGTAAAAAAAAAGAAGAGAAAATTAGATATAATCCTTTTAAACTTCTCTATCTGGATATAACCTCTCGTAATCTCCATAACGGGAGATATAACCCGTCCAATCATGCTTGATTGGGATATAACTCTTTTGATCAGTTTTAGTTATTTTCGGGGCCATTTGGATGTTGTAGGAATTTAGGAAATTTACAATTCCTATGCATAAATTTATTGGAAAGTGTGTAACTTTGTGAAGAATTTTGATTGTTTATAACAAATTTGGCATATAAAATGTCCGGAATTTGCAATTCCGGCCTCATCCAAATGAGGCCTTCAATTAAAAAAATCAGCGACATAAAATTTATGGCCAAGATTCTTCACCTTCCTTTTTGCTATATACGATACAAAATTTTTGTCCTTCTTCCTAAATTGTTTCTAATTCTATAAATAAAGAATAAGCTCCAAATTTCTTATTCACGTAAAATCAAATAACACATCAATAAAAAATTTTGACTTAAATTGAACCTTATTCATATTTCTAATAAAATTCTAGAATATGAATAAGGAATATGAGTAAGGACCCTTTCTTATCCTTGATTATTTAACAAACAACTTTTCAAAAGGATAATTTCTTTTACTAGCGAAGAACCTCATCAGAATTTAAGGACGAGAAGAAATAGAAAAGCAAAAAATTATGAAGGTTCGAGGTAATATTAAAATCAATATTTGCTTCTACGTTATTAGTTTGAAGTTTAGTTTGAATACTGTAATTGGTCACAACATCTCAAGTTCTTTGTCTTTTTCTAAACTAATAACAATTTAGAATGAGTAAATTTTTTTTAATAATGTCAATGCATTATTTGACTCGGGCCAATAGTGCAGAACTACAGACACATGTTTTCACAACTAAAATTAGGTCTTTGATTATCACCAGTGTGTCAATTGTAAAGTTCTAATTGATTATTATTGCAAACAGGGACACTTATGTCCACTAAGAACTCCAATCGCTATCATTGCATGCAATCAATATTCATTAGTCTTAGTCAATTAATATTTGAGGTTACGATATTATTTCCTTCGGTGCAGTGTATATCAGGAATTCTTTTTAAAGACATGAAACGTCATGAAGTTATTTTGGACAGTCTGGTGTCATGTATTGAAAAAAGATAATTTGGTCAAAAAAAAATTAGGGGTTATATTTAATTTTTCCAAAAAAAGAACAACTTCTTATGCGGTGCATCTATCCCATTCTAAGATATCCTTTGGAGATGACATTTTTTTATTATTTGTTGCATGGAGAGAGGAACGATCTGTAACCCCAAGATATCTCAATTAAAAATTAAGAAAGTTGATATGATGTATATAAAAAAAGTAAAAAAATATATAATTTATAATTATCTTTTAAATGTTTATTTTGTAAAAGAATTGCTTATTTTTAATAAACGGACAAGTATTAAAAATCGTTTTTGTTTGTTAGACCCATAGCACGGGTTTGACCTCGCGATACTCTGTAGCGGGACCAGATCCCGCTACAAGGAGAGAGTATAGAGTATAGTGCGGAATTGGTCCATGTTGTAACATAGTTTTTATTAAAAAATATAAATATTGGTTTTAATTTATTATGAAATTGTTTTTTATTAAAAAAATCGGAAGCTGGAATGCGAAAGACTAAAAAAAGTTCTTTTTTGTAATAATACATTAATTAATACTCGATATCTTAAAGCTAACTATTGTTTAAGGCTCCGTTTGGATGCGTTGAGAATAAGGTAGGAAGAAAGAAGAAGGGAAGAAATTTATTGGGAAGGAGTAAATTTATTGGGAAGTGTGTAACTTTTGTGAAGAGTTTGGATGGTTAGAAATAAATTTATTGGTAAAAAGTGATTATTCCTTATTCCTTATTCCGAAAAAAAGCCATCCAAACGGAGCCTAAAACATTTTTTAAGAAATAGTGACAAATATTATTTTTAGCAATTTCTAAATGATAAGATCATTCCTACACTTTATAAGCTATTTAAATTTAAATTTCCTTCAAATCATTTTACAATGTTTATTTGATTATAAAAATGATAATGTGGAGGTCTTGGGGTGGGTGATGGGACGCAGCAATTTTCAGATGGTTCTTAAAAAAAAATTCAAAATAACTCTGAATTGACGGGGTTTGTCAATTTATCCAGAAAAGAATAAAGAACTAAAACAGAAAAAAAAAAGTATACAAACTATATGGTACACGTGGTAAATAATTCAATTAAAATCTAATCATTTAGTAAAATCTCAATATATCAAAAATCAAATAATTTTCTGAAACTTACAACAAAATTTTGTACCAAAAAAGAACTTCAATTATTTGGAAAAAAATTCAAGAAAGTCACTCCGTTTGGATGGTGTGGGAATAAGAGGAATAAGGGAAGAAATATTGGAAAGTGTGTAACTTTGTGAAGAGTTTGGATTGTTTATAATAAATTTCAGAGTAGGAAGAAGCTATTCTCTTTCTTGACCCATCCAAACCGAGCTAAGAAAAAAAATAGATGTCATAAGAATTTGTATAGTTACCTTCTCTTGTGCATCCCAACTTGGTACCAACCCATTTAATCCTTCTTTCATAGGCTGTGTTTGGATGGTGGAAAGTGGGAAGAAGAAATAAAGAATAAGGAATTTTTTTTAATAAATTTATTTCTAACCATCCAAACTCTTCACAAAAGTTACACATTTCCCAATAAATTTATCTCTTCCAAATAAATTTCTTCCCTTCTTCCTTCTTCCTACCTTATTCTCAACACATCCAAACGGAGCCTAAATTTGTGGTCCCTATTGACCAAATTTATCATTTGTGTAATTGGAACTGCTTACTGATTTGTTGTGTACAATTTTAACTAATTTTGATAATCTATAGAATAAATCAAAATTGTGTTATGATTTGTTCGTCAGCAATAAATATCATATTTTAGTAAGTTAATTCTGATGGAATCATTAATTGTTCAGTATTGCAAGTTCAATTATTTTGCAAAACAGCATGTTGTATCTGATGGGCAAAACGACGTTTTTCGTTCTGATGGTTTCGTCTAGTTTCCGCCACTGATGTGAAACGTGGCAGACTATACGTGGCACAGACTCCATACTCCCAACAAACGTGGCAGATTCTGATGGTATCGTCTAGTTTCCGCTGAGGTTGAGCAGATATTTGGACCCTTTAAGAAAACTATTTATAGGGAAAAGTTCCCTCGTGCCCAAAAATTTTTTTTTTTTTCATTTCTCAAATCAAACCGGAATCTGAACCGTAAGTCGACCGGTTGGACCGATACACCGGTATAACCGTAGTTGAACCAGTCAAAATTTTGTTGTACCAATAAACCTACAGGTGTTCATTACCCATTTCAACTGGTTCGACAGACCGGTCTGATCAAATTCACAAGCCAACTTTTACATGTTGCTAAAATTTTTTTGGGTGCTTTGGACCGGCTGGTCCGGTCAAAATATCGAGCCAATTTTATCTGAAATTATTTTATATAGGAATTCAGACGTAAAAAATTTTAATGGAAAGAATTATTATTATTTTTTTAATAAGAAGAAAGTTCGAACGCGTTTTATAAAAGCGTACAGTCTCTCTCCTTCGTACCCGTTTATAAAACGCGCTCGAATGCTTCGAACGCGTTTTATAAACGGGTACGAAGGAGAGAGACTGTACCGCTTCAGTTACGCCTCAAATGGCTGGTCAGACCTTCGTACCCGTTTATAAAACGCGTTCGGAGCCTTCGAGCGCGTTTTATAAACGTGTTATTAGTTTTTCATATTTTTCATTCAAGCCGCAATATTTAACTTATTAAAAATAATATTTTGCAACAAGGTCCCTGCATGTTTCATATTTACAAAATTCTCAAAATTTTATTTCCAATTAAAGATGTATTAAATAGATATAAGAAATATATCACACATATTTTATATGCATTTAATTGCACATATTTTTTTTGAACATGTGTATAATATCATTTTGTTTGAATAATTATTCGCCGATGACCCTGTATTTTTACTATTTAATTCTACAAACTTATCTTTTGCATTGTAGTCTCTCCTTTTTTATTTTATGTTAGCCATATATAATCAAATAATATATAATATGGAAATAATTAAAATATAAATTTTTTAAAAAATTTTGAACATTAAAACTTTAAACAAGCATAACTTTTGATAAGAAGGTTCGTTTTGGGGCGATCGAGCACAATCTGAAAACCCCGTAACGACCATTTTCGGAGCCAAAAAACGCTCTCTAGACCTCCAAAATCCACTTTGAAAGTTTGCAAACCTAAAAACCACTCTAAACTACTAAAAAAGTTTTTAAAATCATAAATTAATCATTAAAAAGAGAAATGCAGTAAATCAAGTGACTTTCTTGATAGTTATTCAAACAAAATGATATTAATGTCAAAATTAATATTCTAATGCCAATTTAAAATAAAATTAATAAGAAATTAAATGTGATATTTTAAAAATTGTAAATTTAACCTTAAAAATAAAATTAACCTAAATTTTCACATTAATTTTCCTATTAATTTTGAAAAAAATGGTAATAACTCCATTTCGAAAAATTTACACCTTTCTACCCGTTTATAAAACGCGCTCGAAGGCTCCGAACGCGTTTTATAAACGGGTACGAAAGTCTGACCAGCCTTGTGAGGCGTAACTGAAGCGGTACAGTCTCTCTCCTTCGTACCTGTTTATAAAACGCGTTCGAAACCTTCGAGCGCCTTTTATAAACGAGTACGAAGGAGAGAGACTGTACGCTTTTATAAAACGCGTTCGAACTTTCTTCTTATTAAAAAATAATAATAATTCTTTCTATTAAAATTTTTTGCGTCTGAATTCCTATATAAAATAATTTCGGCAATTTTATTTTTACTTGATGCTAAAACTTCATGGGTGTTGCGCCTGCGCAAAGCATACTGTTTCGTGTAGCATCAATTATTACCTCAAAATCACTGAAGAATAAAGATTTATATTAATCATACTAATCGTTAGAAATAAAATTGTAATATTAAAATTAAAATTTATACAGCTGTATGTAGGAAACGATAATTTAATGTGAATTTACTACTCAATTAATAAATAAATTGCAACGGTTTATTAGTTACTATTTTTGAACTACTATTATTAAGAAGTAAAATTATACGAGAAATAGTGCACAACTATATACGCCAACAGGTAAATTTGTAGTGCCTAAATGTTTCAATGGGCCGAAATCAATACCTTTTATAATTATGAACATTTGCGATTGATCAAGATTCAAACCTGGTTGAACATTTTAGTCCACCACAAAATATTCCACATAAATAACGTATTATTTATTTTTGCATGCTGAAAAGCTTTCAATAAAGATCTTTAATTACTATCCGAGTTCAAAATAATACGTTAATTTAAACATTTAACTTTGCAAAACAATTTTGTCTTTCCCATTCCACCAATAGAAAATGGACATACATTTTAATTAAGCCATATGCATTAGTTTCATATTTGAAAAATAAACATATAAAAGGGGGATTCAAGCATACCTCCCAATGTGTAGCTTTTCATAAAGGGCTTTGGCAGCCAATACGACAGTAATATTTATGGTACAGAGTGGCGTAAACCATGGCACAATAGACAGGTCCTCTTACTGATACGCACCAGGATTAGAAGGTAAAAACATACTGCTGAAAACACCCTGTTTGCAGAGACACTTAATTTAGCTAGATTAGACAAAGTAAATTTACGAGTACAGAAATACATTATAGTTTCAACGGGTTTTATTGAAACAATTACGAAATTTCCATGGACATGAATCAATTAATAACGGTTATAATACAAGTGGAGAAAGTACCGCAAATAAACAAGCCAGAAGCTCTGTGCCTGTGTTAATTTTCCAAGCACTAAAGTTGGGCTCTAGAAAGAAGACAATTGTAACAGATTGGAGTGATGAAAGCACGCATAAGCACAGTGCTTGCGGAAGATCAATATATTTCAAATTTGTACCAGATGATGAATTTATGAAGGTTAAAAAAAACACACACACACACACACAAAGCAGTAGTTAGTTTATAGTGTAGTAAAAAAAAACTATTATGATTTTTTTCTTCTTGTCAACATAAGATGCATTATTGAATTATTTTAGCAATTTTTGGAACAATGACCTGCAATATAAGCCTAAGGGACTAACAACTAGTTGACACAAGTAGTCAAACAACAACCAGCTACCCACTTGTAAATTGTAATTGACAGATATATATGGACATATACAGTCCAATTAATAACACTATGGGAACTTCAATCTTGTGGCACTAAAATCTCTCTTCTGAAAAACTGCATTATGGATTTAATGGGCAATTAAGGTCGTTGTTTTGTTTCTATTTTTATAGTTCAACGATTTCGTTTTCAACATGGCAGATATTTTGGACCTTAAGAAGACATAAAATCTTCGTTAAATGGCATTTTCATGCTGATGCAATTTTTTTATTTAAATATTTGCGTTACTGTTACACATTTAAATGTTTGTCTTTTCTGTTTAATGATTTGATGGTTTCGTGTCATTTGGACTGAGCAGATAACGTCATTATTTAGAAAATAAAAATTAGGGTTTTCGAAGACTCCTTATGCCCAAATAAACGTCATTCTTATTCTCAAACAACTTTCAATTTTTATGCCATTCATGACATCTTGCTTATTAGACTATGTACTGGAAGCCTCCGGTGAATAGTACTAGAGAGCTTTAGCTGTTGTTAGCTCTAATTGAGCTGAGTATATATATGTAACCCCTGGTAACAATGTAATCAGCTGAGTTAATACAATCATTCTCGACTCTTAAGTCTATCATGGTATCAAAGCCAATTCAAGGCTAGTCGCCTCAGCTCCGATCTTTTTCTTCTTACTTCTCCTCTATTTCTTCTCCAAATTGGCCATGCCGCAACCCTTTACTGCTTCTGATTCTCACAATCCTTCATTGGAGAATCTCAATTTGAATTCTACTGCTTCAATTCCTTCTTCGATTGTCTACCTAATCCTTCCGATTCACACAAAATTGTCAAGATCCAATTTCTTGGCATGAAAATCGCAAATTGAGCCCTTGCTTCATGCCTATGGATTGAGTTCTTTCATCACATCTTCTCCAACTTCTTCGAATTCATCGATGCCTCTTGCTCCTCTTCCTACTCAATCACAGATGGATCCTGCTTATCCTGCATGGTACAAGCAAGATCAGATGATTCTTGCTTGGCTTCGTGCGTCCCTCTCAGAACAAATCCTGGCGCAAGTAGTGTCGTGTACTACCTCAGCCGATCTCTGGCGTTATCTCACTCAGTCGTTCTCTGCGTCTTCTCGAGCTCGTCTCACCGAATTGAAGAGAAAGTTGCAGAATCTGACAAAAGGGGGCACTTCTTGCTCTGAGTTTATCAACCAAATTAGAGCAATTTCTGACGAATTGTCTTTCATTGGTGCTCCTGTGCCAGATGAAGATCTTGTTCTGCATCTTCTTGGGGGACTAGGTACTGATTACAACTCTTTTGTTGTAGCTGTGAATTCAAGACAGGAACCGATCTCCTTTCTTGAAGCTCAGTCTCTCTTACTGAGTCATGAGGTGCTACTTAATGCTCAACAACCAGTCGTGTCTTCTTTACCATCTCCTTCCAATCCCTCTGCGTTTTATGTTCAAAATCAGAACTATCAATCACGGCCACCTAATAATCAGTTCAGAGGAAGAGGTGGGGGTTTTAGAGGTAGAGGTGGTGGCTCCAGAGGAAGAGGTGGTGGTTTTAGGCCACCTAACAGTCAGCCACTACTCCCAACTCCTGTCAATGCCAGTAATAGAAGTAGTTTTGACAACACAGAATCTTGTCAGATCTGTTTCAAGAAAGGTCATACAGCAAGACAATGTTGGTGGAGGTGTGATATGCGCTACTCAGATGATGTCAGTTTTCCTCAGACAGCTCCTTCTCCTCCTGTCAATCCTCAAGCTCATGTAGCTCATACAACAGCCAGTGCTTCTAACCCTACTGAGTGGTATCTTGATTCTGGTGCTACATATCACATCACAAGTGATATCAACAATCTTTCCTCTTTCATGCCATATGAGGGTTCTCACAAGCTGCAAATAGGGGATGGTAATGGTATGTTTATCACTCATATTGGTTCTATGGTTTTAAATTTTTCTAATACACAACTTGTGTTGACTGATGTGCTTTGTGTGCCAACCTTTACAAAGAATTTGATAAGTATCTCCAAATTGTTAGCTGACAATAGTGTTAGCATTGATTTTCATTCTTGTTTTTGTATGATCAAGGATTACCACACTGCTCAACTGCTCCTTCAAGCCAAGGCTGCTAATGGTCTTTATCTGCTTACTGTGCCTTTGCAATATGTACCTCAAGCTTACTTAGGAGAAAGAGCTGCAGCAGACACTTGGCACTTTAGATTAGGTCACCCAGCTTTACAGCTTACAAAAAGATTGTTATCTATTGGCAAATTGCCTTGTACTGATTCTATGTTGTCCCCTTGTGAAGCCTGTTCTATGGCTAAGTGTAATAAATTGCCTTTTGGCAGTAGTTGTAGTGTTACTCATTGTCCTTTAGAACTAATACATGTAGATGTTTGGGGTCCTGCCCCTGTGTTATCTTCAAATGGCTTTCGATATTTTGTTTTGTTTATAGATGATTTTACTAGGTTCTCTTGAATTTTCTTCTTGACTTCAAAAGATGAAGTTGCCAAAGTGTTCTCTAATTTTAAGATACAAGTAGAGAATTTGGCTGGTAAGAGTATTAAAATTCTGCGTACCGATGGCGGTACAGAATTTAAGCCTATTAATCGGTTGTTCCCTCAAATTGTCCATCAATTGACTTGTCCTCACACCCCTGAGCAGAACGGGGTTGCTGAGAGAAAAAATCGCCACATTTTAGAATTGTCTTTGGCTATTATTCATCATGGTTCTATTCCCTTGAAGCTGTGGGATGAGATTTATGCTAGTACTGTGTTTTTAATAAATCGTTTGCCTCCTTCTGCAAATGCTTCAATTGTCTCTCCTTTTGAGTTACTTTTCAACAAAAAACCAGACTATTTGCAACTTAAGGTTTTAGGTTGTCAATGCTTTCCATTGACACGGCCTTACAACCAGCACAAACTTCAATCTCATTCTACTCCCTGCGTCTTTATAGGATATGCTATGTCACAAAAAGGTAACCGTTGTTTTCAACCTCAAACAGACCGTATATTTGTCTCTCGACATGTTATTTTTCATGAACAGATTTTTCCATTCCGATAAATGCAAACGCATTCCTCTGCTCCTTCTTCTGTTGATTGCAATCTTTGGGCCCCTACTTCTATGCGGATTGGGCCTACGTCAACCCCTTCTGTTGGGTCTCCTCCTTCTCCTTTCCGTCCTTCTTCCTCTCCTATTACTGCTGGGCCATTACTTGGGCCTCTCGATGAGGTGCACAATGATTCTCTTGACATTACCATCGGGCAGCTTGCTCGTAATGTACGACGGTCAAGAAATTTAAATCTCTCTGCCCTTACTCCTGACCGTGTGTCTATTCCTTCTTCAACCTCTCATCCTCCTAGCACAACTGATGCTTCTGCTACTGCCCATCCTATGACTACAAGAACCCGTGATCAAACGCGTCAGCATCGTCAATTCCCTGATTTTGTTGCATTCCTAGCAACCACTCCTCCAAGTTCTGATCCTACTACCTTTAATCAGGCCAACAAAGTGACACAATGGCAGGAAGCAATGAGATATGAACTTAAAGCACTCAGTCAAAACAAAACATGGGATTTGGTACCAGTTCCTGCTAATCAAAATGTGGTTGGCTGTAAGTGGATCTTTAAAACTAAAAGAAGAGCTGATGGGTCTGTTGAGCGCCACAAAGCTCGATTAGTGGCACAAGGCTTCACTCAGGAGGAAGGTGTCGATTACTTTGACACCTTTAGTCATGTTATCAGACCTACCACCATTCGCATCATCCTATCTCTTGCCTTGTCAAAGAACTGGTCTATACGATAGTTGGATGTGAATAACACATTCCTCAATGGTGAACTGCAAGAGACTGTCTATATGCGTCAGCCACCTGGGTTTGTCAATCCTCATTTTCCATCTCATGTGTGCTTGCTTAAAAAGGTAATTTATGGTCTTAAGCAATCACCCAGGGCTTGGTTCCAAACTCTGAGTGCTTTTCTGCTTCAATTGGGATTTCATTCTTCTAAGTTTGACCCCTCTCTTTTTATCTATAATAATAATGGTCAATTTGTGGTGCTCCTCATATATGTCGATGACATTATAATTACTGGAAGCAACTTGGGGAGTGTCAATTCAGTTATCAATGATCTTCAGGCTCGGTTTCCTCTTAAGGATCTTGGTGATTTGCATTTCTTTCTAGGAATAGCAGTCAATTCCAGCTCCAGTGGGCTTCATTTGTCACAAAGGCAGTACATTTCTGATCTCCTCTGTCGGACTCACATGCAACTAGCACAGCCTGTTGCTACTCCCATGGCAGTCAATACTTCACTTTCTCAATTTGATGGTGATCCGTTTCATGATTCTAAACTTTACAGAGCTGTGGTTGGTGCATTGCAATATGTAACCATAACTCGTCCTGACATCACCTTCCCTGTGAATAAGTGTTCACAGTTCATGCATAGCCCCACTACTACCCACTGGAGTGCTGTCAAGCGAATTCTACGTTATCTCAGAGGTACAATTGATCATGGCCTTCTCTTCAAACCGTCCACTTCTCTCAGCCTGCACGCATACTCTGACTCTGATTTGGCTGGATGCCCTGATGATCGTCGTTCAACTTCTGCATTCTGCATTTATTTGGGCAATAATATCATTTCTTGGAGCTCCAAGAAGCATCCCACGGTTTCTAAATCCAGTACTGAAGCGGAATATCGCAGCTTGGCCTTAGCTGGTGCTGAAATAATCTGGATACAACATATTCTTCAGGAATTACATCAGCATCTTCTTCAACCTCCTGTGCTGTGGTGTGATAACATGGGAGCTTCGTATTTGGCTTCCAATCCCATGTATAATGCTCGCACTAAGCATGTCGAGATCGATTTTCATTTCATTAGGGAAAAGGTTGCAGTTAGACAGCTACTGGTAAAGTTTATCAGTTCCAGGGATCAGATTGCAGATGGTTTGACCAAGGAATTAACTTCTGTGCGGTTCTTATCGATTAAAAACAAGCTGATGGTGGGTCCAGTACCTTCAGCTTGAGGGGGGGCTATTAGACTATGTATTGGAAGCCTCCAGTGAATAGTACTGGAGAGCTTTAGCTGTTGTTAGCTCTAATTGAGCTGAGTATATATATGTAACCCCTGGTAACAATGTAATCAGCTGAGTTAATACAATCATTTTCGACTCTTAAGTCTATCATTGCTTCTCAATTCTCAAAGATATGGAGCGTCCGTGTGATTTTCCATACTCGTTGCCCCAAATGATTAGAAAACTGGACCAGCAGCTGAACCGGCCAGGCAATCGATGGACCAACCGGCCGGTTTAACTGCAGTCAAACCAGTCAACATAATTGACCGGAAACGGAACATTGTCAGGTTCCAGTCCAAAAACGGACCCTAAATCCCCACATTTGAAATAAATTAAACATCCAAAAACAAAACCAAATTACGACATAACGACAATAATTTGGTGAAGAGTTTTATCAGCTATTTAAATTCATTACATTTGTACACATCAGACAGTTCCTATCCTATGAAAATCAAAAGTAAACATAATTAATGTAATTCGTCATGAAATAAGGAAAACAATTGTAAGCCATTATTAAATGCGATAATCTAAATTGTTAAAACTTCTACTTATTTTAACTAGAAGCACTAGTCTGGCACTGTATATATCCATCATAATCTTCTTTGGCATCCTTGAGATCCTCGGTTTTTCCCCATAGCACAACATACAATCCCCCAATTATAGCAACCGCACCTATCAAGCTAAATTAAAAAAGAAAAAAAGAAACAAATTAATGAAATGGATTTTAAAGCATGAAAAACAAATTAGAAATTATATTTACCTAAACAATAAATCCAATGATTACAAAAGTAAACAAATAGTAAACTGAACATCCTAATAATAGGTAGTCTGACAAATAATTAATCAAAATTGTCAAATGAAATTTTACAAGAGAAAATGAATACTATTACTGACCTTCCTAAGTGGAGTTCCTCATGAAGAGTGACAGAAGCCAAAATAATTGTGATTACTGTAGAGAGTGGTGAAAACATGGCACAGTAAACAGGTCCTCTTACTGATATGCACCATGATTGAAGATAAAAGCACACCCCTGATGCAAAAATACCCTGCATTCTCATCTTTATTAATATTGTTTTGGAAGATCATAATTCTTTATGGGCCATTTGGATTGCTTCTTCCTAGACGGAAATTTATTCCTAACCATTCAAACTCTTCACAAAATTACACACTTCCCAATGTTTTCCGTCTAGGAATAGCCTATTCCTTTTATTCCTAAGCGATCCAAACGGCCATAAGAAGACATTTTGTGTTACAATGTATTGTTCTCAGATTAAATAAATCTCAATGAAGTGTTTGTGACAGTTACCGCAAATAAACAGGCAGAAAGCTGAGTAACTGAAGTGATTATCCAAGCGCTCATGTTTGGCTCCACAAAGAACACAATGGTTGCTGATTGGACCGAAGACAGCAAGCAAAACCAAACTGTTTGTGCCAGAGGATCAACATATGCACAAAGTGGTGCCTGTTAGCCATGGATTAGAAATGTAAATGAAGAAGACAGTATTTTTAATATGGCCCTTCCTTGTTTTTATAATTAATTACTACAATTCCAATAATATCTATGATTCAAGACAATAATATTTGTAGCAATGCTCTTAAAAAGTCTTCCGTACCAGACATCGTCTTGCAATCTCTAAGTACAAAAATATAAGTTCAAATGATTTGAAAACAATAACCTGCAATATAAGCCACAGGGAATATGTGCTAGCTGATCCCAGTTGGCAGAGAGCACCGAGAATCCATTTGTAACCAGTAGGGTCAAAATATTTGTCCCAATTTAGGGGATTTTGTGTCGAATTTAGAATTCTTGGGCCTTTAAAGTGTTGAGTTTTAGGCCCAAATTAGGCCCGGCCCATTTTGCTTTCTCCTTTATTTCCTTTTTCCTGGGTGCGTAGCTAGGGTTGTGTGTGGTTTTGTGCTCTTCTTGGCTGCCGAAGACAGTGAGTGAGAGAGAGAATAGAGTGAGAGAGAGATAGGGTAGATAGAGAGAGGTAGAGATAGAGAGAGAGAGTGATTGCTTGTTCTAGCAATTGAGACACTCTTGTACCTTCTTGTATTCTCTTGAGAGCCTCTTGGAAACTCTTGTAATCTCCTTGGTGAATAGTGAAATTTGTCGGTTCGTTGCCTTCCGGTGGAGTAGGCTCGGCCGAACCACTTTACTCTTGTGTTTTCTCTTCTCTTGTGCTTGTTGTGCCTCGATCTATACACGGTAACATCTTTCCTCTATTTGTGCTTGACGGTTTGGTTGTATGCAATTGGTTGTTTCCAATTTCTTGATTGTGTAGTTGTGGTACCGTACCGCTTATTTTCTCAACAAGTGGTATCAGAGAGACAGGTTCGTTGGTACGGTTTCAACTTGGGCAAAATATGGCAATGGCAAACCCTAGTGTAGCATCCATATTTGGGATTGAGAAGTTTGATGGAAAACAAAATTTTGCATTGTGGCAAGGCACGGTTCGTGATGCCCTTGTGCTTCAGGGTTTAGATGATGCCTTGAGTGATACCAAACCAGCTGGGTTAGAGGATGATAAGTGGAAGACGTTGTGTGGTAAAGCCCTAAGTACAATCCGATTTTGTTTGTCTAATGAGGTCAAAGCCCCGTTCATGGCCGAGACTTCTCCGAATGACTTGTGGAAGAAACTGGAGGAAATGTATCTGTCTAAGTCCTTGGCAAGTCGGACTGCTTTGAAGAAGCGGTTGTACCGACTTAGGATGGAGGAGGGTACGGACTTGAGGGTTCACCTTGGTGCGTTCAACACTTTGGTAAGAGATGTGCTTAATGCGGGTGGAAAGATTGAGGATGAGGATCAAGCTTGTTTGTTTATGGCATCCCTACCAAAGTCGTATGATGCTATTACGATGCCTTTGTTGGGGAAGAAGAGCGAGCTAACCATGGCGGAGGTGACTACCGTACTTTTGGATTCCGAGTCCTTGAGGAGGCGTGAGGAGGATGTGCCAGAATCCTCAAACGCTCTAGTGACTGTATCGGATCGGCGGCGACGAAAGAAATCCGGTCATGGGACATGCCATAAGTGCGGTAAGCCTGGTCACTTTCGACGCGACTGTCCCGAGTTACGACAAGTTAGTCCTTCTACACATGGATCTAGTCACACGGCGGTTGTGGTCGGTGATGTGGATGATATTTTCTTGTGTGTTGGTGAGGAGGATGTGACTGAGACTGTTGTTGGTGGGATGAGTGGCGGTAGCAGTGGTGCCTTGAGTAGTTGGGTGTTAGACTCTGGTAGCACATTCCATGTTTGTCCACGGAGGGATTGGTTTTATTCCTTGCGTGAGCAGTCCGGTGGCATTGTGACTCTGGCTGATGGGTCGACTTTGTCGATCGTTGGAGTTGGCACAGTGAGATTTCAGATGTGGGATGGTGTGGTTCGTACGGTTACTGATGTTCGATATGTGCCTGGTGTACGAAGGAGTCTTGTGTCACTCAGTGAGTTGGATTCACGCGGGTTTGAGTTCAGAATCCGTGATGGATTCATGGAGGTACTTCGAGGTGATAGAGTTGTCATTTGAGGTGCTAGGCACGGTGGCCTCTATGAGGTGGTCGGTACGGTGGAGTCTGCGACCACTGTCGTATCGGCTGGCACTATAGCTTGTGGAGCTGTAGGAGGTGACTATGTGGCCCATTGTAGTGGAGTTGCTGCGGTGGTTGAGGGCATATCACACATTGCACAGCAGCCTGGATTAGGGCATGCTGGAGACGGTAGGCTTGACTGTCTTGGTTCTTCTGGTGGACGCCTTGATGCCGGTGGAGGCAGGCGGGGACATGTGGTTGCTGATTCCGCATGGTGCATTGGACCTGGGCGGCCACGGGCCGTGGACTCAGGTAGATGCGGTTAGTCTCTGGATTTAGAGGCTTGTGGGAGGTGATGTGGTTACCGACAGATAGACTATTGGGCTGTGATGCTTGGCACTTGATTGTGTATGGAGCGAAGATTAAGGTGTATGCTTGTGAAAATCTACGTGTATGCTTGTGTTGCCAATTTGAGCCTACGGTGGAGATTTGTTGAGTTTTAGGCCCAAATTGGGCCCGGCCCATTTTGCTTTCTCCTTTATTTCCTTTCTCCTGGGTGCGTAGCTAGGGTTGTGTGTGGTTTTGTGCTCTTCTTGGCTGCCGAAGACAGTGAGTGAGAGAGAGAATAGAGTGAGAGAGAGATAGGGTAGATAGAGAGAGGTAGAGATAGAGAGAGAGAGTGATTGCTTGTTCTAGCAATTGAGACACTCTTGTACCTTCTTGTATTCTCTTGAGAGCCTCTTGGAAACTCTTGTAATCTCCTTGGTGAATAGTGAAATTTGTCGGTTCGTTGCCTTCCGGTGGAGTAGGCTCGGCCGAACCACTTTACTCTTGTGTTTTCTCTTCTCTTGTGCTTGTTGTGCCTCGATCTATACACGGTAACATCTTTCCTCTATTTGTGCTTGACGGTTTGGTTGTATGCAATTGGTTGTTTCCAATTTCTTGATTGTGTAGTTGTGGTACCGTACCGCTTATTTTCTCAACAAGTGGTATCAGAGAGACAGGTTCGTTGGTACGGTTTCAACTTGGGCAAAATATGACAATGGCAAACCCTAGTGTAGCATCCATATTTGGGATTGAGAAGTTTGATGGAAAACAAAATTTTGCATTGTGGCAAGGCACGGTTCGTGATGCCCTTGTGCTTCAGGGTTTAGATGATGCCTTGAGTGATACCAAACCAGCTGGGTTAGAGGATGATAAGTGGAAGACGTTGTGTGGTAAAGCCCTAAGTACAATCCGATTTTGTTTGTCTAATGAGGTCAAAGCCCCGTTCATGGCCGAGACTTCTCCGAATGACTTGTGGAAGAAACTGGAGGAAATGTATCTGTCTAAGTCCTTGGCAAGTCGGACTGCTTTGAAGAAGCGGTTGTACCGACTTAGGATGGAGGAGGGTACGGACTTGAGGGTTCACCTTGGTGCGTTCAACACTTTGGTAAGAGATGTGCTTAATGCGGGTGGAAAGATTGAGGATGAGGATCAAGCTTGTTTGTTTATGGCATCCCTACCAAAGTCGTATGATGCTATTACGATGCCTTTGTTGGGGAAGAAGAGCGAGCTAACCATGGCGGAGGTGACTACCGTACTTTTGGATTCCGAGTCCTTGAGGAGGCGTGAGGAGGATGTGCCAGAATCCTCAAACGCTCTAGTGACTGTATCGGATCGGCGGCGACGAAAGAAATCCGGTCATGGGACATGCCATAAGTGCGGTAAGCCTGGTCACTTTCGACGCGACTGTCCCGAGTTACGACAAGTTAGTCCTTCTACACATGGATCTAGTCACACGGCGGTTGTGGTCGGTGATGTGGATGATATTTTCTTGTGTGTTGGTGAGGAGGATGTGACTGAGACTGTTGTTGGTGGGATGAGTGGCGGTAGCAGTGGTGCCTTGAGTAGTTGGGTGTTAGACTCTGGTAGCACATTCCATGTTTGTCCACGGAGGGATTGGTTTTATTCCTTGCGTGAGCAGTCCGGTGGCATTGTGACTCTGGCTGATGGGTCGACTTTGTCGATCGTTGGAGTTGGCACAGTGAGATTTCAGATGTGGGATGGTGTGGTTCGTACGGTTACTGATGTTCGATATGTGCCTGGTGTACGAAGGAGTCTTGTGTCACTCAGTGAGTTGGATTCACGCGGGTTTGAGTTCAGAATCCGTGATGGATTCATGGAGGTACTTCGAGGTGATAGAGTTGTCATTTGAGGTGCTAGGCACGGTGGCCTCTATGAGGTGGTCGGTACGGTGGAGTCTGCGACCACTGTCGTATCGGCTGGCACTATAGCTTGTGGAGCTGTAGGAGGTGACTATGTGGCCCATTGTAGTGGAGTTGCTGCGGTGGTTGAGGGCATATCACACATTGCACAGCAGCCTGGATTAGGGCATGCTGGAGACGGTAGGCTTGACTGTCTTGGTTCTTCTGGTGGACGCCTTGATGCCGGTGGAGGCAGGCGGGGACATGTGGTTGCTGATTCCGCATGGTGCATTGGACCTGGGCGGCCACGGGCCGTGGACTCAGGTAGATGCGGTTAGTCTCTGGATTTAGAGGCTTGTGGGAGGTGATGTGGTTACCGACAGATAGACTATTGGGCTGTGATGCTTGGCACTTGATTGTGTATGGAGCGAAGATTAAGGTGTATGCTTGTGAAAATCTACGTGTATGCTTGTGTTGCCAATTTGAGCCTACGGTGGAGATTTGTTGAGTTTTAGGCCCAAATTGGGCCCGGCCCATTTTGCTTTCTCCTTTATTTCCTTTCTCCTGGGTGCGTAGCTAGGGTTGTGTGTGGTTTTGTGCTCTTCTTGGCTGCCGAAGACAGTGAGTGAGAGAGAGAATAGAGTGAGAGAGAGATAGGGTAGATAGAGAGAGGTAGAGATAGAGAGAGAGAGTGATTGCTTGTTCTAGCAATTGAGACACTCTTGTACCTTCTTGTATTCTCTTGAGAGCCTCTTGGAAACTCTTGTAATCTCCTTGGTGAATAGTGAAATTTGTCGGTTCGTTGCCTTCCGGTGGAGTAGGCTCGGCCGAACCACTTTACTCTTGTGTTTTCTCTTCTCTTGTGCTTGTTGTGCCTCGATCTATACACGGTAACATCTTTCCTCTATTTGTGCTTGACGGTTTGGTTGTATGCAATTGGTTGTTTCCAATTTCTTGATTGTGTAGTTGTGGTACCGTACCGCTTATTTTCTCAACATAAAGAAGGTCAAAATCATTGCTCCCCCAACACAAACTATCGTTCCAATTATTTTAGCCCAACTCCTCAGGCTCCGTAGTTCCACCCTCTCTAATCTATCAAAAGGTTTCGCAATCAGTATTATACAGAAATGCATAATACATAGGCAGCAACCAGGGAACTGACTTTTAAATGGACAGTCAGCATTTTCCTAAAACTATTGTATTTGATTAATATGTGGGTACACTTACCAATTTTTTTTTAAAAAAAAAGAGTAATTAAACGCACATTGAGGAAATGTATTGTCCTTTTTACATTAATTTGTCATTAGACCCCCACATTTTAATTTACAAATTTAGAGGATATGAGAATTGAGAATACCCAACTGAAGCAGCCATCACAAATGTGATTGCAGGGATCAAATTACAAATGTAGGATGCCATAGAAGTGTCCCCTAAGTTCAAGCCTATGTAATATAAGAACTTGTTCAGGGTGCCTCTGTTGATGATGAAAAATGTTAAAGTACTTATTATGACAGTGTCAAAATAATGAAATTCTCATAAAAAATAGATCTTAAGTGTGGATTCACCCAGCAAGTGCAGCAAGAAAGACCAAACAGAAACCTTTCAAATTGATTGACATTGCAGTCACTCTTCCCCTGTGCATGATTAGAGTTAAACGACTGAATTTAATGATTTTACTATTTAATTAATAGCAATACTACTCGTATTTCATAGCATATTTAGTCATACAATAAAACCAGAAGCATCAAACACAGGTTCAAAACCAGCTAAGCTAAGTAAACTTGATCAGGTACTAATTAACCATTTCATTGTTTGATTTCTTAATATGATTTAAGAAATGGAAAAGGATTCCATACCCTTTGACAAGAAAGAGAGTAGGAATGAGAAAGAGAGTGGCAATAGTGAGCTTGTAGACAACAAAGACCAAGGGGCTGAAGCCACTGTTGAGAGCTGCTTTCCCTAACATATTCATCACTGCATAGATGCACTGCGCCGTCACCATTGCAGCCATTGGTTTGTACTCCTCCATTGTCAACATTCAAGGTCGCTCGGTCATGTGAGGTGATTTGACCAAATAAAATGGCTCTCCATTTCCACCTCTTCCAAGCTTCAGTATTAATTACTATTTTAGTTTCTAAGTCGAGCTTTGTGGGGACCACGTTAATTTTTTAAGAGGAGTGTTACGCTGCCACGGATTTTTGGTGTTTAAGTTATCACAATCTTATATTTTATCAATATTTTAAAATTTTAAAATTCAAACGTCAAATCCAAGACCAACGTAATAAAAGAATGGAAACAGTACTGATTCGTCCATCAATGCACGCCATATTTTTGGTAATTATTAATAATATTATGTATAAAATTTGTTATAAGTAATTACTCATATGATGCTTAACATTTTTACAGATGGGCTCCAGTGATGGTTTTATACTTGTATAGTTGTATTGTATAATTGGTATAGAGTGGTTCGCTGGCATCTTTAGATATTGACCCGCTATAGGAGTTGCTACATTAATTAATATTGCTACGTGGAATACCTTTTTCTTCTTTTTGGATAAGCCTGAATTCATATTTAATTTTTTTTGAACTCTGCAATAAAAAATAATCATTATTTTATAAACGGAAAATGAATGTTCCATACCAAAGGATATGGCGGAAATCTTAATTTTATAATAATTTTAATAAAGTATTCGAAGTCCTTAATTTGTTGACCATATATAATTAGTATTATAATTACTACTAAATCCTCACCTTTTGCGCTCCCTAATTACATTTGACTGATTTTTAAAATAAATAAATATTAAAATTTGCATTTTGCAATAATCAATGTGTATAATTTAAAAATCAATTATGTAATACAGAATAGCCAAATTTTCTATATTAAAAGATGCTTCTAATTACGAGTTTACTACTACGAATTAATAATAAAATTGGTCAAACTAAGAATGAATAATTAAATTGGTCAAACCCTTTAGATACCACATGATGAATTGAGAAATGCGTAATCAGTCTAAATTGTTCAAAGAAAGAATGAATAATTAAAACTAGTCCAGCACAAAACGACTGCTTGAATAGTAAAAGACCAGTAATGGACGGATGTATACTTGAATGTATAATTTTGGTCAGGTCACACAAACACAACGACATCAGAGTAAACGGACCCAAACATGGCGAGCGCTAGAAACAAAAACAAACTTAAACTAAGCTAAAAGAAACATAAAACTTGCCACAATAGCTAGGTTCAATGCTTCTTCAGGTATACAATTTTATGCCGAAGGCAATTGCACAGAAGACAGAAGTTACTACCTCTGGCACAAACAAAACAAAAGGCAATATTTTGAATAAAACTACCAGATAGGCAGATAGGATTAATTCTGTCTATATGTAGATATAAGCGATCAAGAATGCTCCTTAAAATTGCCCTAGCTCATGCTATTCAATATATGAAAGACTCTGGTAATGCGGCCGGGTCCAGCTCCCAGCAACCACACAGATTACCACCTGCCTCATGAATGAGCCGGTGTTGTGGTATTCTATGCGAGAACCTTGTGAACTCTCCTCTTGGTATCTCCACAGATTTCCTCTCAGAATCCAACCTAAAAACAGTCCTATGTCCTGCCACTTTAGCTAGGAGCAAAACCTTAATCCCTGTGTGAGTGAGCTCGGACACCCATACCAGGTCGTATTGGCAATTCTCATCAATATCATCCCCTGACAAAATCAAAGTCCAGTTCCGGTACACAGCCCATATCTCAGTTACTACTGGAATGATCTCAAATGCGTTCTTCTTACCGGTGAGTTGCCTTGCAGTAACCTTATGAGAGAAAGCATATTTGTCATAACTGTTCTTCTCACCAGTTACTACAAAAGTACCGCAACCCGATGGGAGCATTGAATCAAACCACCTCTTATCCTCTCCGACCGCACCTTTCCCAATCGGCTCAAGCCACTGTATGTACACTATCTGCTCTTTCAAGTTAATTCGTTTCAGTTGTGCATAATATTTTGGAAATGTGTCCATGTCACTATACAACGCCCATATCTGACCCAGCTTGATAGATTTATTTTTCTGAAAATTGTAAAATTCATGTTCAGGACACTCATATTCATCCGGGCACTCATATTCATCGCATTCCATCTCTTCTTGGTCTATGCAGGAAAGGGCATCATCAAGGTAGCCTGTGACAACATCAACCATGAAATCAGGATTTAAAATCCTGCATTTCCAACCGTTTTGTTACCCAACAAAACCAAAATGAACCCTACCTAAACATTCTGACTAAGGCATCACTTGGTTTTGGGCTAATCTTTGTCATATCCAATAAAACTGTAAAAAGCTCAAAAATATATAATCACAAGAACATAGCGAACGCTAGCTACAGGCTAGAGAGGCAGATATGTTACACGCATACATATATTAATTAACTGATAATTATACTTGTTTGTAGATAAAAATAGCACAAGAGTTGCAACAAAACATACCAGGAATAGACATAACAGTTCTCGAATCTGAAACAAATAGACAATACCAAACTAGTTTGCCTTTTATTTTGTAGCAAAATGATTTTCTACCAGCTTATGCTATCAGCATTCAGTAAATCCTTTAATTTTGATGAGACCATGATAGAGTGAAATAAAAAGGGCCAATTCACGAATGTTTGAGTTTACAATCACATGTATATATAATTATATATAGTCGATCGGAAGACGGAATACATTGTGATGAATAAATAAATAATAAATGAATTAGTAATCCGAAGCGTTGATGTCTGTACAACTTTGCTGTTTTGACTTTTGAGTTGTACCTGGTCACGTACTTACTCTCTGAATCTGAATGATCATATTAGTGACTTTTAATATAATTATATGCATTTATTATACATTAATTTCATCTTAAGGAGATCTGTTATTTGTTATTTCATATGGAGGATTAGTCTGCACTCTGCAGTTGTTTATATGGAGATTGGTGACCCGCTGGATGCATCGCTACAGCACTATTGTACACGTTATCACATTTTTCTTCTTTTGATAAGTCAAAATTTGTAGAAAATTTTTTCTTTTCGGTTTTCTCACATTTTACGGAGCTAGGAATGGGACTGCAGTCTGCAGCAAATGTTACAATCATGTATTTGTTCTGTTCGTTTCATGCTACAAAGTAAGAATTAATTTATAAATTTTTTTATATGGTAAAGCAAATTTGTTCCATATCAGTACATGTGGGTAGATCTTTTTATGACAAATAAATTAATTAGTAATATTGATTAATTACTTATACAATAATTAAATTAATTGTTTATAATTTTATATAAGGAATTGAAAAGGAAAGGAAAGCAAGCTGGCTTTTGATTGACTCAATATGGAGCGTAAACCTTAAGCCTTACTTTCACCTTCTTTCGGGACTACCTAGTATATTGTACAAGACTGGTAGTGAATTGCAATCTTACCGTATCGTGGTGTGTCGTGGCAAACACGGATGTGTTTAGCATCGTGTCGTGTCATGTTGACACGGCTTATACATGCAACCGTGTCGTGTCGTGTCGTGTTGAGTGGAGGGAAAGGCCGACACAACACGGAAATTGACACGACACAGTTGGAAACCGTGTTGACACGCCACGATACAGTTGTGTCAACCGTGTCGAACCGTGTTAAAAATTTATTTATTTATTTAAAAATAATTAAATATATTTTAAAATTAGAGATAAAATGATAAAAAATTATATTAAATTTTATAAATCTGTTATATAGTCGATAAAAAATAATATCATAATAATTCATGATGATACAATATAATAATTAATTAAATAGATAATAAATTACTAATTACATAATATTAATTAGTTGGAAATTTTTAATTATAGTTTCTGTATTATATTTTTATCCTTAAAATTCAAATCATCCTTTGTTTTTATAATATATTAATATTTTTATAATATTTTTTAAATTTTAAGTTTTAAAATAAATAAAATCTTGTTGTGTCGTGTTGTAACCGTGTCGTGTCAAATCGTATCGTATTGAATCGTGTCGTGTTAAATCTTGTCAATTTTCTAAAAATGTCAACACGACACAGTTTACACGACACGGGTCCGTGTCGTGGCAACCTGGGTCCGTGTCGTGGCAACACGGGTCCGTGTCGTGGCAACCTGGGTCCGTGTCGTGGCAACACGGGTCCGTGTCGTGGCAACACGGTTACACGACACGATTTGTAATTCACTAAAGACTGGTACCTACCTCTCTTCCAACAATTACATGTTATTTTATTGCTTCTTTTCTTTGTTTTATATCTGAACATATTCAGTATTCTTTTGTACCCCAACTACAAAAATTTTATTTTTTAGCACGTCTTTTAAGTAAATCTTAGAGGAATGCTAGAGTCAAACGCATTTGACATTTGACCGGTCAAACGGAATTGGGTCTCAATTTTCGAAATTAGTACGGTCGATCCGAATCACTCAATTTGTTCTCCATAAAAAAATATCCTTGAAGATCAAATTTTATATTTTTTTCAAATTTTTTTACTATTTATTTTGGATTTTAGAAAATCATAAACAAATTAATTTTAGACCCTTTTATATTAAAAAAATCTGGAAAAACAATAGCTAAAAATTCAAACAAAATATAAAAATTGGTCTCCAAGAATATTCCAATATAAAGATCATATTGAGCGGTTTGGATCAGTAATTTGAAATCCTAATAGTTGAGTCTAGAACCGTGTTTGACGTCAAACGCGTTTGATTCTAGCACTACTCGATATGGTTAAAAAAACAGTTAAAAAAAAACACATTTGAGATGATTCTCAACGTATAGGGAGATTACAGGATTTCTCTGCGCTTGTACGACAACCTTTTCCAAAGAAAGGGAAAAAAAATTACAAATCAAAATAAGGATCACCACTTTAGCAGTATGCAAACAATTTTTGATTAAGTTAATCCCCAAATGAACACTTAGATTTCACTGTTTCAACAGAATTATACAACAACCTTTTCCAAAGAAAGGGAAAAAATTACAAATCAAAGGATCACCACTTCAGCAGTATCCAAACAATTCTTGACTAATGTCCAAAGGCCAAATTAACGCTTAGTTTTCACAGTTTCAACAGAACCCGGCTGGGGGTCTTTCATAGACATTTAATTTAAAAATAAGTTGGGTGACTTAGACCTCCAATTTATCTTTAAATAAAATAAAAAGATAAAAAAAAAAGAATTACGATGCCATTAGCTCTGAGCTTCTAATTCTAACCAAGCATGTCTGGTTTCAACTCAATTCAATTTTTATCCAAATGACATAAATTTTGTTATACCTACATTTGCTTGTCCTAAAGGGTAAAATTTGATACTAAGAGATTGTGCTTCTTATTAAAGCCAACACATTTGCCACCCACCTCTAAAATCTACAATATAGCTGATCAGTATCACATTGAAAATTTTTTTTTTCTGGTGATTAAAGCTCTTCCACAACAAACATCCTCCAGATTAGATGTCAATGATTATCACTGATTCACCGATATTTATTCTAACTAGATTGGAACATAAATCAAATTAATTGAGTAACAAGACAGTGCAATTCAGTAGAGTGTTAGTTTATATTGACAACAAACTTATTTGACATCTCCACAACTGATCAAACAATTATCAAAAGTTAAAAATTAAAATTATATATTGTCTTATTGGCCCTCATGCAAAATGGTGTAGACATGAGATGAACTTTGGATTAGAATTGATTGGAGATGATTTCCAATTGAAATCCCAAAACAAATATAAAAAGAATTGATTTGAATTCTTAAAAATGACTATTTTACCCTCATCTATTTGAAGGAGAGGAGTATTAAGGTCTTTGCCAATTAGGAGTCTATTCTTCTCATGAAATCCGATCAAATTTCAACCAAATTCTCAGGATTTCAATGGGGTCGAATTTTCCCACGAAATCCAATCAAATGAAATGAAATCCAGCATTTTATTAGATTCTGATCAGGGGATTTCAATATCCTGGGAATTCCAAATCTAATTCTTACATAAAAAGTTGATTTTGATCAGGGACATATTCTAATATTGTATATCATCCATGGCAAAAAAATTAATGGTCAAGTTTTAGCTATGTGTGATAGATTCTCAAATTGCATTTTATCATACTGTATACATTATCTATCTAAACCATAAGAATTTCTTCATATTTTATTTTCTGTATTGGTAATAACCGTTTGAGGAGATGTTGCAGTTGTCAAATAAAAAGTGGTTGTCAATATATCCCTTCCCAATACTAATAAACCATTCGATTATTGGGTTTTGCTGATATTCAATTGCAGAAGTGATGCTTAGCAGCTTATGAGTTTCACTTGCATTAAATTGAGGCTCATTGTACAATCAAATTTAAACAATAAAGTTGGACGAAATGAGAAGATTAATTTTGAATAAAACCTGGGCTCACTGGACAGCTAAAGAAATAATCTCGAACCTGATCAGGGCAGATTCGTATTGGCAAACGGGAACAACCGTGCTTCTTCCTAGACAAAAGATTTATTGACACCATTGGCTTTCTGTCCAAGTCCAACCTCAATGCAAATCATACTGTTCTTGGCTGCACAGCTGGTATAGTAATTGGTGCTAACTGGTTTTGGGTTAACACTCAGTTTTGCTCTCCAAAGTGGGACAAGACCAACATCTCAGGAGGTAAAAATTAGAAGAGATACTTTCGAGTACTTTGAGGATCAATTAGGTTCTCAATACCTCCTGAGATAACAAAAGCTTCAATGAGGCAATTCAGAATAGCTCGGTTGCAGATATATTTTAGTTGAACTAGAAATTTGAAGCGTAATGTTAGTTGCATGTGTTCAATTACGACCTGAATTAAATAGTTTTTTTTTTTCCAACAGCTGGGGTTGCCAAACTCGAAGAGAGCAGAAATGACTAAATGAGAACAGAGGTTGAAACGCACCTAATCATCTTTTCTTCTGGGACCTCCTAAATCCCGTCGATTCTTCTCTCCTCTTTTCTTCTTATTTTAGAAATAGAGAAATTGAAAAGGATCGGATTTCAAACTTGTGGAAGAATGAAGTCCTTGATGTGGTGGATAGATAATGTAATTTGTAATGTATCGTATATGATGATTGCTGACCGTCTGGAGGAATCGCTTCAGCACTATTGCTACACGTTCTTAACAATTATCTACGGTTTTATTATATATATATTCGGTGGGTTGGGAGTTGGAAGTTGGGACCATGGTTTTCAATACCCTACCGACATTCATATCGGTCAGTGACCGAAATCTAGTATTTTCCCAAAATTTTATAGTATTTCCTCTCTAAATATCGAATACCGTCATTTCGGCCACCGTTCCAGTATCCGATATTATCAGAATTTTTCGGTAAGCGGTAGGGTATTGAAAACACTGGTTGGGACTTGGGACTGCAGTGCGGTGAATCTAATTAGTTATTATAAAAATGCTATAAAATTGATAGTGTCACGATCATGAAAATTTTAGTTTTATTATGAAAATAATTAATTTTTGTACAACTCTGCTCCACTTAGAATATAATTTATATTTATGATTTATACATATTATATATACAAAAATGTTAAGATAATGGATTACCTGCCTGCTGCCTCACGCTTGGCAAGACTAATTCGGCCTGCACACTTGTACAGGCAGCCCAGTTAGGACCGATCGCTACCCGGTTTATCCAAAAAAAAAAATAATACTTGGGACTGGACCGATCGACCGCTTCTTTCGTCAATGTTTACCGAATGGAAATTGATTAGTGTCATCGCATTCTCGCTACTCATCCAGTGTTCTATCTTCTCTATTCCCTCTACTCATCCAGCGTGCATTTTTTATCCCATTTCGTTATTATAAGTGTTCACTTTATTAGATACAAATATTTTCTTTGTAGTATAATTTGTTCATTGTTTTATGAGTGTTCGCTATGTTCACTATATTCATTTTGATTTTTTTTTTGCCAAAAAGTTCAGTTGGGTCAATATAAATGTTCAGTTAATTGAGTATAACTGCTTAGTTAGTTGCAACCAAAAATATAAATGTTATGAGCAAACATGTTTACTTTATTAAGTATAAATGTTTAGTTTAGTAAATATGAATGTTTATTTTAATAAGTATAAATGTTCTGTTATTTAAATATAAATGTTCAGTTAGTTGCAACAGAAATGTAACTGTTATAAGAAAAAAAAACCAGCGAAGGGGTCACTAACCGGACAAAAAATACATGAAAAAAATTAAAAGTGGAAATGAACCAATCAGGTTTAAATTAATTTTTTCTCCGATTCTACCCATGTCTCCTAACGCACCTCTTGACCCACAGGCGACTCTGATTCTAACGCGATTCTAACGCATTTAATTGAACACTTTTTATTATTAAATTGAACACTTTTTATTATTAAACTGAACATTTGTAACATACAACAGTGATGATAGAGATGATTTATTTAGCGATGATACTTTTAATAACTATTTACCAAATTGAACTCGTTCTCTACTACACTCTGCTGGATTAATTTGATTTCTTTTCCAATAGATATTCAGTTGCACTTTCAATTTTTTTTTAACACAAATCAAAACTGACATATTTCTTCTTCTTCTTCTTCTTTTTTACAATTCAAGCACTCACGATTTTTCTTTACTTCATATTTTATTTTTCATCCTTTTTTTATCATTTTAACGTTTTTTTTTATCCCTCTAGATAATCTATCGCTAATACCAAATATATATGATATATTATTTTCTAGAATAATTTCTTAGTTTATTCTTTTGTTTCAGTTGCATATTCCTCTCTTATAGTTTTCTTACATGTAACCCATATATTCACTAAATACATCTTTTCTTGTAGGCTTAACTAACCAAATTAATTTCAAAGCTTATTAAATGTGAATTAATCGTAAAAAAAAAATTGCATAGTGTTGTACAACCCATGTTAAATTTAGAAATAAAAAATAATTAACTTATCTACAATATCTAAATACATTCACGACTACGTTTCAAACTTATATTTGTTTACTGGTACATTGATTGTTAAGAGCACTAGCATATATATATAATAATAATAAAAAAAAAAACAGCCAACAGTCTCAGGTTTGTTTAAATTACATTACTGGTAAGTTAAAAAAAGGTTAGAATACGTACTGTATATTTTGTTTGCTTAGGTATTCGTATTTCTGATTCACTAGCAATTGTTTATATTAATTATTACTTTAGAACGATAGTTCTATTTACATGTACTTTCAATGTCGCAATTCCAAAATTGTGGTAGACAAGGGAGGAAAAATAAATAGAAATTGATTACTGTCATCTATAATTTTGCCATCGCTAAACAGAAAGTGATCATGTAATAGACAAGGTGAATATATATACTGATCAAAATGAACATATACAAATAAATAAGTTCAATAAAAATAAGTTGAATATACATATAAAAATTTGAACAAGTGATAATAACACTTATTAGTTTGTAAGTGTTCACTTTGATCGACTATTTAGTCATCCTGTCTATTTTATATGTTCATTTTGTATTTAGCAATTTGCAAGTGATGACAAATCTAGATATGACAGTTATCATTTCTGAAAAAGTGAAAATAAATTACTTAAATCCTGGATAAGATCCTACTTTTACCCAACTTTTCTATTTTATTCTGCAGGATAGCTTTTCTTTCCAATTAAGCCCAGTTCGAAATTACAGTTATATTGGGCCTTATTTTGTGATAATTGGGTCCATGACCGAAAAATTTTAAAATAATATTAAATTAATATAATATATTAAAAATTATATCAATATAATAATATTTTTTTAAATAGTATCACAACATCGGAATCTGGAATTCCGAACACGATTCCGATCTTATTTTTATACTACGATCGAAGCAAAATTGGACTGTGGCGCTAGTCCTCACAAACGTGTAAAGAATGCTACGTAATGATTAGATGGGACCCAGATTCAATTGGTTAAAATGTTATGATATGGATAGTGGTATCAATAATGAGATCATTATATCAGGGATTGACAAAATGAGGATTATCAAGGAAGTGTTGTTGGGCTTCATAAAATATCAAATTTGGTGTTGACTTGTTCAATAGTTTTGTACTTAATTTGGTGTTGATATAATTGTATCACGAATTTATGTTGAAATTTTGGGCCGTAAAGGTTGATGACTTGATGTGTTTCAAAGATCACAATACACAAACAATAAATTTAATCTCCTAACCGATGTGTTGTCAATGTAATACCTACGAACTTATGTTGCTTAAATATAATTTATTAAATTACATAATACACATTATTAATATATAAACTGACATATATATAAAATCACTATAAACGAATTAAAAATGTTTAATTTTATAAATGAAACAAGTTCTTAAAAAAATGAACGAATTAAAATTTGTTTAATTTTAAAAATGAACAAATTAAAATGATGCAAGTACTTAAAAAAACGAAATAAAAATTGTTTAATTATTGTATTATTATTAACATTATTATATCATGTTTTCTATATAAAATACAAAAATTGTAGTCATTTTAACCATTATTTTGTATTTGTATGATATTATATTGTTATAATTTTCATATTCTTTACTAATTATTATATTGTTTATAAAATATTATACAATATTATATATATATATATATTATAATTATCATAAATTCATAAGCATTATATTGTATTATATATATTATTAATTAATTATACTATGTAATTTATATAAATTATAATTAGTATAATCATTAATAATTAATAATGTGTATTATGTAATATAAATATCTATAAGTTAATTGATATAATCATTATTTGTTATCTTCAGCGTTTAAATTTTCTAGCTGAAATAAGGAAAAGTCAAAAGTCAAATAGAGAGGTAAATATGGGTCCCACCTAAACCCATTTTATATGTCCAATTTTTACACCTAAACCCATTAAATATGGGTCCCACCTATTCATTACATAGCATTCTTTACACGTTTGTGAGGACCAGCGCCACACTCCAATTTTTTATTATCATCTATCCATGCTTTGATCGTAGTATAAAAATAATCCGATCTTATTTTTATACTACGATCGAAGCATGTACTAGGATAGGAATCCAGGATTCCGATCTTGCGTTCACAATTCAAGATTCCAATCTTGTGATACTATTTTAAAAAATATTATTATTTTGATATTATTTTTAATATATTATATTAATTTAATATTATTTTAAAATTTTCGGGGTCCATGAGGCTACATTTATATTGGGCCTTACAGAATTACCTACAGATTTTAACATTTAGTTTACTCCCGAAAAAATTAATAATAACTTTACTGTTCAACCTAATTTCGATAATAACAGTTAAAAATTCGAAATTTTAAAATTAACGTCGCTGGATCGTCATTCCAATTGACGAAATAACAAAACCCTTGGATCGTCATCCGGAACGACGATCCAAACTTGCATCGTCATTCCAAACGACGATCCAAATTTGGATCGTCATTCCAAATGACGACTATGAGTGATGATGAAATAAAGTGATGATTCGTCCACTGTTACGATGAAATAAAGTGATGATCCGGATTTTATAAAACCAATTTTGGACTAGTGTGACGTGACTCGTGAGAGAGGAAAAAGAATTATGGTCAAGAAAAAAATTATATATCACAGTTTGCATTGTCGTTTCCTATTTGTCTAATTAAGTATCTATTAAATATTATCATTATTTGTTTAGTAGAGAATATGATAGTTGTTAATAATAAATAAAGTATCTATCAATTATAATTTTAAGATTTTAAAATGCAATGTTTTATTGCTAGTAATATCATTTTCATAGATAATTGGAGGAAAAAAATTAGTGTTCTTCAATCGTGCGTGCCGTGTCATGTCGTGTCAAACACGATCGTGTTAGAGTCTCGTGTCGTGTCGTGTTGACGCGAACTACTTTTTTAACCGTGTCGTGTCGTGCTTAGTGGTTAGAAGAGGCAACACGACATGCATTCTGACACGACACGCATTCTGACACGACACGACTGACACGATCGTGTCGTGTCGTGTTGAAATGTCATGTTAGTCGTGTCAAATCATGTTAGATTATTTTATTATTTTTTAAATTAAAAATAAAAATTAAGAAAAAAATTACTAAACGTTATAATTTATTATGTAATTAAGTTTAAAGTTTTTATTAATATTTTTTATAAAAAATAATAATTAAATTAGAACAATATTATGATTTAAATGATGGTAAATAATATGATGTGGTATTATAAATTGAAAATAAATTATTAATTTTGCTTAAATAATCAACATTAATAATTAAATTTGTGTTGAGGTATCGTGTTAATTCGTGTTCGTGTCGTGTTGCGTGTCGAATCGTGTCGTGTTGAATCGTGTCAAACTTTCTAATGTTCCAACACGACACGATTATGACATGGCACGTCGTGTCGTGCCAATTTTGTATTCGTGTCGCGTCGTGTCGTTTCAACACGCACATCGTGTCGTGCCAACACGAATCGTGTCGTGTCATTTTGGAGACACTAAAAAAATGTATGTTAACGTCATATTTTTTTTTAGAAAAATATGGTTGATGGTAAATTTTTTTTGTAATCGATGATTCTTCCAATAATTTGAATACAAATTGTTTCTGACAAAAATAGGTAAATTTTAAATTGTGTGCATTTTCATAAGTGAAAAAATTTTAGAATAAAAAGATGTTCAATTCAAAAAGTGATCTAAAAAAATTTGCAAGTTTTGTGCTTTGCAAATCTTTTTAATATGTTAAAGTGGTTTGTCAAAATTGACAATAGATATTATGATCCTTTTACGATTAACAATCTTTTATTAATTAAAAATATTATCTTACTTCTTATTAAATTTAAATTTCATACTAAACATAGCTTGTCAAGACATGGAACCAAGAATACTGTGACACCCCGTCGAATACTGTAACTGGACAGTACACGATGGAGTGCCCGCCGCGGATGCCTACTGCACCCGCAAGGCTTACTAATACTTAATTTACCAATTAATATTGATTCTACTCAAATAATATACCGATCAATTAGAATTTTATAATTTATTTACTTAAATATAAAGTAAATACTATAAAGGTCTGGTATATTTGGATTACTAACCACAATATCCAATGGTATGCTACTCGTCTTGCAGTCCCGCACTTGATCTGAAACCTGGAACCCACAACCAATAGTGGAAAACAATGCAAAAAGCACGGAATGAGATAAATAAAATTTATCTCAGTACGGTATTCAGTTCCAGCCACTTGAGTTTTGATTATCATGTGTTGGAACTAAATACAAGACTGAGTCAAATCAATTCCAAATCAAATTTCATTTCTTTTTATTTCAAATAACATTAAAACTAGACTTTCAATCAAGCAATGCAATTAGACAAATAAATTCAATACTATTAGAAATCAATTTCTTTTCTTTGAATTCAAAATATGACAATCATCATTTCAATTACCTGAACAAATAATTAATAACTTGTTTCCAATAGAAATAGCAAGGTCAAATCAATTCAATCAATGCAATATGAAATGTGAGCTCGGCATCAATTCCATAACAATTCAAATATCAATGTATAGCAAAAGCCGACTCATTTGGTTGGACAATTATCTAATATGCAAGTCTGGTTTATCACAAGTCAATCATTTCAGTCATTTCCTTCAGATACCGCGAACCACCCTATAGATGGATGCCAACGGCCAATTCAATTCATACATAATTCAATCAATTAAATCATCAAAATGTACAAGCAAGCTGGGAACACTCACACTCCGGTCCATTCCAGACTAGACCTACTGAGTCCCGGTACATAAGCGCTTATTACACGGTGCTTGGTAGGATGGGTCATGACTCCACCTCCAAACATTACGAGTGTCTATCTCAACCACACAAGTTGTACTTACCTCAATCAAATCACATTTCAATCGGATACCATTCAATATGCCATTTTCCAACATTTCAATCGGATACCATTCAATATGCCACTTTCCAATCATGCATCAATATACAATTTCACAAAATGATCTCATGAACAAAATTCCAATTATGAATTCATAATGCATAATGATAATAATAATAATAATAATAATAATAATAATAACAATAATCAGAATACATATCACATATAATTAAAACTCAAGTGAAATCCGTACCTTATACTGCAAGCAAAATCCAAAGCATAAGCAAGCAAGAAATCACTTATTCAACAAATCCTCCAATAAGCAAGTTGTTTCTAAATTCCGACTCATAATAACCTGACTTTAAAACAAATATAAATTCCTTTTTAATTTTTATAACACCCAAATTATGCTACTTATAATCTTTATCAATTAGATTAGAAACTATGCTACCATGCATCATGATTATGCCATGCATTTACTAGACTCAATAATCATAAGTCGAGTAACTCATTTATAGATCATGTAACTCATATAATATCCTTACCTACCATTTATCAAATGATCAAGTATCCTAATCCTAATTCAATTAATTTATGTAAGTCTAGTATGCCATGCAACTCAATTGGTACGATTCGAGTACCAATTATACATCTCATCTCACATGCAATACTCATGTAAATGCTAATACATTGTTTATTAGAATCTATTATGCTTACTTTTCCAATTAATTCAAATAGATACCATTAGTTAATTTAGAAATCATTTTTCTTTCCTTAATGTATACATGCATGCACGATATGCGTGTCGATCAAGGTTTGAGGCCAAACCCTAATCCAAACCCAATACAATCCCTTTTTCATAATCAACCCTTAAAATCCATAAAAGAAAATCAATATTACAACACAATTAATAATCATCCATCCCAAATGCATGACATGCAAAACCTTATATTTACCCTTATATACATGCAACTATTTATACCAACAATAAATGCAATAATTAAATCCATGTCATATGCTTAATAATTCCTATCATGCATAAAATTCCCAATTATCCAACATTTATCAAAGCAATCAATCCATTCATCAATCGATGACATAACAACACGAGCATTCAATCCAAAACAAATTCCCATTACTCAAATTACACAAACTAATTAGATTTCGTGAATTTCTCGATAAACCCTAGAAATCCAATACACATGCAATTGACAAGAAAATTGCAAAGATAGCTATATATATACCACAAATCAAAGAAATTACTTACTTAGTTTCGGCCAAAGACCGATGACGCGAGAAAACGAGCCGAAATCGCTATTTCTCGATTTTCACCACTTATCCCCGACAAAACCTTGCAAGTCCACTTGGAAATCGATGGAGAGGACCCCAGAGTGCTCCAAGTCGAATGGCGGCCAAAACCGATGAGTTCGCTCCATTTCCCGAAAAACTTCCGTCGAGAAATACGGCGAGGAGAGGCCACCAATCGACGATCCGAAGGTAGATGGTGCAAGAGAATGGTGAGGCGAACGCGTGGATACTTCGCTCCGGTGAAACGGTGGAGAAATGGTGGATTGGGTTTGGGGGGAGGAGGGATTCGGTTTGGGAGAGAAGAGAGGCTTGCGCCTCTCTGTTGGTTGCGCACAGAAAGAGAGAGAGAGAGCTGGATTTTTATTTCCGATTTTTTTTTTTTTTTTTTTTTTTTTTTTTTTTTTTTTTTTTTTTTTTACAAAATTCAGAAATTATCAAATAAATCAAAAATCAATATTCTATGCATAAAAACAATTATGCAACAAAAGGAAAAATAGCTAATCTTTTTATAATGCCAACTAAAAATTTAGAAATTTTCATATTCTTATTTTAAGAATACCAGTAAGTATAAAAATTTAATTTCCAGCACAGAAATTATTCAAAATAAAACCAACCAAGTGCACCCAATTTTTATATTAAAAATAATTTTAGAAATCGTAAAAATGTCGGGTGTCACATTCTTCCCTCCTTAAAAAAAATTTCGACCTCGAAATTTATCTAAATACATAACAATCATACAGTCAATAATACAATCAGATATAATAAACATATTATGCAACAATGATCAAGAAATTTCAAGTTCATGCGATGCGAGGGAGCCCGACATTTTATTCAATTCAAAATTAAAATACTACTAATAATACTAGAATGTCGACCCAATCTCGGTGAATTAAATGCAAGCATGACAATCATAAGTCACAATTACAGGTCAATCAATTCAAAGTCAGATATCGCGAGTCTCTTCCTCAGAGAGCAACCAGCGATTATAGATATTCAGATACCGTGAATCACCTCTAAAGAGGGTTGCCAACGGTCAATCTATTCCATTTACAATTCAGACAATTCCATATCATATCATTATAACAATTCAAATAACCAAACACTACAAGCAGAGAATACTACCACTCCTTACGTTATCATTTAAAAACAAATCTTTCAATTCTTGTAACTAGTAACATTTTGAAATATCCAGTTCTTTTCTTATCTTTTAGGAAGCACGGTAATATCAAAATTATTCTTGGCTGCCTTGGTGATCAGTCAAGGAAGTAAGAATAATTCTTATATTATTGAGATTCAATTAACAAGTCAGATGATCAGTCAGCTTGTTTGATCCTTGTGCCAACAAAAGATAAGAAAATCTTTACTCAAATAAGTTCTGAAAGTTTGTGCATACTATAATAAATTCATAAATCCTTAATATTCCAATTAGCATTAATATAACATAGAACATGCTTACTATAATAACCAAAATCCTTAACTTGCCATACCAACTCTTTTTTTTTTTTTTGGTGCACTTATCAAAATCACTTTACATTTCAAACATTAGAAAATAAGCTCTATTAATTTCATCCACAAAAATTGTTACAACCTATTAAACATAACTTTTAAAATTACAACACATATATAAAATAATCAAGCAACTATAAACAATTAATATATTAGATATATACAAATACAAAGCATCTGTATCCTATAATACTTACAACTTAGCTAGACAAACATTATTTTGCTAGCACAAATAGTAAGAAATCAACTTACCTACAAAACAACCCTTTAGGCGTACCCATTCACACGCAATCTATTGGTCTGGTTTGGTTGCTAAACCATTCTCTGATACCATCTGTGACACCCCGTCGAATACTGTAACTGGACAGTACACGATGGAGTGCCCGCCGCGGATGCCTACTGCACCCGCAAGGCTTACTAATACTTAATTTACCAATTAATATTGATTCTACTCAAATAATATACCGATCAATTAGAATTTTATAATTTATTTACTTAAATATAAAGTAAATACTATAAAGGTCTGGTATATTTGGATTACTAACCACAATATCCAATGGTATGCTACTCGTCTTGCAGTCCCGCACTTGATCTGAAACCTGGAACCCACAACCAATAGTGGAAAACAATGCAAAAAGCACGGAATGAGATAAATAAAATTTATCTCAGTACGGTATTCAGTTCCAGCCACTTGAGTTTTGATTATCATGTGTTGGAACTAAATACAAGACTGAGTCAAATCAATTCCAAATCAAATTTCATTTCTTTTTATTTCAAATAACATTAAAACTAGACTTTCAATCAAGCAATGCAATTAGACAAATAAATTCAATACTATTAGAAATCAATTTCTTTTCTTTGAATTCAAAATATGACAATCATCATTTCAATTACCTGAACAAATAATTAATAACTTGTTTCCAATAGAAATAGCAAGGTCAAATCAATTCAATCAATGCAATATGAAATGTGAGCTCGGCATCAATTCCATAACAATTCAAATATCAATGTATAGCAAAAGCCGACTCATTTGGTTGGACAATTATCTAATATGCAAGTCTGGTTTATCACAAGTCAATCATTTCAGTCATTTCCTTCAGATACCGCGAACCACCCTATAGATGGATGCCAACGGCCAATTCAATTCATACATAATTCAATCAATTAAATCATCAAAATGTACAAGCAAGCTGGGAACACTCACACTCCGGTCCATTCCAGACTAGACCTACTGAGTCCCGGTACATAAGCGCTTATTACACGGTGCTTGGTAGGATGGGTCATGACTCCACCTCCAAACATTACGAGTGTCTATCTCAACCACACAAGTTGTACTTACCTCAATCAAATCACATTTCAATCGGATACCATTCAATATGCCATTTTCCAACATTTCAATCGGATACCATTCAATTTGCCACTTTCCAATCATGCATCAATATACAATTTCACAAAATGATCTCATGAACAAAATTCCAATTATGAATTCATAATGCATAATGATAATAATAATAATAATAATAATAATAATAATAACAATAATCAGAATACATATCACATATAATTAAAACTCAAGTGAAATCCGTACCTTATACTGCAAGCAAAATCCAAAGCATAAGCAAGCAAGAAATCACTTATTCAACAAATCCTCCAATAAGCAAGTTGTTTCTAAATTCCGACTCATAATAACCTGACTTTAAAACAAATATAAATTCCTTTTTAATTTTTATAACACCCAAATTATGCTACTTATAATCTTTATCAATTAGATTAGAAACTATGCTACCATGCATCATGATTATGCCATGCATTTACTAGACTCAATAATCATAAGTCGAGTAACTCATTTATAGATCATGTAACTCATATAATATCCTTACCTACCATTTATCAAATGATCAAGTATCCTAATCCTAATTCAATTAATTTATGTAAGTCTAGTATGCCATGCAACTCAATTGGTACGATTCGAGTACCAATTATACATCTCATCTCACATGCAATACTCATGTAAATGCTAATACATTGTTTATTAGAATCTATTATGCTTACTTTTCCAATTAATTCAAATAGATACCATTAGTTAATTTAGAAATCATTTTTCTTTCCTTAATGTATACATGCATGCACGATATGCGTGTCGATCAAGGTTTGAGGCCAAACCCTAATCCAAACCCAATACAATCCCTTTTTCATAATCAACCCTTAAAATCCATAAAAGAAAATCAATATTACAACACAATTAATAATCATCCATCCCAAATGCATGACATGCAAAACCTTATATTTACCCTTATATACATGCAACTATTTATACCAACAATAAATGCAATAATTAAATCCATGTCATATGCTTAATAATTCCTATCATGCATAAAATTCCCAATTATCCAACATTTATCAAAGCAATCAATCCATTCATCAATCGATGACATAACAACACGAGCATTCAATCCAAAACAAATTCCCATTACTCAAATTACACAAACTAATTAGATTTCGTGAATTTCTCGATAAACCCTAGAAATCCAATACACATGCAATTGACAAGAAAATTGCAAAGATAGCTATATATATACCACAAATCAAAGAAATTACTTACTTAGTTTCGGCCAAAGACCGATGACGCGAGAAAACGAGCCGAAATCGCTATTTCTCGATTTTCACCACTTATCCCCGACAAAACCTTGCAAGTCCACTTGGAAATCGATGGAGAGGACCCCAGAGTGCTCCAAGTCGAATGGCGGCCAAAACCGATGAGTTCGCTCCATTTCCCGAAAAACTTCCGTCGAGAAATACGGCGAGGAGAGGCCACCAATCGACGATCCGAAGGTAGATGGTGCAAGAGAATGGTGAGGCGAACGCGTGGATACTTCGCTCCGGTGAAACGGTGGAGAAATGGTGGATTGGGTTTGGGGGGAGGAGGGATTCGGTTTGGGAGAGAAGAGAGGCTTGCGCCTCTCTGTTGGTTGCGCACAGAAAGAGAGAGAGAGAGCTGGATTTTTATTTCCGATTTTTTTTTTTTTTTTTTTTTTTTTTTTTTTTTTTTTTTTTTTACAAAATTCAGAAATTATCAAATAAATCAAAAATCAATATTCTATGCATAAAAACAATTATGCAACAAAAGGAAAAATAGCTAATCTTTTTATAATGCCAACTAAAAATTTAGAAATTTTCATATTCTTATTTTAAGAATACCAGTAAGTATAAAAATTTAATTTCCAGCACAGAAATTATTCAAAATAAAACCAACCAAGTGCACCCAATTTTTATATTAAAAATAATTTTAGAAATCGTAAAAATGTCGGGTGTCACAAATACAACTCACATGATTCCACGAGCATTTCCTATTATAATTAATAGACCCGCCTCATCTATTTTATGTACATTTGTTACCTATAGAAACTTTCTTCTGTTTTTTTACTGGCCCGTCTTATAAACAGAAGAAAGTTTCTATAGGTAACAAATGTACATATAACGTTTAGTAATTTTTTCTTAATTTTTATTTTTAATTTAAAAAATAATAAAATAATCTGACACGATTTGACACGACTAACACGACGTTTCAACACGACACGACACGATCGTGTCAGTCGTGTCGTGTCAGAATGTGTGTCGTGTCAGAATGCATGTCGTGTTGCATCTTCTCACCACTAAGCACGACACGACACGGTTAAAAAAGTAGTTCGTGTCAACGCGACACGACACGACGCGAGACTCTAACACGATCGTGTTTGACACGACGGCTCCGTTTGGATAGGTGTGGGAAGAAGGGAAGAAGGGAAGAAGTGGGAAGAAGTATTGGGAAATGTGTAACTTTGTGAAGAGTTTGGATTGTTTATAATTTTTTTTCTTCCTTCTTCCTTCTTCCTCCTTCTTCTTCTCTCATCCAAACGGAGACGACATGACACGACACGCACAATTGGAGAACACTAATTTTTTTCCTCCAATTATCTATGAAAATGATATTACTAGCAATAAAACATTGCATTTTAAAATCTTAAAATTATAATTGATAGATACTTTATTTATTATTAACAACTATCATATTCTCTACTAAACAAATAATGATGATTAATATTTAATAGATACTTAATTAGACAAATGGATAACGACAATGCAAACTGTGATATATAATTTTTTTCCTGACCATAATTCTTTTTCCTCTCTCACGAGTCACGTCACACTAGTCCAAAATTGGTTCCATAAAATCCGGATCATCACTTTATTTCATCATAACAGTGGCCGAATCATCACTTTATTTCATCAGCACTCATAGTCGTCATTTGGAATGACGATCCAAATTTGGATCGTCGTTTGGAATGACGATGCAAGTTTGGATCGTCATTCCGGATGACGATCCAAGGGTTTTGTAATTTCGTCAATTGGAATGACGATCCAACGACGTTAATTTTAAAATTTCGAATTTTTAACTGTTAATATCGAAATTAGGTTGAACAGTAAAGTTAGTATTAATTTTTTCGGAGTTTACTCTCTACTTTGACAGCTGTTGTCAAGCTTTCGAAAAATATAACATTTAGTTTACTCTCTATTATTGATCATCGTACTATAAACCACTAAAATGAATTCATTTTGCATACTATGAATTGTGAAAATGCTACGGGTTTTTTAACACAAAAACCTACCCTGACATAGTAGTCATAAAATAAAAAAAGAAAGTACGTAGCAATGCTACGGACCTACGGTTCTCTTTATAAACAATTTTAAAATGTAAAACAAAAAAGAAAACGTAGCAATACTTTGGTTTCTTTAATATTTTGATGAAATAAAAGGTAATCCATCATATATTTTAATGGAACAGAATTTAAATTACTATCAATTAAAAAAAAAAGTAACAACTAGCACGCAGTTAATCCTGTTGTCTATAATTACGTATGCCTTAAAAAAATTCATTCAAATTGTCTTATTTGAAATTGAACTTTTCTAATAAATAATCTTTTCCGAAGGTAGTGACAAATCCTTTTGTAACCACATAACTTGTATACAGGATGAGCACTATTCACTTCCATAAAACAATAGACGCTGGTGGTTATATTTTCAAGGTGAAAAGGAATCCAATGCCACAATTAGTGACAAATCAACAAGACCAATCATTGAAATTTTGAGTACTTTTTCTAATGCATGTAAAGCTCCAAAAGGGAAAAAAGCAATCAGCTATATTTTATTTTTTTAAGCACATTAAATGATATATATGAAACAATATTGAGATTTAAATTAGCAGCTTACCACACAACTAAATTCCATTTTATAGCATTTTTGTTGGTATTAAATCCCTCAATATAAACTATATACGTATATCATCCCCAATAAAAGAAAATTAATATAAAAAGAAAGATGTGAAAATGCTGATGTGGCTTTGTACATGATGGTAATGTTGAACAGAGAAGATGGCTAAGCTGTAAGCAGGACGATTTTGTATTTTTGTGAAGTCTAGTCTTGATAGCGATCAATTGTACGGCTATGAAGGGGGCCCTACGTACCAGTCATTTGTACTGAAATCAACTGGGATTCAACTACCAAATGGTCGACGCCTTGATTAGCTTCAACCATCAATGTAACACGAGCTCGGATTTGTAGATCCCTCCAGTCAAACAACACAAAGGACGTCCATTGATCTCTCATTCCCCTAACAAGTGATCTTTGTAAATTTGTAACTGTAGTAGAGAGCACTTACACGCACAAACAAAAATGATCATTTGTATGAAAAAGAGTTTCAAGGGTAAATGAAAATATCAAATTAATTTGACTTCAAATAAAATAAATAAATAAAGGTAAATGGAATGCGCTCCTATTTCTTTTGTCCACTGGAGGTAGCATTCAATACCAGAAGTTAAATGTACTACACGCGTGCAGATCCAATTATGATTTATCCATAGTTCTATCAAATGCATTATTATAAGTTTTTCCTTTTTATTTTCTTGAGTTGTGTTTGTTTCGTACTGTACTTGTTGTCTTCAAAGCTATGTTGGTAAATCTTTGATCCCTTTCTCCTGGTGAGATTTGGTAATTTAATCATTGCCACGTGTGCAGTGTCATATATGTACTGTTGGCCGTCCGTGCACCAAATTATTTCTTTCAAATTTCAATTAATTCATACATCATATTTACTCTATATATCGAATCTCACATTTATGTCAATTTTTTTTGTACTTCTGGAAAAATTTCTTTAAATATATTTCTTAAAGGTTTTCTTTAACAATATCGATAAAATTAGATTCGTGAATTTTTAAAATCGTATATTAACCAAAACAGATTTTTTTGCCCCCCTAAATAATCTCCTTGTTAGTTGCAGTGGCACTAAATAAAATTTGTTATTCATATATATCCGCGACATTTTATTGGAGCACATAACATAAAGAAACAATTGTGTAAGAGTCAAATATACCATATTATCATCCGTGTCAAATTTAGTTTCATTGTTGAAACTTAATGAATCGTTTTGTGTAAATTAGGCTTAGTTATTTACCTTAAAAATAAGAAAATCTAAAATTTAGTCATTAAACCAATCAGTCATTTTTCACGATCAACAAGTCCTATAAATATCAAGAATTCAAGTTGCTAAGCTAAAAAGGGCAAAAACTCGAGGTTGCTGTGATCCTTAAATAAAGCAATAATTTTATTTTATAATTCAAGTTTCTTGATATTTTATTTATATTAGCAATAATTTGGTTTTAATATTGAAAAAAAATTAGAACAATAATATGCTCTAAATACTAGATCACCCATTGAACACGTCAACTATGGTTAATTTTCATTTAATTCCGCTTATAAACTGAACAGCTGAGTACATACATACATGCTTCTGATCTAATCGGCTAATCCAAGTCAACACTTTCACTATTACCCTTTCTTTGCAGAATTGCACGAGTCGGTGGTGTCGCTTGGGAATCCTTATCTCCTCCCGCGCGGGACCGTCCAGCACAGCCTACGAACCGTCTGATCTGATCTGGACGGTTCGGGCCTACCAATCAGGTTACATGCACGGGGTTCCCTTTGTCATTGAGATTAAATCAAACGGCTCACAGCACTGCGCTGGACAGTCCCGCGTGGGAGGTGATTTCATTTCGTCGCTTGGGGCCCGCTGTTCAGTAATTAATTATGTAGGCTATGATACAACCCAGCGCACGTGCATGGTATAATTGGCATTTAATGCCGCTCACGGGAGAATGGTACTTATGCAAATGCAAGGCATGTCCGATCAGAAATGATGGCCTTTATCTGACCGTCTGATTGCAGATGTTGGAGTGCCCATTAATACTAGTCTAATCTGAAATGTACCACTTAAGTTTGAACATATTATTTTCATTTTCTTTATAGCTGTTTGGATCCTCTCTCAAATCTACCGCTTGTTAATTTAATTAATTATTGAAATTATATTCACCTATGATTAATACTTAATTTGCCAACTAAATTTGTTACTAATTGAATGTCGCCCAACTGATTAGAGTAACAGTACTGATATCACGAAGAACATTACTCCTTGAAACTTATTCCATTTTTTCTTTTAGTTGAAGATTTGAGAATGAAAAAGTATTTACAAAATAAATCAAATTTAAGTAGTATACTACTGGTATTTCTAATCGAGGTTGCATAAAAAAGTTACCATTGTAAAATTCAAAATATTTTCTTTCATCAACCATTTAGGGGGCTTTAGCAACACCACATGTTATTGGGTTAAAGTTAATATTTTTACACAATTGTATGTTAACAAATTAAACTCAGCTTGCATTGTTTGGAATAGCTCGGTCTCAAGTCCAAGTAAAACGAGGACAGTTGTGGTAGGCGGGGCGAGCCAACGTAAAAATTTCAGCCACTTCTATGGAAATGAAACCCAAATCCTAACTTGTTTGGGACAAAAAACTTAATTGTTATATTTATATGTTAACAAATTAGTATACTAATTTAGAAGTTAGACTAATTTCATGCATGTTAAACGCATCCTTAATATTTGAGGGGAGTACGTGGGTGGAAACATAATTCCAATTCAAGCTAGAGTCTTTGATATAAAAAAGTGAGCAGAATTTAGTTTCAATATTTTTTAATGGGTAATTCTAAACAATAAATATATTAATTATATGTAAACAATAAATATTTTCCTACTCAGCCGCAGACTAGTGTCTAAAAAAATATAATAAATATATGATATACATCAAATCAAGTACTAAATGCAATAAATTTAGATAATACATTATATATTGAGTCGATTTCAAGTTTAATTTGAGTGAGTTAAATTAATCACGAACCTAAATCGAGCGAGTTAATTTCGAACAAAAGTCAAATTGATTTTTAGCGAGTCACGAGCAAATATTTTTGTCAGCCCTACGATAATGTCAATTTGACCCGTCAGACGTTATACCACAAAGAGACAAACGCACATAATCCTATGCAAACTAGAATTGATGTCATCTTATACTGTTATGCACACCAGAAAAGAAGAAAGGAGGAAAAAAATATTAATTGTCCGGATAAAAATTAATGGCGTTGGGAAAAATTAATTGTCTTTAGAAAAAAAAATATTGTGTTAGAAAAAAATACTAATTGTTCTATAAAAAAAATGAGACGAGAAGAGGAAAGAAAACATATGTACTCTCTGCTTTGGATGCTAAATTCAAAGTATGAGCAAGAAAATACGTCATTAATTAAAGGAATGATAATTTTTGGAATGATAATTAAATGCATTCTAAAAATATAAAGAGAAAAAAATACGTCATTAATTAAGGAGATGATGGGAGTGATAATTTTTAGGAATAATTAGATTTATGCCACCGTGAAATTTAGCTAATTAGAGATATGTCATTGTTAATTACATTGCAAATTATATTTATGCCATCATCAAATTATGTAAATTAGAAATATGTCATTATTTTATTCCAAAAATATCATCCTGATTTCTCTCCATATTTTTCAAAAATCCCAAATTGCCCTTGTTAATAAACATAAGGTCTGATCGAAAATTAATAAACCTACGGACCATATTGTCTGTCTTCTTCCAATTCTCATCACTATGCGATAATGGAAATTAATTAGCAGAGTTTTTTTTTGTGTATTCTCTTGTCGTGCATATGTGATGAAGACTTTACAACCTAGGAATCAAATAAATTTATAAACTTAGAGCTAATCTCACTAGTCTTTTGGAGTACAGCTTTAGGGTCGAACCCAAGGGACGGATTAATGAGTACCGGACTTTACTTCCTCACGAAAGCTAGACAATTATATTTTTATGGAGTAAATAAATTTTTTTTGGTGTTTTAACAATATAAAAGTCGTCTTAGGTTCAGGTTTCACATCAGTTTGGACTCTAGAACACAGAACTTATCACTTTTGTGCATCAAACGGTGTTTTTCAAGCATATACCGCTCTGTTCGATCCGAACAGATGGTATAAGTGTGTGGTTTTGACTCTTTATGAAATTTTATGCTTTGTGCTAGGGTTTGTTGGTCAAACCTAGATACTCTAAACCTCAGCTTTCGCTTGTTGGACTAGACACTGGTTCAATCACAACCTAACCTAATTAACTCGATTGGTTCACAACTTTTGGTATAGAATTCAATCAACTTAAACTTGTTTGTTGGAGTTCATAAGGATATCTAGAGGTCTTTTGGACTTGTCTAAAAGTTACACTTTTGGTGTCAACTAATCTCCCCTTTCGGATCTACGATTTATCCCAAATACTTTATTTGAACTAATCTTGTTTATCCTAACTTAGGCTTGACTAGATGCGGCCGTACAACTAGAAGGTGATTAGGAAATCACAAGCAATTCAAACAAGCAAATTAACATAATTGTCAACAAAATAAATCAACAAAACATATCATATCTTATCAAGTCAAATCACAACACATCGAAACCTAAATTACTTCCCTACTCCTAAGACAACATAAATCTAGCCTAACATGAAAGCAAAATAAGATACAAGCTCCATCAAATCAAAATATCAAGAGAATGGAAGAAATAAACCAAATATCGCTTCTAACTCAAGATACCGAACGTCCAGAGCCGTGGTTGGGTTGATTCTGTCGCCGTCGCGCCTAGAATTGCTCCAAAGATGATGCCATGGTCGTGCTATGATGCGGGAGGTGGAATCCCACGCCTTTCGGCGTGAGAACGGTGGTGGAAAGGTGCCAAAACGTGGTGGGAGGTGGAATTTCGTGTATGGTGGCTTGGATCCTTTTCTTCAGGTCTAGAGGTGTATATATGGATGTCCCAGGTCGCAAGGATGGAAGGCTAGGGCACCAGGGCGCAAGAAATTGCCATTTTCATCAGTTTCTATGTAAAAAATAATGCCTTATGTGATATGGCGGCACCCTGGTCAAACCGAACAGGCTTGTGGTCGGGTCGACCAGGAGAGAGAAAATGACGCTTGGCTGCCATAGGTGCTGGTCGGATCGAACAGGCTTGTGGTCGGGTTGACCAGGAGAGAGAAAATGACGCCTGGCTGCCATAGGTGCTGGTCGGATCGAACAGGCTTGTGGTCGGGTCGACCAGGAGAGAGAAAATGACGCCTGCTGCCATAGGTGCTGGTCGGATCGAACAGATGATTGTTCGGGTCGACCAGAAGAGAGAAAAGAGCCTCCAATGCTAGGAATGAGTCGTCTAGCGTACGTGCTACGTCGGGAATCCATCTATATGCTCCAAAATCATTAGAAATCATCAAAATCCTGTAAAATGAGAGAAGAAACGACGGTAGAGCCAATTCCATCGAAATCATAGCAATCTATTGAATAATTCAATGATTTGAGTGTTATTTGAGTGCCAAGTACGGTCCAAATGTCTACAAATAATGACGATATCAATATGGCTCCATAGTTGGGTACTTCTTTATTGATAAATTTGTCTTGGATTTGGCAAATTATAGCTCGTGCAGTAAGAAGTTGGAATTCAAGACCTGTGCGTGGTTCGTGTAATTTTGGCGATTTTTGAAAATGGATCTATCTTGATGGAGAAAAACAATATTGACATCCTATTTCTTCATATGATGGGTTACATAGTGGATAGTTGGTGATTGAAGAAGTTTGGAAGGACTTAATGCAAATTTACATATAAGCATCGAGCCTCTTAATGGACATAATTATTCACGTTTCTCATATCATATGTTTGGTTTAATTTTTAATTCTTGTATTGTGCTTCCATGATGTTTCTCATATTGGACTTCTTTTTCTTAAGATTTTTTTTTGCCGGTAACTAAATCACAAGTAGAACAACTATAAAAGAATTAAAACATGCATTTTTCTAATTTCAAAGTATTTTAGTGGCATAAAACTAATTTTTCATTTAGTAATAGTATTTTTCTAATTTTCAAACTTTTGAAGTGGCATAAAACTAATTTGTCATTTTTGTGATGGTATTTTTCTAATTTTAAATTTTTGTAGTGGCATATTTAAAAGGGTAAAACTGGCAAATCGATTTTTCGATGGCAAAAAACTAATTTTTACTTTTTCACAATGGCATAAAACTAATTTGTCATTTAGTGATGGCATTTTATTAATTTCAAATTTTTACAGTGGTATAAATCTAATTAACCCTAATTTTTAGAGATGATCTTTACCACCCTGTCTATATATTAATTTGAAAAATACACATCTGTTTTATATCTGAAACATATATTATTCCATATAAGTTAAAATTGTGGTTGACATGACGAAGACATTCCATGTTGTAGCAATAATGTTCCAAACTATTATATCAACTATCAACCAATTTGTTGCAAGCATAAATTTTTCAACGGATGATACTAAGCAAGAATATTCTTATTGTGAGGATGTTATACATGATACGTACCGCAAATAAATTAAATATACATTCTTTCCCGAATAAAAATATACAAGTTTTTTTCAGTGCTAAACTGGAATTTGGCGGAAATCTTGCTATCTGGATCAGGATGGAGTCACGAAGTCTTAAAAATTTGTCCCTTTTTTTTTTAGCAGTGTTGCATGTCACTATCCCTCTCCTTTGAATAGCTCACATGCAATGTCCTCAGTTTTTGGAGGTTTCTAACTTATTATGGTGTGAGAGTACATTCCTGTTTTGTATTTATGAAGCGAACTGAACAGGCCTTTACTAACTTCAATATATAATTTAAATTGAACATTTAGTTGTAACTAACGTCATGGGTCTCAAATCTGAAGTTAGTTTTTCCACTTTAAATATTATTTGCAATCCCGTTTGATTTATGTATGTCCTAATTAATGTGGTCACTAATATTTAAACAATAGTACTCAAATCTGAAGTATTATTTCGTCATCTAGATATATAGAAAATCATTACATAAAAGCTATATGATATTGGAAATTTGTCGGAAGAATATGCTGATCTTTTTGGAATCGATTTAAACATATCAATTGTGAATTTGAGTGAGTTGATGAATTTTGATGAGAAAAAATTGCGAGGTGAAGAAAATTCAAATCGAGAACAATTTCTTTAAGTACTTTTTTATATTTAAATAATGTTTTAATACCATTATAGTGGAAAGACGAATCGACAGTTAATATAAATAATTATTCAAAATTTTACGGATTTTAAGAAGAATATTTGATTTATATGGCGTTACTCATAACTTTTAAAAATATTGCAAATATATTTTTTGTCAATGTATACTATATTATATTCAAGCACATGAGTTTAGATTATTTTAAAATTTTAATTTTGGATCTCATAATTATTATCGTGGGTCTTATGCTTTTCCGAAATTAATTAATATAAAAATTTATACACAAAAAATTTTAATATACAGAATTAATATTTTTTTTAATAAGAAGAAAGTTCCAACGCGTTTCAGAAGCGAGTATTCGAATTCCCTTTCGTACGCGTTTATAAAACGCGCTCCAGGGCTTTCAACGCGTTTTATAAACGCGTACGAAGGGCGATAAATTCAGCCCTGTAGTTACGCCTTTTGAGGCGAGTCAGGCCTTCGTACGTATTTATGAAACGCGTTCGGTGCCCTGGAGCGCGTTTCATAAACGCGTACGAAGGTCATCTCCTTCAAATTCGAGAAATAGCCGTTTCTATTTTTTTCGTTTAACTTCGTTCGGCAGAGAAAGAGAGAAAGAGAGAAAGAGAGAAAGAGAGAAAGAAAGAAGGAGAAAAGGAGAGAAGGAGAGAAGAGGAGAAGGAAAGAAAGGGAGAAAGAAAGAGAAATAGAGAAGCCAGCGGCAGCGGCAGCGAGGGAAAGAGAAGAGGAGAAGGCAGCGGCAGCGGCAGCGAGAGAAAGAGAAGAGCGGCAGCGGCAGCGGCAGCGGCAACAGCAGCGGCAAACTTGCGACAACGAGGTTTTTTTCAAAATTATTTTGTATTTTGTATTTGAAATAGTGATAATTGTTGATAATTAGGGGTTTAGGGTTTAGGGTTTAGTGATAATTGATGAAATTGTTGATAATTGATAATTGTGAAATTGTGGAAATTGTGAAAATTGTGAAAATTGTGGAAATTGTGGAAATTGTGGAAATTGTGGAAATTGAAATTGTGGAATTATGGAATTGTCCATATGTATGATTGATGATAATTAGTTAAATTTTATGATTGATGATAATTGTCCAAAATTGTGGAAATTGTGGAAATTGATATGTATGATTGATGATAATTAGTTAAATTTTATGTTGGATTTATTTTCTAGAAATGATGTATATTAAATTACTTATGAATATCGATGTAAATTTTAGTTTGTAATTATTGTGAAAATTATGTATAAATGGAATTAGTTAGTAAATTGTTGAAATAAAAAAAATTTATATAGAAAAATTATGATGCAAATTAACATAGTTTCAAATTATGTATATTGAAAATTATGTATAAATTTATTGGCGTAAATTATGGTGCATGAAAAATTTTAACATATTATGATAAAATTATTTCATTATTGATCAGTAATTATTGTGAAAATGTCAATTACATAGAAAAATAATTTTTGTTTTGTTCGTTTTGATTATTGAAAAAATATTAAATTCATTGTTGTTTTAAATTGTTGTTCTTATATTATTTGAATCAGATGAGTTCAGCAGAAGATGAGGCTGGTCCTTCTGGTGCTTCACCACCTCCCACCGAAGCACCCCCCACCGAAGCAGCCTCCACCCAGCCTCGGCCAAAAAGACGTAGGCGTCGCGCAGCCCGTCCGAGCGCGCAAAATGTCATTCCACCTGTGCAACCGGCCAACGCAGAAAACCAACAGGTTTTGTTTGTTACGGATAACGAGCATCTCGTTGGTTTGTCTTTTGAGGAGGTAATAGATTGTTTTATGTTAATTTATATTTTTTTGATTTAATAATTTAGATTTCTTAATAGACTTATAAATTGTATTAAATGTTTATTATAATTTGTAGTAAAATTTTAATCGAAAATGCTTATTATAAATTGTATTATAAATTGTATTTATTTTAAATGCTTGTAAATACTTAAAAATTGTATTAAAAATTGCAGCGTGAAAAACATTTGGAGTTGAGATCGTACAAGCGAACAATTAAGGTGGACGAACGGATTGAGGGAAGGCTGATCAAACTGGGGCTCAGTCACATTATGAAGGTGAAGCATGTCAACATCGACATGCCATTACTGAAGGCAATGGTCGAGTTTTGGCGTCCAGAGACGCATACTTTCCATTTTCCCGTTGGAGAGATGACCGTTACTCTACAGGTAATTTATTTAAACTTGATATTAATTTTTTTAATATAATTTTCGTATTAATTTTCACAATTAATTCTAACATATAATTTTCGTATTAATTTTCACAATTAATTATAAAATTAATTTAAACTTTATATTTAAAATTCAAATTTGCAATATTTACATGACATAAATTTAACGTATTTTGTAATTGTTACCAGGATGTTGCCTTCTTATATGATTTGCGCTCGACGGGCATTCCAGTTAGATCGAATACGAGAGGGCCCTGGGAGGAAAAGATTCGTACAAATCTTTATCCTCATGAAGATTTGGGAGAGTGGCACCGAGAAAGGAGTACCAGGGAGTAAGTGAAAAAAATAAGAATGCAATATTGATTTTGCATATTCAATATATGCATTGCTTACTTGTATTGATTATTTTCAATTTGTACAATGCAGGGGCAATGTTGTTGTGGGCAACAACATCAAGTTGAAATGGTTGCGGCAAAATTGCGGGATGGCGCCACAGGCAGATGCTCCTGGTGAGGAGTTAGACCGATACACGCGTGCAGTGGCCCTAGAGCTATTTGGGACGTTGATGTTTCCCGATATTTCTCAGAATTCCGTCCCAGCATACTTTTTAGAGCTCGTATCGGTATAATTTTCTTAACTTAAATAATATTTTTATTTGTTTACGAAAATAGTACAATTCAATGTTACAAATTCAATATTTTCATAATGAAGCTGACACATAATATTTTTTATTTTTATAATTTCGTTAACAGTCTAATTTTTAAGCAAAGATACTTTCGTTAAAACATATTAATACATCAGTTAGTATCGAAGATAAAGAAATTACCAATGACAAAAAAGAAAAAAAAATGTTGAAATGTTGAAATTATTATTCAATGTTGCAATTTAATTTTGTTATTTTCAATGTTGAAATTATTTTTTTTCAATGCGTTGTTTAATTTAAATGCAGGGCAATTTGAATGAAGTTCCGGACTTCAATTGGGGAGGTGCCACGCTTGCTTGTCTATATCGTGCTCTGGATCGTGCCTCCATGCGTTTCAAGGTTGTGACGGGACCTTGGATGCTACTATTGTTTTGGGCATGTTCATACCTCCCTGTTTGTCGCCCAGAGGTTGCTCCTATCGGTGGATTAGGACTGCCTAACCTAGATTCATGTGTGTCGTTTGGCAGGTAATAATTTATAATAATTTTTCAATAATTTTATGCAAATTACAACACATCAATCCTAACCTTCAAAATTTTCAGGAAATGGGGCGAAGCTCGGTCTTTCTCACGGAGCCAGCACCGCGGGGCAGTGGAGAACGCACGGGACTACCTAGCCGTGTTGAACGTTGAAGACGTCAACTGGTTTCCGTTCGTACTCGACAGGGCTGTCATGCCACGGGTAGCACAGGAGGGTTCCATAGCGGAGCATGTTCGGTTGCCGCTGATTTTTTACCACATTGTTGCCTACTACTACCCCGACCGTTGTAGGCATCAGTTTGGACTGTACCAGTTTACTCCTCCTCCACTACCTGTGGTACGTTTGGTATATTTTTCCGATTTATTATACGATCAACTTCAATTTAATTAGAGTAAAGAACTAACGTGTTTATTTTAACAGAGTTGGGACGTGACACAGAACCTGCTGGGCTTCCAGCACGGTACCTATCGAGATCGCCCAGATTTTGCTACCATTTTTGCGAGTGCACGTGCTGAGTGGACTGACGAGGCATTACAGGCACGCCAGCTGGAGACTCGATCCTGGAGTGCTACTGATACGCTGCGGTACTTCCGATGGTTTTGGCGATACGGTGCCTCCGAGAGACCCACGCCACGAGAGGATGCCGAGGCACGTCTCCAGCGCACTCAGCAGCTGCCTCTTGCTCAGAGGCAGTACACAAACATGGGGTCCAGACTTCGCAATACGGTACATTTTAATTTTTAAAATATGGAATGTATGATTGGTAAATGGAATTGTGCAATATGTCATTATTCTCGTAAATTGCAGGGCAACTCTGCGCTGAAGAATGCACTTCATGCATTGGGACTGGTTGTGAAGAAGGGGTGCAGAAGGGTGGGAAAGGCAATTCTCGCCAACTGTCGTTCGCAGTTGCATGATGCTTCCATCCCTCTGAGGTAATTTTAAATAATTTAATTTTTTGATTGCGTTTTTTGCATTTTCAATTCAATAATTTAAAAATTACAGGTTGGAGGATTTGTTGGAGCAGCGAGGACTTCCAACAAATATTGAGGATATACCAGATTCTGGGGATGAGTCTTCTTCTGCACGTCCGACTGTACCCACAGACCTTCAGGCGGAGGATCTGATGCATGCGGTTAGTATTCGTTCATATGCAAGTTTCAATTTTAGATACTAGATTTATTTATATTGACATTGTTTTTTTTAATATTATAGGATGGTCGACTGAATACCGGGCGATTAGATGACATTTTAGGACCACGCACGTTCTTTCCTACTCAGTTTCCAGCCTCAGGTCCTACTCCATCCATGCATAGTGCATCAGCATCGACCTCGCAGTTTGCTGGCATTTCTCAGGATCCCACTGGCATTTTCCAGCCTCAGGATCCTCCACCGTACTCCTTTGCACCATTTGGTATGCCTTCATCTTTTACTGCATTTACTGTTCCTCCATTTACTGTTCCGTCAGTGCCTTCGCCTTCTTCTATTCCATCATTTGGCACTCCGTTGGGTAGTATGGGAGGGACAGACTCGTTCAGCACTTTACTGCGGACGGCCGGAGATGAGGAGGGTGATTATGTCCCTATAGCGACTCCTCAGGATGCTGGGCAGCCTGTTGAGTTTGGGCCCATACAGCAGGAGGCTCAGCAGGACCAGCAGGAGGACCGCCAGGAGGAGGACGATGGGGATACGGACTCCACTGACTCGGGAGATGTTACTGCCCCGGGCATACGAGATAGGCGTGTGGTGAGGGTGATTGACAGATTTTCACCTTCAGGACCTAGGAGGAGACGGCGGCGTTAGTTATTTTTGTGTTGTTTATTTTTGTGTTGTTATGATGATGGACTGATTTTATTGCTGATGATGACAGTTCTTTTTTGTTTATCGACTGATGATGGACGGATCGTTTATTTTTCGTTTATGGACTTGTGATTGACTTGTGTATTACTGATGTTGATTGATTATTTTTCGTTTATGACTTATGATTGACTTGTGTATTTATTGGATTGTTTATTATGACTTGTGATGATTGACTTGTGTATTATTATGACTTGGAATTTCGGAGTGCAAAGCACTACTTGAAACATAAACGTTTATGTATTGAAACGCCAATAAATGAAATACTCCAAACAACAACTTTTATCCATTGAACGTCAACACATTAAAACCACAACTTATAGTGCAAAGCACTACAAAAAATAAAGGAAAATAAAAAACAACCATAAAAATAAAACATTGCATTAACAATTCCAACTAAATTACATTAACAACCATAATAATAAAACACATAAATATTACAATGATATAAATATTTAGAGATTTTGACTATCTACATGTTGTAAAATTTCATCCCACCATGGTTGCTCATCTTCATCATTCGGTTGTTGTTGATTACTCGCACCAGTGTTGTCAGCGAACTGAGCGACTTCGTTCCAAAAAGCAGCATCATCTTCTTGTTGATTACTCGGAACACTTTTATCAACGAATTGAGCGGCTTCGTTCCAAAAAGCCGCTTCGGTTTCTTTTTTTTTCTATCTCTGCCATTCGGCTTGCCGCAATTTGTCGAAGTTCATCCCTCTTATTCATTTCTCTCAATTTTTGCTCTGATTTTTTGAGCCTTTTTTTCCTTGCCTCTTCTTCCCTAATTTTTTGTTTACGATCCATTTCTTCATTTCTTTCTTTAATAATCCTCTGCGTCTCTATGTCCCGAGCTCTTTGTTCATTCTCGTCGTGACGTTTGTGCTCATGGTAGTGGTCACGCAATATGTTTTCTTTGTAATTGAAAACTTGAGCACACCTTGTACAGGTCACTGTGTGGTCTCCATTAAAGTTGTATATTTTCTCGTAAACAGTCCAGTGAGTTGGTTCAGACGAGAGGTAGGGTTTCGGTTGTTGTTGGGGGATGGGTTGAGGTTCTGTGTAATATTTTTTGTACCAGTCATATCGCCTTTGTCGGTTCAGATTCTTTTCGTGTTCCCGCCATCGCCGCTCCTGGTACTCCTTCTGTTCCCTTTCCGGCCCACCATTAATGTGCCATTGGTAGTGTATTTTTAACTCGAGCACGTCTCCCTCTTCGGTCGTGTCTTCATGGATGTTGTATTTCAAAATGCGATAACAAGAGCGACAAATTGCCTCGTATTCTCCGTTTTCTGGTTGATTTCTATTGGCAGGGTAATGGTAGAAAGTTGACCAATACTCAATGCGGGTTGCTCTTCGATAGTTTGGAACATCATTATTTGAGTTAGAGCTATTTTCTTTGTCCATTGTACTGAAGGTTTTAACAAGAAGGAGGTAGTGGGTGTTTGTGCATTCTAATTCAACAATGGCTGCTTTTATAAATAATTTCAGTAGTTCAAAGATGACATTGTAAAATCAAATCTTGTCATGTCTTTTGCAGTCTTTATCAGAGCATGCTTGTACTTTTTTTTTAAAATTAAATAATACACCTTCGAACGCGTTTATAAAGTGCGCTCCAGGGCTTTCAACGCGTTTTATAAACGCGTACGAAGCTCTGACAAACGAGAGGAAAGTGGACAGCATCTCTCCTTCGTACGCGTTTATAAAACGCGTTCGGAGGGTTGGAGCGTGTTTTATAAACGCGTACGGAGGGGAATTCAAATACTCGCTTCTGAAACGCGTTGGAACTTTCTTCTTATTAAAAAAAAATAAAATAATTCTGTATATTAAAATTTTTTGTGTCCAAATTTTTATAATAATTATTTATGGTATGCTTTTGCACGTTTGGGGATATCAGGGAAGGGACGATGCATATATTAAAAATAAAAATGTAATAAAATATTTTTTTATATGTAATGTTTCGTTTAAAATTGTGAATGATTTTGATTAATCAGGTCACAAATTAGACTGAAAAAAAGATGTTCATATAACTTTCCAAAAAAGAAAAATATTCATATCAAATGGCCGATCCATAGTTAACCGTATTTAGGCAAGAAGTCATTCTGAAACGTGCAAACAATCGTCCAACAATTTAGGATTAATTGGTTTTATGCCACTGTGAAAAATAGTTAATTAGGAATATATCACTGTTAGATTGCTAATTAGATTTATGCCATTATCAAATTGTGTAAATTAGATATATGCCATTATCTTATTTCTAAAATGATTAAATACTAAAAATGACATCATAAAATCTCTCATTATTTTAAAAATTTCCAAATTACCCTTTTAATAAACCCTAAGAATTAGGTTGAAAAAAGCACTAAACATTCTTTGACAGCCGTTGTCAAATTTTAGGAATTACTAGTTTTTTATTTTCTCTTTACTTTGCTTTTCTTTGACAGTAGCTGTCATTCTTTCAAAAAAAAAAAAAAAGTACAAACATAAAAACGACACAATACAAAAAAATGGAAGCCAAATAGGTAACCAATTAGATTGACAAACCTTAGGTATTAATTGGAAACAAACACGCACATATCAAATTGCTGGAAAAAAATTATAAATTACTTTGCATTTAATAATGATATTTGTTTTGTATATCAAAATAAATTGCATTGAAATACACACATTCACAAATGTCCTTAAAATCGTTATATATCAAAATATATGAAATTTTTCTAATTTCAAAATTTTATAGTGGCATAAAACTAATTTGTCATTTAGTAATGACATTTTTCTAATTTTAAATTTTTGTAGTGGCATAAAACTAATTTATCATTTAGTGATGACATTTTTCTAATTTTAAATTTTTGTAGTGGCATAAAACTAATTTGTCATTTAGTAATGGCATTTTTCTAATTTTAAATTTTTGTAGTGGCATAAAACTAATTTGTCATTTAGTGATGACATTTTTCTAATTTTAAATTTTTGTAGTGGCACGTTTAAAAGGGTAAAATTGGCAAATCAATTTTTCGATGGCAAAAAATTAATTTTTAATATTTTGTAATGTCATAAAACTAATTTATCATTTAGTGATGGAATTTTACTAATTTAAAATTTTCACAGCGGCATAAATCTAATTAACCCAACAAATTAAGAGAACATAGTTTTTTGAATATCACAATAAGATCTGCACCGTCCATCTCGCATCCGGTGGTATTTCGTGGGTGTTATGGACCTAATCCCAATGGTCTCCACATGACAATAATTTAAAGATTGTGGATAGGGTTGCTCATGCTTACTAGCATTTTACTTTTTTTTAAAAAAAAATTGACAGCCGCTAGCTGCAAATCTTTCGAACAAAAGGGAAAAAAAAAAAAAAAAAGTTTGCTCACATGTTTGGCTCGTGGAATAGGGGTTTAACAAATACTATCTGCGTTCTCTAGCTGCGCCTCACATATATGTATATAAAAAAATTTCCTAAGAATAATTGAAGTAATTGTTTTAATAAATGAGTAGAATAATTTTAGAAGATTCTAAATCTAGATTTTAATGAAAATAAATATAATGAAATTTTTTTTTGGATATGTAGGCCATGGCTAATGTATTGTTCTTGGAAAGAAAGTATATATTGCACCCGTTTAACCTCGCTAGCTGTCATGTCACTTAATTGATACGTGCTAATACCTTCGAACTCAATGCACATCAACTTGTGTTCCTTCGATTTTCTTTTCAAAAAAAAAAAAATTGTGTTCCTTCGATTTTAATCATTATTAATAAATCAAACCCATAGGATCAGGAATTGATTCGATAGAAATTCATAGCGTGGGTATTGAAGGTGGCACTTGTGTCCTGCCCAAGCTAAAAATATTTTCAATTAAAAAAACTGTATTATCTTTTCGTTATAGATTTTTAGGAAAAAGTAATGTAATTGTATTTGTTAAGATTTTGTGAGCCGTTGTAGTAGAATAATTTTATTATTGTCAATTTGTCACGTTGGATATGGGAAGGTACAATTCAAGTTCATTTGCATATGGACAATGCCTCTTAGAATTTTAATACAGTAAGCTCAAAAATCAATAAAACGTACAGATAAAAATAAACACAACATTTAATGAGTTTCAGCACCAACTCGGTGCCAACGTCATCCACACATACGCACACTATTTTTATTATTTTTGAATTATCTGATCGAATTGATACAACACAAGGAGAGAATAATGTCTAATCACATCTTCTGATAATCAAATCAGATTCTCCATGTATGTTCTTTTTTTTTTCTTGAAATATTTTCTAGGATTCTTTCTTCTTCTTTGAGGCTCCGTTTGGATAGGTGTGGGAAGAATGAAAGAAGGGAAGAAGTAGAAAGAAGTATTGGGAAGTGTGTAACTTTGTGAAGAGTTTGGATTGTTTATAATTTTTTTCTTCCTTCTTCCTTCTTCCTATATCCAAACGCACCCTGAGATACTTCAAAATAAGGTCAGAACTATCATTTCTGTTGATGTCATGCATCTGATTCAAGATACGATATTATGCGGCACAACCCGAGTCTATTAATGTTATGCATCCAATCCTGGATACGATCTTGTACAATATCATATTCCAACAGTATTCTTTAATTGTAATATAAAATTTTATATGTCCTATTTAAAATTGTTGTCTCATCCTATGCTCTTTCTTCAATCAGTCACTGACTCTGGGTTGGATCAGATTTTCTGCGGATTAAGCATGGGTAAGGTGAAAGTCAGTATTTATTTTGCGTGCGTGTGTGTTAGATTTGACTAGACCAGCCATAGCCAATAGGTTAAGAATGCTTCATTTGATTGACTTTATTCAATTTTTGTTAGTCGGAGGTGAAAGTCAGTATTTCTTTTTTGGAAGTATCTATGCTACATTGCTACTTTTTAAGTTTTATAAGTTTTCACAAAAGATATGTTGGTTCTGCTTAGGCAATCAGTTCTGTATTAGAAGAGCTTGTGTTTAAATAAATTAAAATTTGGATCGGTTCAATAAAGGGTTAATAGGCCATATTTGACACTTTGCAAAAATCTACGTTAAGGATTAGATCTTTTCTCATGTAACACTTTTGAATTGATGCCAAACGTTACTACATTAATAACATGTTATTATTAGCTTGTACTAATATTATTGGAACTAGCTGTTATGATATCAACTTATGAGTTCAGGTCACAATCAAATGTCGACAACAACAATGGAAAAAGGAAGGAAAATACAACCTCATTATCTAATGAGAAATGTTAGAGTCCAATATATTATGGATGGAGTCCATCCAATATGATCGTTTTCACGTTTTTAAATTTCAAATAATTAATCCGAACCGTTCGATATGTTCTCCATGTTGAAAACTTATAAAAAATAATTTTTACATTTTTTTTGAAATTTTTTATTTTTTTAGTATTTTAGAAAATCGTTGTTATTGAACGATCTATAAATTTTATATATAATGACTTTTCTAAAATACAAACAAAATAGTAATAAATTTTAAAAATTTTAAAAATTGATTTCCTATAAGTTGCAATATTGAAAACATATTAATTGATTTGGATCGGTCGTTTGAAATTTGAATCTTGTGAACAATAGTATTGGATGGATCCATCCGTCTAATATATTGAAAACTAGCATTTCTCTTATATCTACTATATACGGAAAACAGAGATGCGGATAAATCTTTTATTTTATTATTTGAAATTATTATTGCATCTTAGTTTTGTTTAATAAATCAAGCCATTTTGGTGGCGTCATGACTTTGTCAAATCACAAATTATAAACCAACTGAAATGAAAAGAAAAAGAACGGGAGTGCTTCGGACACGCTACTTTTAACTGGCGAGTGGCGACATTCTCCTCATTTTTTGATACATTTGCCCTCAATCTCAAGTCTTTTCCAATTCTAGGGGTCGTTTAGATAGAAGTTGGAATTTGAGGAATTTGGAGAATTTTCTATTCCTAAGCATAAATTTATTATAAACAATTCAAATTATTTACAAAGTTACACACTATCCAATAAATTTATGCCTAAAAATATAAAATTTCTCAAATTACTAAGCGATCCAAATGACCCCTAATTAGAAACCTCCAGAACCCACACTCGTCCTCCTTGCTATCCAACCTCATGTTATTTTTGCTATCCTTGGAGATGGCGAAGGAGGAAGGCTGAAACGACCCTTTGTTTTTTGTTGGCCCTAGTCTCCTCCGCTCAATTCGCCCCAGTAAACCCCTACGATCAATTTGAAACAAAAATTGTTGAAGTTACGGTATTAAGTTGTTATAGTTACGATATTAAGTTTAACAATTATATATATATATATATATATATAACTATTCTAATAAATATATATAATTATTGAAGTTAATATCTTAACTGTTCTAGTTATATATATAATTGTTGAAGTTAATATCTTAACTATTCTAGTTATATATAGCTCTGTTGAAGTTAATATCATAACTGTCCTAGTTATATATATAACTGTTGAAATTAATATATATAATTGTTCTAGTTATATATATTAATTGTTCTAGTTAATATATATAACTGTTGAAGTTAATATTGTAACTGTTCTTAGAACTAGAACAATTAGGAGGGAGGAGGTGGGACAGGGTAAGCGACATTGAGGGAATAGGAAGGAAGCGGAACATAAGGGCGAAGAAGGAGAGCGAAACAGAAAATGACCGCTGGATTTTCAAAAACGAAAAACGCATGATGGGAAGATAGACAAAAATAGAAAACACGTTACTAACTGCTGAGAATGATGAATATTAGAAATGATCCATATCAGCCCCGAAGATAAAGTATCTACTTTCTTCAATAACAGCGATTAAGAACCAAGACCACTAAAAAATTAAATCTGACGGCTAAAATTTCTTTCTGCTTAAATGTAATGTAAGGGAGAATTAATAAAGGAAAGCTAACAGTAGGAAACAGATTGGCTTGCTTTATTTTGCAAGGGGTAAATGTGTCAAAGCAAGAAAAGAAGAATGCCCCCAGTTAAAAACAGCGTGTCCAAACTCCAAAGCACTCCCCCAAAAAGAACTTTGTATAGCTTTGTTGTTCTGTAACTGAGACAGAAATACATTTGCGCCCAATGCTTGTGTTTAATATGTGTATAATCTAAATCTGATCAAGTTTGCTTATGAAATATCAATGAACTAAAATTTGAATCGACGACTGGATTAATGAAGATAACAAATCCGACATTAATTGACTCAAGTATTTAACTAACTCATGAAAATCTGAACTAATCGAGATCCAGGAATCCAACCCAACATATATTTTAGTTTGACCTAAAAACAACAGTCAAACTCGCCTGTTAATCCTAATTGACTTCATTCCTGGCCCTGCCTATTATGAGATCCAATACAGCTCAAACCAGAACGAAGCCTACGATCTGGAACAACCCATTAAAAATTTTGGCCCTGATCAAAATGTTTTTAATACGCGATTTCATATCATTTTAATTCAATTGATTTCACTAAATTTCATTGGATTTAGTTACATGAGAATTTCAATCAAATGACACCAAATCTGTTCGCATTTTGATCGCGGATTTTCCAACGAAATGACGTGAAATGAAATCCCAGAATGAAAAATGGGATTTTGATCATGGCCGATCTGAAACCAAAATTACCTAAATCAGAGACAACTTGAAGCCTTAATGATTTAAATCTGGAATAATCTAGTTTGAAACGCAAAATAGACCTGCTTTATCCAGAGAAAAGAATCTGATATATTGAATTGTAGAACAACTTGACAATTTTACTTTTTTTAACCATAAGCTAGTAAAGAAAAGAATGGAATTGACAGCCAATAATAAGCAAAGTAACATGGGTTTTTGGCTAAATAGCATATCACTCTGTCTCCTCTTTATCTAATCTGTTCAAAATAATATAAGTAATTAATTTGTTGAAAGCACATTATGTCATGCCATACTATGCCAACACCTTGTGGTCTTTACAAGGTCCAAGTATACACTTTTCCAGCTCAGTCTACATGACTAGAACCCTAGCTAAAGTTTTTTCCCACATGCTTCCCCTGTCTCATATCACCTATATAAACCCCTTCAGACCACCTCTCTCACTACACTTTGAGTGATTTCCACACAACACAACTCTTGACTCTTGAGAGATGGCAAAAAGATCTTTCCTTGTTTTGAGGAAGAAAAGGTCTTTCCAATTTTTGGTAAATAGAAAGCTCAGAGAGTTGAAGAAGATCGTGCCTGGTTCACCGGTTGGCACAGATGTCGACACATTGCTTCGCACAACTGCAGAGTACATTTGCTACTTAGAGTTGCAAGTGCTGGTTCTCAGAAGGCTTTCATTGATTTGTGGCGTGTGAGGCATTAAGCCCCTGTTTGCCTCTTCTTGGTAGTTTATGCCATGGTTGTCATATTCTTTTTTGTGTTTTTTTTTTGTGGGGGGGGGGGTGGGGTAGAAGATGGTCTTTCTACAACTGTAATTAAAGTAAGAAAGACACAAGAGATTAAGGCTTTCCTTCTTGTACCGGTCATGTAGAGACCAAGTAATTAATCACAAGATGTGCTTAATACTAATAGAGTAATCTCTCTTAGCATGTTATTGTATTTTGGAAATGAACTGCTCCGAAAGTAGCTGTAGAAATTCGCAATTATTACTTCATATTGCCGGATTAAATTAAAAAAAGTGTACACGGGAGGTGATTAGATTTTAGACTAGTTTTAGACACAATGTCGAGTAATTTCTTTTTTATTAAGAAAGTGCCTCTAAGTGTATCGTATATGAATACGAAATCATAATAAAAACCTCAAGGTTCATCTTCTATTTTTTTTTTCTTTTTCAGTGATCAAATATGCAAAGAAAAAACAAAATCAATGAAATGATAGCTAAATTTAATTGTATGAGGGAACCTATGTAAAAACTACAAAGATGAATGCATTTGTTTTTCTTTTCTTATTTCAGTAAACAAGCACTGTTTGTTGCAGTGAAACCGGCATTGGGTATTAAACACATGACTATAGATTTTTAAAAGTGTAAATGACATACCTCTATAGTTTTCAATCAACCAAAATGTGTCACGTTCTAAATATTATTATTTCCTATCTGTCAACCTGCCCCCAATAAAAACATAACAACTTTAACAATTTAATAATCATATGACCACTAATGATTTTGTCATAAGAATACTCAAAAGAAATTGATCCATGTGCTCGTAACCCGTGATATTATTTGCATTATGGTGATATATATAATTGACACAGATTGTATGTTGTGCAGAAAGAACTTATTTGATAAGGTTTTTGAAGTATTAAATTTAATTAAAGAACTTGCACATCACTACTCATGCAAGCATATTTAATTCTTGAGTAAGGGAGAGTGCATATAATCCTTCTCAATTAATAGACATAATTTTTTGAAAAAAGTAAACTTCATTATAACTCGACAGAAATTCCATTATGCATGAAAGCCTGATAGTAATTAATTTTCTGAAAAGCTTTCAGGTAAAAATTAATGCAATTTTTAAGATGACATGAACTGAAGGCTCCCAACTTAAATATATATACACAAGAAATTTATTAGTTATATTTCAAATCTGCGTCATCTATAGATCAATAGCATACCTTTAGTTATTATTTAGATTAAGACTGGTCTAAAAAGGCAAAATTTCTTAATAAATATGAATATGTACATCACAAATCCAAATTATGTAGAAACATGCCACAACAATGTTGCCTCTTTTTTTTTTTTTTGATACAAAGAATCTTTGATGTAGGAAGAAATGGGATCACATGTAGAACACAAGTCTTTCTACCATGAATTAAGAATTAAGAAACATATCCTCAAGACCAACTTGAGGCTGCTTTGGTCAGATGAATCAAGAGAAAGTTTAATATGCACCATAGTGCATAGAGCATTCCGTGCACCACGGACTTTTCGAAAATATTTTTATAAATTGACAAATCTAATTTAACCAATCTAATCTACATATTGAAATCTCATACCAAACCAAAATTTACAATTTTTGAGATTTTATTACTATTTTTTTCGAATTTTAAAAAACATGTCATTTTTGGAATATTGTACTATTTACAATTTTCCAAAAATGACATGTATTAAAAAATTCGAAAAAAATAGTAATAAAATCTCAAAAATTGTAAAATTTGGTTTTCAATGAGATTTCAATATGCAGATTAGATTGGTTAAATTAAATTTGTCAATTTACAAAAATATCAACGAAAAAGTCCGTGGTGCACGGAGTGCCCTATGCACTATAGTGCATATTAAACTTCCTCATGAATCAATCTAAAATCTGGCGAATCCATGTTGCTTCCCGGATCTTGAACAGATTTTAAGACAGAATGTGAGTTAAACAAAGACACATATCATATGGCCAGAGGAGTTACGGAACGGCCACAGTCCTGTCAAATTTGTTGTTAATAAAGTCAAATTAAGTGTCACTAAATAGATATATACTTATATTAAAAATATTAAAATTTATATATTATCGTGTTCACAATGACGTGCATTCGATCCACCCTTAATTAATGTCATATCCTAGCTCTGTTCCTGCATATTTGGTTAAGGAAAAATAATAGTACTGATACATATATAGGCACTTCATATAATTATATAATAGTAATGATTGTGCTTATACGTACGGTTCATATTAACATCGGATGTTTATAACTTAACTATGGACATGAAAGTCTATACAGTATGGAATTAACGAAGAAAATATACACGAAGATATCACATCACTACTACGCCAAAAAAAAGCATTAGTACCAGGTCTTTAATACCGTTTTTTAAGAAAACCGGTATAAATATTAGAAGATGGCAATTCCGTAATTGTCAGTCAATACCTTTAGTACCGGTTTTTTTAAAAACCGGTACTAAATATTTCTGGAAAAAACCGTAAAAAAATGGGTTAGCATTAGTACCGGTTTTTTAGAAAAACCGGTACTAAAAATTGTATCTTTAGTACCGGTTTTTTAGAAAAACCGGTACTAATGCTAACACATTTTTTTAAGGTTATCTGCCAACTATTAGTACCGGTTTTTTATAAAAAAACCGGTACTAATAATACGCAGATATTTTCAGTTCAAGGGGTATATCTCCTCCTCCTTCTCTTTGTATATTACTCATCTTCACTACTTCATGGCCATTATTTTCCATCTAAAACCGAAAGTTTTTTCCTCTTTGTAAAACCTCATAAAAAAATAGCTAAAAATTGTTAAAAATTCTGAAAAATTGCAAAATAAGTAGAGAAAGCAAAGGAGATCAAAGAGGAAGAGAAAGTTTTTCTATTGAAGAGGAAGAGGGCGGATTGAGAGAAGACAATTTCGGTAATTTTTATTTTAACCCTCAATAATTTTTTTTTTGGATTTTTTTTCGATTTACTATGCATATACATATTGGTTAATTGGCATTTGCATCTATTAGTTAAGTATTGTCATGTAGGACCAAAATGTCGGAATTTGAACTATTTTAGGTCTTGCCCGTCCGAGATTAATCCATTAGGGATTAATCTCGGATAGTACTCCCGGTCGGGAGTACTGCTCTTTGGATACTATCTTGTCTCATTTAGGATAGCGAGCTGTACGTTAGATGCAATGTGTTGTGTGAGAAAAATTCGACGGCATTTCCTCTTATGTTCCCACGGGTACGTACGCACGAGTAATCGTGTGTTTGCGTATTCATGGAACATAAGGAGAAATGCTGCCGAATTTTTCTCAGACAATACGTTGCATCTAACGTACGCTCGCTAATGAGACAAGAGTATCCAAAGAGCGGGCTAGGATGGTAACCGGCCCAAAAATCTAATATGTTGCATTAAATCTATAAACCCTAAACCTTGGCTTTTGGATATATACAGATGGATCTGAGGGAGAAGTACATGTTTGACTATTTAAGAATATCAGATGAATTTGTTGGACTTGTTGATGAGTTCATAAAATGTGCAGAAGAACATCGAAAGTTGACTGGAAAGCCCAGAATTTTATGTCCTTGTAAACGCTGCCTTAACTTTGAGAGACAAGATAGTAAAGTGATTAGATCACATCTGATTCAGCGTGGATGGATGACAACAGAATGATTGTATATTAATGTAAGGGGTTTCACATGGAGAAAAATTGAAAGAAAATTTAGATGCTGGAAGGAGCAATATTAATGTATATGATGATTTTGAAAATATTGTACAAAATGATTGGGGGCATGATATAGAGGATAATGTAATAGTGGGTGATGATCATATAGAAAATTTAAGTGAACCACAATATAATGATGACATTAGAGAAAATGATTTGGATGAAATGATGAATGAATTACCCAATGATTTTATTGATGATGTTCCTGATGTGTTTCAAAAGTTGGATGAAAACTCTCATATACCCTTATATCCTGGTTGCAATGAAGATAAATTCTCAAAAATAAAAACTGTTTTTAAGTTATATAACTTGAAAGCTAAAAACAATTGGAGCGATAAGAGTTTCACATCTTTGCTCGGTCTTTTGCGAGAAATGCTTCCAGCAGACAATACATTGCCAGATACAACTTATAAGGCCAAAAAATTATTATGTCCTTTGAAATTAGATATAGTGAAAATTGCAGCATGTCCGAATGATTGTATATTGTTTCGAAATGAGTATGAGAACCTCCAGAAATGTCCAAAGTGTAATGCATCCCGGTATAGACAAAGGGACGGTGATTTGGATGACGAAGAAGATAGTCCATGGAAGAAGAAACCAGCTGCGAAAACATTGTGGTATGTACCTATAATACAAAGGTTTGAGCGTCTTTTTAGTAATTCAAAAGATGCTAAACTATTGAGGTGGCATGCAGAAGGCAGAAAGAAAGATGGAAAGCTTAGACATCCAGCAGACTCACCCCAGTGGAACAACATAGACAGTCATTTTATTGAGTTTGGCAGCGAGTCTAGAAATTTGAGATTGGGATTGTGCACGGACGGAATGAATCCTTACGGTCTTATGAGTACCAACCGAAGTGTCTGGCCACTTTTGTTGGTTATTTACAACCTTCCTCCCTGGTTATGCATGAAAAGAAAATATCTTATGATGCCGTTGCTTATTTCTGGTCCAAAACAACCCGCAAAACAATATAGATGTCTACTTGGCTCCGTTAATAGAGGACCTTGATAGGTTGTGGAAGGACGGAGTGAAGGTCTTTGATGCGCATTCCAGAAGTCATTTCACCTTGCGTGCGATGATATTTTGCACAATTAATGACTTTTCCGCGTACGGGAACTTGTCGGGTTATAGGAACAAAGGAGAAAAGGCATGTCCTGTTTGCATGGAGGAAACACATTCGATATGGCTATCGAATTGTAGAAAAACAGTCTATTTGGGACACCGTAGATTTCTAAGCCGTCATCACCCATACCGTCGGGCACCTTATAGGAACAAATTTGATGGCAACACCGAAACCCGCCGGGCACCTATACCAAAATCTGGAAGACAGACTTATGAAAGTGTTAAGGATCTTAAAATTCAGTTGGGGAAACCATTTGTGAATAGAATTTCAGAAAAGAGTTCTTGGAAGAAGAAGTTTATATTCTGGGACCTTGAATACTGGACTTATCTGGATGTCAGACATTGTTTGGATGCGATGCATATAATCAAGAACATTTGTGAAAATCTGGTTACTTTGATTTTAAATCCTCAAGGAAAAGTGGATAATGTTAATGTGAGAAAAGACATGATAGAAATGGGAATTCGACTGGAACTAGCTGCAAAGGAAGACAATAGTAAGAAATGGGATTGGTTACCTAATGCTGTTTATACTTTAACTAAAAAAGAGAAACTCACTTTGTTGGAGTGTTTGAGGTCTATTAGGGTTCCAACTGGTTATTCCTCCAATATTTCACGAAAGGTATCTACAAAGGATATGAAATTGATTGGAATGAAGTCACACGATTATCACGTGTTGTTAACCCAGTTGCTTCCGGTTGCAATCCGAGCCTGTTTTAAAGAAGAAGTTCGAAATTCTATCACTAAGTTGTGTTTCTTCTTCAATAAAATCTGCTCTAAAGTGATCGATCCTGAAAAACTTACTCAGTTGGAAACAGATGCGGTTCAGACCATATGTGAGTTGGAAATGCACTTTCCCCCCTCGTTCTTCGTTGTAATGGTGCATTTGACCATTCATTTAGTCAGAGAAATAAAACAGTGCTGTCCGATATTTTTGCGGTACATGTACCATTTTGAAAGAGTAATGGGTCAGTTGAAAGGGTTAGTCCGAAGCAGATCTCGACCAGAAGGAAGCATAATTGAAAGATATGTTGCAGAAGAGATTATTGATTTTTATAATGATTATCTAGATGGAGTTCAACCTATTGGCCTGCCCAAAAATAGACACGAAGGTAGGCTCTTAGGGAAAAGCATAATTGGTATGAAAGTAATTACAATGGACCTTGCAAAAAGAGAAAAAGCTCATCTTAAAATTCTGCAACAAGTGTCTCTTTATGTTAATGAACACATAGCCGAGTTGCGAGAGCAGAATCCTCAGAGATCAGAAAATTGGATCACCAAGGAACACAACAAAAATTTTGTAAAATGGTTCAGAAACAAGGTCTCACTGTCCCGACCTTCAAATGAAACGGTGAAATGTCTTGCGAAAGGTCCCAACGCCAATGTGCACACTTATCAAGGTTACGACCTGAATGGTTTCACCTGGTATACAAAAAAACAAGATGGAAAAAGCACAGTACAAAACAGCAGAGTTAAAATAGTAGCCATATCAAGTAATGGAACATCATCGGAGCCGTATTATGGTTGGATTGAAGAAATTTGAGAATTTGATTATAATGCATTTAAAATAGCAGTGTTTGAATGTAAATGGGTGCTCAAAAGCGGCGTGAAGACTGATAAAAACGGATTTGTAACCGTTGATTTAAAAAAATTGGGATATTCTGATGATCCTTTCATACTTGCAAACAAACAAGCAATACAAGTTTTTTATATTGCTGACCCAGCTGACAAGGGACGACATGTGGTACTCCCCGGAAAAAGACGCATCGTTGGCGTTGAAGATGTCGTGGACGAAGAAGAATATGATCAATTTGATGAAATAGCACCATTCTCCACAGGTATATATAATTAATTTTAAATCTTTAGAAAATAATTTACAGAATTAATATGAGCAATTTGTGATCCAATTGAAGAGTTAGCAAGTAATTTGCGTTCCAATATAATTATTATGTTCACAGGTATCGATGGGACACCGCAACCAATTGAAGAGTTAGCAAGTAATTTGCGTTCCAATCAGGAAGAAGGCGTGTGGGTAGATCGACCGAAGTCACCAAAAAATAAATGAATTCGAATTTGTAATTAAGATTATCTGACCAAGTTTGTAATAAATATTTGAAAAGATTATCTGATCTGTTATTAGAATGATATTTTTCAATTCATATTTGTAATTAAAATTTTTCATAATTTTATAATCAAATACAAACAGAAAAACAAAAAAAATGGGGCCAGAATTCGAATTTATCTTTAGTACCGGTTTTTTGACTAAAAACCGGTACTAAAGATCAACAATTAATTTAAAAGAAAAAGTGGGTCCCACTTAAACGGACAAAATTGGAGAATATCTTTAGTACCGGTTTTTGTCTAAAAACCGGTACTAAAGATCATGTGAATGTAAAACGTCGCGATCTTTAGTACCGGTTTTTAGACAAAAAACCGGTACTAAAGAACAAACCCTATTTTTAGACAAAAAACCGGTACTAAAGAACAAACCCTATTTTTTTAATATATAACCCGCCCCCCCCAAAACCCTTCCTCCTTCCTCTCGTCCGAAACAGATCTCTCGCGCACTCATCTCTCTCTATCTCTAAAAACCCTACCTTACTCGCCGACGATGCTCTCTCGCCGACGACGCTCTTTCTCGCCGACGACGCTCCTCTTCTTCTCCTCCTCTATCGACAGGAGGTAAGTCTCCTCTCTCTACCTCTCTCTTTTTCTCTCTCTCCCCCGCTCTCTTCCTCTCTCTGCTCTCTCTCCCTCTCACTCACATGCTCTCTCTCTCCCTTCCACAGCCGACGGCCGACAGCCCCTCTCTTCGTCTCTCCGACAGCACCTCCCTCTCTCTCTCGACGGTAAGTCTCCTCTCTCTACCTCTCTCTTTTTCTCTCTCTCCCCCGCTCTTTTCCTCTCTGTGCTCTCTCTCCCTCTCACTGTTCTCTCTCTCCCTCTCACTGTGCTCTCTCTCTTCCTCTCACTGTACTCACTCACTGTCTCTCTTCACTCATAGCCGACAGCCTCTCCTCTACTCTCTGTCTCCATCGGCGACAGCCTCTCCTCTCCTCTTCTCTTTGTCTCCATCGCCGACAGCCTCTTCTCTCTGTCTCCATCGCCGACAGCCTCCATTTGCTAAGAAGGTATCATCTCTCTCTCTCTCTTTCAATTTGGGGCTGAATGAACTGATATGTGGCTGAATTTAGGGCTGAAATTGTGTATGAACTGATATGGGGCTGAATTTAGGGCTGAAATTGAAATTGAATTGAATAGAAATTGATTAGGATTAGTTGAAATTTGGATTAGTTTTGGGGCTGTTTTGAATAGAAATTGATTAGGAATTGAATAGGAATTGATTAGGCTGAAATTAAACTGTTTTGGGGCTGTTTTGGGTTAATTTCGGGGCTGTTGGACTAAAATTCTGGGGCTGTTGGACTAAAATTTCAGGGCTGTTTTGTGCATATTATATTTTGGGGTTGTTTTGTGCTTCAATTGTGCTAGGAATGAATTTGTGGAATGGAATTGATGATCAAACGTGTATATAAATTGAAATTGAACTGTAAATTAAATGTGTATATAAATTGAATGTGTATATTAATTAAAAGGTAGTAATGGACAAATCGGAAGGAAGCAACCCAAATGGGAATAAGGGGAAAAAACCCGTTGAACAAGTTTATGTCCGACAAAAAGACAAGAAGAAGGAGAAAAAGACCAAGAAGGAGACGGAGACGAAGACGGACACCAAGGTAGAGTTTGATGTCACTCGTCAGAGATACGTGCCTCAGTGGATGCGAGATAAGCCTCTCCCTAGGAGGTCTGTATCTGCTGTGAGGCGTTTTCCAGTCGGTTGCGGACGGACTCCTGCAGATTGGGAGGAGGTCCCAGAGGAGATGCCAGAGGAGGAGCCAGAGGAGATAGAGGAAGAAAAGAAGGAGTGAATTTAGGGTTTAATTTAGCGTTTAAGTATTTGAATTGTTGTTTTAATTATTATCTATGTTAATTTGAACCTTAATTTGTATGAACCTTAAGTTTGGAAAATTTGTATGAACCTTAGGTTTTATCTATATCTATGTTATAATGTTTTAATTATTATATAAATTATTATTATTGTGTATGAATTGATTAACTATCCATGATTGAATATATGCTTTAATTATCATCTAAATAAATTATATATGGTGTTTTAATTAGGTAGTGATGGAGAAAGGTGAAGGAAGCAACCAAAATGAGAAAAAATCCATCGAACGAGTCTATGTTAGGCGAAACGTTCGTTCCAACCCAGCCTCTCAAAATCAGGCATCTCAAAACCAACCTAACCAAAACGAGGCCAAGAAGCCGAATTATGAAGAGGCTGCAATTTTTTTCAAGTTTTTAATTGATAAGTTGGTGGCACCGTACACAGAAATTAGAGAAGAAAATACTGAGGACAAGAAGCCGAATGATGAAGAATAATATTAGGGTTTACATGATTGGATTAAGTGAACTTAGTGTTTATGTTTGTGTTTGGATTAAGTGAACGTAGTGTTTATGTTTAATTGAACTTAATGTTTATGTTTGGATTAGTACTATGTTATTTTGTTGTGTTCCTTGGTGATCTCAAATATCTATTATTATGTTATTTCAGATTGAGCTTGCTATTAATTCTCATTTCTAATGTTATTTGAGATTGAATTGTGAATTATTTTAATTTGAGCTTGCTATTAATTTTTGTGTTATGTGTTTGACTTTGTGCATGTAAGTTGTGGTATGTAACTTGGATTTTAAATTACAGCAATGTCGGACAGAAATGATCAGGATCCCGGGATGAACCCGAATGAATCGAGTTCGGAAAAGGAGATTATTGTTAGTAACAAAAGGGGAAAAAGATCAACGGCTAAGTGTTTGAAGACACGCAAAAAGATAGCTGCTGGACAGGACATGAAGGTCGAGATTAACGAGAAATGCAAGCCGATTGGCGAAAATGCAAAGGCATTCACAAATTGGTGTGCTTCAAAAACAAGAGATATGATTCCTTGCAGGTATTAATATGAATTTGAGATATGAATTATCATTTGATTATAGTATTAATACACTTATACAAATGAAATGAATGCAGTTATCCTAATTGGATTGCGGTGCCAAATGAGTTGAAAAAAAATTTGTACAAACAAATAGCACAGGATTGGAAACTTCCGGATGGCTTACCACTGGATGTTAAGAAGAAGATTCTACGTAACTGTAACGAGTCTTGGAGACATTGGAAAATTCGATTGGTGAGAGAATTTTCTCTATAATACATGTTCATTTATAAACGATTGATTTAGCATCAATTTTAATTATAACGTGTCTTTTTGGTCATATCAGAATAAGGCTTACTTGGAGAATCCAAAGGAAGGTGCACCCCCACCATGGGATGTACAGAACATCTCGAAGGAAGAATTTGAGACAATGCAAGAGTATCATTCCAGCGAGAAGTTTAAGGTATGAAAATGAGTATCTTTCGCTTTTACTTAATTGCTTAGTTTTTTTTTGTTTATACTAACAAGTCTTTTGAATCTGCTACTAGAAAATGAGTATGCAAGGCCGTCAAAATGCCGCAAAAAAGGACATGCCCCACAGACTGGGATCAGGCGATTATATAAGTGCTGAATCTAGATGGAAAGAAGAAGAAAAGGTACATGGTGCGTCATCGGTTATTACCAAGGATATGGATGGCATGACGTACAGTTGGAGTAGAGCACGTGCAGTAACGGATGAAGCTACCGGTGAACTTGTTGTAAAAAATCCTAGGGCTGCCGAGGTGGTCGACAAAGCAGTAAGTGTAACAACTCAAATAATTTTATTTTGTGAATTCAATGAGTTCAATTTTGTTTAACTTTAACTTTTTTGTGATAGGTTGCTCTAGTTAAGTCAGGGGAAGTTCAACCGGTTCGTCAAAATGATATCTTGACTTCTGCGATCGGTACACCAGAGCATTCTGGACGGTTGAGAGGATATCCGGTGTTCTCAGGCGTGAAGCAGGTGTACGGTAGTGGTACAAGAAAATCAAACAAGCGGTTTAGCAAACAGGAGGTTGATCGGATGGTGCAAGAGGAAGTGAAAAGACGAATGGATGAGGAATTCAAGGCCCGAATGGATGAGAAATGGAACAGGCGAATGCAACAGTTCTCGCAAGTCCAAACACCGCAGACCTACAATCCAATTTTTCAACAAGCCATGATTATGCTATCACAGGGTAGCAACAATCAACCGCATCTGATTCCTCAATCTACTTATCAGGTTCTTAATTACACCTAGCTTATGATAGACATTAATTGCTTTTGCCCTCATATAGTATTTAGGGTTTCTAATTCGTTAATACAGGGGCCTGTCGAAGCCTTGCTGCTCCTACCAGGGATATCTGGGACGCCTGTGTATGTAGCTAGAGCTATGGTATTTGCACAGGTTTCTGAGATAGTCCATGGACAACCAGTTGGCATAGGGGGGGTGAAGGTACAAATCTTAGAAGTTTTCGATAGTGCCAGACACGTGATAGTACCTTTTCCACCTCCTAACGCAGATGATCAGCTTGGTGTTCTCCAAGGTTCATTTCTAAGATGGCCGGGTCATCTTGTAGATTATGACTTGACAAAACTGGTAAATCTTGATTTCAATTATAAATTTTCCAAAGTTCTAATTATTATATATAATGCTATATTAAAAAATGAGAAATATATCGTTTTGATGACTAATGTGGATTTTATAGGAGCAAGTGAGGAAAATGACGAAACAAACTCCACATATTCCTCCGCAAGATAAGGGAAAGGAGACGGTGCAAGAGGGTGATGAAGATGAAGAGGAGAGTGTGGATCAGTTTTTTGCGAAGGAGGACATTCAATTGCACGATCCGTTCGTCCCTGATGAGAAGTTGGCACAGATTGGGCCTCACGCAAAGAGAATGCACGACTATATGAGGATGTTCGACAAATCAGTGACTGAATTCGCCGATATTCCTGCTGATTTCGAATTTCAAGATGTCATGACCTTCATCCTCGAATTTAAAGACATCCGCCATGTCTTCAGTAGGAATGAACTCTTCGTTCAAGTGATTAAACTTTGGATCTTGTAAGTACTTTCCTAACTTTACAACAATTGATCATTGGTTATATGATATGTCTAATAAATTAAAACCCTAAACCCTAAACCCTAAACATTGTACATACAACATTTAGGCGGTGCAGGCAATATTGTGCTAATACTTTGATGAAGAAGTGGATATTTTGGGATCCGGAAAGATGCTCGGGTCGGGATGTAATGCAAGATGAGCTCGGAACTGTACGATACATAGCGAATCTTCTGAAGAAGTATGCTAAAAGGGATCCCTACCATGTTTTAGTGCATCATAATCGGTTAGTTATAAAATCTCTAATTCTGACTTTATCTTTTATTATGAATCTACTGTTTAATGTTAATTTCACCAACAAAGAGATAATATGTATGTAATTACAGGTCGCATTTTGTGATTATTATCGCAAAACTCTCGACACGAAAGATGTGGATAGTAGATTCACTCCAATCGAACGAAGGCTACCAATCTCCAATTCTACGAAATTACGATCAGTAAGTTTAGACTTAACATATATATATATAATGCGTGTATGCATTGTTTAGTTATATACTAATATCTAAAAATGAATTTTCATAATTTTATATTTAATTTTGCAGAGCTCTCTCAAGATTGGTCCAAGTTCCCAAGTTTGAAGTTCAAATGATTCCCGTACATAGTTCAATACTAATATATGTAGTTTCAACAATATCGTAATTTATTTAATTTAAACTTAATAGTATTATTTTATGTTCTTGTAGAGTCCACGACAACCAAACAATACAGATTGCGGCTTTTATGCGATGACTTCGCTACGCAAGATCCTTGATCACTGCACGCTACATCCGGACCTACCATCGGTATGGATTAAGTTTAATTAACCTTAATGTATATATATGAAAATGTTTTAAGGTTTATAATTTAGATTTTAATGTATATTATATTGTGGAGTTTAGAGTTCATAGGTTACTAACTATATGAAATGTCAATAAAATGCAGTTTTTGCAACCTGTGGGGAAGCGTTATAGCGAGGACGAGATTAATTTTACTGTAAATGAGTGGTTCGGCTTTTTACTTGGACATTTAGGTGCTAATAATTGATGACTACAAAATTTGTGATATTAATATATTAGATGTTATGATAAATGTTAATTTGCATGTGATTTGATAATTATTATTGTGTGTATGATGCATGTGATTTGTATATGATGTAAATTGCTGGTACATATCGGTATTCTTAATTGATGGCTAGCAAAAATGGCGCCATCCCCAGAAACCAAAATATTTTTTTTATATTGATTATTATTAGTACCGGTTTTTATTTTTAATAATAAACCGGTACTGAAGAGAAATTTAGTACCGGTTTTTAGACTAAAAACCGGTACTAATGATACCAAAATTTTTTTATTTTTAAAATAAAACAGTTTGCTAACATTAGTACCGGTTTTTAAATAAAAACCGGTACTAAAAGTATTATTTTTAGTACCGACTTTTAAATAAAAACCGGTACTAATGTTAGCCGCTTGTTTCCCCCGCAAATTGGGCCCTGTCTTCAGTACCGCCTTTTTAGTACCGGTTTTTAATTATCTTTAGCACCCCCTATTATTAGTATCACTGCAAAACCGGTACTAAAGATTCATAATAAACCGGTACTAAAAAAATAATATGGCGTAGTGCATGTGTGTCTAGCTCATTGTTATCGCGACTCATTCGATTATAATTCTGTATATATTACCGAAAATTTATATGGTTCTTGTTTGATTTATCGGTTAGAACTAATTATTATTGTTTTTGGTTTCCAGGAGCAAAGCTCATGATAAAGAACATAAAGATGGTTGACTAAATGACTAGTATAAAGAAAAAAGGGGGGGGGGGGTTCTTTATACGTCCAGCTGCAGCGTTACATTATCTCCAAAGTTACTTTATATATAGATCAAATGAAAATTTATATGTAAATGCAAAATATTATACTCAATAACTAAAGATTATATATTTTTTTCCAACAAACCCCTTCTCAAATTAAACCAAAGCATATTTAAAATTTTGACTCCTTGGAAACCTAGCTACAAGGGAACTCATTATTAACCCTGTTACACTAGGAATATTTAGAATACCAAACCTTGATTATAGTTTGACAAAACATAATCTCAATTTGAGGTCACACTTATTTTATAATTTGATTGAAGTGCTCAATACTCTAGAGCAATTCGGAGGGAATGAGGGATGCACGCCTTTGTCATAACAGATGGAGCCCATCCATGTGTAGTCATGTGTATCACATAATTTAGCCTATCCATTTCCCCTTAACTAGCTAGCTTAAGTAGTATGCATGTGATCATTTGGTTTGGTGCATGCACTAAACCAGAATTCTTATTGTTGCAACGTATGATCACTATATTTAATTTGTAAAAGTGGGTAGTTCAATGAAGAGATCATACGTATTTAGTTCATGTGACCTATATAAATAGTTTTGTTATACCAATGATGTAAGCTCTACATTTAATTATGATTTTATGCATTGTTTATATCTAGCAAATAAAATGAATGTTGATCTTTATTTAAGTCAACTTGCAAAATTTATATATAAAAAAAGAAATATATTAAACGAGGCCAATAATTAATATCTGATTATTAGATTAAAGAAGATAGAAGAAAACCGATAATTAGAGAATACAGTAAGACAATGTGCGGAGAGGAGACTAGGCACTCCTTATCCTTAATTTATTTATTTTCTCCATGGATGCTGTTCATTATATGTTTATAGCACCACTGAAAAACCAGAAAAATTATTTTTTTTCTCCCAAAAAGTTACGCTCTGCCGCGAAATAACTTAATATCCTATGCATCTATGCATATTACGGTAGGGATGTATTAATAATTTGAAATTTTTGATACTATTTTAAATTAGAGTAATGCTAGAATCAAACATATAGGACGTCAAACACGATCCAAACGTCGCGCATTAAAATTTCAAACGGTCGATCCAAACCGCTCAATATGATCTCTATATTAAAATATCCTTGATAATAAAATTTTATATTTTTTCATATTTTCTAACTATTTTTTTTCGAATTTTCAAAATTGAAGGGTTCAGAACTTTTTAGATTGAGCATATTGAAAAATTCCAAAAAAAATAGTAAACAAATTTGAAAAAATATAAAATTTGGTCTCTATAAAAATTTTATAACATAGAACAATTCGAGCGGTTTGGATCGGCCATTCCAATCTTAAAAATTAAAATTTTATCGCTTTGGACAAGAGTATGTGTCCTATATGTTTGACACTAGCCACTCCCTTTAAATTAATGTAGAAATCTTTAAATTTAGAAAAAAAATTGTAACAGATATATTGTTGATCTTATAGATTTGTTGTGTACCAAATTTCTATAATTGAAGTATAATTTGATATTACATCAAAGGCTATTAAATCTGAAGTGTTTTAAATTTCAAGTCTTTTTTGACGAATAATAAAATTTGATTAGAGTTTCGTCATCCTTTACGTGAATGACATGTTGCAACATATCTTTTTCTTAAAATATAAAATTGTCCCAAAATTTGACTCTCAGTTTATGCGGCACGGTGTTTTATTTTTTTTCATCCTACTGCTGTTCTACTAGAAATATTTATTTCACAAACCAAATTTTCATCAAACGAGACTATAATGTTATTAAGGAAAAAAAAAACAAAGAAATCACAGAATTAATTATGTCTACACAATTGCCTGTTGTAATACAAAAGATTTCGTTTTTTAATTGGTTCTTGAACATTAAAATATTTAATTTATTTCTGTAGTTAATTTATATCAAATTAATCATATACAATACATTTAGAATGCTTATTTGGAAGTGTACAAGAATACAATATGAGGACTTTCCCTGTTAATTAGGGCGATAGGCATACTGATAGTATCAGCGAGTCATTTTTATTTGACAGGGATGCATCGTATAAAAAAATGTTAGTCGATTTTGACATCCTCTTATCATATTTGCCGGATAAAATTATGAGAACTTAATTTTGAATCTATTATAAAAGAAAATTCTATAATTAAATTTTAAGATTGCGGGTTCAAAATCTAACTGGAGTCATTTGTAACGTTTAATTTCAAAATAAGTTGGAGGACTTGATTCCCGTCTTATTTTAAAAAAAGATAAGGGTAGAGAGCGGGATAAATTTCGACACAATTTTTAAGGATCAAAATGAAATGCCGTTGATGTTTTTATGAATCATTTGTGTGCTTTATAGGATAATTAATATGTAAAGGTTCATGTATCAATCTACTCTGGTTTATAGTTCGAGAGATCCAAGGATAACCATTTATGATTCCATTATTTACTTCGGGTCATTTTTCGTTTGAACAGAATATATCAACTGCACGTTAAAAAAGAGGAACACAAAGGTGGTTCGGGTCATTTTTCGTTTGAACAGAATATATTAACTGCACGTTAAAAAAGAGGAACACAAAGGTGGTTGGTTTCCACAGGGAATATCTGCCTGTAATTCAAAAGTATTTATTATTATTATTATTATCGTAATTGTTTAAGACTATTTTCTGAATTCCAACATTCCCATCATCTTCCATCTCTTTCTAGCGCCACATTAATGACGCGTGAATCTTTCTCTAATTTTTGAAAATGCAATTAATAACGCGCTTTCATTATCTCTCATCCCCTCCTAACTTCCATGTATTCCCCGGGATGAAATCCACCATTATCCAACGCCAACATTAATTATCCCCGCCCTTCTGTTTCGCTCCCTTCAACAAATACGATATTAACTTCAACAATTATATGTAACTGTTGTAGTTAATATGAGTAACTACTTAAGTTATATATGTAACCGTTGTAGTTAATATCAGTAATTAATATAGTTCAGATATATGCTAATTGTTGTAATTATTATGAATAATTATTGTAGTTTAAATACTAATTGTTTCAGTTAATGATGGGACCAGAAATAAAAATGATGGGAGGGAGGGAGGAAAACAGAGGGGACTAGAAATGGAAATGATGTGAGGGAGAGAAACAGTGGGGACCGAAATAGGAAAGGATGATATGAAGAGAAATAATGAGGACCAAAAATGAAAATGATAGAAGGGAGAGCAACATGTGGACCGAAATAGAAAATGATAGGACAGAGAGAAACATTGGGGACCAAAAATATTCCAGAAACAGAAAAAACTTAAACATGGGGATGATGGGGATAATCCTTATCAGTCCTGTATCAATTTCGAAATTGCTTAAGATCATCCTCTCTTCTGTATCATCCCCATCATCCTCACGGATAATGCATCTTTAAGAACGCATTAATAACTATCTCATCCCCTCTTTACCGTCATCTACATCATCCCCATCTTATCCAGCGTTATTTCCTTCCATCTCTGATCTCATCTTCCTTCCTCCTTCCCTCTAGTCCCTTTTTCCTACCTTGCCATCTCTAGTCCCAACTAAAACTGTTAATAAAACTGTTAACTAGAATAGTTGCTATACTAAATAGGACTATTATATATATTAACTAGAACTTATATATATATATATATATATATATATATATATATATATATATATATAGAGAGAGAGAGAGTTTAGCTACGGTGAGTCGCGACCAAAACTCCTAGATCTAGATCAAAATGACCGATCCAAACCGTCCAATATGATCTCCCTATTGAAATCACCATGTAGACCAAATTTTTTATTTTTTCAAAATTTTTAAGTATTTTTTTGAAATTTTAGAAAATCGTTAATCTAATTGGTTTTGAACCATTCAAAAACATCAGTTTTTAAAAATCCGAAAAAAGTACTTAAAAATTTCGAAAAAATAAAAAATTTGGTTTGCACGGAGATTTCAATAGGGAGATCATATTGGACGGTTTGGATCGGTCATTTTGATCTAGATCTAGGAGTTTTGGTCGCGACTCACCGGAGGGTCCGTGAGTCGCGACTCACCGTAGCTAAACTCTATATATATATATATATAAGTATAATTTTTATATATATTAACTATAACCTTTATATATAGATGATTGCTAAAATGCTATGTATAGCACGGATATCCTTCGTGCTACGGATTCTTTCTTGAATTTTATGCTTCAAACAACTGATCCAAACAATTCATTATCTTCTTCATATTTAAATCTCATTAGAAACAAAATTTTACATTTTTTTGAATTTGTTTACTATTTTTTTCAGATTTTTAAAAATACTTAATCTAATAAATTTTAGACTTTCAATATCAGTGATTTTAAAAAATCTGAGAAAAAAAGTAAACAAATTAAAAAAATGTAAATTTTGGTTTCTAATAAGATTTCAATATGTAGACAATAATGAAATGTTTTGATTAGTTGTTTGAAGCATGAAATGTAAGAACGAATTCGTGGCACGAAGGTCATCCGTGCTATGCGTAGCATTTTAGCAATCCTCCCTTTATATATATAACTAGAACCACTGACGGATCTAGGTGTAACAAAGGGGTGTCAATGTCACCCCTATTTTTTGAAATAATATTACTACATATGAATATTTATAGTTATAAAATATAAATTTGTTATATGTAATTTATATTTGAACCCCATAAATATTTAGATGATTTTTCATTGGTGAACCCCATAAACTTTTTGTAGTCTATTTTTTTTTTTTGTGAGGTCTTTTTGGATCGATTAAGAATTTTTATTAGTAAAGAATTATTGCGATACAAAAAGATCATTTTTATAAACCGAAAAGAGAAATGTAGTTAATTATTTTTAGTTCTTGTTTGTGGGCCTTTCAATTAATTAAATAGATCCAAAATATAAGCCGAACATAACTATGATGGATAACCTCATAAGCAGCCTAGCCGAACAACTACGATAGAATAGAAAATAAATAAGGAAAAATTTAAAAAAGGAAGAAAAATAATTATATAAATAAAATAGTACTAACAAATATTAATACTAATAAAAAAATAAAAGGTATTGCTGCTCAAAGTTTACCATTTTTATTTATCAAATCAATTCTTTTATTTTCTAGTTAATTTATGAGATACTGAAATTCTAATTTAAGCATGGTTTTAAAATGCGATTTATGCGATTTAGTGGTTGGGTGGTGATTTAGCGTTTTATCATTTAATGCGATTTATGCGGTTTAGTGGTTGGGTGGTGATTTAGCGTTTATCAATGATAAAACGGATAAAACAATGATATAACGGTTGTGCAGTGTAAATAAAAATCAAGATAAAACGGTGATAAAACGGAAAAAGCGTAGTTTTTTAAAAGCTTGGATTTGAGTCAAATTCAAGTTTGAAATAAGTTTGAAACATATCTAATTTGTAGGTTGTATCATATTATTCTTATGACAAATGTCGAAAACAAAAAATTCTTTATATAAAAAATAATATTTTATTTAAATATTATTAATTTATTGATTTTTTTTTTCAAATTTTTCTGGTTTCGTCCAGGTGAACCCCCATTCAAAATTTTCTAGCTCCGTCCCTGACTTGAACCTTTACTGTATTAATTAGAACTCTTACTGCATTAACTCGAACCTTTATATATACTATCCACAACCTTTATTGTATTAACCAGAACTTTTATATATATTAACTAGAATGTTTACTATATTAGCGAACCTTTTATATATATTAACTAGAACTGTTATGTATATCAAAACATAGGAGAGGGAGGGATGAGCGATTGATAGTAGTGAATCACAGAGGGGGAGGGGGAGTTAGCGAAACAAAGATGGAGAGAGGGGATGACTCCAGGGGATGATGGATGAGTTTCTGAAAATATAATTAAGTTGATTACGCGTTTTCTAAAAATGGAAAACGCATTTTGAGAATGATTGAGATGATAAAAATAGAAAATGATCTTTATCAGTCCGTATCAATTTAATTTTTATTCATAGTCAAAACCTTTTATGAATCCTTTATAATAACTTAATCTTCCGCACTACAGCAAAATCACTGCGAGACGGCGTATAGCTCAAGCAGATATTTATTATTTATCCTCATTTACTTTTCATCGAATTTACTACTGTAATAATGAAATCATAATTAGAAATGTATAAAGCTGAGACGATATTATTCATATTTACGTTTACTTTTAAAAATTATTACTTCATTATGACCGAAAAATTAAAAAATAATACTAAATTAATATAATATATTAAAAATAATATCAATATAATAATATTTTTTTAAAATATTATATTAAAAATTAATATAATATATTCCGTAATTGCGGTCGGAATCCCAGATTCCGATCTTGTGATACTATTTTAAAAAATATTATTATATTGATATTGTTTTTAATATATTATATTAATTTAATATTATTTTTAAAATTTTCGGTCATTATGATTCAATAGAGTAAAATCCTGCGATGCGGCCCATTACATTCTCTATCCACAAAAATGTAGTCCATTGGGCTTCCAATTTCCTGGAAAGTCCCAAAAAGCTTATCTAGGATCTCTAGTCTCTAACACCTTTGTGTTTTTATTTCAACCGGGAAAAAAAAAAGAAAAAACCTATCCGCTTTTATTTCTAGCTCTTAGACAATCATGAATCCTAAGCAACCTCTATCTAGGAATCTGTTCACAATTGCAAGACCTAACCTCGGACGCATCATCCAGATAAAATTCCCCTGCTGTCCTCTATACCAATGACCAATCATACCTATTAGTACTTTTTTTTAATTATATTTTTTGATATTTTAATCAGTCAATAAAATCAACGCCTGTAATCTGTCTGAAATGCATAAATTTGCTCCTATACCAACATAATTTTTGGTACCTACACTAGCGGGGAATATAATATCACGCATTCAGCTGGTCGACGAAATTAACAAGAAAATTCAGGCAAATAATTGTCCAAATATACAGGGCTCCGTTTGGATAGGTGTGGGAAGAAGGGAAGAAGGGAAGAAGTGGGAAGAAGTATTGGGAAGTGTGTAACTTTGTGAAGAGTTTGAATTGTTTATAATTATTTTTTCTTATTCTTTCTTTCAACGATCCAAACGCACCTCCGGTTTATTTATCAAAACAGTAGTACATCGAGTTCAAATTTTACATGTATTCAGACAACTCATAAGCCAAACAACGTGAAAAATGAGAAACGAAGATTTTCCTACGAAAGATACTTTTCGATATTTAGGGTCGATGTTGCAGAACGATGGCGAGATAGATGAAGATGTTAGTCACAGGATAAGAGCCGGGTGGGTGAAATTGCGACAAGCATCAGGCGTCCTATGCGATAAGAAAGTCCCGCAGAAGCTAAAAGGCAAGTTCTACAGGACAGCGATTAGACCTGCGATGTTGTATGGCGCAGAATGTTGGGCTACTAAAAGACGACATGTCCAGAAGATGAGTGTATCTGAGATGCGTATGTTGAGGTGGATCTGCGGTCACACGAGGAAAGATCGGATTAGAAATGATGACATACGAGATATGGTTGGGGTCGCACCAATAGAAGAGAAGTTGATCCAACATCGTTTGAGATGGTTTGGACATATCCAACGCAGACCTCCAGAGGCACCGGTACGTATCGGAATTCTTAATCATTTCGAGAACACCCGGAGGGGGAGAGGGAGACCAAGATTGACATGGGAAGAAGCGGTGAAAAGAGACCTTAAAGAATGGAACGTCTCCAAGGAGTTGGCGATCGATAGGAGCGCTTGGAAGTTAGCAATTCATGTACCGGAGCCATGACGTAGGAACTTAGGGGTAGGAGCGATGCCATATGTTTGTAGGTCCCTCTATTAGGTCACGGTCGAGGTCTAGATTTCTACTATTACTATTATTATTAGAGGTATTATTATTAGTATGGCTAGTCTTACTATTAGTATTTTTTTTTTTTTTCTTGGATGTGTTCTCTTGTTGGGTTTCTTTCTAGCCTACCCCAACTTGTTTGGGACAAAAGGCTTAGTTGTTGTATATAGAGGATGGCTAATGTGCCATAGATGACACAGAGGGTCCCGTGCCATAGAGTCGTTTTTCGAGATCCAAAATTCAAATTCTCAATTTGAACCATCCAAGTTATTCACCACATTAAAATATCTTTGGAGACTAAATTTTATATTTTTTCGAATTTTTTTGCTATTTATTATGATATTTTTAAAAAACGTTATAATTGGAGTATTTCAGACCCTCCAATTTGAACATATCAAAATAAATACCAAAAAAATTAAAATAATGTAAAATTTGGTCTCCAATGGTATTTCAATATGCTGATCAATTTGAACGGTTTGGATTGACCGATTGAATTTCGGATCTTCAAAAAATGTCTCAAAAAAGACATCTATGACATTGCTATCTATGGCACTTTATCCCACCTCTGTATATATATCATCTAACAATTATGCACCACGTATTCAGTTCAAAACAATGGTTCCACAAACACATTGCGGTACCCATGCAACGTGTCTATGTGACGCCTATGCCTTTTGTCTTTTGCACAATGTGCATACCAACCAATCAGTGCAGTAATTGTTACTCTTTTTCAAAGAAATTTGGACTAAGTTGCTTGAGGTTAACGTGCACCCCTATACAATTTCATCCCCAAATTTGCTCCAAAAGAAATAAAAAAAATGCATCACCAAATCTTGCCACGTATCGATCTGCACATTCATTGTATCTATCTTGGTTATCAGGCGACATTTCCTCAAAATAGGCGCGATGTTTTAGGTGGACCTGATGTTACCTGACATATTTAGCTAGTAATCATTGGTTTAATTATGAACAGAGGTACAGACACCAATTCTTGCGCATAATGGCAACATCATGGTTTAAATTCTGAACAAATTAACCTACAATGTAGGAAAGAAAATTTGAGATTATATCTCTATTGTCATGTACTTAAACACAGTATCTTGCATTCTTCTTAAATACGATCGACTACTATTACTACAAGCAGAAAAATGTATTACTCGTGGGGTTTGGGAACATGTGAAGCCATGTGGCTTGTTTATGTTTTCAAATTAAATTTATATTTTAGAACAAGCTTACCAATCTCATAATTCACGGCTGCATGTCCCACATTTGTGGGATTTTGAGGTTCGGATTTACATTTCTGATACTGGTATCTACTCCCGCACTTAGAGAGATTGTTTAAAAGGAAAAATTGGTCTCTAACAAGGTGAAGGAGAGATAAGCAAGTGGCATGATTGCGCCATTTTAATCCGAGAAAAAGAAAACATGGTTTATTTTGTTTATCAATTGTTTATCATCCCAACTTGGAAGGCATATTGAGAACCAGCTCTTGATCTAGTGGCACAGAACAATACACCTTGACTTCTTAAGTGAAAAGTCGCAAGTTCAAAATCCGACTTGAGGGTATTTCTTAGACATTTAATTTAAAAATTAATTTAGTGACTTGGACCTTTAATTTATCTTATAAAAAACTTGGAAGGTATATTATTTGCAAGACTTGTACAGCATAGGCATTGTCAAATTTCGTAGCACATCTGCACATGTATCGGACAATTGAATTAGAAAGGCCTATTTCATAGAAAGACCGAACAATACATTGTCTTATTCCGGCCAACTACCCATAAATGCAAGTAGAAACAAATCTGACCAGGCCTCGAATGAACAAACTTTCTTTCGCACAAGAAGCCACCTTGGAATCTTGCTTATAAGCCCCGGTTCTTTTTTTTTTAAGGAAAAACTTGACAACGGCTACCAAGTTTTTCTTAAGCCCAGTTGAACCAATTTAATTGTGCACACAGCCACCAAGGAAAAAGTGCTAACATTCCGCATTGTCCAGATTCCGTTCTTTCTAATTTTCTTCGATTCAGATTTTAAGTAGCCTACGCGACTTTTCATCAAAAAATAAAAATAAAAAATAAAACAAAAATTTTAGACTTTATGCATAATAATAATAAAAAAAAAGGAATGCATTCATCTTATAACTACTACAACTGCTGTTATATATATATCTAATTTGAAAAGTAGAAAACCAATCTACATCCATCCATATATACGCCACATAATCTCAACTTTCAAAGTCAAATTAGGAACAACGGCGGAAATTACAAAGCACAGTCACGAAAGAAGAAACCAATGCTCTACTCGCGCACTTTTGGGACATCAGGATCTGTGTACATATAAAATAAAAAAGAGATTAATTAAAGGCAGATGGTACTTGGTTATAGAAAGAGGTTTTGATAACACATTAAAAATTTTCGATAAATGTCCCGTCTCTCAGATTTGTTGCAGTCTTGCAGATAAATTAATTGACACCTACGCGCTTCGTTCCTGTTTCTTTAGTCTGATCATTCCATCTCACTCTTTCACAAAATACATTTCTTTTACTTTTCGCCACTAAATATCTTTCTTTCCTCAGCCCAACTTCTTTTTACAACATCTCTCTTCCATTTGCATTAATTTTCTACAACAAAGAATACCGATCGATAAACCAAACAAGAAAAAGAAAAAGGTACTGCACCTGATACAAAACGTGAAAGGTCAAAGGCCAGACTTTTCCACAAATTCCTCGTACAGAATTCTTTTTGCTGACACCTTTGAGCCGAGTTTGCGGATAGTTTCTGCCATAAATAAAGCCTAATAAGCTAGCAAATTGATTAAAAAAGAACCAATTGTTGTAGCAAACTAGCAATAGTATAAATTTTTTATGACTCCCTGTCTCAATAGTGACCACGTCAATTGTTTAAGTTTCTGAATTTGGGTCCTATTTTTTCACAGAAGAAACGGTCCTTTTTTAAAATTTTGACAGTCCATTTGGAGACAAATTTCCACCAGATTGACCACGCTGAGTTCATTTATTTATAGGGAAAATGAGAAATTTCACATGCAAGCCAGCCAATATATATAATTGACGATTGCAAATTTTACTACCAACTTTAAGTACTAATTTATTAAAAAAAAACACCTGTATTTAATGGTGATTGAATATTGCCATCGACAGAAGGAGAGGAAGCCGCCGTACACTCATTGGTTGTTGCATCCTCCACCAGGGGAGCATACATATATGTATCGGATGCAAGATACTTCGATACAGCTTTCACATAACTGCGTAAACCTCTCGGCTGCTGTCGCGTCGAAACCTTCTTCTTCTTCACTCCAAGTGCTCCATTCTTCATCTTCCCTGGCATTTTTGTTTTTCAATTTTGTGCTTGGGAGTTCGGTGATTTACTTCGGGTTAATCGGTGGATTTTCATTACGAGGTTATTGTTCGTTTTTGTTAGTACCTTTTTTGCAGTCTTGTTCTTTTTTTTTTAAATAAAAAATGGTGTGCTACGTGGTGATACTGTGGGCTTTAACGGTTACACGTGGAATAGTTGGAACCAGATCCTCTGGTCGGCAGACCACCTGGTCGTTTTAGATCTGGACCGTCTGATTTAATCTTAATGGCTATAGATGCCCCGTGCTAGTACCACGATTGATAGGCCCGAAAAAATGTTAACCGTTGAGATTAAATCAAACGGTCCAGATCGAAAACGACCAGGTGGTCGTTTGTAAAAAACGACCAGAGGATCCGACTCCTGGAATAGTTGGACACGAATCTTCTACAGTTTTTTTTACCAAAAATCAAGACAAATGCTTCTCTTGCAATACGGCCCGTATATTTAGGCCGATTGCAAATTTGGTTTTTTTGAAGTAGAAATACAGGCTATTTGGTTTGGGAAATTAATTACTGTCGTATATAATTTTTGTCATTATTATTATCGTTAAACACAAAATGAACACATAAAATAAACATATATAATGATCAAAGTGAATATATACAAATAAATAAGTTCAATAAATATTAGTTAAATATGCATGTAAAATTCTGAACAAGTGATGACAACACTTATTTGTTCACTTAGATCATCTATATAGTTATCTTATTTATTGTATATGTTCACTTTATATTTAGCGATAATAGAGATGACAAAATTACAGATGACAGTTATCATTCTAGAATGGATTGGATTATGCAGATGGTTTATGCTGTTTTCCGCATAATCTAAAAGGTCTCGTACTCGAAATAAAGTGCAACAAATTTTATCACATATTGGGAAAAGCAAGCAGATTATTTATATAATATAATAATTCAGTGGACTAAAATGATAACCGAAAAATTCTAATTTATATCAACTAAAAGGGAACTAATATAGAAGAAATCAATTTACTATATACCAGGCATATAAGTATTTGGAAAACATAAAATAAATTAAATAACTGTTCTGAGCGATAACTATAAATTAATAACTCAACTAAGTAATTAAATTGATTAAAAGACTAGTCACAATTTATGTAATTGTTTAATTACATGCAATGCCACCGAAACAAACACGAACAATAAGCAAAAATTTATATGCAAATAATGTTAAAATAACGTCGGTCGTCGCAGCGGAATAATTTCATCGTCAGATTTGTATGGGGGAGGCACGATCCAAGTGCATCTGCACATGAATCGTGCCTCTTAGAATCTTGATGCAGTGAACTCAGAAATCAATCAATCAAGCACACAAATAAAAATAGACACAAGATTTAACGAGGTTCAGCACCAACTCGGTGCCTACGTCCTCCACACACACGCACGCTATTTTTATTATTATCTGAATAATCTGAGTTAATACAATACAAGGAGAGAAGATGAATAAATAGAAAAACAATAATTTCTTTTCCAAGACACAATCGGGTAAGAAATAGAAGAATATCTAAACACATCTTTAGATAATCTAATCAGATTCTCAATAATCAATCATCACCTTCCTTGTGCATATTCTTTCCTTTTCTGAAATATCTCCAAGAATTCTTTCCTCTTTTGTGAGATGCTTCCAATTAAGGTCAGAACTGTCCTTTTCTGTCGGTGCCATGCATCTGATCCAGGACACGATCTTATGCGGCACAACCCGTGTCTATCCATGCCATGCATCTGATCCCGGGTACGATCTTCTGCGGCATCATATTCCAACACTCCCCCTCAAGTTGACATGCACAGTCTTGTCATGACAACTTGCCAAGTTTGTCGCTGAATCCTACACTCGCCATTTTGACTCCTCCGTCAAACAACTTCAAATCATGTCTTCAAGAGAGTAACCATTCACCACCGAATATGCAACTCCCTCAATTCCAAATCTAGAACGAGCAGATTCCACACGAGTGATGAAGTCCAAAACTGATCAACTGACTAGCTCAAGGCTGTATATTCGATGCAACCTCTGTCGAATCATCTCGACAGACTTGTTGACGATCCACCCCGCCAACTAGGTCAATTGTGCGGTAACTTGCACAGAGAAAAAATCGATTGTGCGGTAACTTGCACAGAGATAAAAGGTCGACTGTGCGGTAACTTGCACAGAGATAAAGATTCACTGTGCGGTAACTTGCACAGAGATAAAGGTCCACTACACAAATATCTTGTGTAGGGATAAAGGTCGACTGATCTCAGAACCACCAAACAAACATGCTCGGTCCGTGCCCATCCTGACACGGCCCATGCACCTTAACAGTCAAGAAGTTTTCTTTCAAACCACATGGCCCGAACTTGGACCACTTAATTCAACTTGGATCATATTTTTTCTGTCGACACCAAATATTTCTTTCACATTATCAAATCTCCCCCTGAAAGATATATTTGGTGGCTTGCATGTACAGTTATTTCTTGACTCAAATGCCCTTCTCTCAACCCCGACATGGGCCATCTGTTGACCCGACTTGGGCCTCAACAAATTCTTGCATATATCAACTTTTTTCATATAGTTGCCTCAAATAACTTACCATAACTCAAACTCAGTTATGACCAACGGGGAACAATTGTTGTAATCCAATTAGTCCTGCCTCTAAGCTGACAGCAAAGTCTCAAGATACAAGACCCGAGACACCAATAAAAAATGTACCAAATTGTTGATACATCAGGACCTTCAGAATAGCAATTCTCACCATATGTAAATATGTTGCATCACAACTCACCAATTGCATCAATTTCCAAAAAACTTCAATTCACCGACATTCCCAATCCATGAATGTCCAATTCCTTAACTTAGCTTATTATCACAACACCAAAAAATCTTTCTTGAAAACTTTTAAGATTGGAATATGATCGGTGATTGAAAATATCCAAATATGGCACGATTCATGTGGACGGAATAAAAAAGTTTCCAAATCACAATTGATTTTGTCCTTTACGTGGTGCCAACAATAAAAAGAAAGCAATATTTACCAATTTTGCGGCTTAATCAAATCCAAATATACCTTAATTTGGTGTGTTCGTCAGAGATGCACAAGAGCACGCACCAATCAAAGATATGAGCAAAAGATTGTTACCATAAGTCAACTTGAACCAAGAACTTTGAATGCAGCAGCCTAGGCACGATATTGAATAACAGCAGAAAATGTTTTTCCTCTTTTTGGTCTAAAATTGCGGTCCACAAGCCCTTTATACACGGTGTAGATCCAAAAAACAAACACAATTCCACAATTGCCGCTGTAGAGGGTATGAATATTGTAGTTTGTAAAAGCAGTGACATAGAGAAGGCAACAGAGGCATTGCATAAGAGCCCAAAAGAAAAGATACTCGTGTTCAAACAATTAGCTGCACCAGCACAGCTTCATCTAGCAGTCGTCAATATTCAAGCACCTACTCGATGCAAGCACGGAGAACCAACCACGCTCTGATACCATGTTAAAATAACGTCGGTCGTCGCAGCGGAATAATTTCATTGTCAGATTTGTATGGGGGAGGCACGATCCAAGTGCATCTGCACATGAATCGTGCCTCTTAGAATCTTGATGCAGTGAACTCAGAAATCAATCAATCAAGCACACAAATAAAAATAGACACAAGATTTAACGAGGTTCGGCACCAACTCGGTGCCTACGTCCTTCACACACACGCACGCTATTTTTATTATTATCTGAATAATCTGAGTTAATACAATACAAGGAGAGAAGATGAATAAATAGAAAAACAATAACTTCTTTTCCAAGACACAATCGGGTAAGAAATAGAAGAATATCTAAACACATCTTTAGATAATCTAATCAGATTCTCAATAATCAATCATCACCTTCCTTGTGCATATTCTTTCCTTTTCTGAAATATCTCCAAGAATTCTTTCCTCTTTTGTGAGATGCTTCCAATTAAGGTCAGAACTGTCCTTTTCTGTCGGTGCCATGCATCTGATCCAGGACACGATCTTATGCGGCACAACCCGTGTCTATCCATGCCATGCATCTGATCCCGGGTACGATCTTCTGCGGCATCATATTCCAACAAATAATTCCTAGCGGTCTAGTGGAAGAGTAAAACCTGTGAGTGGGGGAGGGTGAGGGGCCCACCAGACTCATTGGTCCACACGATCACCAAATAAATATGTCGAAACATCAAAATAATACGTAAAAGGAAAATAAATATATGAATTTGAAATGGGAGAATGAACAGTTTTGAATAGTGACACTCTATTTGCGTACGATCAGAATTACCATGCGATATTACCACCCACTATATATTTCATCCATTATGCAAGTATAAATAAATTTATACAATATAAAAATATAAAAGCACATATTTACCGGCGCACATTAATAATCGTCAGCCTTAATTAAACTCCAAAATAAAATAGCTACAAATAAATACAACCCACAAATAGTGTGCCAAAAACTACAAGTTCAGTTTACACTATTATATATCAAAATTAGGCTCCTCACCGACTTAAAATCAATTTATTTCCATTTAATTTGGGAGGAAGCCGCAACTAACCAATTTAGTTCTAATTAATCCTCAAATTTGCATAAACAATATATACATATTTTTGGACCAAATTTTACAAATGCAAAAATACATTTGGATGTATATGAAATCAACGTACAGTGCCAGATGGTTGCTCTAACAGTAACTGGTAGGTAGTGCTTGGCAAGTATTGATTAAAACAAGTAATTATTGTAAGTGGGTGAATAAAAACAATGGGTGCGTTTGGATGAGAGAAGAAGAAGAGGAAGAAGGAAGATGGGAAGAAAAAAAATTATAAATAATTCAAACTCTTCACAAAGTTACACACTTCCCAATACTTCTTTCCACTTCTTCCCTTCTTCCCTTCTTCCCACACCTATCCAAATGCATCCAATGAGCCGGAAACCAATTGTCTGGGTTCCTAGCTATGGTTCCGTTTGGATGCGTTGAGAATAAGGTAGGAAGAAGGAAGAAGGGAAGAAATTTATTGGAAAAGGGTAAATTTATTGGGAAGTGTGTAACTTTAGTGAAGAATTTGGATGGTTAGAAATAAATTTATTGGTAAAAAGTGGTTATTTCTTATTCCTTATTCCGGGAAGAAGCCATCCAAACGGAGTCTATAATTCTGCGCAATTGCACGGTCTGTAGTGCTGTATCAGGACGTACAGTCGGATGTGAATTGACTGTGAATAAACACAATGCTACTAAATGAGCATCACAAGCCATCGGACAAAACTTAAAACAAAAGACAGCCAAGCAAGAAATCTTGGGTCGTTAAATATTAACACAAGTTCGCTTGCTGTATGTACAATGCCCAACCTTGCTATTTCATTGAGCCTGTGCATATAAAGTTTAGAAATAAGAAACATAAAGAAAAGAAAAAAAAGGGTGTTGGAGGAAATGGGGAGTGGCAGCGGAAGCGGTCGTATGTGGGCATCAGTTTTATCCCTTGTGCTAATTCTGTTTGCTGCATCTCTAGCATAACAAATAACATTACGACGACCATGATCACGACCTCGACAACGAAACAGACAGTAAGGGACGAAGAGGCAGAGCTGCAATTCCCCATTGCCATAGAAAACCATAGAAGAATCCTGACCACTATCAATTATGATTCGCTAGGAAAAGGACCAGCAAAGTCTCATGCGGTCTCAGGTGCTCCATACACACAGCCCTGTGGCGGTCTTTACCACAAACCTTGTTGATTATTTCATTTTATTATTAGTCTGAGAAAATAATGTGCCAAAGTTCCCTCGTGTTATTCACATTTTACGGATTTGTTTATGTACTCAATTACCTTTGTTGTCTGTTTGTTATTGACTGAATCCGTGTTGATGAATCTATGTATTTCTCAAGGAATGTTCAATTTAGTAATTTACTTTATACTTCTGCTCAGTTGTGGAGATGAAAATAATTCCTTTTTTTTTTGTCTTCTGAACTTCGTGCTGTAATTTCGTTCATATTAAACTTTCGTTAAAGTCAAAAAAAATATTAAACTTTCGTTATATACATGTTTCCATAGAAAACTTACCTTACATATATTTGAGCGCCAGAAAAAGCTGACAAATTATTATTAATATAATGAGAGAATTTTTTTTTTTTTACAAAGTCAATACAAAGCCTCAAAACATAATACCAATATCAACTCTGGTACAACTCCGACACAACTCACTATATCAGCTACTCCAAAAACTAGCACAAGAATCAAACCAGCACCAACCAGCACATAAAAAGAACAAAACGAATTGAAGATGAAAATTGGGATGCATGAAGTCCGATTGAAATTAGAGCAACAAACAGATAGATAAAGTACTGCTGAATAATTTCTAGTGATAATATATGGATCTCTAGATTCTACAATAAAGCTCCTGTACCTTAAGGAGCGGCGCTAATTTGGATTAGTCATTATTTAAGGCACTATTCAATTAATATTCGCTTCGATGGTTCACTATTCGAAATAGGCAAATGTCTAATCTGTAGAACTCCAAGCGATTCGTCTGACAATTCCATGATCTAAAATTGTGTGTTCACAACAAAAGTCTCGTCTGCTTAAATAAGCAGTCATCACCAGCCTCAACGTACGAATCGTACAGTCAACACGTCCCCAAACGCATATAATGAAAACCATATCACTAAAAACCCGAAAAAAAATTAACAACTTCCAAATTTGACATAAACAATATTTCCAAGTGTTTTCAATAAACAATTGTTTTTTAGATAAATTGGAGGTCTAAGTCACCCAATTTATTTTTAAATTAAATATCTAAGAAAGAACACACATGCCTGCGACCTTTTACTCAAGAAATTAAAAGCTCGTTCTCCAATGAACACATAATTGTATGTTATCCAGTGTGGCAAGACGTATTAACAGTAGACTTACGGGTAAAATGTGTATGAACATTTTTAACCCCACTAGCATACACGCCCACCCAATGTGTGGACATTTTTTTTTGACAAGAATAATGAAAAAAATTATATATATATGTTTGGACAGTTTAACATCAGTGTAGCTTCTGACATGTGAGGCGGAACCTTTGGTCTGTCTTGCGCACACAGAAATCCTAATTTGATACATCTTATGATCTCTGACGTCATTCCATAATGTCCATACCTGCTAAATGCAAACATTGAAATATATTTCAAAATCCTGTAATTGATACAGCCAAATTCCTTTTGATCATGAATAAAATGTAATCACATGCACCGTAGTAAAATATCTTGATACTTATTTGTAGCATCCCTAAACTTTTTCATAACATACCCAAAATACCCCCCCCCCCCCCCCACCAGCCACGTTATGAAAAAAAAAGTGAAGCAATTTATTAGGTAATCATACTTGGAGCTTTTTCCATCCCTACGGAAGATCTACCTCTCAATGGAGTACACCGTATGTCTCAATTTTTTTTAATTTACAAGAGAAAAACAGTGTGTGCAGAAATACCTAACTCAGAATAGGCCCAATAGTACTGAGGATACTTGCCGCTGGGCCCACCAAACGCCTCTTGCCATGAGTCGGTAAGCACGAAGATTTATTTCTTACTTGATTGTTAGACCTTTTCTTAACGATTTGGACCATTTCATTGAAAATTTCACGCTCGTGTACTTGTTGGTGAACATAATCTCCACAGCTCTTCATTAATGTCTCTAATAGCTATTAATCAGTTCAAATGGTGCTTATTAGGATTAACAACATGATTATTGGAGATTCAAGTAAACTTAATAAGCATAAAGAATTCAAAGTTCATACCATTAAAGTGAGAAATTTAACCTTCGAACTCTTGTGGTGAAGTCGTTTCTTTATTGCTTTGATAACATCTTTTGCTTGCCTGATAAACACAAATTTCAGCACTAAATGTTAACTGAAAACTCACTGGTGCAAACCAAGTTCCCATACCAGAGACAGAAGCTACAAATACAGCAATTTCGACAATACCATTAAAGCCCATCCAAGGTTAACTCCTAAAGTAGACCAAAACCTAACAAAATACAACTTATATTTAAGACCAAAAAGTTAATTTGGTTACCATGAACAACAAAACATTGTACCCAGGGATACATAGGAAACAACTCAATTTTAAGAACCCAAATAAATGCCCTTCTCTTTGGGGAAAAAGAAATTAGGAAAAATATGCTAGAAAGTTGGAAGTTGATATGGACAGACCTTGTAGACTGAATTTCTCAAGTCTGAGTCAGAGTACTGACATGTTTAATTTGCTCCTGGCTACTTGATCTGCTCCTCACCGACAAAGATGATTCGAACATGTTCAATATTTGGCCACTGAGCTCCATTTTCTAAACATTGCTCCATAAGCTGCTCCGAGCATTTTTGGATAGATAATTCTTCGAGGATAGGTGGTAGGCCAGCCATTGATTCTATATGGGACAATTTTCAACAATGATTTTCTGAATGGAGGTTAATTCCTGAAACCATTCTGGAAGAGAGCAACCCTCATAACCACTGATTATGAGCTCCTTCAAATCTGGATGTGGTTGCAAAGCTTGTAGTATTTCTCTTGAATCAGGTTTGTTGGATGGTTCCTGATATAACCCCAATATGTCAATGTTCTTCTTTTCTGTCAAGTTTGCATCCCTTGCCTCTTCTTTGTTGGTAACATTCTCAATACCCATAATTCTAAGTTCCCCACTTAACATCCGCATATTTTTCAACTCTGTTATCTTATATCCCCTTTCCTTTCGAACATGAAACACATTTAATTCTTGGAGATTTGTCAATTGACCAATATCTGATATTGAAGAGGTAGCTTTAGAATCAGCATACATATGACGCAGATTAATCAGGTCAGTGATGCCACCCGGCAAGGATTCAAAGTTGCATCCTCGGAGATCTAGAACCTGAAGATGATAACAATTACAGATAGAACGAGGCAGATATTTGATTCCTGTAAATGAGAGGTCCAAGTAACGCAGATGTGATAAGTACCTTATAGCATCAGGCAGCTCTTGCATGCAAATTCCAGATAACTGCAACACACGTAAGCAGTCTAGCTTGCTGAAAATAGTGTTTAGCATGCTAAATTTGTAAATTTCAGTGCCTAAAAATATAATTGTGCGAAGATTGCTGGACCCCTCAATGTCGCAGAGTAGCTCTAGTTTACTAGCCGGCAATGCCAAGTGATGAGTGGTAGACGGTATTGATGGCTGTTGGGTTAATGAAAAATGGTGCGCTGTAGAAACAACAGCAGCTAAACCGTGCATCAAATCACTCATAATGAACTCATTATTCATTTCTGCTTGTTGAATAAAGGACTTCTCCACTAGGTCATCAAACCATTGCCGTCCTATATACTCCATTGTCATCATCTCTTGGTCATTTGGTTGAATGAAATCATTTGCTATCCACATTTGCACCAACCTTTCCTTTTGAAACTTATGATTCTTCGGAAACATACAACAATATGCGAAGCACTTTCTTTGCCCAGCTTCTAGTTGCTGATAACCAACAACAAGAGATGGCAAAATACCATCTATAGCTTCCTTTATGTTCCACCATTGCAACTCTGATACTCTTCTCCATTCCTTTTCATTCAAGTTAGATCTTAACATATTCCCTACTATCTTTGCAGCTAAAGGTAAGCCACAAAGGTTTTCTAGTATTTTTCCACTCATTGATCGAAGTACGTACTCTAGCCTTTCCTTCATCAATATCCACACCACTTAATGCATGATGCTCAAAAAGTGTCAACAAATCTTCCGGATCTAAAACACCCAGGTGTATTGGTTTCACCGTCCCAATTCTCCTAGCAATTTTGTGGCTTTGAGTAGTTATCAGAATTTTGCTACCCAACGCACCAGATCCCAAGGCAACAATTAAGTTGTTCCACTGGTCCTCTATATTATTCCTTACATCATCAAGCACCAGAAAGAACTTCTTCTCATGTACAGTTTGCCTAAGAATATTGAAAGCATTATTCAACGTAATATTATTTGGTAAATCCATTTGTCCAAAGTTCTGCACCAAATCACGTATGGTCATTCTGATATTAAAACTGTCAGACAGTTGTGCCCATCCCAAGAGTTCAAATTCTTTTACTTCATTATATACATTATTTGCAAGAGCTGTCTTTCCTACTCCTCCAATACCTATCAAGGGAATGACTTCAACTCTGTTCGTCTTGTTAGAAAGAAACAGAGTTAATTCCTCTTTTACATTGGCTCGACCAACAAATTTTGTAACACAGGAATAATAAGGACTGGTGATTTCCCTCTGTGCTTCCGCAACGTTATCAAGCAAATCCATGAATGAATTGGCTGTCAAAAGGAATGTGTGAAACCTATGATTCAGCAAACCTAATTTCTCCATACTACTCTGCGGAAACATAAAGCTTTTTGCAGCTTTCAAATAAAAGTACATATGTAAATGCTCCTTCTGAGTGAAGAAGGATAAGAGTTCTCCGAATTTTCTTTGATAAAATTTAAACTCACTCAATTTCCGCTTGCCTTTGACTTTGTTTTGGATTATCTTGAACTCATCATCGTCTACCATGTCCTCCACATCATATGCCATGTCGTTCAGTTGGCGAAGCCATGTAGACAATCTGTGGCCCCACATCATCTTGTTAGAACACTCCACAGCATCAATTGTTGCCTTTATGCTCTGCACCAATTCCTTTGCCAGGCGATAAGCCTCCTTGTTCTGATGGAGAGCTTCTGAATTTCTTTCCTCCACAAACTTATAGACCCCGTATAAACCGGCAATTGCTGTCAGCATGATCACTCCTGTCTCCCCGATAATTCCTTTCTCCTCCAGCATGACAACTACCATTTTTGCAAGACCCTCTATTACATCCATTTTCACTTACTGGTAACTAGGTGTTTATTCTTTATCTATCGGAGTTTCAGAAATAGGATGGTTTTCTTTCAGTCTTTGTTTACTTATGATTGGGCGTTGATCTGTCATTTCATTGATGATACATCAACTCAGTTTATTGTAATACAGATAAAGTTATGGTGTTCAACTTTTTCTCTATTTCTTATTTGGTAGTCTATACAGATTTATGTTGAAACAAATGAAGAACTGGGGAAATTCCAACTGTGGTCTGTCTTGTGTGAATATTATTGGATAATGATTCTCTCTTCTTTAACTTTTAAGGCAAGAATTCAGTATAAAAGTACATTGTTGACTTTATTTAAGCTATTTAAAGCGAGCATGATGATGACAAATGTGGACTTTTTGATTAACAATGCCGAGTGGCTCCAGAGAAAGCAATTGGATCTGATCTCTCTCCGATTACCTAACCAACATTAAAAAACACTTCTTATGTAAAAATATTTCAAATTTAATATTCCAAATGACAAACTGACAGTTTTGATATCGTTCTATCTCAAAATTGATAGATGCCCACTGAATGTTATAACTTCTAAAGCTTTATGATATTAAAATGAGTAATGCTAGAATCAAAACAGAGTGATTAAAATTATAACTTCCTGACATTTTGACTCTTGATCATTAAAACAGAGTGATTTATAGATTAAAATTTTAATGATTGTACAGAGATAAAAACTGTCGATTTGTCATTTGGAATAATATACTTAGAAGTTGATGATCAAGAATAGGTGTTTTCTCCTTTTCTGAAATTGTCAGGATCTACCATTCTTGCAAGACCGTCTTACTTCCGTTTTACACACTGAAGGTGTCTCTTTTTCTGAAATGGTTTCTTCCATTCTATGATTCGATTTGCTTGGCTGTTGGTCTATCATTTCATTGCTAATATTTTAACTCAGTTTATTATCGTACAGAAAAAGTATCGCTGTCCAAGTTTTCTCTATTTTCTTTTTTGGTAGGCAATACAAATTTATGCTGAAACAAATAAAGAACTGGGGAAAACTCCAACTGTGGTAGTTGTTCTTGCATGAATATTTTTTCATAATGATTATTTCTTCTTTAAGTTTTCATGCATGACTACAACAAATGTGGACTTTTGTGATCTGATGAGGTTGTTTGGTTCATGTGCTAGGCGTAAGGGACGTAATAAAAGGGGGCATTGCTACCATATGCCGGTACCATGCAACTTGGGGGTAGAGTATTCTATTAAATTCTACTATCTTTGTAATAAGACTTTGTATGTTTTTTAGCTTTCTTCAATAAAAGTGGTAGAGCACTAAAAAATCTACTTGTTTAAAAATAAATAAATAAATAAATAATGTGGACTTTTGATTACCTAAGAAAGTAAATGGAAATGATCTCTCTCTTTCTGATTACCTAAGCAACATAAGAAAAAACTTCTGTTGTGTAAATAATTCAAATTCCATCCAAATAGCAAACCCGGAGGTTTTATATTGTTCTACCTCACATGGAGTACTTGCTCACTGAATATTGTAAGCTCTAAAGTATATTTGATACAAGACCGAGAGATGAAAAAATGATTAACACATAACTCTTTAATAAAATGAAAATACAAAAAATTACATGGGTTAAATTGTACCTGTTGATCTGATGGGATCAGGACTTCAAAATGTTTATATTGAGAGTTTGTTGCATAACCTGATGAAATGCTTTGCAGTCAAAAAGTACACTAAAGAACAAATTACTTGGGTTTGATTGTACGGGTACCTGTTGATCAGCTGGGATCAGTTTTCAAACTGTTAAAACTGAGAGTTTGCATAACCTGATGAAATGCCTTGAAGTCAAAAAAGTACATTAAAGATGAAGCAGTAAACAATTTGGTGAACTGTTAATTTGGTCTAGGTTCTGCACATCAAACTCCTCTGCGTGCTTCATTCTTAGATTGTATGCTTCTCATGGGCATTTAGTCAAACACTTGGTGAGCGTAAAATGGGGCGGAATATTTGCAGCATTCTTAGAATCTATAAACATGGAAAGATATCCCTGAATATGAATATTTGCAGCATATGAGGAATGAAAAATTAAATAAAAAGGGGTATAATATTCTGCACACAGAAAGAATCTGATTATGTGGTGACTTCTTTTCAGTGCAGTACTAGTATCCCTTTTTGCTGACCATAGGTTTGTTCTGATGACCAGAACTTTAGTGCAAAACAATCAATAAACTACAGAATGGTTGTTGTAGACTTCTAGTAGAGAAATGGCAAGTTGTGCATATATTGCCCCCTTTTTTTCATCTTTTGAGAACTGAGAAGTTACAAAATCAGGTGAACTGTTAATTTGGTCTATGTTGTCCACTAAGTATATGTCATTTAGAAATTTATATATATTTTAGAATTGTAAGAATCAGAATAAGTCGAAGAGGTCAAACATGACGACAATCAGTCGATCCCTGTCGAACGCACCAGAGTGGCTGATGGTATATTTATAAACTTCATTATAAAGCCTAGAGTACACTTTCGTAGTTTCGTTGGATCACTTTGCTTTCATCTTAAATTTATAAAAGGCCTATTAAATTCAATTTTTTGCTGCACCATAAATTAATATAATAAAACATTGCTACATTAAACATCGCAAGATTCAAAAGTCTATCAAAAATAAATTGCTAGATTTTTAAGTATCTATTAATAGAAAATTAAGTCTTTCTTAAAAAATATTAGATTTTAGTAAATCAATTAAATTTAGCAATAGAACAAGGTCCAACACTAATAAAAAAAAAATCTATCTAAAAAATTTAGCAAATCTAACAATAGGCCATCTCTCTTATGCTGCTTGTTTTTTGGGCCTCCAATAAAATCATGTAAAGAAGCCCCTACTCGTGTCACGGCACAGCACTTGCATTAAATATAAGAGTTTGCTGGGAGAATTTAAGTTGCCTTGATATTTTTGCTGTACATATAATGAGGTGGCAACAAGTTGCACCATCATCAATTATCTAATTCCTTAATGGATTCATATATTGGTTGGATTTTCACTCTTATTGTTCCTATCGCCCACGGAGTTATTCCATTGCCTAGAGTCGGGTGTTCGATTGGGGATGGGGTATCGACAGAATAATAGACGAAGAGAGAATCAAGAGTTGAAGATGGGGGTTATAATGGGAAATAGAAAAATATACATCAAATAGTAGTAGTTCTATTTTCAGAATGTATAATTATTGTATAATTGTGACAAATATTTAAGTATAATAGATTAAAGGTGGCATTTTTCTAAGAAGTAACTTTGGGGTGGTATTTTTCTAATTTTCAAGTTTTAAGGTGGCATCTATCCAATTTCCCCCAATAAAATCATGTAAAGAAGCCCCTACTCGTGGACATATATCACGGCACTTGCATTTAATAAGAGTTTGCTGGGAGAATTTAAGTTGCCTTGATATTTTTGCTGTACATATAATGAGGTGGCAAACAAGTTGCACCAACCATCATCAATTATCTAATTCCTTAATGGATTCATATATTGGTTGGATTTTCCTCTTATTGTTACTATAGCCCACGGAGTTATTCCATTGCCTAGAAAAAATATATGTAATGCATATATTGTATCTGTGGTCCTGTATTTTCAAGTTCAATGAGTATGGAAGTGTACTGAAATATTTTAAATAACCATACCTAATTTAACAAAGTAAATCTTCAGAGATTATTAATCGAATTTTTTAAAAAATAAAAATGATGGAAAAGTATTATATACCCATTCATACTTAATTTCTCCGACATGAGTAGCTTATAAAGGTATTACACCCCCAAAGACTTGGGGATAATTTTTACTTTTTTTAAATTAGAGTTGCATATAAAATTAATTATGATTTTCTAAAGAAAAAAACGGTGTCCCGATTGTGACTACTTAATTTTCTCCCCCCTTTTAGTAAATTATCGTATGATTTTTGCAATCGAGGCTGATAAGAATCATCTTCAAATTCTATCATCCCCATTATCCTTCCAGCAATTAGATTAATTGCATTCGGAAAAAAGAAAAGAGGGGGTGAGGATGAGAGGATGTTAACGCGTTTTTTTTTTTTTTGATGAGGGGATGAGGGAGGGCGGGATGAGCGAAACAGAGGTGAGAGATTAGCGTCTCACAGAGGGAAGGGAGAAAGCAATACAAAGGGGAGGGAGTGAACACAGCGAAGCAGAGGGAGTGAACACAGTTATAGTTAATATATTTAACAGTTCTAGTAATATATATAACAATTCTACTTAATATATATATAGGTTCTACTTATATACATAACAGATTTACTTAATATATATAAAGGTTCTACTTATATATATAACAGTTCTGCTTAATATATATAAAGGTTCTACTTATGTATATAAAGGTTCTTCTTATATTCATTACAGTTCTGCTTATATATATAAAGGTTCTAGTTAAAATGTATAATTGTTCTAGTTAATATAATCCCCTCTGCTTATATTCGGTTTGCGTGCTTATCCAAATTCCTTATTCTTATACCTTGGTTTTGTTAGTATAGGAATAAGGACCCAAATTCCTTATTCTTGTGCTGTTTGGGTTGCACAACAATAAGAATAATCACGCTAATCGAAATTTCTTATTCCTATTCTCTATTCCCGACTCATCCAAACACACCCTTTAGTACCGGTGTTTTATTAAAAACCAGCACTAAAGATCATTATATATAAAAAAAACATTTGTTTATGGGGCTAGCGCCTTTTTTTGCTAGCCATAAATTAATACCGATATATCAGTCGGTATATATACACATCACATACAATAATACATATCGAATTTAATCAACATAAATCAATAAAAATCCTAATTAAGGTTTAGGATTTATTTCGATTTAATAAAATCCTAAATAATTAACACAAATTAATAAAAATTAACACAAACTAACACAAATGAGAGGGATATCGATGCGCCTTACACAAAAAAGCAGTGATATTAGTGACGAGTAGCGGCGGCAGTGAGAGCAGTGAGAGAAGATTGAGGTGAGAGGAGCAGAGACGGCAATAGAGAGAAGTGAGAGGAGAGGTGGCGCAGTAGAGAAGGAGAGACAATGGAGATGGAGAGGCAGTCGAGAGAAGAGGGAGAGGCGGTGTAGAGAGAGAGGCAATGGAGACGGTGAGGTAGTCGAGAGAAGAGAGAGAGGTAGTGGAGATGGAGAGGCGCTTAGGTTTTGAAAGAGGAGAGGAAGAGACAGTGTAAAGTATGAGCACTTAGAAAATTTCTTGTGAAGATATAAGATGAGTCGAGAGTTTTGGCGGCAGAAAACAGAAAAATAAAATTGAATTGATCTTTAGTATCGATTTTTTAAAAAAAACTGGTACTAAAGATAAATAGAATTTTGATTTTTTTGAAAAACCTTTAGTGCCGCTTTTTTTATTAAAAATCGGTACTAAAAATAGTATCTTTAGTATCGGTGTTTTAGAAAAATCAGTACTAAAAATAAACCGTTTTTTTTTTTTGCCAACATTTTAGCACCAATTTTTCTAAAAAATCGGTACTAAAAGATCATCCCTGACAATTACGACATTGCCACTGACTATTTTTTATACCGGTTTTATTAAAAACAGATGTTAGTGGAGCGGTACTAAAACTCATTTTTGGTGTAGTGGTATCATGTTCATAACTACTAAATAAGATACCAACTAAATTTATATGCCATAAGTGGCGCTACAACAAAAATAATTGACTAGTTTAATAATAAACAAAATAACAGTAAACAGCACTACACAACTAGCTTATCTTGACAGTTTTTCGACTGACTTTCATCCCTGATGAACTATTCTAATTACCAACATTTAACTCCTCATGGAACATCTTCAGAAAACGATGCATCGTGGCAGAATCAATTATTACAACCAGCTCTATACCACCATTCTCTCCCGGTTCATTACTGATGAAGACGACTCTATTCCCAGGTGCCCTCCAGCGTGACACATCCTGTGGTGGACCCCATCCAAAATCTGAATCATATAATGGCATTCCAGAAATGCTATTAACTCGTAAGTGAGATTCTGGTGGTACTTTTCTATAAACAAACTCGTTCCTTGTAATCTCTAGATAATCGATACAGGACCTAACGTATTCATCATTGACACTCTTAACTGCAGTTTGAATACTTTCAGCAACATCTTGAAGTGGACTAGATGTGATCTTTGACACTTTGGATTGCACAGATTTCTGCACGATTGCATTGCTGAAATGTGTCTTCGGTAATTGGGGTTGGAGACGACTACGTATATCGACAGGAAATATGAGACGCGCTGCTGTGTCGGAAGAAAGGTTTTGGGCATAACAATAGCACTTCCAAGTTAGTGAAGCAACGGAACAGAATGTTGAAATGTTCGTAACTTTCCCTCGATTGCATCTTCTCTTGAGGGATTTGACTTGCTCCTTTAAGAGTCTCAATTTGGTTGTGGTGCTGTCAGTTGGGGTCGGGGTGGGCCTTGAAGCATTAGGTTTGTAAACTGAGTGATCAAATTTGACAATTGGTGGAGATCGGGCACGAAGTTGTGTCTGATCAAATGAGGGTGGGACGATGCTGCTCAGATCACCACGAGCAATGCTGGCCCAAGTCCGTATAAATTGGAACATGCTCTGACCATCTGCAATTACATGATTGCTAGCGAATCCTAGCACTACTCCGCCACATTTTAGATAAGTCACCTGCGTGAAAAATGAAAACTGCCTTCAAGGAATTTTCTTTTAATAATTAATAGCTTTGCTATTGGAATTTGGCCGAAATGGTATTTAGAACATAAAATGGTTCAAAAACTCGGCCGAGTCCGAGCCCGACTTTTGGCAAGTTGGAACGTAATCGAAAGAAAAAAACAGCGAGGTAAGGAACGAGAGAGATCGAAGTTTCTCGATCCCTTAGAAAGCAAACGCCATGGTAGGAGAATGGAAGTGGGATGGAAATCAAAGAAGAGATGGGTATTCTGTGGTCACAACTAAAAGGCCCTTCCTGTAGAAATGTGAAAACATATGGTTATACCGTATATATAAATCTCAATTTCCAAGCATTTCTTGCATATTAAGATCAATATAAACTCATATTTTTAGTATTTTTTTAAATTTCTAAATTTTCCATTATTTCGTATATTGTTTTTATATGAATTATGTTTTTTTTTTACAAATTAAAATTTGACAATTGTTAATTACTACACAGTATGGCACTAATCTGTGTTGATTGAACCAAATAAGCAAAGGGACCAAATTAATGCTATACTTTATAAATATTTTTGCTTACTTTAATAAAAAATGTAGTTATTTTGAAAAATAATTTTCCTCTATTTTTTATTTTTTCTGATTTTTAGAGGCATAAATTATATTTTTTTTCATAAATATCCAAGTTCCTAATCCGTTTTTTTAAGTTAATTTGATGCTTTCAAACTTTGATGTTGTATCTTTCTTTTGTAATTATATATATTTTTTTTATTTTTTTCTCACTTTTTCTAATTTTTTAAAGACATTAAAAGTGTTTTCGTAAAAAATCCGAGTTCCTGATCCGAGTCACCAGAGTTTTTCCGAGTCATCCGATTCGAATCATGTGACCAACAGTCTGAGTTCGATCGAGTCTGATTCCGAGTTTCAAAACCATGCATGAAACATTAAACTTTAATTAATTCTATCAAAATGAATCTTGTTGCTCAAAACTAGTAAATGAATAATAAAGTTATATTGAAAAATAAATTGGATAAAATTTATAGTAAATGAAGTGTCTTATTATCGATGAATTTCTTTATAAATTTATATTATTTTGACAAGTAAAAATCTTCAAATTATGTTCAAAAGAAAGATAGGAAAAGAAGAAAATAGGTCCCACATACTGAAATCAGGGACAAAATGTTAACCTGTATCATGAGCAGTAGGAACGGTGACCCAGCCATTTGTACGCTTGGAATGAAGAGTTCTTCAAGCTCTTGCGATGGCTGGAAATTGATGCTGTCAAAGGTGCGTTCCAACTGGGCTCTGACAAAGAAACACCCCTCAGCATTGCAGTCCAGCTCAATGCGTCCATCAGAACCAACAATACACCGACCTGCTAGTGGGTAGTAGAGCACCAGTGCTTTGGCCAAGGAAGCCTTCACCACCTCAATTGAGAAGAAACTAGTGGCTTCAGTTTTGTTGTAAAAGTTTACGTGGCCTGAGAATCCACGTGGGGCAACTTGGTTAAAATTTGATAACCAGAGCCGTCCTTTTGGAGTCTTGTCAGATGGCACCACAAAGCATGATTCCAACACTTCGACCATCCTTTTTTGGCTCTCCCCCTCAATCTCTGCCCTTTGGCTTTTGTGTTATGGAGAAAATTAATTAAGCACTCCTAGCCATTTATATTGGAAATGGTATTCTCGCAAGCTTTTTTTATTCCTCCTCTAGCAACACGCAAGTTGCAATGTGGGACCTCCGTATGATTTAATACAGAACACGCAAGTCGGTCACAGAAGTCATCTCGTACCAATCACACTAAATCAATGTTATTATATAATACCTACTTGCCATCTACTTAACCAGCGAATTAATGGAACGTGGGTTTACTTATTGAAAGCTACTACACTGGTACAGAACAGTAAGAGAGATAATGAGAGATAATGATAGATGTAAAATAAAATGGTATTCTATTGTATCTTTGTTTTCAGATAGCACTCCTATATTTATAGCTGATGTGTGCAGCTACATAATCTCACTCTATTACAATTTTAATCCATGAACCCAAAACAGTTTAATTCTCCTAATTACATATGCTATGAATCTCCAGTTGTGTACCCAATACATTGTCTATTACTCTAACACCCTCCCCCCCCCCCCCCCCCCAAGCCAAAGGAGATCTATCAACTTTGAGCTTGGACTTGAGAAAAAGAAATCGAGGAAGAGACGATGCTTTTGTGAAGACATCTGCAAGCTGATCTTTGGAAGAGATGAACCGTACTTAAAGTTCATTGTTACATATCCTTTCACGAACAAATTGGTAATCTATCTCGATATGTTTTGTTCGTGCATGGAAGCTTGGATTTGATGCCAAAAAAGTGGCTCCTACATTATCACACCAAAGGGTAGGAGGGTCAAGTAGTGGAAATTGTAGCTCTTGGAGAAGGTATTGTAACCAAAGCAATTCGGCACAAGTAAGTGACAAGTTTCTATATTCAGCCTCCGTGTTTGAGCGAGACACCGTAGGTTGTTTCTTGGCACTACAAGAAACTAGGTTGCCATTAAGATAGATGCAGAACCCCGTAGTTCATCGAAGGTCATCGGGCAATCCGCCCAATCAGCATTACTATAGGTATGAAGAGAAGGTGTTTGATCGGATTGAAAAGTCAAACCATGAGAGGTGGAGCCACATGTTAGGAAGTATGTAATTTTCAATTTTTAGTGCTAATTACAACTAATTTAGCCATCGAAACAACACACAAAAATCGGATCATGCACAAAAGCCATTCGACACAAGAGATAGGTGGAAAAATCAATACCTCATCCAATATCGTAATTGGATGGCTCGACCTAGGCATTGATGCCGATGGGGTGCTCTCCTTCGCCTCCTCCATGTTTGGCCTCGAGTCCACTAAGGTATTAACCAAGTTATTCTCGAATCGTGCTAGCGATGAGAATAACAAGTCTAAACCCAAAGCTTTCCCCCTTCTTGCAAATAATTCACCAATTGATTTGTGGAAGAGTAAGAGCTCAACACATGAGCAATAGAATGGAAGAGAAAGAGGGGGGCGGCGCACCATGGGGAGGTGGCGGCTAGGTGGAGAGAGGGAGAGAGAGAACCATCCAAAGGAGCCTCCATATAGGTCCTTATATAGCCTCTAAACCCTAGCACAAAGTTCACACTAATTACAAGTGTGCCACCCCACCTACCACCCTAATAGGGACGGCCTTCTAGTGGGCTTTGTTGGGCCACTAGCTCTTCTATTTAATGCCTCAATTCAATCAATTAAAGGCCCATTCAATTGCTACTTAAATTGGACATTTAATTTACCAATAAATTAAAGCCCAATTAACTTAATTAAATTAAGTGTGTTGTTTATAAATAATTATTAACTTAACAATAATTATTTAGAGATTAGACAATGCATTAATTTATTTCTATATGATCCATTTGATTTAATTAATTATAACGGTCCATAACGTTATTTTATTAATTAATCAACTTATCATGTATTGCAATACTCACTGTTGCAAATAAATAAATAATGCACGTATGGTTAAACACCTTATTATGTGTGACCCTTTGAGGATTTATGCTATGTTGGACATGAAATTAAATCGCTATTTAATTCCAATAATCATAAACAGTATCTAGCAACACGTTATGACTCCCAATTCGCATAAATAGTGTACTGCTACAATATTTCAATCCTGCATGAGAGAATAATAATGTTTCTCTATTTTGATTCTTTTGTCTCACGATATCATCGTATAATCCAAGATAGGAATGTGTCATTCTTGCAGATTATACGGTTCTTGATCTAGAGTTGATCGCTTAGTTGTGCGCATACGATCCAACTCTATCAAGGGGCCCAAACAGATATCGTCACTCACTAAGTGAATTAATGAGGGACATACGGTTTTCTTGATGATTAGCTTTTCCCCGCACAATTCAAGAGAACATAAATAAAGTCCGTATAGCAGCCCTCATCGGGAATCAGCGGTAGACATTATTTATTGAACCTATCCTCATGTGGAAAAGATAAACATCTCAAGGTTAGAACCAAAATCATAACGAAATAAACAATGACACATAACACAATCCATATGTTTATTTCGTTGGGTCAAGTCTTGTACTATGTTCCATAACATATACATATGCAATTAAGTTGGTAACTCTTTACCTATGATTTGTAGAACTTAATCATCACTTATCTTGCATACTAATCTTATATGATAATTAATGTTCCTTGTTAATTATCAAGATTATGAACCATTTAGATTTATTATTGTCATTCTTAAGAATGTTCCACAGAGATCCACAATTCAGATCCTCAACCTGAATGATCTGTCAATAATAAACCTAGGAACAGATGATAAAATATCATCCAAAACATAAACTAATATTTAAGTCATCAAATTATTGATTTCTAGGACACAACTCCAACACCACATAGGTATCGAATTATCCTTTTGACAGCACTCCAGTGGTTTTTGGTTGGGTTTTGCATATATTGGAAAACTTTGTTAACCACAAAGGAGATGTTGGGTCTTGTAAGTGTGCATATTAAAGAGCACCAACTAAGCTTCGATAAAGATGTGGGTTATCAAATGAGGAGCTGTCATCCTTGGCAAGGATTGAGGCCGAAGTCATGGGTGACTCACAATGTTTGGCCTTGGTCAAGTTTGCTCGGGATATAATGTCCAGAATGTATTTGTTTTGTGAAAGATGAATTTCATTGGATAGATATGAAACTTCAATACCCAGAAAGTAATGAAGTTTGCCAAGATCTTTGAGAGCAAATTTTTTTGTGGAGGTGATCAAGAAAGTTAGAAACTAGAGAGGTACTTCTACCGGTTATAAGGATATCATCAATATATATTAGAATTATTGTGATATGATTATCATGATTTGAGATGAATAGTGAGGGATCATACTGTGACTCCTGAAAATCAAGGGATAAGAGAGCGGAGCTAAGCTTATGGAACCATACACGTGGAGATTGTTTAAGGCCGTAGAGTGATTTAGAAAGAAGGCAAATATGATTTGGGAATGATGAATCAACAAAACCGTATGGTTGATGCATATACACTTGTTCTTGAATATCACCGGCTCCGTTTGGATTTCATTTGGGAAGAAGGAAAGAAGAAAATAAGAGAATAAATTTATTATAAACAATCCAAACTCTTCACAAAGTTACACACTTTTCAATATTTCTTCCTACTTCTTCTCTTCTTTCCTTCTTCCCACACCTTATCCAAATGGAGCCGATCATGAAGAAATGTGTTTTTCACATCAAGTTGTCGAATAGGTCAATGTTGGGAGACCACAATAGAGAGAATTACACGAATAGTTGTGGGTCGAACCACGGAACTAAATGTGTCAAAATAGTCAATCCCTTCTTGTTGATGAAAGCCTTTAGCCACCAAACGAGCTTTGAATGAATTGATCTATCGGACCGTCTTTTGATTTTGTATACCCGTTTGCATCCAATCACTCAGTGCTATGAAGGGGAGGAACTAGGTCCAAGTATTGTTAATGGAAAGAGCATTTATCTTATTGTTCATAGCTTGACGCCACTCAAGATGTGAATTAGCTTGAGAGAAGGAGGTAGGCTCGGTAGTGATGGATGAAACCATGTTCTTGTGTTATAGTGATTTTATTGAATTTAATGCATTTGTCTCGTTAGGGTCAACAAAAAGGCAAATAAACAATAGCAACTTTTGTTTTTATTCCCCTAGGTAGCTGCTACCTAGTTATCCAAAAAAAAAAAGACTTTTTTTTTTTTTACTGATATTTGATTGTGGATCTTTACTCATGAAATACGACAGAAACAAATTAAGAGGCCGGGGCAGCTTAGAAGTGTGATCAAGGCTTGCAATTTCCGGAGTCGTATCCTCTGCCCATCTCATTAAGATGGGCACTCTGCCCATCTCTCGTCCTCGATCGTCCGATTTAAATAGATGGTTAGATTTACAGCGCCCTATTTATTTCTTAAAAACACAGAACAAAAAGAGTTTTCTTCTCCGTTTCAGAGTCGATCGCTCAGCGCTCTCTCTCTCGTGAGCACGCAAGAAGAAAAACCTAGATTGCTCTCTCTCCGTTTCTCTTTGCGATCCGATCGAGGTGCACCGCCTCCTCTCTCTCGAATCATCTCCACAGCCAAGAGATCAATAGGCCTCCTAGACCTTTGTTGGCCGAGCTCTTCGACCTCAGCCTGACCCGTGGTCTACCATGGCGACTACTTCCTCGACATGGTGCATCGCCTCCTGTCTCTCGAAGCATCTCCATCAACAGAGTGAGGTAATTGTTTGTTGTTATATTTCTTGTTTGAATCTCCTTAGGTTTTGCCCCTTTTATTTGGAATTACCTTTGTCAATTTGGTACCAAATTGATAAGTTGCTCAATTACGGTTGTAATTTGTTGTTATAATTGGATTTTTTTTCTTTTTTTTCCTGGACAAATGGGTCCCTTAGGCAATTCATTCATTGCAAACAACCATTTTATTGCTGTTTAGAGGGGCGTTTATTGTGATTTTTTATTTTATTGTTTTTGTCTCAGTATCTGAGATACTGGTATGGTGGCAAAGGCCACTCATTCAAAATGCTAGGTTTTATTTGATTTCCTAATTGCCTTTTGTATGGTCAATTTAAACACATATAAGGTAAAACAAATCCAAAGCATGTGACATCTATCCTCTAAGGTTCATGACCCAGTAAAGCAAGAAGCCAAAGTACTATTCGATGCCATTCTTTTAGTCATTACTTTAGAACTGTTGCTTTTGATTTTGTTGCAGGTCAGAGCTGAAGAGGGTATGGTATTGTAACCAAGGGCGGATCTACCACCGGGGCGGGTGGGGCTAGAGCCCCACCTCACGCCGTCGAACCCTTGGAGCCGCCCTTTAGCCCCAGCTAATTTTTTCTGTCATTGGAGCACTCAAAAGTGGGGCTGAAGACTTAAACAAAGGTTGTCAGACCCACCTAGATATTTTTTCTAGATCCGCCACTGATTGTAACAGATGGGTAGTATGTAGCCAGCAAGCCTATGTATTTATATGTTGGTCTATGTGTACAAATTTGTTCAAGTGAATATCTCTATATACACTAGAATTGGTATTGGTTGACACAACTCAGTACCAACTTGGTACGGCCAGTGTAAAGAATATGTAACTATCACATGTATGAGATGCCTTGTTTTATTACTGATTTTAAAGTTTATTTGAAGGAAATCATGATAACAAATGGTGTGATGATTAAATTGCTTATTTTTATTATTGTACTTTTAATTTTATTTTTAAATCTTAAAATAAAAAAGCATGCGTTTCTTTACTCAGACGTTGGTACTAGCTAAGCATGTGTTCATAATTAGTCCCTTTCAAGTTTCAATATACAAGTTTAGTCCTGACAAGCAAGTTGCACATATTGGTTATAACTAAGCAATATCACATATGTATAGGTACTGAAACATAGGTACAAAGCTAGTGAGATGTTGGTACAAAAATGCATGTTTCCTTCAAAAATAAACTGCAACTTTGTTCTAAACATGAAGTAAGCATCGTGCCTCAACTCACTCTTTGCCTTGTCTTTGCACTATCATTTGTTTTCTACAAAATGTTACCCAAAAAAATACTACTCTTATCTAATCTTCTCTACAAAATGTGGCCAAACTGATACACGGCATATTGTCTACGGTTCTGAAATCCTCAAACCGCTGCAAGTAAATAAATAAATTATTAGTACTCGTTCTCCGATATATCTTGAGATGGGTTTAATAGATTTTGTGTTATTTTAACGCCCTTACTATAAGTCTTCAAGTTCACTAAAGCACCCCAAATTTCCTTCCGATATATCTTGAGATGGATTAGTACTCGGCCTAATATTGAAACATATATATTAGATAAAAAGATATATATGAACAAATGTAATTTTTTCTAAAATAACTTACCATATCAAATCTTGGCTATTTGAGATAGTTTTATTTTTTACTTTCTTGACTCTTTTCCTTTTCTCAATGCAAGAAGGCTTTCGTTTCGAACGCCTATCACCGCCATTTTTCTTCTTTAAGCGGAATGAAGGTTCGGTAGTTGGATTGCCGTCACCATTCTTTTTATTTTTGTATTCTTTGTAATCTCGTTGAAGCTTGATCAACCTATTCCTTACAAAATGACCATCTTCTTCATTATGGGCCGACTCTTCAATTATTGGTGTTGCTATATGAAACATATCGGCTTTACGATTCCTAACTTCTAACATAGGATCTTCAATTATCCTTCTCCCTTCTATATCCACAACGGTATCATTTTTTGTCGCTCTAGTCCAACGGTTGAGAACGTACCTCGGTGGAATCACCTTAATATCCTCACGATCCAACACCTTCAATGCATGCCAACACAAAATACCCACTCTTTCAAACTTCTTACAAGAACATGAAACCATTTGATCCTCCCGAGTCCAAACAACTTGTCTACTCTTGTATGGAGTTTTATTATCAAGACCATACTTACCCACCATGTATGTATTACCCTCTAGGCATTCTATGTGAGCTAACATGGATAACTCGACCTCCGCTTGAAATAGCTCGAACACTTTGGGTGTATACAAATTAGAGGCTCCACAAAGAATAGGCATATTGAAATTGAGTGTAGGTTGTCTACTTCTCATCCAATACTCAGACTTGATCTCTTTTTCACGATTTTGTTCAAGAACCCTATCAAATTGTTCCATAAATCTACACACATCCAACTTACAATTTAAATAGCCTTTCAAGATTGAGTTGAAGCTCTCACTTGATTGTGTGCTACGGATTCCCAAAGTGTAAGCATCTTTCAAAAAACAATACGCCCACTTTTCTTTGCTTTTATATATAAAATCTAGCCACTTCTTGCCCTCGTCATTCACTTGTTCCATGAGAAACTTAATGGCATTCTCGAACTCCTCTTCCTCTTCATACCTTAACATGAAGAAAATAGCAACATTAGTGAATTCATAAATATCATAATTAATACTAACAAATTAAGAACCTTAAACTAGCTAAAAGAAGTAGCGAAAGAAACATTAATTTAAGAACCTACAGTTACATTATTAGAAAAAAATAAAATAAAAGAATAGTTTAATTAGTTCTAACTTGTAAATCTAAACGACTTAAAAAAAACAGATATATAGCAGACCTAATTATTAATCCAAATTAAAATTGGAATCATTTATATCCCACAACTCAAGAGGTGTACCCTCATCAGATTTGTATTTGTAAACACAATAATAGTAAGAAAAATGAAAATAAAAAAGTACCTGTACAAACATTCATTAAACTTGGAAGTTATGTGATTCTCTTTATCATTGAACGTCGACAAATGTTTTACACAATTCTGATTAATATGCCACGTACATAAACCATGCCTAATATCGGGCATTATTTCCTCTAAAGCAAGCCCAATTGATGTATCTTGATCGGTAAAGATGGTGTTGGACTTCTTGCCGCCATGTGCTTCGAGAAATTTTGTAAACACCCATTCAAATGACTCTCTTGATTGATCACACATGAGAGCCGCACCAAATATCACAATCTCTCTTAGATGATTAAAGCCAACAAAAGTACCACCCGCCCACTTTTTATCATTGGTGCTAAATGTAGTATCGAAAACAACTACATCTCCAAACCGGGCGTAAGATGCAATCATCTTTGCATCCCATCCAAACAACATTCGATATCTCTCCTTCTTCCAAGATACTTGATCATAGCAACGGCGGCTCCATATTGCATTGCTTCCTTTCTTATATTCCTCAAGCAATTATTATGGTCCACCATTGTGTAACCAATGCCACGAATTCCACCGTGTTGTCTACTATGAAGATCATGTGCATCTTTCGGGCTAATTCCCGAACTAGCGGCTATTTAAATGTCAAAGCTTGCTATCTCGGATACTTTGTGTCGGCTTGGTATTAGATAGCATGCTTCGGGCGGTTGGAGAGGATGGTTGTGCTCGGAAACAAAGTCCACAACTTTGAACTTTTGGGTGTTTCTATCTAATTTTATTTGTAAACGAGCTTGACATCCGGTCCGCGTCTTTGCTCTTGTGTTTTTCGTCAAATGATCTCGCTTGTCTACTCCTCTTTTACCTTCGCAAGAGCACACAAAAAACTTTGAAATAATTACATCATCTATTTTGCTTCTTGTGTCACGGCCCTTTCTTACTCCAAAACCAATTTTTCCACCATAGTAACTCCAAGCCGACCATGCTTCCTCCATTGTTGGATATTCCATACCCAAACGAGGTACAAAATCATCTTTTTGTTCTTCCATAATCTTCAATTTTGAAAGAAAAATGTTAGCAAGTGCGGCTAACTTTGGATAGAAAAATCACATTAAGGCCAAAATGGTATAGTAAGAATATTACTGGTAAAGAAAAATCAGAAGATCAAAGCATATAAAGTTATAAACAAAGTTACAGAATGATTGGTTTGATACTAGATGCATAATAATTGTAAACCATGAACAATTCAATTTTTAGGTTCTAGCAAGCATTTAATAGATGAAATTCTCAACCCTTATACCTGGATGGTTGTGCCTGTAAAGGAGGTACCTAAATTGGGTACCTGAATTGGTGAGGCTGATGGTTGTGATTTTTCTATAACCTGTCGATTGCTGAGTCAAAATCTTTCCTTATTAGTTACTAAGTCAAAATATGCAACGTTCATAGAAAAGCAATAGCCTACAAGTCCATTAATAGAAAAAGGTTTTCAAAAAATCACAACCATCAGTCTCAACAATCGACAATGAAGCGGAGAATCACGATATTGAGAAAAAATCACAACCATCAGTCGCAGCATGGTTCAGTGGTACTAAATCAAGCTCGTAAAGGAGGTACCTGAATTGGGTACAGTGGACGAAGCGGAGACGAAGCTTCAGGTAAGTGAGGGGCACACTCACGGAGACGAAGCCTTGGGTTTGTGCGAAAACAGAAGACTCTGCTCATTCGTATCCATTTTAGCGGGCAAATTTCTTTTTTTTTGGGATCAATGAAGCACCGTAAATCTAACCGTCTATTTAAATCGGACGATCGAGGACGAGAGATGGGCAGAGTGCCCATCTTAATGAGATGGGCAGAGGATACGACTCCGCAATTTCCAACACATTTCTATCATTTCATGTCTTTTCGGTTCTCGGTTCCTGAAAGTTGGACCGACTTTTTTAATAGCTACAATTAATTTTATTTATTTGTCATAAAAGACGATTGATTAATGCGCCATAACTAAGCAGATGGACCGTCATCTTTGATGATTAATCAGGATTTGATCATCGATGGATTTATAAATAAAATAGTCTAGAAATCCTTGTCTTCAAGACAACTCAACTAGTTTTGTGTGGCGTCACTGGTATGCGCTGCGAGAAAACAAATGCTATATATTGGATGTGGGATCTATAAAGATTTAATTAATTAATCGGGTCGGGTGCAAATGGATTATTAAGAGTAAGAAAATAATCCAATCCAGTACAATCGGGTTAGTAAAATTAAAATCCGACCCAATCGGAATAATATTTGAACCCGTTAAAATATAAGTTGGGTTGGACGGATCAAACGGGTTTCTTCTTTTCATGTATAGCTCTAGTAGCCAGTATTTTGATATCTCTTATTTTTATTGGTATTTTGATCGTACTTCCCACCGAAATTGTACCCAAATCTCTAAATCGTTTAATAAATATTTGCTATTTTTTTGGATTTGGCTCTATCGATGTTTCTACTTGTGTTTTACAGGGTTTGATTAAGAATGAAGAAAGATAGACTGAGCAAGGACTTCTACGGTTGTATGCGCGCTAGACGACTCATTCATGATATTAGGGACACATTTCAGATTGACAAGCGAGTCACATGCCACCTAGACGACTCATTTCTAGACTCGACCATGATTCCACCAGTTCGGACAGAACTGGCATATGTTTGGACCGAAGGCCAGGGTTGATCTGTCATTTCGTTGATGAGACATCAACTCAGTTTATTGTAACTAGTGGGGAATATCGAGCTTCGCTCAATCCTGACTGCCTCTATTTTTTACATTCCAATATAAAGGACAAAAAAAAAGATGTGATATATCACGTATATATGCATTAGCAAAAATACTGCAATTGAAGTGAAGATCTCAGTATAAAGTATAATGCAGCAAACAACTGATCTATCCAGTATAGTTACATAAACAAAATTTTACTAATGAACAATCTCACGAAAGCTAGTTAGGAAAAGGCATACAAACATAAAAATTATGCTGATAAAAATAATAGAAGTGAAAGTTTCAGTCTCATACTACAGTATGCTTCTTCAACAAAAAAAAACTAAGTTAAAAGCATAAATAAATATTCCTTTTGTTTGTATCTTTAAAAATTTTTGAGCGGTTTTTACACTACCACAAAAAAGACCTTCTGTAACGGACCATCTGTAACGGTTTTAATAAAACCCGTTATAAAAATGACAGAACCAACGCGTGAAACGATGGAAGACTAATTTGTAACGGTTATTTTGAAAAAAACGTCATAATTTTTCTGTCAAAGAAAAATAACAAAACCCGTTAAGTCTTCTATAGCGGTTTCTATATAAAAACCGTTATAAAATCTATTGTAATCAGTAACGGTTGTTATATATAAACCGTTGCAGAACATAATTTTCAAAACTATAACGGTTTTTACGGAAGAACCGTTACAGATTTTCTAAGTTGTCTCTCTCTTCTGCAGCCGCCACGCGTATATGCAACTTATTAATTATACAAATACTTCCTTTCTCCTCCTTTTCTTGGAGTCGTATCCTCTGGATGGTTAATAAAAACCATCCAGTGGACGTCTCGTAATCTCAGCCGTATAATTCAAACGGACGGCTGGATCTCAAATCCATCCAAAAAAAAAAGAAACGCAGGTCGTATCACTCGTATACGTATACGGCTTCGTATTCTCTTCCCCTCTTCGGATCCTCTTTCTCTTCTCCTACAAGTGAGCTTTTAAAGAGGAAAACCTAGCTTTCGTCTCTCCATTCCGATACGTATCCTTGCTCGCTCTGGCTCCGCCTCGATCTCCTCTCGATTGCACAGTTTCTCGATCAAATTCGCTTTTCGTGCTCTTTCTCTCTCTCTCTCGATGCACTAATCTGAAAAAACCCTAGATTCATCAGTCGAAGGCTGCAACCTCCGCCTCAGTCGAAGTCTGTCTCTCTTTGCCTCAGTCGAAGGAAAGACCGAAGGAAAAATAAAAGCCTAGATTCCTCTCGACGGCGATCACCTCCTCCTCCGCAGCTGTCTCTCTCCGCCTCTCTATCTTCCTTTCGTGACAGGTAGGAATTAGTTGTAGAAAGCCTTCCGATTTCGTACCCTAGTTTTTGTCCGATTTGGTACCAGTACCCTGGAGATTTTTTTTGTTTATCTCTAGCTAAAAAAAATTAATGTCATAGGTCCAGTAATGGTCTTCCTGGTCAGAAAGAACAGATATTAGTTCTTAATTTTGGTTAATTCACACCAATTTTGGAATTTATTTTATTAGATAAGAGCTCCTCAAAGAGAGAATTATATTCTATTTGTTAAATTATGTGTCTTTGTTTGTCTGTGATCTGGATGATATTGTAAGTTCTTTGGTTTTAATGGAAATTGTCAATTACGTAATTAATTAAGAAAACTTATGTATATACCAGAAAAAGATTCTACTACTCATCCCGCATTTTTAATTGGGTGCTGGCTGGTCAGGGAGTCGATTCTTTGGAAGCCTTGAATCACGAAGAATTATCGACAGGTACTATTAATTGGGTGCATGTTTATTTGCCTTTTTTTGTGGATACTTCTTCTGAATAGCAATTTGCATTTGTGCCTACCTTACAGAGCTTTGGTAGCGTCTTACAGATGTCTATAATTTTCTAGTAACAGAATGCCAGGACTAGCATTCAGAATAGTACTAACATTTCTTTCCCTTAGTTTGTTAATTGTTTCCTTACAATTGGAGAGAAGCCCAAATTCTCTTTCACGTGATCCAAAATCAACAAGTGAAAGAAATGTTATTTTTGTACAATTTTCTAATTTTTTATTTTGGTCAGACAATCCCTTAGTTTGTTAATAGTTTTCTTACAAATTTTCTAATTTCTTGCATGTTATTTCATGAAGGATATGGAGGAACATGAAGATGATTTTGGATTTTGGAATATCAACCATTAGATGAAGTATGGTCGGGATGGAGTGATTATGGTGGAAGAAATGGTTTTGGAGTGATTACTATTTTAGTTTCTTTTCTCTATTCTTGTTTTTGGTACCAAGTGTGGTACCGATTTTTTATGGACTCTGCTCTTTAGGCATTTACTTGACTTGTATTTCATAGACAATATCAAATTAGAGAAATAAGCTGACTTGAATGTTTAAGTTTCGTGTTCTTTTTAGCTTCAGTTTGCTCATCAAATGCACATTGTACCTTTGCATTCACTATGCACGCTTGTTCTCCTCTATTTACAAATTATAACCCAACAAAATAAATTCTAAAGCAGTGTACAAATAGCATTTAACTCAAGCATGTATACAAGTTGCAAGTTGAAACTGGTCTGAATTCAAAAGAACAACATTTGTATTGTTCAAAATGGTCTAAATTCAAAAGAACATCCATACAAGCACTACTGAGTTAACCCAACGAACAACTTCAGATGTTGCATTGTTCAAAATGGTGTTTAATGTTGTGCCACTTGATAAATCCTGAGTCGTACTGGATTCATCAACAAGGTCAGCATATACTTCCTCGATATGGCTCGACAGGGCTCGACATCTGAAATCTCAGGAGCAAAAATAATATAAGAGATGGAAAGTTCTACCATAATGATCTTACTCAATATAAACAGGAATATGTTCATAAATTTCAAGGAAAATACTAAATTGAAAATTCTACTTCAATATAAATTGGAAGATTTCATAAATTTCAATACAACTACTAAACTGAACCCTGCAAACAGGAAGTTTGCTCATGCTTTTGATGTGAATAGAAAAAGGAAAGAACAATGACTTTTCATGACTAGTAGGTTATACATAATTTCTAATTTTTCCAATGTTATACATAATTTTAATAACAATTTTACAGGAGAAAACATTTAAATGAGCAAGTAAAATAAAATCTATTTAAGTCATGAGATGCCTTAATATTTTAATAATGAAAGAAAGAAAGAATAATTTGTGGTATGCTAGGCTCTCTAGTCTGATGTCCTTACTTCTAGAATCCGATTCGAAGCTGCTTCTAATATTTATAGTCAGGTTTATGAATGAAATATAATTTACCCGAGTCTCTTTCAGAGGAGATCCAGGAGGCTTCACATCAACCCATCTCTCTGCCTTGCTAGAATAAGAGCTGCCATTCTGGCTAGAACCATGTAAATCCTCATCTGACGTGGCAGGCCAACACTTGACAGTGCATAGATACTCCTTGGTAGAGTTTATACCTGCATCCTTTGTACAGTATATCTCAAAAATCTTGGCAGTGATTTTTGCATAAACTCTGTGAATTTCGTACTTTCCCCTGAAGGAAACTAACAAAAACAAAAACAAAAGAATAATGGTTCATCAATAGGGAGTTATGAACTGGTTCGGATCAATAATGCGTTTTAAGTATCATTTATGTTTAGTTAACCCTCTGTAAGAATATTATACTTAGATTAAAAAATTAATGAAAACGTGTCAAGGAGACGCGTCCAGATGGATGTGAAATTTATCATATGAAACCAAAATTAAAAAAATATATATATATATATATATATATATATATATATATATATTTGTATCTCCAATTCTCAATTAAAGTTAGTACAACTTGTAAATTAGCAACAATTAAGAAGAGAAAACATACAATACAAAATCCAAGTCCTAGAAGATTAAAGAAAACCCGTGGTTTTGCAAAGATGGATTGATTTGTCATTTGAGGACTAATTGAGAATTAAAGTCATGGAAACCTGCATTGATAATCCAGAAAGAAAATTAGAACAAGTATATTTTCTAATCGAGGATCGTAAATTGTAAAAAGGAAAGGGAATCTCACTAGTGACTTTGCACGGCGGGGGATCGTGTGAGGCGGGTGGGAGGAGAAGCGAGCCGGCAGTGGTCAAAGCGGGAGCGTCTTCCAGATTGTTGAGACAGCCAGAAAGAGGTGAGGAGGCGAAGAGAGAGAGGCAGTGAGCTTCGATTTCTAATTTGCGGAGGGTAGGCGGAGGTTAGGCTTCCACTCTTCCAGATCGTCTGAGCTTCTCCAAGTGGTGGAGATTGAGAGAGGCGGAGCTTGTGATTGAGAGAGACCATTATACGAATTTGTATTCCGTATACGTTTTTTCTTTTTTTTCTTTTTTTTTCAGAGAGTATTTGATCCTCTTGAGATCCAACCGTCCATTTAGATCGGACGGTTGAGATTAGAAAACGTCCAGTGGATGGTTTTTGCAAACCATCCAGAGGATACGACTCCCCTTTTCTTAAGCTTCTCCTAGACCTTCCCCAAATTCATTTTCTATACCTCTTTCCTCGATCTCTCCGTTCTCTATCCCATCCACTTTAGGCCACAAAAGCGGTTGTCGTCTCTGCCCAACCGGACTGCCACCACCGTCCGTGCTTGCTCATCAAACCGTGCGCGTTCGAAGTTTCCCCCCTCCACTCAAACCCTAGCCACCGAGCACCAACAACCTCCTATTCAGTTATTTCTCCTCAGATCCTCAAATCTCCTTTCCCTTTTCCGTCGTCAGTCGTCATCGGCTTTCCCCTTTCCTCAATCCTCAGTCGCCAACTTGCCTTGATGCAGCTCTCTGCACTCTCAGCCTTTGCCCCGACTCGTGCTCGACCCCTCTTCCCCACGCTCGACCCCACTCTCCCTGTTGCTCTCTCTCTAGCTCCGACCACCCTCAAATGCTTCGCCTCAACAAACCCTAGATCGTCAGATCCCACACACGTTGCTACAGCAAATTGGAGTCCCTCGGCCACACGTTGAAATCAAGGCTTCTGCTAACAAGGTGCAATCTATTTCTTTTTTTCTTAGTTTACATGTTTGAGATAATTGGATTTGATTTGATCTGCTCAAGCTCCGATCTGGTCCTGTTTGGATTTGGGACATCTGATGCAGCAAATTTTCAGCTTCTCTGCATCAGGCCATTTGTAGATTGGGTTTCACAACTCTTGGGGAGTTTTTAATTTTCTAGTGTGTTTATTGGTAATTAAGGAAAGTAGCATCTTGTACCTAAGTTTTGTTTTGATTAGTATCGGTTCATCTTTCATGGGAGTCATATCTTATATCTGGCATTTGATATCAGTATAACTTATTCATCTGTACAAAAGAATCTTCGTGTTGACTCAAGTCCAAGATATGTAAGAAGAAGTGAAAAATGAAAATAATATTAAGTGGCTACAATGTATCTTTCTGATTAAGTAAAGGACGCATTTATTAATTATGCTAATAATTATAACCATAATATCTAAATAAAGGTCAGAGGATAAAATAGGGGTATATGACGTGGTACTGTGAACATGTGACTTGATGAAACTCAAAGTATTATAGTAAGTCATTCCTGTTACCAAGAATTTGATTACGCAGTGTACTGCCCAGTAATTTAAATAGAGATGAAATTAAAGTATAACTTTAATTTGTAAAGATCAGTATAACTTTAATGCAAGATAAGTATAACTTATCTTTCATGGGGTCATATCTTATATCACCAGGGAACTGTGTTCTTATCGAGATTCCATTTGCAAGGTCATTAGAGGATCGTTTTACTGTAAGGCGTGCATACCACAAGTAATTAATACAAATGTACTCTTGAGGAGGATGTGGTTGCTCACAGCAAAGGTGACTTCGGCGAGGGAAAAAAAATTCAAATAAGCTGATGTTCTGCTAATATGAGACACGAGAGGTAATTTAATTTATTTTACAATTTGTGGATTAGTGCTTGTTTAGCAAAATTACTGGTGCGCTCTTATATCCATAACAAACAAAAGTTGAAATGAAAGAAATGATGTTCAATGAATACTATTATATCCATAACAGCCATGGTCGAGGTTGACATAGATTGTGGAAGTAGATTGTGGAAGGAACGGCTTTGTCAAATGGATGAAAGCCATGTCAGATGGATGAAAGCCATGGACAAGCGAACGAAAGTCGTGTCCGATGGATGAAAGCCGTGGCCGAGTGATTGAAAGCCTTATCGGATGGATGAAAGTCGTGCTTGAAAGCCATGTTCGAGGGATGAAGTCGTGGCCGAGCGATCGAAAGCCTTATCGAATGGATGAAAGCCGTGGCCGAGTGATTGAAAGCCGTGGCCGACCGAGTGTTATTTATATTAGTTTTATATTATGGATATCTTCATGATTATGATTTGTCTCCAAAAAAAATATTATGTTATTTATGTTAATTTTATGATTGTTTTATATGATGTGGTTAATTATACGATTAATTGTATGATTGTGCTTGCAATGTTTATGGTTGCCCGTGCTATCAGAAACATTTTTAAAAAAAAAACAAGAGTTTGTAACGGTTATTAAATAACCGTTACAATATTAAAGGCATAAAAAAATATATTTCATATATTTATAACGGTTTCTATCTAATAACCGTTACAGATTTATACCATCTATAACGGTTATTAGATAGACACCGTTTCAGATTTGTACTTTTTGTAACGGTTTTTTTAAAATAACGGTTATAAATATGTATGAATCTGTAACGGTTATTTTCACATTTTGTAACGGGCCCTACTGTAACGGTACCATAACCGTTACAGATCTATTTTATTAACCGTTACAGAAGACTTTTTTCTGGTAGTGTTATATGCGACAACAACATAACCTATTAAAGAACACATAAAATCAAATATAAATTTAGATGTAAAATTTTTGAAGAGGCATCATGAGTGCTTGTCAGGAAAAGGAAAAAAAATTCGTGACATGCTTTATGGGCCCCTGTCTTATTCTGGTATTTACTTCAAGTTACATCTGACTCAGGTCAGCAATACAATATGATAGAAACTACAATACTAGGTCTTGAAATATGATTAATAGCCAAAGTGACCACACTACCAGATGGATGAGAGACAATGTACTTCTAATGGACATTCAATTACAAATTGAGGCCCAACTCGAGTTTAATCAGGAAGTATGTACACTACTAAGGTATGAAAATATCATACACATAAGAGATATAATTTGTGTTGTATTAATAATTCTACTATAATATTTTTATAGGTAGAGAGAATAAGGATTGTCAGCACGCAACAAAGCTAATTTTAGATTGTTATCCACAAATATATAAAATACTCACAACACTACATAATTTTTGTTTGATTTTAGATTTCTAATCACCATCTAAAATCAAACAAATTAAGATAATTTGTAAAAAAAAAATTAGTTCCAACTTTTCTTACTAAAGAATCAAATTCTCAAACAAAAAGTAAAAACCTCGTCTCCATGGAGGATTATGCAGCAGCCCTTGATTACCTTCCTCGTTAATATGAAAATCTGTTATGTGTCGTGTAGTAGAGTAGGATGTTTTTTTCTTTCTTTACCGTCATAAGTAGGCATATGCTTTGATTGAAGCAGAGCAATAGGATTAAGTTGAGTATAGGATATGACGACCTAAGAGGCTAAGACTAAAATTCAACAGATAATATGTGAGAAGCGAGAAAATTGGAATTTGGACCTGACCTGAAGGCCTAGGACTGAGGCTTGTAGAGAAATGTTGACCGATTGATTATGTGGGTTTGTGAGAGAAATAGCATCGATATTAGAGGGCGGCAGAGGCTACAAAAGAGGTGAAGGCAAGAAAAAGAGGAGGCGGGAGGAGAAAGAAAAAAAAATGAAGAGGCCACACTTGAGTTGGGGGTGGACAGAGGCAGGTTTATGAGAGAGATAGGAGGGAGAGAGTTGCGGAGAGGAGAGGAAACGCCATGGATATCACTATCAGAAGGGATAAAAAAAAAATGAAATCCAAAACATTGCGCTGCCAAAGTTTTGTCTACTGTGAATCGGGTCAATTCGATAATGATAATATTAGCCACACAAATATTTACAGAGTTTAACATTGCATAAATCCAAAAACTTTAATCAGACAACTGAGCGAAAGGACAAAAAACTACCGTGTCGGATTAAATTAAGCAAAATAATCACGGACTCCCACACATCTTTATTTATAAATACTGATATAGATAAAATTATGGTGTCCAATTTTTCTCTTTTCTTATTTGGTAGTCTATACAGATTTATGTTGAAACAAATGAAGAGTTGGGGAAATTCCAACTGTGGTCGGTCTTGTGTGAATATTATTGGATAATGATTCTCTCTAGCTTCTTTAACTTTTATAAGGCAAGAATTCAGTATAAAAGTACATTGTTGACTTTAATTAAGCTATTTAAAGTGAGCATGATGATGACAAATGTGGACTTTTTGATTAATTAACAATGCCGAGTGGTTCCAAAGAAAGCAATCGGATCTGATCTCCCCCGATTACCTAACCAACATTTTCTTTTTGAAGTTAAAAGCCCAGGTCTAGCCCGTTGCCTTTTCATTAATTAAAAAGATTCAGTACATAAAAACAGACGGGTTTCTGAAGTTGAAACCCAGAAAAAAAGGAGAAAAAGGGAGAAAAACTAAGCCTAATAAACCGAGTAAACAAAAAAAAAAAACAGCCGAAAAAACCAGAAAGTTTGAATCAAAGGTGCGTTTGGATGAGAGAAGAAGAAGAGGAAGAAGGAAGATGGGAAGAAAAAAAATTATAAACAATCCAAACTCTTCACAAAGTTACACACTTCCCAATATTTCTTCCCACTTCTTCCCTTCTTCTCTTCTTCCCACACCTATCCAAACGCACCCAAAGATCTAAGCTAATCTTAAAAAACACTTCTTATGTGTAAATATTTCAATATTTTTTTTTTGGATAAAAGCAATCAAAAGATATGATTGCATGCTTTCATTAAAGCGGAGAGTACATCAAAAAGTAACAGAAAAAATAAATGAAACAGAAAAAAGAAAAGGAGAAAAAAGGGGGGCGGCCGCCAACCCACACGTTTGGGTTTGTAAATGATAGCCGTAAGCAAAAAGAAGAGCATCTAGGTAAAAAGACTGCTCAAAAATGTCAGAAGAAGAGCAGCAAGCGAGGAGGAAGTTTAAGTCAGTCGAGGAGGTCCTCATCTGAGTCTTCAAGTTCATCTTCACTCTCTATGTCATGCACAATTCTCTCTCTGTTGTCATGTAAATATTTCAAATTAATATTCCAAATGACAAACTGACAGTTTTGTTTTCGTTCTATCTCAAAATTAGTAGTTGCCCACTGAATATTATAAGCTTTATGGTATATTTTGATACAAAAAATTACTTAGGCATATGTTATTAAATAAAAATTGGTAGAATATTTTAATTTTTAAATTCAAACTGAAAAGAATCACATAAAGGCGCTGACAATTTTTATGCAATTCTAGTATACGATATTGGCATATTCCTGTACATATATTTGTTCTTGAACGAGAGATTTAACAAAAAATAGTCTACAAATCACTTGATAAAAAAAAAAAAAAAGGTGGTTGAAGTAGATAAGGTGCAGGTTGTCCATAGGTTTCCACCTTTTTCTCCAACTTTTTGATAGTAGAGAATTTGCATAAACAGACGGAATGCCGTGCAGCCACGAGGGTGGTTAAAGAAGCAGCAGTAAATAATAGTGTGGACTATTAGTTTGGTCTATTTTGTGCACTACAAAGTCCTCAGCTAGCTTTATTCATAAACTCGACACTTCTCAGGGGCAATTACTCAAACAGTTGATGAGCACATGCTTAGTGTCTAAGAATCTACCATTTATTTTTCAGTAGTTGAGTCCGATTCCGATTCCGAGTTTCAGAACCATGAAAAATACATTGCTGGGTTTAATAAACGTAGCATGAGGTGAGCATGACTATTGTAGTGGACTTTTGATTACCTAAGAAAGTAATTGGAAATGATCTCTCTTTCTGATTACCTAAGGGTAAAGTAATTGGAAATGATCTCTCTTTCTGATTACCTAAGGGTGCGTTTGGATAGGTGTGGGAAGAAGGGAAGAAGGGAAGAAGTGGGAAGAAATATTGGGAAGTGTGTAACTTTGTGAAGAATTTGGATTGTTTATAATTTTTTTTCTTCTTCTTCCTTCTTCTTCTTCCTTCTTCCAACGATCCAAACGCACCCTAAGCTAGTAAGCAACATAAAAAACTTTTTTTGTGTAAATAATTCAAATTCCATCCAAATAACAAACCCACGGGTTTGATATTGTTCTACCTGACATGGAGTACTTGCTCACTGAATATTGTAAGCTCTAAAATATATTTGATACAAGACCGAGAGATGAAAAAATGACTAACACATAACTCTTTAATAAAATGAAAATACAAAAAAATTACATGGGTTAGATTGTACCTGTTGATCTGACGGGAACAGGACTTCAAAATGTTTATATTGAGAGTTTGTTGCATAAATAAACAGATAACTCTTTAATAAAAATGAATATGAAAAAAATTACTCGGGTTAGATTGTACAGGTACCTGTTGACCTGCTGGCCTGGAATCAGCACTTCAAACTGGTAAAAATGAGAGCTTGCATAACCTGATGAAATGCCGTGCAGTCAAAAAGTACATTAAAGATGAAGCAGTAAACAATTTGGTGAACTGTTAATTTGGTCTAGGTTGTGCACGTCAAACTCCTCTGCTTGCTTCATTTCATTCTTAGATTGTATGCTTCTCATGGGCGTTTAGTCGAACAGTTGATGAGAGTAGAATGGGCAGAATACTTGCAGTGATCTTAGACTCTACAGAAATGGAAAGATGTCCCTGACTAGTGACTATGAATATTTTCAGCGTATCAGGAATACAATAATAAATAAAAAGGGGAATTGTATTCGGCAAACAGAAAGAATCTGATTATGTAATGTCTTCTTTTATGCATTATCCAGTATCCCTTTTTGCTGACCATAGGTTTGTTCTAGTAACCGGAGGCTTGGTGCGAAACAATCAATAAGCTACTGAAAGGTTGATGTAGTAGAGAAATGGCAAGTTGTCCATATATTCCCCCCTTTTTTTCATTCTTAGCCACTGCACTTCTCAGGGGCAATTGGTCAAACAGTTGATGAGTACGTGCCCCTTGATTAGAACAAACAATTCTTGAGTAGTTTATTTGCAAATTTATGACCATTAACTCCAGCATCAAAATACATTTAAGTGGCTATGCCATTACAGTTGAACTTGAACTATGAGCAGCAAGCCGTCTGATTTTTAAAGCAGACCATTCATATAGGAGAATTATATTAGCACTAGACACAAACCATAATCTGCGGAAACAAACATCTCCTTTCCAGGCTTGAAACCAATGTTTTTAATACCGTACCGGACATCAAACTGGCGAAGCAAAGGATATGGGGTTTTACCGGTTTACCGGTTATACCGGTTTCAAAAACTGGATGACGTCATAATTATCTGAAATATAGAAAACGTAACATTAAATACAAACATATATATACATAAAGATTAAAAGTGCATATAGATCCCTAAATCATATTAGTGTTCAAATTAAAAGTACATTTTTTTTACATTATGCAAAGTGCAAATAATTTGCATTTGTTGCCCGCTTGCATTGAAAATAAAAGTAAATGACATTTACTAATATTGCTTGATTACTATATAAATATAAGTCAATGTTTTTTTTTTTTTTGTATAATCAACAAGATGGAACAAAGCCACAAACTGAGTCAATTACTTCTTTCTAGCACCTAAAAGCTTTCCTTCTATTTTCAATCTTTTGACATTTCTTTTCCTTATAAAAGAGAGAGTAAACAAGTATGCAACTTTCTTGAGTCACTCTGGCGAGTGAAAACAGCTATAAGAATAACAAATAAAAAAACATGAAAGGTCAAATCAATTAGGTACCTAATATGTACGAGCCCCATACAATTAATACACCTTGTAAACAATTAAAGGTACAATCCTTTGAACTATTTCTTTACCAAAAAGAAAAATAAAATTGAAAAGGAGAAGGGAGGTGCCTGACAAACCTCAGACTATAGGGAGGCTAGACACGGAAGGGAAATTGGAAAAAAGACTAGTGTAAAGTTATGCATACCGATATTTCTGTCTTCTAGCTCCTAGCGAAATCGGAAAGAAAACAAACAAATTTTTTCTTGAGAAGACCTAAGGAAGGGGGTCTAGCGAAATGCGAAATGAAGATGAATCGTCAAAACGGATACAGCGGTTTTTCCTTTTTTTTCCGGTTTTTGACCGATTTTCCCGGTTTTTGACTAACGGATATTATGGATGTTACCCTACCAGATTGTAACCCGGTACCCGGTTTTACCGGAAATTTTCGGTACCCGGTAGGTATTGAAAACATTGCTTGAAACATTTTCCAACTCTTAGGGTGTGTTTGGTATCATGTTAGAATAAGCCTTATTCCGAATAAGACTTATTCGGGATGAAACCAAACGCGTCCGGAATAAGCCTTATTCCGAATAAGGGCTTATTCAAGGCCTTATTCTAATTCCATGTATGCGTTTTGAGTCGTCATTTGAATAGATAAATTAATATGCTAATGAAATTTGTTTGTAAGAACAGCACAATAGGAATGCTAAATTTAAAATGATAAGTGTATGTCATTTATAATTTTATAAATATTATAGAATTGTAAAAAGCAGAATAAGTCGAATGAGGTCAAACATGACAATCAGTCGATCGCTACAGTCACATCCCTATCGAACGCACCAGAGTGGCTGACGGAGTGATGGTACATTTTTAAACTTTATTATAAAGCCTAGAGTTAGAGTAGACTTTCCTTGCCGAAAAAATTAATAATGACGTTACTGTTCATATTAATTTTGATAATAATAGAAAAAAAATCGAAATTTTAATACTAACGTTGCTGGATCGTCATCCCAGTTGACGAAAGCCCAATACCTTTGGATCGTCATCCCAGTTGACGACCCAAGCTTGGATCGTCATCCGAAATGACGATCCAACGATCCAACAAAAAACAAATATTAAAAAAAAGGTTGTGAAATTATTTTGTTTGGATCGTCATCCCAAATGACGATCCAAACAAAAAATTTCACAATCTTTTTTTAATGCAAATTTTGCATTTTAGCCCCCAAAATTTTTATTATTACAAAATATATAATTTATAATTAAAAATTAAACATAATTAAAACATCTATTATAAAAATATAAGTATATAATTAAATTATTGCATGTTAAATACATAATATTGTATATGTTTGTAATATTTATTCATACATATATATATAATGTATCGTATATTTTATATATTAAATACATATTATTGTATATAATTAAAATATATGATACATATTATTATGTACATATATTTCTATGTATATTTATTTATACATTAAAAAAATTATATATTAATATCTACATTTAATGTATAACAATTTTTTTATTGGACTACTATATAAAAATAATAATTTTAGTGTCAACGGCGAATAAATTCAACAAAAAATATATTCAATTCTTTCGCCGATGACTCTAAAATTATTATTTTTACAATATAGTCCAATAAAATTTTTTGTAGTATATTTTATATGTATTTTTAATGTATATAATTTTTTAAAAAATTATACATTAAAAATATATATATGGTGACGATGACCATATATTTCTATGTATAAGTATATTAAAAAAATATATGTATATAAAATATATTAAAAATTATACTTTAAAAAATATGTTTATATATACATTACATACATATAAATATATACATTTATACATTACATGTTTTTTTATTGTATTGTAAATATCTATAAATATCTACATATAAATAGATACATTTATACATTTACATACATATAAATATCTACATTTAATGTATAAAATTTTTTATTGGACTATATTGTAAAAATAATAATTTTAGGGTCATCGGCGAATAACTTCAAAAAATATATATTCAATTTTTTCGTCGATGACCCTAAAATTATTATTTTTACAATATAGTCCAATAAAAAAATTTGTTATACATTAAATGTAGATATTAATATATAATTTTTTTAATGTATAAATAAATATACATAGAAATATATGTACATAATAATATGTCTCATATATTTTAATTATATATAATAATATGTATTTAATATATAAAATATACGATATATTATATATATGTATGAATAAATATTACAAACATATACAATATTTTGTATTTAACATGAAATAATTTAATTATATACTTATATTTTTATAATAGATGTTTTAATTATGTTTAATTTTTAATTATAAATTATATATTTTGTAATAATAAAAATTTTGGGGGTTAAAATGCCAAATTTGCATTAAAAAAAGGTTGTGAAATTTTTTTTGTTTGGATCGTCATTTGGGATGACGATCCAAACAAAATAATTTCACAACCTGTTTTTTTTAATATTTATTTTTTTTGGATTGTTGGATCGTCATTTCGGATGACGATCCAAGCTTGGGTCGTCAACTGGGATGACGATCCAAGGTTGGATCGTCAACTGGGATGACGATCCCAAAGTATTGGGCTTTCGTCAACTGGGATGACGATCCAGCAATGTTAGTATTAAAATTTTAATTTTTTTCTGTTATTATCAAAATTAATATGAACAGTAACGTCATTATTAATTTTTTCGGCTTTCCTTGGATCATTTTGCTTTCATGATTCATCTAAAACTTATAAAAGCCCTATTAAATTCAATGATGCCATCCATTATTTTGCTTTCTGCCTTTCCCAACCCAACAATTTCTCTTTCAGTAGGCTCAATTTTTTGTTTATCTCTTTAACATATATGGGCCCCCAAATAAGAAGCCCTGATTTCTGTCCTTGTTTTTTGTGCCTCCAATAAAATCATGTAAAGCAGCCCCTACTCGTGTACATATATCACGGCACTTGCATTTAATAAGAGTTTGCTGGGAGAATTTAAGTTGCCTTGATATTTTTGCTGTACATATAATGAGGTGGAGTTCAGATCTGGTGCCGCGCGGCACATCGTGTAGCGCAGCATCGTAGCCGTTTGATCAAGATCCAATGGACAAGGGAGCTCCGTGCATGTAACCTAGATTGATAGACCCATAAAAGATGAACCGTCCGATCAAGATCAGACGGCTCGTACGCGCGCTATACGGTGTCCCGCGCTACACGGGATTCAGGTCCAATGAGGTGGCAACAAGTTGCACCAACCATCATCAATTATCTAATTCCTTAATGGATTCATATATTGGTTTGATTTTCACTCTTATTGTTCCTATAGCCCACGGAGTTATTCCATTGCCTAGAAAAATATATAATGCATATATTGTATCTGTGGTCCTGTATTTCCAATTTAATGAGTATTGATGTGTATTGAAATATTTTTAATAACCATAACTAATTTAACAAATTAAATCTTCAGAGATTATTAATCGTGACTCGGTAGAGAGACAGTTTCGAGCTTTTTAAGCGAACTCGAACTCATATTATTTTAGCTCGAGTCAACTCGTGACTCGATTTGTAGCTCGTAAAAAAGAAGGCGAGAAGATTTTGGTCAAAAATTCTTCAGCTGAGAGAGAATAAACAAGTTCTGTGGATCAATCTAATGCGTTATTTTCTGTGGGAAGAAAGGTAGCGAAATGGGGATAGGACTGGGAATAGATAAAGTAAGAAGCTATGCTGTAACGGTGGTTAGCGATAATGGAAAGAGGCACAGCCGCTTGAGAGGGAAGGGGAAAGGGGAACTGCATCCTCTGGATGGCCATCCATGGATGGTTTTCGATCTCAGTCGTCTGATTTAATCTCAATGGCTATAGATGCCCCGTGCATGATATCTGAATTGATAGGCCCGAAAAGATCTAACCGTTGAGATTAAATCGGACGGCTCGGATCAAAAGACGTCCACTGAATGGTTGAATACAACCATCCAAAGGATACTCTCCTAGGGGAAAGGTTGGGGACTAGGTCACTAGGTTAGCAACGAAAAGTAGGTTGTGCAAAGTGCAAACAGATTAACTAAAATTTGAAGAAACTTTTTTTCGGCCCATATATGCAAGCAAAGAGAAGCTGGGTTGTGCACACTACTAAACTAATATTTGAAAAACATTTGTTTCGGCCCATATTTGCTGACTCGAGTTGGGCCGAGTTGAGTTGAGTCTAACTCGAACTCGACAAATAAAACTCGTGAGTCAGGATAACTCGAGTTGTTAGAACTCGAGTTATGTTTACTCGAGTTACCAACGAGTTTTTTTCGAGTTGAGTTCGAGTAACTCACGAGTCACGAGTTTTTTGCTCACCCCTAGCTATACATATAATGAGGTGGCAAACAAGTTGCACCAACCATCATCAATTATCTAATTCCTTAATGGATTCATATATTGGTTGGATTTTCCTCTTATTGTTACTATAGCCCACGGAGTTATTCCATTGCCTAGAAAAAATATATATAATGCATATATTGTATCTGTGGTCCTGTATTTTCAAGTTCAATGAGTATGGAAGTGTACTGAAATATTTTAAATAACCATACCTAATTTAACAAAGTAAATCTTCAGAGATTATTAATCGAATTTTTTAAAAAATAAAAATGATGGAAAAATATTATATACCCATTCATACTTAATTTCTCCGACATGAGTAGCTTACAAAGGTATTACCCGCCCCCCGCCCCCCCCCCCCCCCCCAAAAAAAAAAAACAACAGATAGTTGACTTTTACACCCCAAAGACTTGGGGATAATTTTTACTTTTTTAAAATTAGAGTAGCATATAAAATTAATTATGATTTTCTAAAGAAAAAAAAACGGTGTCCCGATTGTGACTACTCAATTTTCTCCCCCTTTTAGTAAACTAGCAGGCCCTCGCGCGTTGCGCGATCTATATTTTTTTAATCACTATATATTTGAGTAAATATTTTTAATAATATATAAGCATTATAATAATATTGGATTATAGAAAAATATTTGATATAATAGGATTAGTAGTGTGAGAGCATTGCACAATCAATTTCATTAAATCTATTTCGATTAGATGACTAATAATATTTATAAATTTTTTAAAATGCCAAAATCATAATATTTACTTTTAAAATAGAATATAATATTGATGCTATAAATAAATAAATCTATAGAAAACGTTTTATAAGAAAAAAAAATCTATAGAAAAGAGGAAACGTTTTATAAGAAAAAAAATGGTGCATTCCGTAAAATATGAAAATTAACGCGAATAGTGTTTAGGAACAAATTTATGTAAGACGTGAATTGGGAATCCATTCATTAATTCATTGAATTAGTGAGGCAACATTAATAGACGTGAATGGAGTACCCATGTGCAACATTACATAAATCTAGTCACAAAACGTATAGTTGCTTTTTTTTTTTTTTTGATCGAAGTATAGTTGATTGAATAAACTAACATTACAACCCCTGTGAGTTCTTTGTCTTTTTCTCTTTAATATTATTTTTTCTGGTTGGAAAAATGTGTAAGCTATATACATAATACATGTGCTAACTGTTCCCAAGAAAAAAAAAGGTCAGGTACGAAATCGAGTGGAGAGACGCATGTGATCTGGATTTTCTGTGAAAATTATTTATAAGCCGTAACTGAATTTTGTCTTGATGTTCATAGAAAATCCCAGAAAACTAATCACCACCAGCAGCACACAGAACGCGTGGACCCCACCCACATGGCTGGACTGCAAGACCGGATCTTCTGTGACAAATAGTCTTTAGTTGTGTATGAATTTCGTCCCGATTATCATAGAAAATCCGAATGTCTATGCAGGGCTGAATTTTGTACAGATCCGAACCCGATAAACTTGAGTGGGACCCACCTGTCGGCCACACTATTGCGCAACAGTGTTTATGAATAGTGTTCGGATCAGGATCCAATAGGCCAAGATTAATATATGTACTGATTGTATGATTTTTGCAATGTAGCTCGTGCAACCACAATTTAGATTCACTTAAATGAAAATGAGAGAAAAAAAAACTATATCCAAATTCACACGCAGTTGTCATTAATTCATAATATGATAAATAATGTAGCATTGTTCATAAATAATGTAATTAAGAGAGTTCAAGACGTTTCCGAGTGGATTTCAGGTTACCATCATTAAAGTAGAATTAAAATCATTATGTATTTTTGTTTTTCCATGCTGCTTATTGCAATGATTTTCCATTTCTTGACATCTCATTGGCTCCGTTTGGATGGTGTGAGAATAAAAGCTCCGTTTGGATAGATATGAGAAGAAGGGAAGAAGTGAGAAGAAGTATTGGGAAGTGTGTAATTTTGTGAAGAGTTTGGATTGTTTATAATTTTTTTTTCTTCTTCCTTCTTCTTCTTTTTTCTTCCAACAATCCAAACGCACCCAAAAAGAATAAGGGAAGAAGTGAGAAGAAGTATTGAAGTATTGAGAAGTGTGTAACTTTGTGAAGAGTTTGGATTGTTTATAATAAATTTATTCTTTTATTCCCACACCTCATTCAAACGGAGCCATTGTAATTTTATTAGCATTGTACAAAAAAAAATCTTTTGGTATACACAAGAAATATTAATAAGTTTTACAATTTTTTATGAGATATAGTTCAAATTTTTTATGGGAATACAATAATGGCTCAAAATGATCCGCGTCATGACTTGATTTCCAAATAGGAGGCATGAGGCATCAATATAAATAAGCAAGTGGCCAGTGGATTGAGGCAGACTGACACGAGACTGACGAGGGTATCTACTTGCAATCACTGTTCACATGAAGTGCAAACAAGTTATATCGAGAAACTATAGTATGGTAGATGCAATATCATTTACATATTAATGCATTTTTCTGTTTTTAATTATTGTTCAAAATTGCATGGTGGTTGAACATTAATAGAACCACTGTACACTTAATAGATTGGTAGTCCGAAGTAATTACATGCTTTTCCTCAATATATACCATTTTATATTGTCCCCGTTTTGTTAATTGAAGATCCAAATTAATATTGTTGTAACTAATATCTATAATTTATTTCATACAAAATATAAATTCAATTTTCTTTTAAGGTTTTTTTTTTTTTTTGAGGTGTGCTAATAGCCGTCAAACTTATTTAAGTTTTATTAACAATTCTCGTACACAGTAAGTATTATGGAATAGCGTGGAATAAAGAATGGTACAATAACTGGTATGTACGTAATATCTTTAAATTAAAATTTTATAATTTTGTAACTTGAATTTTGTTTTTAATTTAATTTTTTTTAACTCAAAATTTTGCCATATCTTTCTGCATCCATATGTGCAAGTTTTCTATGAGTTAGAAACTTGTATAAGATTTATAGTCGATAAACCTATACGAAATATAATTAAGACATGTTAATTTTTTTTTAAAGATAAATTGGGTGAAGCCTCCGAACTTATTTTTAAACTAAATGTCTATGAAATAATCCAACAAGATTTTGAAGACATGTTAATTTTAAAATGTTGAACCACCATTATAGAAAATATTATAAACAACGACTATAATTCCTCTTTTCCTCAATTTATACCATGGCATATAACCTTTCTATTGAGAATTAGCTCTTCGTCTAGTAGCAAGAGCAATGCATCTCAAGTGAGAGATTTCAAGTTCGAAATCCGAGTGGAAGTTTTTTATAAATATTTAATTTAAAAAATAAGTTGTGAGACTTGATCCCAATTTATTTAAAAAAAAACATCACCTTTTCTATTTTCTTAGCCAACAAGTTTTGAAAAAAGATTGATTCCAATGCAACGACCCAGTCTCGTACAGAACTGGACTCCTTTTGTTGCAAGCGAAGGCCATTGTTAATTTTCTATTTCGTTGATCGCATTTTCGAACAAGGAAGGTTTTGCCCAAATTGGGCTGTTTCATATCTTGCCAGATCTTCTCACAAAATCTCATGAATCATCTCCAAAGAGCTCACTTAAAAAGTGACAGCAGCTTGTCGTCAACAACCAATCAAGAGAAAGATATACAGTCAATGTCTGGTCTAGACATGGCTCAACTGCCCCCTCCCCTTCTGTCCCAACTAGACAAGAGTTTGACCTCTGCCTTTCCTACATCTCTGGTATCATCTAGCATAGCTTAACAATTTGTTTTTTTTACCTAGCTTAAAAAAAAAGGACTTGTTATTTGTATTAAATTGACAGAATCATGTTACCTAATAAAATTGTTTTAGCTACATGCACCTAGCTTAAAGGAAGAAAGAATTTTTGTTGCCCTTACCTTGCACAATATATGTTTCAATTTTTAATAATCCATTAAATAAATGCGGAGAACATAGAATTTTTCGCATATAATTAGCAGAGTTTAGAAGACTAAAAACTTACAATTTAACATATATTTAATGTCCGATATTTTCATCAGTTAATTAATGAAACGTTTTTTTTTCATAATAAAAAGTGATTACTGGAGCAACATACCTTCAAAACTGGCGTAACAAAACATTATATTAAATTCAAGGGATGTAAATTAATACAGAAAAAAAAATAATAAAGAGCTACAATACTATGCTGATTCCATCAGTTAATTCAACAAGAAGTTTCATGTTTTAGGAACCTTAATGAACTTGGTAGTTGATGATTCCGTGCTGATTCTTGGTCAACACTACAGATCTAAATAGATCTTACACAGCTTTCTGAAAATGTGACACCTCTTTGTTGATAATTAAAAATGCGTCAGATGACCAACCAATATGCTATATCTCGTATAATTGTTGCAATTATTTATGATTTTATTGGGCCATCAAAAAAAGATTTATGATTTTATTGGTGATACCACCGACAAAGAATAAAAACAGCATAGCTTATTCGTTTCCGTTCATATTCATTTATTCTGTCCTGGAGAACAAATATTTAGCCAAGAATAATAGGAAAGGAAAGAAAGCCTAAGAACTAAATGACACTGCATGTTAGTAAATGATAAATGCCTAGTCATTTGACCAAGTGGATAAATTATTACATATGAACTTTGGTACAAGAGCTTCGATTTGTTTTTGTTGAAAAATAATGGTCCATGCCCTTAACTTTTTGTATATATAAGAAAAAAAATTGTACCGATACAAAGTTAGCCAGCGGCTTAAATAGAAAAAAAAGTGAAAATAAATAAAATAAAAGCCAGAAAAAATGTAAAGGAAAAAATAACAATTTTTTTTTAAAAAAAAAGGAGAAAGAGCAACGATGACACAACAACGATTAAAAAAAAAAACCCAATTAGTCCAAAACAAGCAAGTATAGCAAGTAGTGTAATTTTTTTATAAAGTTTTACTGAAGAGAGTTCCAAAACTCACAACTTGAGCGCCCGTAAAATGTTCTAAAAGTCACATTCTTATTAGTTTTTCAAAATATAAAATTTAAAAGTGGAATCAAATCCACTGATTTTATCCAATTTAGTGAACACATATTTAATGAAAGTATGAATATATTAAAAATTAATTTATCATATTTCACTTGATTTGTTTATTATTCAATCTTTTTATTTGAGTACTAAACAAAAAACAATTAAAAAACTATGTGGAAACATGTCACTCGCTAAATTGAATAAGATCAACGGTTTAAATTAAACATTGAAAATTATATTTTTGAAAAGTAATTAAAAAAAATGAATTGAAGGCATTTGGAGCTAGCACTCAGAGGGTGAAAATTGGAACTCTCCTCAGAGTTTTATCACAAGCCAGAAAAAGGATGAATATTCTGAAACGAGTGTAATGTAAGCAATATAAAAATGCTGATCCTAATTTCTAAATAATGAAGAAAGGAAATAAAATAAAATGCAAGGAAAAAAGGTAAAGAGAAGAAAAAGTTTAACGCACCAATTATGAACTGTCAGAAAAAACTTCGCGTTATTCGTTATGAAAAAGGAATGATTTATGATTTAATTGTATAATTTTTCTCCAAATTCTACTGGAGAAGTTTCAAAAACATTTTAAAAAATAAAGATATGCAAAGTAGTGAAGATCCTCAATCAGTGGCCTAGACTAGGAGCACAGCAAAAACAAATCCGAGATCAAACGGCCGAATTTTGTCCTGTATTTCAATTGCAGAGGGGAACATTGACCTGACTCTGGAAGAAAAAAAACATAACAAAGAAACAAAAAAAAAAGAAAAAAATCTTCTCCGAAAGCGGACTGTCTGATATTAGAATCCAACGGTCGAGAATTCTCAATTTATCCTTTTCATTAAAGAGGCACCATGGGCCCCTCAATATTCGCTATGCAGTTTCTGCTGAATATTTTCTGCAGCACTTGAACGATTGTATGGCTCTTTATTCGACCCGTTGGTGCTAATTTAGGCCACAACACCTTTCATCCCACATAATGCCAATGAAAAAATTGACCAGATCTAGTGAAGAGTGCTCCAAAGCCTTGAACACCCAAAAAGAGGGAAAAAGAAAACAAAAACAGCAGAATATATAATCAATTTAGTTAGTTAATCTTTTTATTAATTTCTCTTTTTTTTAATGAATTGAAATATTGACAGTATTTTAGCTTTTATTTAATTATACCCTTTAATTTCCTCTTTAAGCCGATCACATTGAATATAATCTTGTCAAAAAATCATTTGTTTCAGATGCAAGTGTAGATCTTACCTTTCCCTTGACATTGAATGCTGTAATGGGATCTTTGCTTTGAAATGCAAACACGTAGCCATAAATAATGAACGAAATGAAATCCCCTTTTTTTCTGATTTGTTTCAGTTTTTAGTAGTCTGCTTCTATTTCGGTGTTTTGTTTTTTGTTGTTGGAAAGGAAATGGTTCAATTAATGCGTATTTACTGAAAAAAGCCTAGTTTTTTTTTTTTTTTGATATTTCAAATAGGCCCATGGGCCAGAGAAGCCGTTTTAGAATAGCGGCCCTAAAAAAAAGAGAAAAGGAAAATTAAAAAAGGAGGAGTGTCTAGATACTTCCAATTTGAAAAAATATCTAGTCCGAGGCCTCGTCTTCTCCATACTATCGTGATGAGAGCTTCCAGAAGTGATTTTTCGAGCTACCGTCAGCTGTTCAGTCCCGATTGATCCTTGGTAGCACTTGCTAATTCCTTGGTGATTCCTCCATATGGTGTATTCGGAAGAAACGAGTGTCAATGGAGAGGGAAATGGATGGATTGAACTGATGGATTGAAAAAAGCCTAGTTGGAGCAATTAAATTGGGTTCCGGGTTCATTTTGGGCTTTCAATTTTACTTTATAAAAGATATCTTTACTTCATTACATGTCAGATTGTCAGTAATGTACCAACCTTCATAATTGTACATGTCAGCGTTTGTTAAATAATGTACCAAGATGTTAGATATCATAATACAGCATCTGTATTTTGATCCACTTCTTCGGTAAGAATGGTCACATATTTCTTTACTTTGCATTCAATCATCCAACTAATTAATCCAAGTACAAACTTTATAAATTCCTATGAAGTACATTATAATTTTCTGTTTACAAATACAGATGCATCCCTTGTCTCCCAAATTAAACCCAAAAAATAAAAGCAAAAAGGACACAAAATAGATGTCGCCTGGTCCTCTGGCTTCAATTGAGCCAGCCAAGCAGACATGAAAAGTATACGTATACAGTATACATACAGTGTATTTATATTCATATTTGATCTACTAAACTGGTCTGAGTCCATGTTTCAGGGCAGCCTGCCAGACAATGTCAATTCGATCGACGTCGATTGCGCCGACCTCATGGTGTGTATAACCTTCCAAGAAATGCACCACACCACCAGCATGGCATGCATGGATTACTCCGCGTTCCAGCGTGTACTGTTTTTTTATTTTCCATGCAAATGGGAAAAGAGTGAGATCTCAACAGAGAAAAATAGTTGGCATGTCACTGTATGCATGTGACAAGCAAATCATGTGCCTAACTGTGAAATCTATGGTTGCCAGAAATGGAACCTGAGTCGCTCATGACACAAATCTGGTAACTTGGTCCTTACTTGAGAAAATATTCGTAACTTAACATTGGATTCTGTATTTTTTTTTTTTATTCTTTTGTTTTAGTTTACAAGTATGACCCTGTAATTTTAAAATATTGATGTATAAGATCTAAACTTAATAAATGCTCAAAAAAACTATCGTGGGATTAACGTATGAAAATATATGAAATTCCGGCCAATCCTCGCTGACACTTACAAAAATAGTATTTACCTTAAAAGTTTAGATCTCAAAACAGAACTCAATTGTATCCAACTGAACGAAAGTGAAAAAAAATATTGTACCTCGCAAGTCCCTAATCCTTCGACATCCTCAGGTAATATCATCGCAGCCAAATTCCCGTAAGTGCAATCGCGTCGAAAGCTGATGATTGGCGGTACGACAAACTGATGAAAGTGTGTTCCTGATGGGGCCCACCTCTGCTCACGTGGAGACAGCCATTTTCCAACAATCCATGTCTGGTATAATTCACTTTCATTACAATTATTGCCAAGAAAGATAGAATAATCACCTGTACTGATGATTATTTGAAAAAGAGAAATGTACCTTGCAATTTTGAGCCGACTGGTACTTGGTGACTTGTACCAGGTATTGCCGGTACTCTTCTGGGGCTTCCTTCTGAATCGAGTTAAATCTCTCAACAGATAGTGTAAGCATCTGCAATTTATTTATTTTTTTCTCATTAAAAGTTAGAGTCTTTAGCTATAAACATTTATGAATCAAATAATGAACTAAAACATCAGGAACTAAGGTTGGAGTAAAATTTTCCTGATTTAAACTTTACAGAAGAAATAATAATAAAACGTCAATTAGCTTACCATGACTCGAACTCTTTTCTTGCATAGATAAAGAGCAATGGCGCGTCCGAGCTTTGAGGTGGCACCTGTCAAAAACACCTCAGTTGTGCCTTTTGGTATTTCATTGAGAATGACAGCAGCTGTGAGTGTGTTTCCATGAACGACACGGACTTTCAAATCAGGGTGCTTTTTCACAAACAATGTACCGCCTCCATTCAATGCTTCATTCTGCATTATTTCATGGATGAACATTTTGGTATTAGATGATTTTTCTACTTTTCATCTAAACTAATCTTGTTTGTCAATTTCTTCCTTCACCAAATTGCTACCTTTCTTGAAAATAATTGACCACTGAAAACACAACCCACAAAGTATTACCATCAAGCTACCTGAGAAGTCTACCAGAAATGGCTGTCAAATTAGTATGTACCCTATGATTGATTTTTTTTGTATACGTGTAACATTTGCCTTGTTTACATGGGAATTCTTCGGCAATTTGCTGTGTTTCTTCCTTCACTCTACAATCAATTGATTATTCCTCCCGTAATTTAAAAAAAAAATATGTCATCACCATCTTGGATTTGTGTTCAAAAGACCTCACTCCAGAGGAACCCACAATAAAATCTACCATTCTTTGAATTAAATTGAAAATTAGGAGACCAAGTGGGTACAAATAAAATCAATTGGTATTCAACATTTGTTTTCATGTCCAAAACTTAATCATGAAATGCCTAGAACGCAAAGGAATATTTTTAATTTTTATTCCCCTGTTTTTTCCAAAGAAAGACCTGCACTTTAATTAAAATTTTGTTACTTTAGCACAGATTTTATTTGTATTTTTGGATAGAAAATTGGGACACATCACAGCTACATTTATTTTCTCTTTGTTGTGAGCATGGTAGCAGAAGTGCATTGCACCTTGTAGTACTTAATCAATTTGGTACGCGTGCATGATATTGATAACTAATAGAATGTTTAACCTGAAGAACTTAGAAATGCAAAACAAGTGTAAAAGATAAATGACACGAGTATGGATGCAGTTCTCTAACTATATGAGATCAAGATGAATCAGATCGGTTCATGATTGGAAAATAAAATTAATCAATGAATTGGTCCCCATGCAAGCAATTGAAGTTGAGAAGGGGATCTCATTTTAATGTGGCACTCTGGCACATGAGATGTGTGATTTCCATCTCAAAAAAGGGAAGAGGGCCTTATAAATTAAGGGAATCACTGTAGACTACGAACATGAAAAGTTAAACCAGAGATGGAAAATGAAGAAACACCAACCTTATTCAATGCAGCCAGGCTAAGCACCTTCACCCCCATCTTATCTGCTCTCAGTATCGCCAACTCTATTTGATCATTGATCCCGTTCTTGGCAAATGGCAAGAAGTACTACCAAAGAAAGCACAAGTAATCAGTTAAAAATATGTTAGGTGATTTACAATTAGAGTTTTTCTCCTCTAGAATTGGTAGCTAGCATGATTGGTATTAAAAGGTATAATCTTCAACATCAAATGACACATAATCAACTACTAAGTACATTAACTAACATAATTAAACCTTTTCGTATTCACTAGAAGTTTCAAATAAATTTGAACGATTGACAGGATATCGGGTGTAAATTATTATAAACAAAGGACCAGATTGTAAATAAATTAAGAGATTCATTTGATGGAGTTGTCCCAATCTGCTTGGGTGTTCAAATTCTGCACCAGTACAAGATCTGTACAATGTGTCTGTTCTGCAGCAAACGGACAGAACATTTGAAACTGGACCCGGATTCCTTGTACAAAAAAGGTCTAAATTTTCAATCATCTACGCACACCACATTTCAAATGAAATTAAATTCATAGACAGAGAGGATAAAAACTAAATGTAGATAAGAAGAAAACGATATTGACTTGTCAGTACCTGAAATCCGTACCGGGGGACCGCCCAGACCTGGTGAAGCTTTCCCCGGAGGTTGTAGAAGGAGAAGAGGAACGTCTTCGACCATGCCCACAGCATCAGCATTGAGATGAATGCGCCAGGCCACATGAGGATCAAGATCGGCCTGAACTTGTATGGGAGCGATGCTTGCCACCTCAGCACGAATTGTGAGTGCAGGGACTGTGATACGTCCACGACGTGTGCCAGGAAGACAAAATCGGGAACCTGATCATTCTTTCCTGAATAAATTCAATAGCACAAAGAATGTAATTTCTTTTTAACTATTTGTTTTGGAGCATTTCAACATTTCTTTTGGTAAATGGATACAGTGAAAATGGGTCACATAATAGTAGAGAAAAAAAAAATAGCTTTAGTCCCCCCCGCCCCTCAAGTGAAGTTGAATGCAACTCTGGCTTTTCATCGAGAATAATGCTTTTAATGTTTGTACTTTGAAATTAGAGCATTAATTACGTTAATTTCAGAAATGACAGATAGACCAGAGGGTGTAGTACGGTTATAATTCCATTTGCTAAATTGTGATGCAATTTTATTTTAGTTGGAATTAGATGCACATTATTACATTACTGGTTGATTTTTAAATCTATACAATAAAATGCATCTACAATTACTCCTAAAAGACTTAATTTAGAAAAGAAATTCCTAAAATGTTATTATTGTGAAAATCGATTAATCACTAAATAATATTTTCGGTTCCAATTTTTTATTTAAAATTTTACAGCTATTTTTCATACGTATACAAAAGTAAAATAATATTACTAATTAAAAAATATGAACAGCAAAGAAATATATAATATCACTATTTGTATAAATCTGACTACGTAAATGTGATCTTTTTTTTCCCCCTTACTTTCGGTGAATATTTGCCCACGTATGTAAAAATCAAACAAGAACAAATTAATAGCGCTCACTGGACCACTTCTTGTCCTTTCTATCTACTGTTTACTGTTACTGGTAAGGTACTCGAAGAAATAACTGCACTTTGGCATCTATACAATAAATTATGATACCAAACCCCGCACATATCATATCCCAAAAGCATATGTTTTAATGTTTTATGATGTTATTAAGTATTCTCGTTTGATATTAAACAAAATATAACACATTGAATCAAATACGACAAGATAAAACAACTTATTAATTACTTCTACATGACTAAAGGCAATCAACAAGTTAAGAGGAGCCAAAAATTATATTTTGGTACACATTTTTTGTTTTAATTCACTATTTTAGAATTAATTACGGGAGAAAAAGTATGTTCGGCATTTATTGTGCTATTATGTTGATTTTATTACTTTGGTACTGAAAAATATATACTAGCACAGAATATAAATAATACAAAATTAATTAGAGACTTTTTATCAGATATATTAAGAAATGGCGTCTAGAAATCCTAAAATATGAACTTTTAGAAATGGACAAATGAAATGTCACTAATGGTAATAAAATTGATAAAAAGAATGCAAATGATCTATGTTCAAGTTTACAGCGCAGTTTTTTGTATGCCTTATGACTTGTGAATTACTAACATTCATAAATATTTTTTATTTAAGGAAAGTTTAGTATAATGAATAAGCAACATTTTTTTTTTTCACTTTGTCATATATAATTATGTATAAGTAACATTTGGTATAAAACTACATAGTTTCCTTCTTTTTTAAAATATATAAGAGAAAATATATTTATATTGTAAGAGATTTGTGGCGAAAATGCGTCCAATTGCTGGGGCTGGGCAGAAGATAGAGCTCCAAAATTTGCGGTTTCGAACTTTATTCATTTTTATTTATTTGGAAATGAGAGGGGAGCTCGCAGTGGGGGAGGTGCTTTGGACAACATGATTTTTTTCTTTGGGCAACAGGATCGTTTTGTTAAATGTCTAAATTATCCTTCTAAGAAATTAATTGTGATTTCTCTTACTAAACTAAACCTAGTCGGTCTCTTCTCCCCTCTTCAAAAGAAATTAACTGTGTTATTTGTTTTTTTTTTTTTATTTGTCAGAGGAGAAGATGCAATCCAAAAGACCATAGAAGCACTTCGTGCTTTGAGAAAGCTATTAACGAAAGAAAAGTTATAATAGAATATTCAATATTATTATCAGGAATTTCTTATCTAGACGACCAGAAGACTTCGGACGATTTGCACAAATGATCGGCGAATTTTTAATTCTTGAAATATAGTAAGAGACGAGAAAAACACAGTTAAGGAATAAAACAAAAGCACGGTGAAGGTTGAAGAAATAATTTAGGTGATAGATCTTAATTAATACTAAGGATAATTTAGACATTAAGAAAAAAAATATGTTGCTTCAAGAAAAAATCATGTTGTCCAAAGCAACTCGCTCGCAGTGGTACCGTACATTTATTTGGAACAGATATGTAGCTCCAATTTGACATATTTATTTCCGCCTTAATGCCGCTTTTAAGAGGATAACTACTTAAATTGCATCACCTAGACTATTGTTGCAACTATCTAATAATAGCATGATAAGGACACAAAAATATATATTTTTTTTCCAACAGGAAGACCGTTGCAATCAAACATGCATCTCATTCTCCCAATAAAATTTGAATTTGAAATATAAGCTGGTGAAATAGGTCATAATTTATTAACTGATGATTAATAACTCGAAGAAACATCCAATAGGATTGGAACTTTAATGAATCAATAATTCAGAGTCCTTTTATTATTAAAAAAACTACTCTTAAATGAAATTTAACCTATGCGAAATCATTTAATATAATGAGACACGTCTTCACTTTCCGCAAATGATTTCGCGGCTAATATCGCATCAAATTGTTGAGTTTAAGTTATCCATCTAGTTGAGCTTTTTGCAATTCACTTTCTCTATCATTGGCTCATTTCATTATTATAATTTTGGATAACATGACAACAAGATACTTAGAGGAAATTAACGGTTGTAAAGCAGTAATACTAGTTACTTGTAACCTGATCGCATTAAATTATTTAAAACCAAAGTAAAGGTAAACTAAAATGCAAATATGATGTAACGGTTGAGTAAGCAAAGTGTATGTGTGCGAAATGGACATCTAACCTAATTATGTATAGTATTTTTTTTAACTAAGTTGCTAGCTATATTCCATAATGAAGTTAGTTGAATTTAATACCATTCAGTTAATTCAACATGAATGTTCACAATTATAGGATTTCCTACTCAGATGAAATTTATGAAATGAAAGAAAATATATGAAAGTCATGCTATAACATCGGGCAATAGATTATATATATATTTCAATGGGTTACTCTATTGATAATAAACAAAAAATTTACCTGATATTATCTCCTTGTGCAATTCCCACGCCTTTGTATTCATAGTCCCGCCAAGCCAATCAAAAAGTGGCATAAATAAGCAAAAATTGGAGTTCTTCTCTGTATGATGAATGCTATGGTATCTACAAAACAAGTGAAAAGCAGCGATTGGTTGGAGTAATTTAATGTCGGATTGCGGTCTGGGGATGTTGTCTAGTAATCAATTCACGAAAATTTAAAGGGAATCTACAGGTACTATTTTACATGTTTCTGGCTCTTTCAACTTGAAAAAGTAACATATTCTATCCTGCAAATTAATTGCTAGCTTGTTTTTTAGAAACAAAGGAATATTGAAAGGAACACACATGTGTGGTCAATTTCATTTGACGTGTTAAGGAAAATATTTTTATGCTGATTTCTTGGCAGACGAAGCTATAATGAAAAGTGATACAATTGTTAATTATTTATGTATGTGTGTATATATATATTCTAAACATTAAAGTTTTGTTGATGGAGCCCTGATCTGAATTGAAAGAAACCAAAGACACAAGAAGGGTGTGTTTGGATGAGCCATGAATAAGGAATAAGAATAAGAAATTTCGGTATGCGTGCTTATCGAAATTCCTTATTCTTATACCATGGTTTTGTTAGTATAAGAATAAGGGTCCAAATTCTTTATTCTTGTGTTGTTTGGGTTGCACAAGAATAAGAATAAGCACGCATATCGAAATTTCTTATTCTTATTCCTTATTCAAAGCTCATCCAAACACACCCGAAAGCAACTTCACGAATTCCACCAATGCAAACTTCCCTTTTTATTTTTTCTATTATTATTTTTTGGGTTTCAGGCCCTTAGGCGGCGGCAACAACAACAATAACAACAACAATACAATAATAAAAACAGGTCCTGGTCTAATCCAAAAATAAAACAAATTATTATATAATTTCTAAACTAAACGTTTTGATTTTCTGGCCGAAATAATTTGTTACCTAAATATTTACACTGTGGAAGTGCAATCTCCATTATCACAGGAACATGCAAGTGTTAATTCATGGTGTACTTAAAGAGGGGAATAGAAAAGAAATATATTTCAACAGAAATAATAAATAATGTTTATTTTCTCAATTTCCGCTTGTTATATAAATATATTTCTTTTCCATAAATTTGAACTGTTCAATTTAACCAACATGCCCAATTGTTGTGCATGAATGTTGTGGATTATCTCTTTCTCAATAAATGACATGCCAACCAACTTATTTCATCCATTTAAAATCTAATGATTGATCTATATGTACTACTGAGCATCAACAAAACAAAAATTATAATAGAATATTATGAATTAAGCAAAACGGCAGATAATTAACTAAAAGGAATTAACAAAAAAATTATAAAAAAATAATGTACGAAATGGATTAGTCAAAAGACGTACGTAGGAGTGTAGATGAGGTATCTAAGGACAGGAAAAGCCTCAAAGAGACCCACAGAAAACACCTCCACATTGCTACTTCCCATTGCTCGGAGGAAATCAAAGAGCAAGATGTAGCTGAATAGCAGCCCCCAAGATCCATGGCCCATAAGGCAGGCTCCCAATAGGGGCACACCCATAACTCCCATCAACAGTAGGTGCTCCAGTGGAGTTGCAAAACAAGCTCAAAAGGTGCAAGAGCATAAATTAATAATAATGAATAGGATTATTATCGGATTAGATATGATAAACAACAGTGGTATGGATAATATATTATATTGAAAAATTATGTATTTTTCTGGGTTGTTGTCTGTTTGTTCTGAAACATATATACATATTTTGGGTCTGTGAATTTAAAGGGCAGCCTACATTGAATAATAATAAAAAAAAGGAGATATGAGACGTGACCTATATTAAACAAAATATGTTCGGGATATATGTATATAGTGTCAAGAAAAGCTTTATTACAGAAAACTTATTTTATTTTATTTTATTTATTATTATTATTATTATTATTATTATAGTATATAGTTCTCTGCTTATGGTAGAAATTAATTCTCACAAATGTCAATGACAATAACGCATGGATTAGTCAAAAACTAAGAGTTCCCTTTGTCGAAAGAATATGACATGTTTTCCTTTTCTCACTGAATTTGAACAACAGCTTACTATTGGGGGAAAAAAAAATTAAACGTTGGAAAAGATTCCAAATTAATGTCAAACTGTAAGTGTACGAGGCCTTAATTAGGGAGTTGGTAACGTATCTGCATTATTTAAAATATAAAAAGAAATGAAGGAAACTTATATTAAAAAGGGGCCAAAAGTGAGTGTTTAGTTTTGCCAAACCTGTGAAGGCTTGAGGGATCCTTATTGAGTGATGGAGATAGTGGTAGTTTGAAAAGAGGTATCCTTTGTGAAATTCTGTGTGTGCCCAATAGTACAGCGGCTCTGATATCAACACATGGAGCAGCAATGTTATGCCTACCCCAGTCATGTCCCAGAAGGGGAGCTGCCTCAGAAAAGGGAAAATACAGAAGGCTAGAGCTCCAACCATACATTGTAAAATAAAAAAGTTGTCCCTGAAAAGTGAAAAGAAAGTGTTACAACAAGTACGGGCAATTAAACATCCTGCTCCTGGTACTTTTCAAGAATAAATAAATAATTCCTCTCTAAGCCCTAACCATCAATAATTCAAAATATATCTATAAGCCCTGGAAAGATAATGAAATATTATAACGTACATATTTTTATCAGGGCCAATTAACATCTAGTCAGTAGTCAGTTTTCAAAAATAAATAAATAAATAATTCAAAATATGAGAACCAGCTCTTTGTCTAGTGGCAAAGAGCAATGCTCATCGACTCCTTGAGTGAAAGGTCGCAGATTCGAAACCGGCTAGGGGGGGATCTTTCATAGACATTTAATTTAAAAATAAGTTGGGTGGTTTAGACCTCCAATTTATCTTCAAAAAAAAATAATTCAAAATATGTCTATAAGCCCTTGCAAGATGATGAAATGTTTCTAAAGTACCGACAATCCTATACAAAAAGGAGAATTAATCCAAGAAAATGTACGTAAGCTAAATCCTGCTTCTTCCACACCTTTTTTGTTTGTAGATTGTAGTTGAAGAAGATAGAGATAGATTATAGTTTTCTCCTAAAAGAGGTACAAGGAAATAAAAAGTGCATACCAATGCCACTCCTTGTCAATTTGTGCAAAATCGATTCCTTCTTTAAAAATACGGCGCTGGCGCGTGAGAAAGTGCATGTTACAGTACATGGCCCAAAAGCCATAAGTTGCTCCTCTCAATACAAAGAGAAGGAGAAGATAAAAGCACCATTGATCTGGGCTGCTGCTCTCCCATGCCCTTGAGTTGACCACCTTAGCCACCAAAGGTCCATAAAGTAGGTACTACAAATTAAGAGTAGAAACGGAAATCAATAAAGTGAGAAGATGCAAAAGTGATAAAGAAATCAATGAGGCATTTAATATGCAGTAAAGAAAGGATGAGCAAAGATATATGCCTTGTAGGAGCCAAGGTTCTCCCATGGCCATGAAGTAAGGGGAGAGGCACCCATGAGAGAAGTAGCTAGAAAGAGAATCAGAGAAAGAGAGAGGATTTGAGTTGGGATTCGATCGGCAACAGATGCTATATATATAGATGTATGATTTAGGGGTTTGAGAAAAGAGGTGTATGAAGGGAAGAAGAGAGTAAGAGCTCGCAACCTCTTGCTTTCCCAACCAAAATGCTTTAAATGAGAAAACAACGGGAATAAAAGGTGAGTTGTGTGACGACCGACCGATTTTTATTATAGTTGACCATACTTTGACCAGTTGACTAAACTTTGACCAGTCAAAGTTTGACTTGATGTTGACCACGATAAATATTTGTATATTGATTGTTGAACCGTGTACTTGTGTGGAACCGAATAAACATAAAAAAAATTTGACACCTCTTGCTTGCATGGTGACACGTGTCATCTTCATATATCAATGTTGCCTTTTATGCATTTCTCCCTCTCTCGTTAATTCCATCTCCTACAGAGCAAAACCCAAAATGAAAATCGAATAGGAGGTGACTCCATTTCCATTTCCGATGACCTTTCACCACACTTCAAATTATGTACCTTGCCATTTGTTAGTTGCTTAAGAAATGATATCAAAAAGTTAATTGAAATTTGATGAGTCGATCGATTGGAGTTTTGATGAGTCGGCCAATTGGAATTCTGAGTCTACGTCGCAGTCAGGATAGTCGATTGGATTTGTCTATTGAATTCTGGATTGCTTAATCAGGTAACCGGACTTCTCTATATTTAATTTCGCATTGATTGAATGATTTGATTTGTCGTTTGATTTTGATTGGATATGTTTATTGGAATTGTGATTGGTATATTTTACGGGATATCGGAGTTTGGAATTGGATGTGAAATTGGATTTGAATCTGAATTTGAGCCCTGATCCTCCTGAGTTCGGGGAGGGGCCGGTCCTGATCCTCCTGGCATCGGGGAGGGACCACTGTGACTGACTGACTGACTGTCCGCACCCGATTATCTCCGTAAAATATATTATTTGTTCTGTGGATTAATCCGATCTGATTGAACTTTGTTATATTAATTAAATGTAGAGAAGCTGCGTCGTTAAATAACCGGTTACTGAGGTTTGTACCTGACTCTGTTTGTTTTTCTGTTGCGACGTAGGTTGACGGACCGTCGGATGGATGTAGAAGATACCGTTCCAGCTCGCGCCCCGCGACCCGTCGGTGCGGGACGTGACAGATGGTATCAGAGCATTCGTTCCTCGGACTGTGTTTGGGTCCTTGTTCATTTCATTTGGAATTTGATCATTTGGTTTCTATTTGATTGAACTTGACTAGTTTTCGTCCGTTTGAATTTCGCGGACGAAATTCTTTTGAAGGAAGGGAGAATGTGACGACCGACCGATTTTTATTATAGTTGACCATACTTTGACCAGTTGACTAAACTTTGACCAGTCAAAGTTTGACTTGATGTTGACCACGATAAATATTTGTATATTGATTGTTGAACCGTGTACTTGTGTGGAACCGAATAAACATAAAAAAAATTTGACACCTCTTGCTTGCATGGTGACACGTGTCATCTTCATATATCAATGTTGCCTTTTATGCATTTCTCCCTCTCTCGTTAATTCCATCTCCTACAGAGCAAAACCCAAAATGAAAATCGAATAGGAGGTGACTCCATTTCCATTTCCGATGACCTTTCACCACACTTCAAATTATGTACCTTGCCATTTGTTAGTTGCTTAAGAAATGATATCAAAAAGTTAATTGAAATTTGATGAGTCGATCGATTGGAGTTTTGATGAGTCGGCCAATTGGAATTCTGAGTCTACGTCGCAGTCAGGATAGTCGATTGGATTTGTCTATTGAATTCTGGATTGCTTAATCAGGTAACCGGACTTCTCTATATTTAATTTCGCATTGATTGAATGATTTGATTTGTCGTTTGATTTTGATTGGATATGTTTATTGGAATTGTGATTGGTATATTTTACGGGATATCGGAGTTTGGAATTGGATGTGAAATTGGATTTGAATCTGAATTTGAGCCCTGATCCTCCTGAGTTCGGGGAGGGGCCGGTCCTGATCCTCCTGGCATCGGGGAGGGACCACTGTGACTGACTGACTGACTGTCCGCACCCGATTATCTCCGTAAAATATATTATTTGTTCTGTGGATTAATCCGATCTGATTGAACTTTGTTATATTAATTAAATGTAGAGAAGCTGCGTCGTTAAATAACCGGTTACTGAGGTTTGTACCTGACTCTGTTTGTTTTTCTGTTGCGACGTAGGTTGACGGACCGTCGGATGGATGTAGAAGATACCGTTCTCGCCTCGCGTCCCGCGACCCGTCGGTGCGGGACGTGACAAGTTGTGTGTCCTGTCCTGTGTGCAGCGTTTGAAAAATCTTGGACCAGAGAGATTTGACAAGGTTTAACACCAAAATAAAATTAATATATAACAATATATAAGATGCAGAGGTTGCAAGACTCATAAATGGAATTAGTTGTGCTCTACATCTGTCCCTGGTATGTCAACTAGTTCTCATTAATTTAGCATTGGAGAACCGAGAAACATTATTGGATTATTTTAGCTTAGTTTGGCGGGATTAAAGTACGTTTTGTGTTATGGCCCCTGCTTTCTTCTTTATAGCTTATTATTGGTTTTAAAATTTTAGTGCATACATCTCCTGTCAAAGGCCCATTGGCCTTGCCAATAAAGTTGGTATTGAGTAATGCTGGCCCAAATTAGAAAGGTGAAGTGGATACAAAATGCAAGATGAAATGGAGAAAAAAAAATGTTAGAACTGTTCAAAGATTCATAATCATAATTATTAATTATATACAATTCAAGTTGATATTAGTTTACTTAATTAATTTAGTTAGGATAGCTCATTGTTTCCTTACAATATTTTTTTTCACTGTAATATTAAGATTTTTATGACGTATATATTGAATGAAAGTATGAAACGTACGTTAAAATAGATCAACTTCATTTACTTTACTAATTTTCTAATCCAAAAGAATCCATTCCAATTGCTTCAGTTCACTTTTATGGATAAGAATGACAAAAGTTTTCCCTTTATAAAAATGTATTATTACCATCTTTATCACAAGGGACCAATATTATTCGATATTCATATTCTTGTGCAAAATTTTAAAATGACAAAAAGATGATAAATTTAGTTGGTTGCCCTCGAAAGATGATGGAATGGATAAAAAAATTTGAGAAATGCTAGTCCAATATATGAGTAATGCTAGAATCAAACATATAGGACGTCAAACACGATCCAAACGTAGCACATTAAAATTTCAAACGGTCGATCCAAGCCGCTCAATATGATCTCTATATTAAAATATCTTTGATAATCAAATTTTATATTTTTTCATATTTTCTAACTATTTTTTTCGAATTTTCAAAATTGAAGGGTTCAAAAATTTTTAGATTGAGCATATTGAAAAATTCCAAAAAAAATAGTAAAAAAATTTGAAAAAAATATAAAATTTGGTCTCCATGAAGATTTTATAACACAGTACAATTTGAGCGGTTTGGATCGGCCATTTCAATTTTAAAAATTAAAATTTCATCGCGTTGGACAAGTATATGTGTTCTATATGTTTGACGCTAGCGACTCTCCCAATATATTGGACTAATGGGGTCCTTCTAATACGATCGTTTTCATATTTTTAAAATTGCAAATGACCGATCCGAACCATTCAATATTTCCTCTATATTGAAAACATATAAGAAACCATTTTTTATTTTTTTTTCAAAATATTTTATTTATATTTTGGTATTTTAGAAAATCGTTGTCATTGGACAATCCATAATTTTTATATCATGAATTTTTTAAAATACCAAAAAATAATAAAAATTTTCAAAAAAAAATTGTAAAAATTGATTTGTTATAAGTTTTTAATATAAGAACCTATTGAACGGTTTGGAATTTGGATCGTGAAAACGATCGTATTAGACGATATATTGGACATTAGCATTTCTTAAAAATTTTACAACTATTTTAGAAGTTGATAAATAATTATAATTGAACTTTAAATAGGACAGATTCTTTAATTAAAATGAAAATTAAAAGCATTTCGCATTGTGCTTGTACGATTAAAATATTATTATTTGATCTTAATTAAAAAAATATATACTGGACTATATATGCTTTTCTTTTGATGTAAACACGTTAGAACTTGACATTGTAACTTAATCATTTGATTTGTGAATAATTTACATTGGTTTGGAAAAAAGTAGCTATCAAGCTATCTGTTTCCATCAGCAAAAAAACAAGTCTTACACCAATTTGATTATTGCATCTGTTAGTTATCCACTGTAGAGTCGCTGTTTGCTTCCCACTAAGTCTGGGGTGTTTCCCAATTGTAATTTAAAATCCTTATTTTGTCTAGGTTTTATAGAAGAACATAACGATACAATGGGCTCTTGACATTTGACAACGTGTCAACATGTCATAGTGTTGCCATCAGGGATTAGTACTCGGGGCCGGTGAGAAAGGAGATGGATAACAACATGCATTAAAAGAACAAACCTTCGTCCATTAATGCATGCATAGAATTTTTATAGTTATCTAGCAATAGCTAGCTATATATGGACATATACACACATACTACCAGCTAACTACGTACACATCCCGTTCAAGCTGGTACAAACCTTAGTCAACGATCAATTTCGAAACCTTCGAATTAATGCAACGGTGCCAAATTGTGCATGTGCTGTTCACTTATCAATTCCTTAATTCTATTTCTTCCCTTTATTTAATTTAACTCTCTTCTCTTCTGACGTACTCATGTCATGGATTTAGTACTGGAACTGTTAGGCGCTCTCTAGCATATATGTGTGTATCTGGTTTCTTTTACTGATGTCATCTTTGCTCAAATGAGATCTGCGGATAACCGCCCCGCAGAGTCCGATGATGACGTGGCGTTTGTAGATTCTTGTAGGAATGAATAACGTTGAAAATTCTATGTACAATATCGAGTTCAAGTCGGTCTGACTGCAAAAACCGCCGGTTTGCCTGCCGCTGATGGCTTCAGATATTCAGAGTCAACAAATAGGCGGTTGCTGGTTGAAGTAAATGAACTTGCTATATTTTTATTTTAGTTTGGGTTATTTTAATTTCATATATGTTTTGTTATTATTTTTATATATCACTCTGTATTGATTTATTTCCCCCAACAATATTAATTATAACAATGATAACGACTACAATGATGATGGTGATGATGGGACTATAATATAATTTGCAGTACAATTAGCGGTAGTACAGTAGTATAATGACAGCCAATAATATAAAATTCTGTTATTTTGGATTGGGATCTTCTAATTAATGATTTAGGTCTGACAATACTACGCTAGCTACTATATATATTTTGGTTAGATTGTTCTTTCCGTTTCTTTCTAACGTTAATGCACACGTTTTATAATTGGTCATCAAATATGTAAATTTTATTTAATCATTTTCTTATTTATTCCTTTCCGTAAAATATCTCTTTTTAGGTTCTTTCTTAAACCTGACAAAATATTCAAATAATTTGTCTGACAAATTCAATTTTCGACCTGGATCCAACAAAACAACGAAAAAAAATTTAAATAATCCCAACTCGTTACCAGGGGTCCTAATCGAATAAAATAGTCAATACACTGTATTGCAATATACAATTACTTAAAATCCAAATAACTAATTAATATAAAAATACAGAAGTGCAACAAATTATATAGATACATAGTTCTCTAACTGACAATTATTTAAATCTGAATTAATTGCCTCTAGATATTATTCAGGGACCATCCATCATTTATCAGACGGTTAAATCTAAAGTTAACACTGTGCTGATCTTTTATGCTGACCTTTAAAGTGAGCAGAGGATGTGATTCCACTGTAAGTCTGTATACAAATGATATTGTAGTATGTTTCAATTTTAATTTGGTATTGGTGTGAACCCATCTTTGGTTACTTCTCAATACAGCCCACTGGGCTTTGAAAATTTTAGATAATTTTGAAGATGTTCGATGAAATTGAAATCTGACACACGAAGGCATGAAGCACATATTTGGTGTAGATTGGAGTAGAGACTAAATTGGAAAAATAATAATAATAATAATAATAATAATAATAATAAATCCAAAATAGGAGTGACAGAAAGGTTAAGCTCTTTTCATACTGGGCTAAAATCAGTCACGACTTACGGATGCAACCGTCAGCTACAATCAAATTTCAATTTGCGTGATTCTAACAGTCGATCCGAACCGTTCAATGTGTTCTCCATATTGAAATCTTGTTGGAGACAAAATTTTATATTTTTCTGAAATTTTTTAGTATTTGTTTGATATTTTACAAAATTCTTAATCTAAACAATTCTGGACCCTTCAATAACTATGATTTTTAAAAATCTCAAAAAAATAGTAAATAAAATCAGAAAAATGTAAAATTTGGTCTCTAATAAGATTTCAATATGGAAAACACATTGAACGGTTCCGATGGACTGTTAGAATCTCGAAAATTGAGATTTGATCGTAACTGACGATTGCATCCGTCAGTCGTGGCTGATTTTAGCCCATCTCTTAATTCTTTGCGTATATAATATCGCTGGATGGAGAATTTATTGTAAAACAGTAATCACAATTGCTAGCTTGTATTGTCGACTAAACGTAAGAAAATTTTTCGTTAACTTAATGGGTACGGGTTACTTCGTACCCATTATCTAACGTGTAAAATTTTACAAACATATATGTAATATATAATCATGTAATTAGCTTATTTCATAATATATGGTATTGATTTTGATTTTCATCGAAATTTATATATGTTGATGGAAAAACTGTTGTTTTCAAACGGTGATGCATAGAGGGCTCTGTGCACCATGACCGTTTGATCTGTGATTTTATAAATTGACAAATCTAAATTAACCAATCCAATCTATATATTGAAATCTCATAGTAAACAAACTTTTACAATTTTTTAAATTCCTTTACTACTTTTCTCGAATTTTTTAAAACTTACCATTTTTGGCAACAAATTAGTGTATTTATAGTAAAAAATGACAAGATTTAAAATATTCGAACAAAATAGTAAAAAAATTTAAAAAATTATAAAATTTTGTTTTCTATGAGATTTCAATATATAGATTGGATTGGTTAATTTAGATTTGTAAATTTGTAAAATTTCTGATCAAACGGTCATGGATGCACGGAGCCCTCTATGCATCATGGTTCACCATATATATGAGATGACTAGCGTGCATGTGGCACATACCACCCATTTTCTTTCGACTCATTTTTCAAGATCTAAAATTTAAATGGTAAATCTAAACCGTTCAAGTTGATCATCATATTGAAATATCCTTAGAGATCTAATTTTACATTTTTAGATATAATATAATATTAAATGAAAGTTCAAAAGCGAAGCTATACTTTTAATTACAAGCAGCCGAGCTAGCTAAAAATGCAGACATTAATGGCTTACCAAGTAAATCAGTCTCTGTAATATCTCAAAAAATAATACTAAAATTAAGTTATAATTTGATATATATATATATAGGTGGACTAAAATGTCACAGATGGCAATGTCACAGATGTCTTTTTTGAATCATTTTTTTAAAATCCGAAATTCAATCGATCAATCCAAACCGTTCAAATTGATCACCATATTGAAATACCATTGGAGACCAAATTTTACATTTTTTTTGCTATTTATTTTGATGTGTTTAAATTGGAGGGTCTAAAATACTCCAATTATAAAGTTTTTAAAAAATATCATAATAAATAGCAAAAAAATTCGAAAAAATGTAAAATTTGGTCTCCAAGGGTATTTTAATATGATCAATAATTTGATTGGTTCGGATTGAGCATTTGAATTTTAGATCTCGAAAAATGACTCTGTGGCACGGGACCCTCTGTGCCATCTGTGTTAGGAAAGGTGTTAATTTTAATTTTTGTGCTAATTACCCTTAATTAAGCGATTAAAACAACACACAAACGGACCTAGCACTTAAGTTCAATTGACACATAGAGAATAAGGTGGAAAATTGTACCTCACTTGGTATAGTAACCAAGAGGCTCGTTCCAACGGCTTAAAATTCGATGGCGTGCTTCTCCATCGTCTCCAAATCGCCTCGTGTCCACCTAGAGATTAACCAAACTCTCTAATTGATTTGTGCTAGCAAATCAATGAGAACCAAGCTAATCCTAAGATGACACCCTTTTCTAATCCAACAAGTAAATGTAATTTGATAATGTGTGGCTCAACATATGAGCAATAGAGAGGAGGAGGAGAGGTGGCGCACGGCCAAGAGGGAGAGGGATGGGGTGGTGGCGGCTAGGAAGAGAGGGGAGAGAAATTCAATACCTAGGGGTCCTTTTATAGCCAACCAACCCTAGGTGCAAGTTGCTACAATTCACACAATTGCCATCCCACCTACCACCTCTATGGCCAGCCCATATTATGGGTTTTATGGGCCTTTTACTCCTTATTAAATGGACTTTAATTCATCTAATTAAATTCACTTCTAATTGCTCTATGTTTGGGCTATAAATTTGCCATATACAAATTAGCTCAATAATTCAATATAACTATTTATATTAAATTAAGTTGAACCAAAATAATTATTAACTAATTAATAATTATTCTAGAATTAGTTTATTCTATTATTTATTTCTATATGACCCGTTTGACTTAATCAATTAGTACGTTCTATAACGGTACATAATTAATTAATCAATTCGTCATATTATCCGTAATTTTCACTGTTGCGAATAAATAAATAAATAAAGCATTGTCTTGGTCAAAACTCTATTTGTGTGACCCTTTGAGGATTTATGCTATGTTGGACATGGAATTAAATCGTTATTTAATTCCAATAATCATAAGCGGTATCTAGCAACACGTTATGATTCCCAATTCGCATAAATAGTGTACTGCTACAATATTTCGATCCTGCATAAGAGAATAATAGTATTTCTCTATTTTGATTCTTATGTCACACGATATCATCGTATAATCCAAGATAGGAATGTGTCATTCTTGCAGATTATACGTTTCTTGATCTAGAGTTGATCGCTTAGTTGCACGCATACGATCCAACTCCATCAAGGGGCCCAAACAGATATCGTCACTCACTAAGTGAATTAATGAGGGACATACGGTTTTCTTGATGATTAGCTTTTTCCCGCACAATTCAAGAGAACATAAATAAAGTCCGTATAGTAGCCCTTATCGGGAATCAGCGGTAGACAATATTTATTGAACCTATCCTCATGTGGAAAAGATAAACATCTCAAACTTAGAACCAAAATCATAACGAAATAAATAATGACACATAACACAATCAATATATTTATTTCGTTGGGTCAAGTCATGTGCTATGTTCCATAACATACACATATGCAATTAAGTCGGTAACTCTTTAACTATGATTTGTAGAACTTAATCATCACTAAACTTGCATACTAATCTTATATGATAATTAATGTTCCTTGTTAATTATCAAGATTATGGACCATTTAGATTTATTATTGTCATTCTAAGAATGATCCACAGAGATCCACAATTTAGATCCTCGACCTGAATGTTCTGTCAATAATAAACCAAGAAACAGATGATAAAATATCATCCATAATGTAAACTAATATTTAAGTCATTAAATTATTGACTTCTAGGACATAACTCCAACAATCTGTGGCACATTAGCCATTCTCTCTATATATATATATATATATATTGAGAGAGAGAGAGAGAGAACCTATGGTGCATACTAATGTGCGGAAGTTTCGGTACATACTAATTCGAACCTTTGGATCTGCTTCAAAATGACTGATCCAAACTGTCCAATATGATCTCCCTATTAAGATCTCCTTGCTGACCAAATTTTATATTTTTTCGATATTTTTAAGTATTTTTTCGGATTTTTAAAAACTGTTATTTTTGAACGGTTTAGAAAAAAAATAGATTAGCGATTTTGTAAAATTTGAAAAAAAATACTTAGAAATTTTGAATAAATATAAAATTTGGTCGGTAAGGAGATTATAACAGGAAGATTATATTGGACGGTTTGGATCGGTCATTTTGAAGCAGATCCAAGAGTTTGGATCAGTTTGCACTGAAACTTTCGTACATTAATATGCACCATATGTTTTCTCTCTCTTTCTCTCTCTCTCTCTCTATATATATATATATATATAGGATGGCTAACGTGCCATCGATGACATGGAGGGTCCCGTACCATCAAGTCATTTTCAAGATCTAAAATTCAAATGGTCAATCCGAACCGTTCAAATTGTTCTCCATATTGAAATATCCTTGGAGACAGAATTTTATATTTTTTTCAATTTTTTTTCTATTTATTATGATACTTTTAAAAAAATTATGATTAGAGTATTTCAGACCCTCCAATTTTAAAATATCATAATAAATAGCAAAAAAAATTGAAAAAATGTAAAATTTGGTCTCCAAGGATATTTCAATATTGTGATCAACTTTAACGGTTTGGATCGACCGTTTAAATTTTGGATCTCAAAAAATGAGTCGATAGAAAATTAATGGCATGTGCCATCGATGGCGCGTTAGCCATTCTCTCTCACTCTCTAATCATTCACCATGCACAATGTCATCGATTTTACGGATTCATTCTTGCATTTCATACTTCAAACAACCGATCCAAACCGTTTATTATCTTCTACATATTAAAATCTTATTAGAAACCAAATTTTATATTTTTTTTGAATTTTTTTACTATTTTTTCTTAGATTTTTTAAAATCACTGTTATTGAAAGGTCCAGAATTTATTAGATTAAGTATTTTAAAAAATCTGATAAAAATAGTAAAAAAATTCAAAAAAATTTAAAATTTGGTTTCCAATGAGATTTCAATATGAAGAAGATAATGAACAGTTTGGATTGGTTGTTTGAAACATGAAATTCAAGTACGAATCCGTAGTACGAAGATCATTCGTACTATGCATAGTATTTTAGCAATCCTCTATATTATATAAAAAATTTGAAGCTCTTCCAATCATTCACCATGCACAATCTTCTTCTTTTAGCAATGCTTTGGTAGAGTTCACGTTAAATGAGTTACTTCATGTTAATTCCAACACAGTAATTTTGGTAGAATATAGCAGAGTAGACAAATTATAAATCACCGAAGTTAAAGCATGAGACAATGTGAAAAGTCAAGCAACTAAAATAGGTAGAGTACCTTTAATCAGTGAAGCAAGCAGCGCCCTATTTATTTTATTAATTATAGAAGTATCGATATACAATGAAGTTAACTTAATTATAATATTATTTATAATTCACAATTTTATTCTAATAATTGTTATCAATACAATTAGATAATAAATATTAATTAAACTAGCAAGAACATTAATAGTTACTATTAATTATCGTTAATTTATAATTTTTTTTGTAGAAATTATCATTATTATTGTTGTTGTAGTGAAATTATTTCTAATTATAATAGAAAAAATAATTATTAATTATGCTAGTAAAAATCTAAACCAAGCTTTTAAAATGCGTTTTTTTCTGTATGACGGTTCGGAGTTGATTTAATGGTGCGGCATTTTTTCGGTGAAAAACGGCGAAAAAACGATATGTGTATGCGATATTCGGAAGAATATATTTTTTGAATGTGCTAATAATCTAATAAGTTCTAAACAAACATGTGTTAAGCTCCGATCTCAGTTCACCTACATTTCCAAATAGTGACCAAATCCAACCCTTTCAGTTGTATTGCACCATTCCTAAATCGTTACCTCTTTTTTTTTAAATTTTTTTCCTAATCATTACTCTTTATCATTAATAATAATAATAATAATAATAATAATAATAATAATAAATCAATCGATCGATCAATTATTATTTTTATTTATAATTATTATTAACTATCATAATCATAATATAAATGAGAAACTTATCCTCTCTCGTGTTGCTTCATTGCTTGTGATGTTTGTGATTTTTGTGGATTTCTGATTTGTCCCCGCGTATGAATCCAATTTCTTTTTAATTTTTTTTTTGGCACACGGCATTTTTTTTTTGGCGCTGGACAGATCTAGATCGAAGTAATTCATGTTATTTACAAAAAATGTAAAAAAAATAATAAATCAAATAAAGAAACGGATTGAATGAATGTATATTTTATCAAGGGAAAAAAATAATTATAGATTATTCAATCATAAAAAATGTTATGGTTTTACTTGTAAAAATATGGTAAATAAATATTTACGAGAGAAATATCACATCATAATAAGTATTTTAGGAGTTGTAATATTAATATCGTAGGAGCGTTCACATTGTCTTTTTTAGAGCCTGAAAAATAAATTAGTGAGGAGCTCATATTTTACCTAGAGTCAGAAAAATATCGTTCTTCCAATATCGTGGGCAGCTTAAATCGACGATGTTGATTGCCTCCCGTTGTCAAATTATTCATGATGGACGACTGGATTGTCTTTGTGTCCCTTCCAGGACTGCACGCTACCACGTGCCAACACGCTTTCCTTCTTTTTATTTTCTATTTTTTTTGACTCCATGCACAGACGCGTTTCACTTTATTAGATTGAACGCGTCATTCCTATCTACAATTATTATGTCGCAAGTCATTTCTTCATTGGGTCATCATGTTCATTTTACTCGTTTCACGAAATAGTATATAGAATTTGCTGCTTGTAATTTCCGGGGAAGAAGTTGTCCTGATCTGTACAGCTGGCACAGATGACAAACACCAATCTTGAAAGAATTAGAGATGCATAGTTCACAATCAAGGTTCCGGATTTTGAAATTATTTGGATAGCTTAATATTTTCAAGACTTGCTTTAAAAAATACTAAATTTTAAAGTAAATTAGCAAGGTGTAATTCATTGTCAGAAATGACATCAGTCAAGTTGCGTTACCGTTTGTAATATATTGAGAATATGTGAGAGTGAGAGTGAGAGCTCGATCGACTTTCCTAAGGTTAGTGACTAGTGAAACCACTGTTTTTGCCATGCGAACACGTTTCATTTATGTATTTGAACTCAGGGCGGAGCCAGGATTTTAAAACAAGGGGGCAAAGAGTAGTCATGTTGAAATTTTAAAATTTTTAGGGGGTGCAAATTGAATAACTCTAACTCAATAACATGTAATTTTTATATTTTTAGGGGTCTATTTTGAAAATACAGGGAGGACAATTGCCCACTTTTGGGCACACTTAAATCCCAATCCGACTCTGCTGTTGCGCGACACAGCGTGTAGCGCACTACGAGCCGTCTGATCTTGATCGGACGGTTCACTTTTTACGGGCCTATCAATCTAGGTTACATGCACGGGGCTCCCTTGTCCATTGGATCTTAATCAGACGGCCAGCGTACCGCGCGACACGCTGTGTCGCGCGGCAGCGGATCTGAATTTCTTAAATCCGCCCCTGTTTGGACTAAACATGTCACAGTCGTCAGACACTTTGACGCATAAGAAATGTGCAATAATAACTATTCATTCAAAGAGTACAGTGACAGAAAAGTATTGACTACCAAAATTTAAATTTTTAAATTCAGGATGTAAGGCCTTCATTTTAGCCCATAAATTTTTTTTAAAACATGAAAAGCCTTGAAATGAAACTTGGGATTGTCATCTGCAGTTTTGTCATCGCTAAATAGAAAGTGAACATATAAAATAAACAAAATGAATATATATAGTGATCAAGTGAACACGTACAAACAAATGAGTTCAACAAAAATAAATTGAATATTCATATAAAAATCTGAACAAGAGATGACAAGTTGACAATACTTATTTGTTTTTATGTGTTCATTTTTTATTTAGCTATTATAAGGAAAGTTATCATTTCTGCCAAATTTGATTTCTTGATAATGTTAGAATTTAGAAGTATAAGGATCATTTTTTTCTGAATTGTCTATCTTGTGACATATGGTTACGGGCTTTTATGTCTTCAAAAATAAAAAGTCTTCCTTGTCAAATTAAAAAGGGCCTTTGTTTTAGCCCAAATATTTTTTTGAACTACGTGAAGGCTTATCTTATCTTTATTGGGCCCAAGGCAAACCCTTCTAATTGCCATTCTAATCAGAATGATAAATGCCAATATGTAGTTTTACCATCCCTGTTATCGCTAAATATAAAATTAATATATACAACAAACAAGATAACATATAAACTATCTAAGTGAACACTTACAAACAAATAACTATTATCAACACTTACAAGCAAGATAGCATATTCAACTTATTTTTATTGGACTTATTTATTTTTATGTGTTCACTTTGTTCATTATATATGTTCATATTATTTATTATATGTGTTCATTCACTTTGTGTTTAATGACGATAAAGATGGCAAAAACTAATGGCAGTAATCAATTTCCATTCTAAATTGTTGCATTTGCATACGCTCAAAATTTTAGAACCTCTTATTCTTCTGAGAAAATTAATAAAGAAAGACGACTAGCAGCCTTCCCAAGCAAGTGCACAATTTGAATCCCACCAACTGGGGATGTTGGGTGTGAGAGCGGTGCTTTGTTCTTATTAAAAGTAAATAAATAAAATAATAAATAAAATCATCAATTTTGGAAGTACTATTATTTCCGGATACTGGATCCAGACTGACTCAATACAAAATTTTCAATAATACTATTATACTAGTACGCTACTCTTCATCCATAAATAATTCTTCGAATACTTAATTTTCTTCGGATGTTTTCATACAAAATAAAAATATTGCTGATTGTAATTGATTTCCGGCACATATTTATTCTAATTCCTTATCTTCAAAAAAAGATCCCTTACTTATTCCATTCGAAGGGGTGCAAATAAAATGATTTTCATTAGCATAAACTTTGATCTCTAACAATAAAATTTAATTGAAAGACGAATTAAAAATAAAAAAATTAGTGGTAAACTGGTAACAGACCAACACTTGATATATATTTTTCTCTATGAACGTTTTAAATATAATCAATACAATTGAGCTCTGTAAGATAATGCATTTATTTTATATTTTCTTATTCAGTAAACTAAAGGGAAAAGTAACGAATAAGAAGAGAGAACTAACTTAAATACATATAAGGGTAAGTGTATAATTTTTTTTTTACTGAAGTGTGCAGAGACAATAAGTTGTTGTGATGTTGTTTTTCTTTCTTTTTTGTGTGTTTGATGGAATTAAAGCTTACGAGTATAGCTGCAATCATCAATACAAACTCCAGGATTAAAATTCAACCACAAAAGTGCTGTGATGCTCTTTGGTTCGCCAGCCATGAATCTGGCATAAACTACACCAAACATTCCTAGGCTGGCTCCCCAGTCCCCACCACCAAAGTGATTTTTCTTTTTTGCACTGATTGAAATGTTCAAGCTTAAAATAATATTTTAATTTGTTGTAAAGCTGACAATTATATTTTTAATTTACTGGAAAGGCAGAGTTTCTCTTGCCATCTTCCTCTTTATTTAGCGCAGGGCCTGTAGGCTGTAGGTATTGTTCACACTTGACACAGACAAGTCACATGTATCTATCTCTCAGTGTATAAGTACAACCAAAAACAAAAGCAGAAAATGACAAAAAAGGACAAGGATTCCACAGAACTAGACAATTAATGATGTAGTTGAAAGTGAAATATTTGGGGCCCAACTATTTCATTTTCTTAATATTGTGTCCTTAACTAATAAATTATTCTAAAACTGTATAAAATTGAAGATATAATATTCTTGTCATCATCTTGTTGTAGTTATAGGAATCACATTCGGTGATTATAAGCACATAGAATCAAAGGCTTGAAACATCAAAGTGCTCATTTTTATTAGACGGATGATATAACCAGTAAATTACAACATGGTAAAATTCAATTTTATTAGACGGATGACATAACCAGTAAATTATTTCAAAACCTTATAAAAAATGAAGATTCTTAATTTTTATTATCATCTTATTTTAGTAGTAGTAGTAATCAGATTCGGCTATGATAAATGGCACATGGTTTAGTATAGAATCAAAGGCTTGAACCATGAGTTACATTATTCAAAACTGCTCGTTTAAATCGTCTATGTCAGAGCGCGCTGTAAATTACAACATTTAAAATTCAAATTTATTAGACGGATGACATTACCAGTAATTTATTCCACAATTGCATTAAACTTAAGTTTCAAGATTTTTTTTCTTTTTTATCATCACAATGTTGTTGTTGTTGTAATCAGATTCCGTTATGATTAAATGCAGATGTTTTAATATATAATCAAAGGCTTGAACCATGAGTTTTGTATTTAAAGTGTTCGTTGAAATCATTTTATGTCCAAGCTGTAAATTACAAATTTTTTTGAACATAGATTGGGGTTCATACCTCTCAACTTATTTTTAAATTAAATGTCTATAAAAGACCTCCAGCTGGGTTTCAAACCTATGATTTTTCACTCAAGATGTATTGTTCTTTGTGAGTAAATTATTCCAAAACCGTTTAATAATGAATATTAAATACTTTTTGTTATCATCTTAATGTTGTTGTAGTGGTAATCAGATTTGGTGATTACAAAATACACATGGCTGTAAATTGCAACATTTAAAATTTTAATTTCAATTTTTATTAGACGGATGACAGTAATGTTTTGTTTTGGGTTAGGAAATTATTTTTTATTTTGATCCAAAGTTGTCTGAAGTAGGCTTCTATTAAAAGAAAAGAGGATACAACAAAGTAGCATAATAGTTCTAGCTAACTTCAAAATAAAAAACTCAAAAGCAAATCTGAGAAGAAGCAATGCTTATCTAACCAAAGCAAGCAAATAAACTGAAAAGGTTTTCTTCTAATACAACTAGAGCAACATCAGATTAGATATGACAAAAACACAAACACATAAAAAGCAATCAACAGAGCCATAAATCAGTCATCAGCGTAAGTCCTCGTCAGTGGTGTGCCCAATTAACCCTCATCTCCAGGTCTCTGAATCTGTGCTAGCTCCATGGTTAATTAGGAAGTAAATACAATGGTTCGGTTTGCATATATAGTAGTTGGCATGAATATTGATGTATTAGAAACGTGAACTTGTACAGTGTGCACGTACAAAAATTTACGGCACCGTGAAACTTCAAAAATCTACATATTGTTTTAAGTATATATAAACATTTTAAGTTCACATGTCAGGTCAAGTATGAATAATGTATAAATTTACAACCCTAACTTGATTTTATACAAATTCAAAATTGTAAGGGTATTGACGAGTTGTGATTATTTTCTTGACGATTATTTGCTACTCTGATATTAAAAATGCAAGATCTTCACATTATCGTTAGTATAAAATAACATATTTGGTTTCTGTGAAGTCATCCGAAGTTTGCAATCAGTTTTACATTTTGCATCTTACTGCTATTTTTGTGAGTAGAGGGAAAAGACATTCCAATCCACTAAATAATGTATACTTTTTGTCCGTCCATTAACTTTTGTGAATATTGTTGGAAAATCCACTTCATTTTCCAAAAGGTTCTTATGATTTTTATTTAATAATTTCATTCTGGAAGAAAAAAGGAAAGGAATTAACATCGGCTTTATTATTATGCTAAAAATTGCTATTAATTAATTTGAGAAAGAGCTATTTTAATTTGAACATATGTTTTTATTTATATACTGGTCATCACCTCCTCTTGTAGCTGTACCCTCCAGTGTGGAGTGATCCAACTCATCGACACAATTAATACAGTACTTGCAATATTCTCCTTTTTGGTACAGTTTTTGAGTTGTTAATTAAATTTTTATACATGTGGTTGTTACGGGAGATTCATTTTGAAGCGAGATCGATTCTCAGAATCACAGGTACAGCTATGCGTTGGATTCTCTGGGGCATGTCCTGAGCACCATACGCACGCGAATGTTTGATTGTGATCCAGAAACGAATTTAAAATATTGTAAAATACGAAACTCTCCATTACTTGAGAAATATAGGTTTCAAAACTTCTGGACCAAAAAAAAAAAAAAATCTTTGGATTGATTTTCATGGGCTTCAACATAACTGATAAAATTTCAGTTCGATTAATTGTGTTAACCCTGTCGAAAAAATGGTCAAAGATTCATGATTTAATGACAGTATTAACTGGATTAACTTTTCACATGCTAACAATATAAATTAAAAAATTTGTTAATCGATCTTATGTGTAAGTACTTCCGTTCTTAAAAATATATATATCTCTATTTTTTTGGCTTTCTTAAATCCGTGCAATTAACATATATATGCCATATTAATATTGCGATTGAAGTGATTTGGAGATTTTTATGTTCATGCCATGTTAAAAAAAATTTAAAACTTCCTAAATAGATTTTTAGTCTATTTATCTTAATACAAAATAGAAATTGGCATTAGAAATTAAAGTTCCACACATAGGAAAAAACTATCAGCTCACTACAGGAAACTGCTTCAAGTGCATCAAATTGTTCTGATGCTATCGAGGTCAGTTGCATCCGTTTGTTGATGCTACAGACCGGTGGCATCAGCTTTTTTATGGTGCAACTGTCATGGATGCTACTGATTCAATAGCATCAGTATTTCGATAGCATGGGCATTAATCCGATGCGATTGGAATTGTCAGTGGCATCAATATGCCTGATGCATGTGCTTGTTGTTTTGCATCCGTAGAACGCATGCAATTGGTTTAGTTAGCATCAGTTAAGTGGATGACAATATATCTCTTTTACATCAAAAAATTTGATGCTACTAATTTTGTTAGCATCGACTAAAGCAGATGCCAAGGTATATTCTTTGCATCCACTAAGCGAATGTAATTGATTATGTTAGCATCAACCAAGTAGATGGCAATATATGTTCTTCGCATCAAAAGAACGAATGCTACTTTTTATTAGCATCAACTAAAGCGGGTGCCAAGATCATTCTTTGCATCCACTAAGTGAATGTAATTGATTATGTTAGCATCAACCAAATGGATGACAATAAATGTTCTTTGCATCAGGTAAACGAATGTCATTTTCTCCATTATCGTCAACCGCAATAATGCATTTGAATAATTTAGCAACCTAGTATTTTCTTTACAATCACAAATTAAATAATATAAAATATTTTCAAGCACAAATATAATATAAAATCATCAAAATTTTAATTTTCAAACATCCATTATCCATAATACCTCAAATTAACCAAACTAAATATATACCATACAAAACACTTCTAGATAACTCAAATATCAAAATAAAAATATAATAGTATCAAATCAATACCAAACAAAAATATTGCGTACCAACTACCAAACTAAATCCCCAAGTCCTAGTATCTACCCAAATTCAAATCTCTAATATTCATCTTCTTGACTTCCATCAGTCTCAAAATTCTAACTCCTCATCATCACTTATATAACCTTCATCACTTCCTAATTCCGACTCGTCATAGTCTGATTCATCATACTCATTTAATTTTTTAAGTTTGCGTGCCTTCTTTATTTCAAAACGTTGAACATAATAGACATCTCTGTTGTCGTCGTTACAAATAAGCTTGTGTACCTTCTATTTTCAAAAGTGAAACATAATCAACTTCATCATCATCATCATCATCATCATGGATCAATCGATTAGGACTTCTAATGACCAAAAACCTATACTTCTCAACACCCTGCAAATGCAAATGAGAAATAAACATCAAATTACCACTTTACTAATGTGCATGGGCTGCAAAATGAAAAATGATTGTATAATCTGAATTATTTCTGGAGCATGGTTTCATAAATTGGTTGCTCTATTTTAACTTTCAAAAAGTTCTTTTCAAGAGAAGACTAGAGGACCAAGTTTAATATTGCATTCAAAACTGCGAGAACACAGTTAATCCAGCAAAAAGTAAAGATCAACTACATATGCACACCTCAACTAGACCCTTGAACTGAACTACCAGCACAATACATCCAATCTTTATAAACAACAATTGAATTTACAGGCTGTTTTTGTACTTTCCAGCTTTTATCTGGAGCACGGATCTCAATGCTATTGTTTGTTGTTACATCTATCTCCTGAAAAAAATAGTTCAATTTAGACCAAACAGATGGACAACTTCCCTAACTTGTTTGGGACAAAAGGCTTAAGTAGTAGTAGTAGTAGTAGATGGACAACTTATAAAGCCACTTTCACTCTGTCAGTTTTTTAAGTTCTGCATCCAGTACGTTGGTTCAATCAAGACCTTCAATTCTTCAATTGTTAATAGAATTCTATATTTCTTTTCAAAAAAAATTGCAAAAACAGGTCACTGTACATTGGAATTTTTTTAAGTAAAAAGCATCTGGTGTCCATGTTGTACCACAATTTATGCAGCCAATTAATAAAACTTTCACGATGAAAGGGCTACACTGGAAAAGTGATACCAAATCAAATGATAGATTAAATTAATCTAGATACAATGACAGGACCTAAACATAGAATTGGAGACCAGTTAAGCAATGTAGTTGCCAATTTCAGATGCCAGAGGTGATAACTTTGAGGCTTTTTAGGCTTTCGACCCTAGAAAATTTTAGAATTTTGTGGGTTTCTGAAACCCATATGACCATGGAGGACTAGTACAAGAAGATTGTAACCTGGATACTGAAATCAATGCAACCTGTGTATAGTTTGCCTTGAGAAGCAACTAGTGATTTGATGTGCTTTTTCTTGCAAATTGTTTGGCTACTTTGTGATGCATATAACATCTGTACAAACAGTCATTCACATCAAGAAGTAAGCACGTTACAAGAAAGGACAAATACAGGAAATAGAGGAACATACAAACATTGTATATGTAGTTATAAGAATGTAGTCGAATTGACTTGTCAACGGATCCACTGAGAAGGTTATCACCCGGTGCAAATACACTGAAGTGAATTATAGACTTTTGTGCTCTCTGACCTCTTGTACCGGCATTGCTCTTTGACCCCTTATTTCCCATGCCTGATACAAAAACATATCAAAATTAGGAAAAAACTAAAATAGAATAGATATATAAGTTTGAAAAGTAAATTCAGGACAAGAAAACAAGACAATCGAAAATATGTAAATTCACATTAGAAAAATCAGAAGATAAATGAAAATGATAAATTATGATTGTTGATCACGTTCAGCCCCTTTCAAACCTTTAATTTCTCTTCCAAACCCTTCAACCAATGATATTCCTTGAAAATGGAACAAAATTCCTGCATGACTATGCAGTACAAGATATGTATGGTTGTCCATGTAAGACTAATATTTATCCCAAATCGTTGATTTAAATTTCAATATAATAACAATGTAAAAAAATTAAGAAGCTATCTCACCTGATAGGGATCAACGGAATCAAATGTACTAAACATATACCATCTCCTTGAGACCTGGAAGAAGATAGTTATTCTGTGGGAAGGCGGATCTGGCCGTTAAGGCCGAGGTCGCCGTAAAGCAAAGAGAGCGGCTCCACATCTTGATAGTCATGCCACACTGGGGGGTTAGCGAGTTCTCTAACGGCCAACGAACACAACGACAACGTAATCGTCGGAGATCCTAATCAGCGGAGATTAGTGGGTTTCTCATAAGAGAGAGAGGAGGGCGACAAAAAACCCTAATCGGCGGAGACGAGAGGGAAGTAAGTAGAGGACTAATGAGTAAATGAAAGGGAATATAAAGCGATTTACCCAGTATAAGCAGATTAGGTTAGCGCCTAATTTCTATGGTGGGGAAAAGATGTATAATTCTAAAATTTGCAATTAATAGGTTACTCTTGTATCTTTCAATTTTAGATGTTTACAATTATATAGGAAATATGTCTAGAATGTTCGGGAGGGAACAAATTTAAATCTGACGCATAAAAGATATTAATTGTAAATTTTTTGGCATAATGAATTTTTGAAGTAACATTAATGATTTTAAACTATTGATTAGCCATACAAAATCATAAATATTTTCAAAAAATTGGACATATGAGGTACATAATTTAGTAAAAATTGGTAACTTCTAAGTTGTCTCATGAATGGACCCGTCGGTCATGATTATATCTCTAGGTTCTAATAGCCCATGCAAACCATCTAATATATTCTCCATATCGAAATCTCGTTAAATACCAAATTTTATATTTCTATCAAAATTGAAAAAGTGGTAACAAATTTTAGATAGACTTTTTTAGAGCAAAACTAAATTGAATGTTGTAAATTCCTAATCTATTAAAATAACCAATAATATTAATTTATTATAATGTATCAAGTTAAAACAAATTTTAACAATTTATTATATTTTTCCAGTTAAAAAATTTAAAAAATATTTGTTAACGAATTTTTGTTTAAACAAATTCATGTTTCAACACGATATGTATTGCAATGGCAATTGATTTGTACATTAGTAGTCGATTTAACATAGGGGTGGTAAAAAAAACATGTGGCTCATGGTAATATCGGAGGTCGATTTGATTTTTATTTGAACTATATGAGGGGAGGCGGTTTTGCCGCCATTTGATAAATTTTGATGACTAAATCTATCAATACATAAAAAATATATATAAATTTTCAATATATCTATTTTATATCTACTTTATATATAAAGAACTATCTTAGATGATTGGTACAACTATTTTTAATATATTTAACCCAAAGAAAATTTAATTAAAAGACAATGCAAATACGATTTTTAATTAAGAATGGTAAACTTCTAGAATATATTCAGATTGATCGATCAACGAAAATTGGAGGGCTCAAATTGCTTATCGTATGAGGTGATAATTTTTCTTTCAATGGATTAGGCATGAACTATCTTAGACTTCCAAGTATATCTAACTTAGATTTCTAAATATATTTAATTTTTAAATTAAATAATGATTGATACAACTATTTTTAATATATTCAACAAATTTTTTTTAATTAAAAGTCAATGCAGTCACGACTTTTAATTAAGAATGGTAAACTTCTAGCATTTATTCAGATTGATCAATCAACGATAAATTGGATGGCTCAGATTGCATGTCGTATGAAGGGATCATTTTTTTTTCTATAGATTAGGCATGAACTACCTTAGGCTTCCAAATATATTTACCTTAGATTTCCAAATATATTTAATTTTTAAAATATTTTTAATATATATAAATAACAATGTAAAAAAATTGATTCTATTTTTTTACCGCATTTTTAACTTTAAAATGCGACCACAGATTTTAATTTATATCTTAGATGTATCCAGTGGCGGAGATACGTTCATTGAATGGGGGTCAATTAACCCCATTCAATTTCATAAAATAAATACAATACATTCAAATTTATACTTATAAAATGAATATTTTTATAGTTAACTTAAATTTGAACCCCATAAAAATATAAATATTATCATACTATTGAACCCCATTTGTTCATGATTGCATTCTCATGAGTTTTTATTATGTAAAGTTAACAATTTTTCTAATTAAAACTATTTTGAGACAAAAATAATTTCCAATTAAGTTAGCAATTATTCCCATTACTTTTAGGAAAAGCATACAATAACTTTGTTATTTAATTTATGAAAATTTCTTTCTTTTGGTGTTTAGTAAAAGAGATAAAAATATATAATGATGTATGAATTTATTTTAATAAAAATTATAATATTATAAATTTGTTGAACCCCATTGCAAAAATTTCTAGCTCCGCCACTGGATGTATCTCGATTCCAAATTTAACTCAAAATTGTCTCGATATAAAATTGTTCAATAATTTTCCTATGGCATAAAATAATGTAATTCAATATAATATTGTAATTTATACGAGCAAAACTAAATATGTAATGAAATGATAATTGTTCAATTAATTGAATACAAACATGACATGCCACTTCGTGTAAGACGTATTGAGATAAGGTTGGATTTTATTCGAAACGACTCGATCTTTTGAGCTCGAATTAAATTCGATTCTCGCTCAAATTTAACCCGAAAGTTGCTCGATATAAAATGTTAATTACTAGTAACCTCTTTACAAACTTGTCACATGAAAAATATTTTTATAAAAGGGTTCTAGCTGCTGGATGCCAGCCTACAATTGTCTCTTCGTTGAAACAAATTGCATTAATTTCATTCCTTAAAAGGTGTTTGGCGGAAAAAAAATCGAATGAAAGGTGTTCTAGCTGTTGGGTCCCATCTAGAACTCTTTGATGTGCACCAGTGAGCATCCCCTCGACTTTTGCCCCACCTGAATTTGCACAAGTGTTTATTAAATAACATGAAATAATAAGTGAGATAAACAATCTAATATAGTCTATTAAATCATGAATTGCTCTCATCTGAGGGATAACAGAAACAAAATTTATAATAGAAACAACACCCAAATGTCCTAAATTAATAACTGAAACTAACAACCAATTACACCCCAGTTTTATTTTGTCTAACAAAAACAGTTTATTGAAGATATTTTCATGCTGTTGCTCTTCCATTTTTCCATACCTTATATATTCTTCCATCACCTCCAACAGCAAAAGGCAATTCTTCAATTGCAAGCTTGACTAATTGCACCTGAAGCTAAAGTTTTAAGAGAGATTAAATTTAAAATTAAAATTGTACTGAAAAGTTCTATTCACATTGAATGGTCACAAAATTAAATGTAATCCCTTCATGCAATTTTGTCTAATATGAAAGAAGGTTGCAAGTCAAGCTCTATAAGGAAACTAGTAATAGCAATACTGGTAAGCTTGTACCAGTAAAAAGGAGATAGGAGAGATGTAAAGAGAGATAATTTTTTGACAAAAAAAAATTAAACAAGTACAAGGAGCAATTATATAGCACATCATTGTATCGACAATTCCATATGCTTAGGTATGCCAAATTATTTAGCAATTTAAGGGTAATATGGTCATACATGGATATAAATTAGCCCAAGTGAGAAAATTGAGCACCATATATACATTTTTTTTTTCATTACCGACCCTAACAGGTTTTGCAATTTCACCAAAATTATCCCCCCTAACCCTAAAAAAAAGGGACAAACAGAATTAACAGATCATCGCTTTAACCTTTTCCCTTTCTTTCGAGAATACCAGACAAGTCTATTAATTAACCCAGAAATTACAAAATAAACCACTCAAATAAAGTTATTGAAACCTTGGAAAGCTATGTATACTATGTAAAATTTTAGAATAACATATGCTATGTATCATTCACTCAGCATACTTTGACATTTAAAATTTCACATTTTGCATTTGACATTCTTCAATTTCTGATTCTTTAAATTTGATTATATGTGTCCAATGTTAGTACTTAACAGCCCCAAGTATGACAAACTCAACTATCTTATCATCAAACTTATTAGAGATCATTAGGCACTTGGTTCAAAACGCAACTAATTAAAATAAATAGAACCTGGTGGGGCCACTTCTTAAGCGCCTTGAGAGGGAATTGCTTGTGCCTTTTCCTGTACCTCCTCAGATCACCCGAGGTGCAAATTTTTGTGATAAAGTTGAGGGTCCTGTGGTCAATATTGACCCACTGCTTGTACAGAGAGATTATATGCAGGTGATGAAGTGATTTTAGTAGGCGTACTACACCGAGCAGTCGATTTAGCATTACTGGCTCATCAATAAAGCCTCTCAGTTGAACCTAACAGAGCTTGAGAAAATGATAATGAAAAATTGAAATAGTTTTTGTATTGAGAAAAGATCTTGAAGGTTCTATGATTCCCTCATCCACCATTGCTTAGTTACAAGCTTGGTACAACAAAGTTGAGGTCATATTTTACAAATAACACCTTGCATGTGTTCTACCTACATAACAACAATAGAATATTTGGTTGATCTGCAGGTTAAAAACCAATGTTTTGATTAAATTGTTAATAAGTTTTCATTAGAACCAAACCATGTGAAGATCTAAAAGGTGAATACAAGAGGGTATTTTGTTACAGCCAGATTGTCATACTCTTATTCAAATTAATCAATTGCACAATTTCATAAGAAGCTAAAAAATAATTAAAATAGATAATCAGAAATTAAAGGTTTAAAATTGAAAGTAATATTTGATTCCATGCAACCTCAATCCCTTGCTCTTGATCAAAAGCCTTATACACCTTCAAGGCACCAACAACTATAACTTCCTTATACCGACCGTGCCAACCAATAGGGTCCACTTCGACAAAGATTTATCAATCGACTTTATCAGTTGTCACTGTCAATTAATCAACATTTCTTTAAATCTAAACTTCTACTATTCGCCCAAGAGAAAGCTGTAAAGACCTATTGAAATTAAGAAGTATATATTAGAAAAATGTTCAGAATTTAGCAAGGCTGGGATGGAGGAAGAGAGAGCAGAAGTGAAACAATACAGTTCAAGTAATCTGAATTTCTCATAAATATATGTTATACTGATGCAACATATAGGTAATCTAAATTTTCTAACTTTTTTGTTTTATCCCAAATCCCATTTTTAGTCCCTGAAATCACAAATTTTACTGGTATACTCATTTTAGTCCTTGAAATTTCTAGAAAATCATGCTAGTATATAAGATAACAGTAAAACCAATTACTGCATTATCTTGCCATGCAACATATTAAAGCACAAATTAAAGTCCACATTAATAAGAGATCACAAGAAAATCACAGAATTTTATAGAAATAGCTGCTGCTCAAATGACAATAGCTTCTTAATTTGAAGTAATGAAAACTTAATTTCAAAATTTACCTGAGCCTTAAGGTCAGGTGAGAGAAGGCTGGAGCCAGCCTCGACGGTTTAAGCGAGTAAGTGAGGTCGAGTGAGAGGAGACAAAATCTCGATGCCTAAATTTTGCCTCTTTGATCCGTCAGAGATGGTCCAACAAAAGGGGGCGACATCTAGGGTTCAGCTACATCTGTTAAAGGAAAAGGTCTACGAGACTAGGATGCAAGAATAGTCTTCATCTCTTCTCCCACTCTCGTTCTTGCTCCTGCTTGCAACTATGGTTTGTGAAAATCGCTAGAGAAAGTTGTTTAGTCACAAAGAAATAGAAGAAATGGAAAGAGGGGAGAGAATTGAGAGAGACATGTTTATTATACCTTTTCAGCCTAAAAAGAGGTCCACAGTTTTTCTTTTCTTTTTTGAAGCAGGAAGAATGAGTATTTCGTACTTAGCCAAATTTTTGGAGTGAAATTTTTGGAGCGAAATTTTTGGTGCGAAATTTTGGGGGGGGGGGGAATGAAAAGAGGGAAGTAAAATTTTCGTTACAACTTAGTTTCGTGGTCTTTTACATGGATATATACGACCACCTAATTTCAACTGGTCAAATCTTAAATTATTTGAAAGTGCCACCTAATATTTATTTAGAATAAGCTAATTTGATCAGAATAAATTTCGATTGCATCCACAAAAGTTATTTAATAAGATGAAATATTATTGCATCAATTATTTAGATGCAACTAAAAGGCTGTTGCATCAACAAAACCCTTCAAAAGAGTGAAATATATTGGTACCGGTTTAATTGATGCAATTGCTCTCGGTAGCATCCGCAAAATTGATGCAAGTGCTATAACATTATTTTTCGAGTAGGCATCAAAAATGTGCTGATGCCATTGATGAAAGCCAGATGCTACTATTAAAAAGCTGATGCCATTGCTGCAGTTTCCTGTAGTGGCTCCTTTTCTTTAAATTTTTAGTTTGTACGAAATTAACAACAGAGTTGGGGATAAATCTGAAAAAACTGCACTCCACCAATCCATGTTGAAGCATAGAGATTACGGGTTGGGTTTTGTCGGGTTACAAGTTTTTCATAGTACCAGTTGAAACGAAAGTTCTGGAGAACTGGTACAATATTGGCCCACCTGCTTTTAATGTTTATAGATAGATGAAGACAAATCAATAGTTTTCGTTAATCTTTTAACATGTGATATCGTAGTACAAGCTATTGAATCTTGATTAATATCCACAGGGACTTCAACACCATCAAAATTAAAATTTTCTTCCCTTTATATCGACATTATAAACTACAATTTGCTCAAATTATCATAAGAAAAATATTAGAATTAGTTTTTAGCGGTTTAATTAATTATAAATAAAAACAATATGGAAAGTTATTCCGATTTGTTTTTTTTTTGCAGTAATTAATGAAATATGTATTAAAATGTGATAATTGCTAGGTAAACAATGTGTGATCAGCTAGTTCTAAATTTCTAATTTAGACTGTTGCCAGATTGAAATAATTTTAGCATTTACAACTGCTCTAATTAATTTATATCATGTAACAAATATTCATTTTAAATTTTTTAGTATCCTCGGGGATTGAACAGTAAAATATATATCAGAAGCTAATTTGTGATCTTCTGAATATTGTTTTTTAGTTTTCTGAGGATTTAAATAATTTGCTGGATAAGTGTGACACAACTATATGGAGTCAATTGGAACACTTAAGGACATATATATAGAATCTCCTTTCCCAGTTTAAAGTCTTAAGCAAGATGCTTAATTAGTACTAATCAAACAAAGCATGAGTCAGATGGAGATAAGAACACACAAGTTCCCTACCTAAACCAAACCTACAAAAGATAAGTATAACCCCAGCGAATGACAGCCGTCTGTGGGCTCCACGTCTCCACCAGTGCATCCAATTCATGCACTGTATAGTTCTATATAAAAATGAACACCTCAAATTTCAGATCTTACGTACGTTGTCTCTGGTTTCTTCTCTCTTTCTCTCTCTCTCTTCCTCTCTGAGTGTAACCAATGGCTTTGTTCAACCTAGAGGAACAGAAGCCATTGATGGCGATGGTGGCAACACAGTTCATATATGCTATAATGAATCTGGTATCAAAAGCAGCATTCAACAGAGGTTTCAGCACAATGGCATTTGTGGTGTATAGACAAAGCATTGCTACTCTTTTTCTAATCCCTGCCACACTCCTTGCAAAGCAGTACGTATACTATTTATATGCTTTCTTCTCTTCTCTCTAATCATATAATAGCATTAAACACAACAAGTGGACCGAACAAAATTCATTTTACAAATTATATATATATGTTACAGATGGGCGCAAACAATTATTCAGAATTTTTTTTTTTCATTTCAAAATCGTCTTTTATTTTGAGCGCACCATGTTGCTTGCACTTTCATCCATGAATGTGAACTTTTTCTTTTTTGACGTTTCTGTAAATTAAATTATATTGATATCAAACGTATAACTAATAACCCCAGCCAATGGTCATACAGTTCGTATCTGATTGAATCATATCATAATTCAAAATTTAAGTTGCTCTATCTCATTGTCAGATCCTGGGATACAGATAAACTACGACTTACATGCAACAATTGTTGATCTTTTTATGTTTAAGATTTTTTTAAATGCTTAAAATCATTATTTTATATACCAAGCCGTCGATAATTTCATCCTTGTTTTTTAATGCATGCATTAATAAGTAAATTTGAAGTCGTTCATCAAATACCTACAATAATCATCCGCTTACAGTTCATTATGAGCACATGATGTGCATATCTATATGAAGGCTATATGTTTAATTTGCATTTTTTTTAAAATATATTTTCAATTCTCTAAGGGCATTGATTTAGTGTAACTTGTGTGAAGGTACATGCGTTAAGAAATCATCACAAAACTGTCAAGATTTCAAAATAAAAATATTATTGCTGTGGAAAATTTAAAATTCCATGATAAAGAAAATTTGGGTTAATCAGTGTTTTACATTGATTCACTTGAACGTTGGAACAATAATGGACATAGTCATGACTTTTATTTATGGTCTTAAAACAAGTATTAAGCAATTTTGAAGTCACATACTGGGAACCAATGAGAAGATAAATGTAGAGAGAAAAATATATGGTAGAGGCCCTTCGATGGATTTGTTCTCTTAATGCATGTGTCACATGCGTCTTGACAACCAACTTGTTACTTCGTGTGGTCCAAATTAGAATTTGAGACTAGAGGTAGAGGTGACACTTCCAAGCTATCTCCAAATTTGAGACTAGCTAGACTAAACTTAGTCACTATCAATTAAAAAATTTATGAATTAATTGATTTTATTGTTAAGCATCTTGATTTATTGAGTTTGTTACAAATTCAGTGGCAGAATTTCTGAATTGTCTCTCAGTTTGAAAGGCTTCGGATTGGTTTTTCTCGCCTCTTTAGCAGGGTATGCATAAACCTGTTTTCAATTCAATTAACCTAGGATTGTATTTTTATATGTTGGAAAGCTATTATGCATCATGATGTATAAAGACTTTTGTGCACCATGACCATATATTGGTCGGTGGTTTTGTAAATTGATAATCTAATTAAACCAATGCAATAGACATATTGAAATCTCATAGTAAAAGAATTTAACATTTTTTTAGAATAAAAAAATTTACTATCTTTTGTTAATTTTATAAAGATTGTCATTTTTCGATATAAATTAGTAATAAGAATAATCCAAAAAAATAAAACATAAAAAATTTGGAAAAATAGTAAAAAAAATATTAAATTTTGTTTGCTATGAGATTTCAATATGTCTGTTGGATTGTTTAAATTAGATTTGTCAATTTGCAAAATCATCGTCTAATATGGTCATGAACTCATGATACAGGAAAGCTTCCATATATATATCATGATGCATAATAGGAGTTTTGCTATGGTGAGTTGCAATTCATCAAAGGGTCCGTGAGTCACGTTTAATATTTCGAAATTTAGTTCAAAATGACCAATCTAAACCGTCTAATATGATCTCCCTATAGAAATTTCCATGCAGACCAAATTTTATATTTTTTCAAAATTTTTAAGTATTTATTTCGGATTTTAGAAAATCACTAATCTAATTAGTTCTAAACCATTCAAAAATAGCAGTTTTTAAAAATCCGAAATAAATACTTAAAAATTTTGAAAAATATAAAATTTGGTCTGTATAGAGATTTCAATAGGGAGATCGTATTAGACGGTTTGAATCGGTCATTTTGAACTAAATTTCAAAATTTTAAGCGCGACTCACGGACCCTTTGTGAGTTGCAGCTCACCATAGAAAAACTCTGCATAATAGATACTCTTTTTATATGTATATATTGTAACTTTCACTTTCCAATGTCTTATCAGTGCCACCATGAATCAATCATTGTATTACCAGGGTGTACGTTTGGGATCGCCATCAATGGCAGCCGCTATGGCGAACCTGATACCAGCAATTACTTTTGTAATGGCTGCTTCTGTCGGGTATGCTGAAATCTTCTCCTGTCTGTCAGTACATTTTATACTTGAGAAAAAAAATTTCTAATAGGCCTGGTCCATTCACATGTCACAGATTAGAGAGAGTGAAATTAAGGAGCTTAAGAAGCTGGGCTAAAATAATTGGCACCATAATTTGCGTTGGAGGTGCGATGACAATGGCCTTGTTTAAAGGCCCAAGGCTTTTAAATACGTCCTTCCAAAATTTGATGGTGATTTTTCGTACGAGTATGGACAAATGGATTATTGGTGGTCTCTGTCTAATGGGATCCAGCAGTTTCTGGTCCTTATGGCTAATATTACAGGTAAGTTTTATCTAAATATTAGAACTATTTTGAATGAGTTTGGTGAATTTTTGTGAAGTCTCTCGCCACCTAGCCTTAAAAAACCAAAAAAAAAAAAGAAAGAATTTTTGTGAAGTCACTTTACTGAATTTTACTTCATGAGCCCTTAATTAAAGAATACTTAGCCTAGCCAGACATTGTTATATTTTCTCATTCATATATACTTGGTTGATGAGAGTAAAATTCTTCATGGTTCTTTAATCGTCAGACAAGTAAAAATGTGATATATAATACTGGCTTCTCCTAACTTTCTTTGAAGGTCCCCATCTGTAAATCACACTCCGACCCATTATCACTTGCAGCGTGGATGTGTTTAATGTCAGCACTACAATCAGCTGCCGTCACATTTTTTATTCATCCTGATTTGAGCGTCTGGAGATTCACTTCCCTGAGCGACGTTCTGGCTTGCTTATATGCTGTACTTAAATACTTTATTAAATTCTTTTCAGATCTCTTATTAGTGGGTGTTTAAGTAGTTAGCACATCTGACTAACCCAAAAATTTCAGGGTTCCTTTGGATCTGCTGTGACATTCTATCTGCAGTCTTGGTGCATATCAGTTAGAGGACCTCTGTATTCTGCCATGTTTAACCCGCTTTCCACTATAATTACAACAGTTCTTTCTTCAATTTTGCTGCATGAAGAGCTCCATATTGGAAGGTATTTACAATCAAAATTATTTTTTTATTTTTATTTTTATGTATCACAATATTTTTGGCCATCATAATTCACCATAGTATTATTCTTTCATACATGTGGGAACTTAAATTAACAAGCAGAGACAACTATTTACTGTACCTTTCAATAATTTTCTTTATTTTTGCTTAACATCATACTAATTTCTTCTCCAGCTTGTTTGGTGCAATTGCCATAATTGGTGGACTGTATATTGTGTTATGGGGTAAAGCAGAGGATTTGAAGATCATGGAAGAACAGGGAATTAAAGATTTTGCAAAGATTTCTATCTCAATAGATAAATCTTCAAATTGTGAAACTGATATCCATCATCCACTCCTGGCGGACAAATTAGAGAGGGAAGATTAGAAGATCAATATGTCAATTTTGTGTTAGTATATATTTACATTATAATTATTATTATTATTATTATTATTATTATTATTATTATTATTATTATTATTATTGTTATTGTTATTATTATTATTATTACTATGTCATCCAATAAATCAAGCGAAAAATTAATTTTGCCCAATCATGGAAAAATTCTCAAGAAAAGTATAATTTTGTGAAGAGTTCAAATATCTTCATTTTTCATGGCTTCATTTTGACACAGGCGCGGAGAAATGTCCTTTATAACAGCATGTAATTTTTTTTTAATTCAATTTCTGTTGGAAAGGAGTCTTGGCGTCGGATACAGACATGTCATGATTTAAGAAGTGGCATGCTACATATTTTGAGGCGAATAAATATCACTCTGGTGTGGAACATACTATACTGATCGAGTTTTTTTTACGAGGATATAACTAATTAACGAGGAACACATAAAAGGATTCACTCTTTACATAGGTGCAAGTTTAATCTATAATAACATCGAGGAAGACTTTGCTGAAATTATAAACCATGTCAATTCTTTCAAAACAGAAGTATACAAAGAAATCATTAACAGTAATATTCTGTACCAATAATTTACTCTAGCATGGAAATAATCATTTCAGTAAACAGAACTGACGAATCATCCAAATATTTGTTTTTTTATCCTCTTTGAGGTTAGAACTTAGAAGCAACCAAATTGGACTCATTGGCCTACTCTGCCCTCTGGCCATTACTTTTAAAAAGACCCATCCAATTCCAACCGAGTCTCTGTTACTGTTTGACTTACTGACTGTAGCTCGGTATGGCTGTCCATCACGACTCACCTGCCGTCCTGCCCTGCCAGCTATATATTGGCTATGAATACAATTTTGAAACCTGAATGAACCAAATATTGAAGTCATGGCACATCTATTAGTAATATGACTTTAACTTTGTTATAGCAGACGTAGGGGTGAAAACGGCTAGTGTTTTAACCATTTTTTTAGTTTTGTTTCGTCCAAAATGAAACGGAATGCTTAAAGATTTTGGTTGCGTTTTAAAAATGAAACGATTAACGCAACATGTAGTCAGTTTCGTGTCCAAAATGAAACGGTTAACGCAACACCCATTTTCAGGTCGTTTTAGACATTATGCACCGTAAGGGGACATATCAACTGTTAACGTTTCATTCTTGGTTTATCATTAAATATGAATCTAAGCTTGTAGTTTAACAAAAAAATAATTAAAATTTGATAACAACAAGGTGAGTTATAAGTTTTCATTGCACAATATTTACAAGGATTTATTGGTGGTCTTGAATTTTTCAAGAAGCACGGTCCAATTTTCATATCTGGTCACATATTCTAGGCCCAAGATATAAAGCAGACCCAAAGGCCAACAACAGTCATTTGTTACCATCCCATGCCCGAAAAAATTAATAATAACGTTACTGTTCATTATAATTTCGATAATAACAAAAAAAATTTTAAATTTTAATAGTAACGTTGCTGGATCGTCGTTTGGAACGACGAAAGCCCAGAACCACTAGATCGTCATTCGGAACGATGATCCAAGCTATTCTGTAAAAAGTTTAAATATTAAAAGTTATTAAAATATTAAATAATATTAAAAGAATATTTTGATTTGCTTGGATCGTCAATTGGATTGATGATCCAAACAAAAATAGCAGCACAAATTTTAATATTTTTTAATTTACAATTTTGCTTTTTAGCTCTCAAATTTTTTATTATTACAAAATATATATAATTTGTGATTACAATTTAAATATAATTTAAACATCTATTATAATTTATAAAAATATAAGTATATAATTAAATTATGTACATTAGTATATAATTATGTACATAAGTATATAATTTGTGATCCGAAACTTCCGTACATTAGTATGCACCATATGTATATAAAAAATCTTATATATATGTATATCTTAAATTATGCATGTTGAATAATTTTATACATATATATTATGTATCATTTGTTTTAATCATATACAATAACAATAATTAAATTATATACATTAGTATATAATATATAATTAAATTATGTACATTAGTATATAATTATGTACATAAGTATATAATTTGTGATCCGAAACTTCCGTACATTAGTATGCACCATATGTATATAAAAAATCTTATATATATGTATATCTTAAATTATGCATGTTGAATAATTTTATACATATATATTATGTATCATTTATTTTAATCATATACAATAACAATATATATTTAATATATAAAATATAGAGAAACTTTAATATGCACTATAGTGCATAGGACATTCCGTGCACCGCGGACTATGGTGCATATTAAACTTTCTCATAAAATATATGATACATATATTATTATATATATGTATAAAATAAGTATTATACACTATACAATATTATATATTTAACATGCATAATTTAATTATATACTTATATTTTTATAATAGATATTTAAATTATATATAAATTGTAATCACAAATTATATATATTTTGTAATAACAAAAATTTTAAGGACTAAAAAGTAAAATTGTAAATTAAAAAATATTAAAATTTGTGCTGCCATTTTTGTTTGGATCGTCAATTGGATTGACGATCCAAGCAAACCAAAATTTTTTTTAATATTATTTAATATTTTAATAATTTTTAATATTTTAAAATTTAAACTTTTTGTAGAATATATTTGGATCGTCGTTTGGGATGACGATCCAAGCTTGGATCGTCATTCTGGATGACGATCCAGTGGTTCTGGGCTTTCGTCGTTCAAAACGACGATCCAGCAACGTTACTATTAAAATTTAGAATTTTTTTTGTTATTATCAAAATTATAATGAACAGTAACGTCATTATTAATTTTTTCGGATCCCATGCTTTAGCGAGAATAAGAAGGAATGCACGGATCAATATGTGAATTACCAAAAAAGCCAAGTTGGTTATATGGTGGGCCGATAACAGACTGAAATAACAAGCCTTCGTGAACATATAAAATAGACAAAGAAAAGAAAAAGGCTAATGGTTGAAATTTCAGAAATGATAACCGCATCCGCATGTAACAGTCGTTGTCATCATTTGTGAGCATATAAAATAGACAAAGTGAACACATATAAATAAACAAGTTCAATAGAAATAAGTTAATATGCATATAAAAATTTGAACAACAATAAAAAAATAATATCTAACTCATAATAGAATAAATAAACTGGACATATAAATGTATAAAATGAACAAATACAAATTTGATGGCACGGGATGACACATGAAGATAGTAGATAGTAATTTTCTTGAAATTTACCCTACAAATAAGTACATGGCTCCCGAATTCCTCGAACAAAATATGGAACTAATACTTATTCCAAATTTCCATGTGATATGATTAGATTTGATTCGATCAAATGGTTTAGGTGTTCTTTTGACCTCATCTGGTCCCAAGGGTTCGGATGCACTCTGCGACCAAGTAAACTATTGTTTATATTTTTTTAAGTTATGCCACGATTGATGTATAATAAAAGGAAAAGAAAAAAATCCATAAGCATTTGCATATAAGATCCTATATATAGTTGATTTAAGTTTGATGACCCATCCTTAATTAGTTGTTATTTGATTGTGTCCCAGTTAGATAGCTAGTATATGAACCTGGTTATATATCTTCTTATTGGGAGCAAATGTGAAGTGTCCACGGAATAATAACAAGTGGAAATTAATTAATAGACATTATTCGAGAGGAATATCCGCGTTTGACCTTCAAAATAAACCCAATGTTTGCCACTACATTCTTATTTGTAAAATACGTACGTGCTGAGCACACAGCTAACTACTCTTTGTTTTCTTTTAGTCAGAGGCTTTTTCAACTCCTCTCTCGTTTCTGTTCCCTGTCAATCAAAACCTCCTCATCATCAAACTTCTGAATTTACATAATAGCTTAAAAGCTTTTTTGCCCCATCCAGCAATGAGTTCATTTGCCGAAGGATTGTATACAGTTGAAACGAAGGATGTTTCACAGCTTGGAGCTCAGGGCCGTGTAAATGAAGAATTGTTGAAAATAAAGTCGTTTGACAGAATGTATTTTACCAATTATGGTCCATTTAATCTGGGTGACAGCAACTGGGAGATCCGTGTATACCCAGTAGGAGAGTTTGTGTGGTATTATCTCTGTTTGTTAGATGATGCAGTGGCAGTCAAGAAGTATGGCTATATGTCGTTGGTACAAGATCACAGTAGTGAAAGTGATTGGAAGATCGACACTGCCATTAAATTGAAAGAAGAGAAGGATTTCAAGTCGACCCCACTTGGTGAGGGATTGGGCCTCCCCATGGTACCACTAACGTATTTCACAAAAGAAGATCAAGAGATGTATACTAAAGATGATTGCTTGTTGCATAAATTCGTTTTGTGGGTCATTTTGGATGATTCCAAAAAGGCACGAAAGCATGCGCGCCTACTATTGCCCTATCAACCAAAGGTAATATCTCCAGATGCAGCTGCCTCTCCTACATCTCCACCTGAGGAGCTTAGCATACCAGAATTGGTAATGCTGCCTCCTTCAGACTTGATTAGTGAACTGCTTGAAACCGGGGACTTTGCAGATATTACTTTTGTTGTAAAAACACACACATTTGCCGCTCACAGGTGTGTGCTTGCAGCTCGTTCCTCTGTGTTCCGATCAGAACTTCTCATTCTACAAAATGATACAAACATTAAGAATTTATGTGTTTCCATTCAACACATGGATCCACTCACATTTAGGTACTTGCTACAATTCATTTATACCGATTCCTTACCCCTCGACTTTGAGAAGGACACCTCTCCGAAGAAGTATCACCGTATGCTGGTCGCAGCACACCGTTTCAAAGTAGAAGGACTCAAGTTAATATGCGAGATGAAGCTCACCAAGGAAGTTGCTGACACTATGATTACTGCTTTAGATCTCTCAGAACATCATGAGTGCGGTTTGCTCAGAGTTGTTCAACCAAATTGTAATATGAAGCAAGAAATAGTTGCTTCAACTGCTCTGGTCACGAAAGAAGTCGACCATCTAGATGACAGCAGTAGTTGTACCACGGACGAGTATGCTGCTGAGGGGTCCAAGTAATACGAGGGATTGGATCATCCCTTTTGGTTTTCTCAAACTATATTTTTGATGGTCGGCATGTTTTTAATTGAGTTGTTTTGTTTATTTATTTGTGTGATGTTTGCATGCACTTTCTTTGTTCTAATTGAAAGATTCACTATTTGAAAACCTGATATGTTTGCAACTAAGATGTAGTTAGGGCTGTCAAACGTGCAGAACGTACACGGAAATAGTAACTTCCGTGTACGTTCCGTTCTGATGAACGTAACCATTTTCATTTACGTTTCTGTTTCATTATTAAAACAAAAAAATAATATCTGACGTTTTCTGTTCCATTTTCTTAAACGTAAGAAACGTTAATAACGTTTAAAAACTTTAAATCTAAACATACAAGTTATACATCCTTTCTTTGAACACAGAAAGATCAAATCGGAGAACAATCAATTAAGTAAAAGTAAAAAAATGCTAATATTGAACATCCTTTACTAAGCTCCTTGTTCCTTGCTCTTTGGCAAGCACCTAAAAATAGCATACCAGTAGGAGGCCTCGCAGAGCTGTACCCAACTGGTACCAAACTCGTACCAACCTACTAAAGCCTCAAGCCCTCAACACCACTGAAACAGAAAGATAAAAAAATTAAAAATGATAAGCACAAGAAAATCAGTAAGCAAACCCCTTGTATTGGTAAGCATCAAAAGTCTTGTACCAAACCAGTAAGCATCAATTATACTACCAAACATCTTGTACCAAACCAGTAAGCAAATCAAGAACAGAGTCAAAGGGAGACTAGGACAATTTCATACCGTTTGACTCTGTTCTTGTTTTGCTTACTATTTTGTATAAAAATCAGAATGTTTATAGTTATAAATGTAAAAATTCTGAAATTAAAAAATTCCTTTGTGTATTGTGTTTTTCTCTGTGCAAGTACCCAGAAAGTAACAAACAAGAAGTAGAAATTTAGAATGTAAAAATTTCTTTTCTGTATTGAGCTTACAAGTGCCAAAAAATTTTTCTTAATTTCCTCAATGCAAAAATTCAGAAAGCACAAAATACAGAATGTAGAAATCAGTCAAAAAATAGAAGGAAAATCTTTCTCCTCAGCTATCTCTTTTCGCTAAAAATGCAAAATTTCAGAAAGCATCAAAAGCACAAAATACATTGTTTCTTTTCGCTAAAATCTGATCGTCGAATTTTTCCTCATTTTTAAACCTAGCAATGTCTGTGTGTCTCTCTCTCTCTGCCTCCTCCGTCGATCTTGCGCACGGCGCACCACCTCTTTCCGAATCCTGCACGTCCTCTTCTCTGCCGAATTCCCGCTGTCTCTCCGCCTCCTCCTCCTCTCTGCCAACCGCGACCCACCTCTTCTTCTGCGAATTTACGGCACCTCAAAATCCTCGCCAAATCTACCCCTTGTCGGCCCTGCCCACAACCAATCCTCTGCTGGTCGTCCGCCAAACTCTGTCCTTGATCCCTTCATATATCGCTGGCTACTCCTCAAAATTGATTGCCGTATTGTTTGTATTGTTCCTTTTGATCACGTTGGAAATATTTTCTGCCAATTTTTTTAGTTATCTTGTGCCTAATTATTTCATGATAAAATTTCTTTCATGTAGAGTAGATATCATAAAATTTTGAAGGTACAGGTCGACCTTGGTACCAAATTGCTGGTGTGATTAGTAAGAAATTTTCGATCTTCCAATAGATGATAATTGAATTTCTATTTTTTTCGCGTAACCTATTAATTCTATTTTCAAAATAAAATATTAGAATTTTTATTTGGAAAATTGTTAGATTCTGATTTCAACTCAATGGATTCTACTATTGGCTTCAAAAAGAGGCAATTGATATGAAGGAAGTCGGGGAATACATATTTCTAGAAAGAGTATACCAAATCCTTGCTTCATTAGTAGTACATATTTGGATTATTTTGGTGATTTCACCGATACAATGAATACTTGAGGATCCACAATATATTGTACAATGTCATTTGCATATAAAGATGGCCACCTGATTAGTTATTACGTTACATATTTATATTTTTTTCACTGTTTCGTGTACCTCTTTAATATATTAACAAATATCTATTTAGGATTTTTGTTCATGTTTGATACTAAATTTTATTGATATGCAAGTTTTTGAGTGCATACTGTCAATGAGTAAAACTTTTAAGTACATTTTGACATTACTATTAGATTTGAGAAAATACAATTAATTTTGCCCTTCATGCATAGTATTATCTCATAATTGAAAATGTACTAGAGAAAAATAGTACTGTTTTTATTTCTCTATTTGTTTACTTTATCAATGGTTTGAATCCAATCAGAAAAAGACCTGGTTCATTTCTTTACTTCATGATATGAACTAAACAATGTATTTGGAAGAAAAATATACAAATATTTTAATAACAGTACAATATATTGTTTAATCATTTCTTAACAGCCATGCAACAAGCCCACAAGAAATACAGACATCTTGCTACCGATTCTGCAAGGAATACCTCTCTTTGTGTTGTTTTCATTTTTGGCACCTCCAACTGATCATTATTATACACATGTTCTGGTAGAAGAGAAACAAAGAGGTTTAAGTCAAATTGACAAACTTAATGTTGTGCAGAAATTGAGACATCTCCATTTATTTTGTTTGGTTGTTGATGCCATTAATGCGCTGATTTTAATGTTTGGCTATAGTTGTTGAAGTCTCCTCCATACTGTATAACTCCCATTGAAAAACTTAGACAATTTTGATTCAATGTACTGGTACCAACTTTATTCTTAATACGGTGACCTGTGATACATTTAAAATTTTGCTATGCCAAACGATAATGTCTTTTCATTGTTAAATTTTCTTTCTATATTTTTGGTTTATTTGCATTAGCTGCCACAAGTCATTCCAGTAGAAATGACAGAAAAGTATTAGTATGAATTGATATAATTTTTGTTAGAATTTATAGGTACAAAAGGACTGCCAATATGTGCAACTCGGACATGGTACTGACAATGAGGTCTAAACCTGTCATTTTCTTTTTATATGTCTCTTGCCCTGGCTTCCTCTCCTATTTGTCCTATTATATTCATTTTTTTACACTGAAATTGTAGTAAAAAATAATTTTTAAAAGTTAAAATTTGATTTCGATCGAGATTTCTACGTGAGTTTTGGATAGTTACAATAATATATTTGTTTGTCAATATATCTGGTACAATGGACCAGATTGGGACTGATATATTATTTTGCTGGATCCAAGTCATCCCCAATCAGGGCTTATTTATGTATTATATATATAAAACATACAAACTTTTAGCATTAAGATGCTTTGAATTTGCAATTAAATAGAACACAGACATTTTTAGATGAAAATTGATTAGAAAAACCAATTTGACCTTATCCCTCAGTAGAAAAACGATTATTTTATTATTTATTTTTTATCATTGGCAATAAACATTGAATGCTTGATGTGACCTAATTTTTATGAAATTTTATGTTATGATGCAGTGAAGTGGCACTATATGGCTGCAGTCTTCGACAAAACCACCATCATTTCGGGACAGATGGATTTGGTTAGAAGACCTGTTCACGCTCCTCTCAAGTCTGTTTTTGATACCGAGTACCAGTATCTTTGATGTGGCATGGTGGAATATGCACTGGAGCATGGGGTTAGAATCTCTCTAATAATGCTGAATTGAATGTTTATACTTCATATAAGCTTGATTTATTCAAAAAGTGAAAAATTTTCCTCGCTTTTTGCCTGAAGGGGAATGGCTAGGTTTATTAATATCGATCAAATGTATGGTCGCTCTATTTGAATTTCTTCAATTGCTTATATGTTTTTTTAAAAATTCAATGTATATGGATGCTAAAGCAACTTATGTATGATGCATATGCACTTAATGTTTTACAGCTTATGTGAAAAGAAAAATTATGGCGTTTTGCCTTTGCACTTATAAGCATGTCGTACGGGATTTAGGCCTTGAGAACAGATTTTCTAATAATAATACCTTGGGCGGAGATGTCAGACACCGACAATCGGAGTTTCAGTGGGTCAATATGATGATGTGTTGTGTAGGATGGAAAGATAACTGATAAATGGATTGGACCGATTTGAGCTTCATGCTTTAAGCCTAGATTTAATTGTAATTGTAGGGGTTATAGGGTGTGATTTTTATTTTCTTTCTTTGGATGGTGGCGATTGAGTTGTATCTTTTGTTTGTTTACTTGCTCTCTGTAATTATTTCTAATGATTTTACTTAGTTAAATGAAATGACAAAATAAATAAATAAATAAATAAAGAAAATAAAGTATTAGGCGACGTTGACGGGTGGGGGCATAATTTGTCAGGTACTCAGGTTGAACGAAAAATTGAAAATGCTTAATGCTGAGTGCCCTGTACACACTAATTTTCTCTCGTAGGTGAGCTCTGATCTTGTACCGATTTTTTTTTAAATTTACTAATAAAAAAGTAAGATTTAATTATTTAGGAGTGATTTTAGAAAATAGGAGGAAAGCAAAATCTTTCCTGTGTCACTGAACTAAACTGCCACGTATGCATAAAGAATAGAAACATGTAAGATTTTCTTCAAAAAGAAACATGTAAGATATAATTTTTGACACGCAGAAGATCCGAAAAGCTGAAAACAATTTGTGTCCCAATCCTTGTGATTTCCCATTTTTTTGTCCTTTGGCTCGTCATGCCTTTTAAAAGCGATTCCTATAGCAGGAAGCGAAGGAGGACACAAAAATCTCAAATCCTAAAATTGCACTGTTAAGAAACGTACATTCCTTCTGTACATGAAACTTGTTTGGGCAAAAAAAAAAATTTCTCAAGAAAAGAATATACTAGTAAATTTATATAACAGTGCAGATAATTCGTTTTCTCATATCGAAGCTGCTGAGCTGTTTCCACTTTCCAGATGTCCTGCCTTTTCTTGTAGAGCACCAAAAAAAAAGTAGGTGTTTGAGTTTTTACATTTTTAAATCCGGATTTTGATCCTTAAGAGCAAAATAAAGAAAACAACACGAAATTCAAATTGAGATATTATATATATTAGAAATATTTTTATTATTTTGAACTTAGCACGGATCTTGATATGGATCTGAAGGCATCAATCTCTGGTTCTCACCTAGATTTATTTGTTTATTATACATAATAATATATATGTAAATATTTCTTTTGTAACTTTTTTTTTTTTTTTTTGAGAAATCAGGAGCGACTACCACTTTGCATTAAACGGAAAATTAATTAAGCTCAACTTTTACATCAGTATCTCTCCAAATTCCAAAATACACAACAACATTAACCAAATTGGCATGCAGCTTTTGTTCATGAGGGAAATAATTGTGAGTTGTGACTGATAGGCAAACACTGATTCCTTATTGCACTAAAGAAGAGAAAAAGAGAAATAAAGAGGATTTGCATTCGATCGGCAGTTTTGTTACTGACCACTTACTGGAATTCTATTTGGCTCTAGATCTCAGGTCAGTAGTTGCTGGAACAAGTACCAATCGATATGGCAGAAGAATTAACACCCACCAAGTTCTTACATGGTGAAACATCAAATCTGCACGATGATATAGAAGCGCCATCTGCCAACATAAACAAATTAAGTGATAAGCTTGATTTATTCAGGGCTGCTTCAGTTGGCGATTACTCAATTATAGATAAACTAAATGAATCTGAAAATTTTGTCAATCTCCTTTCTTCCAAAACACTTCAGGGTATTATTCTATTATACATACTTCATTTGACTTTAATTTTGACATACCTAAATTATTCATTAATTGTTCGGTTATACAATTTAATCTTTCTTCTTTTGTTTCTATTTTTGACAGGCAATACATGCCTTCACCTAGCTGTGATGGGGGGCCATCAGGAATTTGTAAGACGTGTAGTGTCATGTGCACCTCAGCTTCTACACAGTACAAACTTGGTTTCTGAAACCCCTTTGATCCTCGCTGCAGCATCCCAACATGAAGAGCTTGGGCATTTAATATTCGATCTCATGGGATATATGAGCAAGTCTGACAAATTGTTGAAGAAAACCGTGTTGGAATCAGATGCGAACGCAGATACTGCTGTCCATCATGCCCTTCGAAATGGGTTTAGAGAGTTGGCGATAAAATTGATTAAATCACATCCAGAAATTTCTCAGAAAGTGAATTATAAGGATGAGTCATTAATGTATCTGGCAACTTGGAGAGGCTACATAGATGTACTTGACAAACTTTGAGATAATATTTTTGTCTTTAGAATAAAACTTTGTATTAGCAAAATCTGCCTTTACAACCTGCGCCTCTAATCCTTATACATCTCTATACAATAGAACATGGAAATAAAATTGAATACTATAATCAGACTATTTCCTATACCTACCTCATTACTTCATTTCAGTCCTAATTGAAAGCATATTATTGCTCTTAGGACTTTCATGAACATGTATGTATAAGCATACTGAGGTCCCATATCTCCAATGGCTTCAATTTCACTTTCACCATCTCACTGCCTCGAAACACTTCTCTTCAAAATTCGACGTATTTAGAGAACGAGAGGAACCAAGACTAGTATCATTGTCTTCTCCTCGACACAAGCTTTCCAGCGATACCAAGAACGCCGCCAACGGTGGAGTGGTTCGCCGGCGATGGTTTTGTCAGAAAGACGAAGCTTCTTCCTTCTTCAATTTCATTTCGTTTCTGTTGGAGGTGGGGCTCACGAAACGGATCAGAGAGGAGAATGGGATGGATTGCTCGAGTATTTGTTCAAGCATCCATTACAACATCCTTCTAGTTTCTTTCCTTGTCCAATGATCCATGATATTTATGTCACATTTTCTCCTATTAATATTAAATATTAAATTAACACAGTCATATGGTGAACTGTATTTGTATTAATATTAATATCAATATTAGAGCTTTAATCTAGGCACGTCTTTGCTTCAAAAATTGACCCCCGCTCTCTGAGAATCTGGACCCGTCCTGTATACATGGGTCTCACTTTAATCGCCTGTGAATTGTTGAATTTTCCTTATGTGGCAAAATTTAGAGGTAAACACTTATAAGCTATAGCCTTTAAAAGAAAAAAGAATTACCTTATAAGCTATACGCTATCAAAGGGGAGGGGGGGTAAAAAAATAAAATAAAATAATGATACAACTAGGGCTGAAAACGGTAGCCGTTTCAATTGTTCTTTCGTTTCGTTTCGTTTCGTCCGGAACGGTAACGGATAAGGATTTCAATTTCGTTTAAGGAACGGAACAACTAACGCAAATAGAAATATTGTTTCGTCTCAGAACGAAATGATTAGTGAAACTGGTACGTTTCGTGGTCGTTTATTTCGCGCATTTCGTCAAAAAAATTTTTATGGTTTTATTATTAGATTGCAGAGAACCTCAGCGGAGAGATCGAGGGAGAAACGAGTAAAATTAGATTTTTGCAGCTCGCTCCATCATTTCTCCGCCGAACACAGTCACATCTATCTCTCTCGTCTCTGCACCACCCAGTACAATCACCGTTGAGAGCGAGAGGTGATGATAGTGCCTCGTCCCCCTTTCCCGCGTGACCTAACCTGTCATTTTTCTATCTCCGTTTCACACAAAATGCATAATAGTTTATTTTCTTGCATCTTAATAAAAATGCAAAACAGTTAGGTAGTCAAAGACGGTTATAACCGTTTTGATCGTTCCCATCAACGAAACGATCAACGCAACATGTGTTAAACGGATGCAACAATAACGAAAATGACCACTTTCGTGGTCGTTTTCCACGTTATGCACCCCTAGATACAACACACACTATCAAATAAGATAAAGAGGAAATTTAGGCCGAAATATAACATCGGTACCCCTAGTTTCAACTTAGCTAGCTGCCTAGCTCATTATGTCCAACAATATGCTACTTGGGCTTTATTTTCTAAGCTACCCAAGTTACAGTCCGGACTTTATTTTGCAATAACGTACATACATTAACATTATCCTACAAGCTACAGTACCGTTACAGATCTCTTTTACCCATTTCGTTCTTAATGTCAGCTTCTTAAGTCTTAACTAGTGCTTTCAACAAAGGTTTTTATATCAAAAGCATCATCAGCAGTTTTCGTGATGGCACCCTGCAAATATGAAATATGAAATATTAACTCAATAGAATTGGTTATGCAATTCTGGCACATAGATGCAACTTTTTGTCGGAAAAGAAAAAAAAAATCAATAGAGCTTATGCAGGCAAGAAAAGAAAGATAATTAAAAAACAAAAATGACAAAACCAACATACAAAAAGCAACTTTTATCGACACACTACCTAACAAATAAAAGTAAAGTTAGAATAAACTTACCTCACCACCTGTTTCTGAGCTTTATTCCAAATCTGGGATAGTTTCCAAGAAATTTATTGTATTTCACAAATGATGCCTTACACACCAAATTTGTTAATTATGTTAATTCATTTATTATGAAATCAAGTGGTAAAAAAAATAAGGTCTATATACTTACTTTGTTCCATTCACATCTCATCATTTTTTTTAATATCTCAACTATATATTAAATAACTAGAAATAAATATATTTTGAAACGCAAAATGCAAGAATCAACAAATAATTCCATTTGCACGGTTTATTGAAGCCAATCTGGTCAATTTGGGGTTAATCTCAGGAAACTCCTTGGTAAGCTCTATAACTGGAACTTCCATGCTACAAATAATTTAGAGGTCCAATAACTATCAGGTAAACACTAAACATTATTCCTATGCTATGGGTTGAGAATTTCATAGCTCATAATTCGAGTTGTTACTAACTTGCTATGATATTGCGTGAATATCATCACAAAAATTTAATCACCAATGCACAGAGAAGAGAGACCTTTTCAGTTATGATGGCGGTTATCAGGCTGGCTGGAGTAACATCAAATGCAGGATTCCACACTGAAATTCCACTTGGTGCAACTTGTTTTCCCAGACCTCCTTCAGAATTAAGTAACTCCTTCGGTGATCTCTCCTCTATAACAATTTGCTGACCGGATGATAGTGCGAGGTCGATAGAAGTTAAAGGAGCCGCCACATAAAACTGTACACCATGGTGCTTTGCACAAAGTGCAAGGCTGTAGGTCCCGATTTTATTAGCAGTATCACCTTTAATACAAAAAAAGGAAAAGCTACTGTCATTCAAAATGACAACAAACTAAAACCTAGTGGTTATATGTAATCTGAGCCATAACAGGGAGGGCTGGTAGAGCTATCCTACGAGAAAGCAGTGTGCCATATTTCTTCTTCATTTTTTCGGTCACATTTAGGACATGAGTTGCTTCCAGTTGAATAAATTAAAGGATAATTCTCTATAATACCATTTGCCGCAATTCTATCTGCACCAACTACAACAGCATTGACAGTTCCTGATTTCATAAGTGCTGCAACTGCAGAATCAGCAACTAGAGTTGCAGGTATTTTGTCATGAACTAGCTCATAAGCCGTAAGCCTTGACCCCTGTAAGTGATGCATAGAAACAAATGTAAGCTCAATTCTTCGATAATCCAAATATACACGTATAAAAATGATAATAAAAAATTTTGATATTTGCCTGGTTAAATGGTCGGGTCTCAGTGCAGAAGGCCTTATCTAAATAACCTCCTGCATGAAGAGCACGAATTACACCAAGTGCAGTTCCATAGCCAGCTGTTGCCAGACTGTCACCAATCAGAGTTCGATGTTAATTTTTTATACCAAAAATGTTAGTCAATTGATGTACTTATGTTATGTGAAGCCTACCTGCCAGTGTTGCAATGTGTCAGAACGCACAATTTTTTTAAGCCTTCGGACTTTTTTCGAAGAAAGATGGAGCCATGGGATCCGATTGCCTTGTTGTCTGCAACATCATTTTCAAGCATCGCCTCAGCTGCCTCAATATAAGCCTGATTAATGGAATAAATACCGTACAGTCCAGTAAATAAATTACTAAAGACTATTTACTTGCCTAACTGTTTTGTCTAAATTAGTGTGATCCCACTTTATAAGATAGGTTACTGTCACAGAATCTGAGCTAACTTGGTGCAGATTATGTCTTCAGACAATGTGGCTAAGTCTTGAGACAATCTGAGCTTGAATAAATGAAACAGTTTCAAGAACTTTTAGTCTGTACCAATGGAGTACAATTACTGCTAAAAGAACATGGAATACAAAAAAGTACTCTGTCAGATATCACCTTAAATACAGTCTCGACCTCACTTGTAGTTTCAGCAGTCTTTCGAACCAAATCTCCAAGTTTTGTAGCAGCATCAGATAGATTTACAGCAGTTGGCCGGCTGTCACAAGCACATATAAAGGTCCACTCATTAGATAGACATTCAAAAGAGCACAACAGCCAAATGACTATATTTTAGCAGAAATTAGGAGTGGCAGACTGGTAAGTGGTAACACATATGAGAATCTAATTCAACTTCATTTAGTATTGCATGGGAAGTTGGGGTAACTGTATAGCTTGGTTACTTGAACTTTGATTGCTTCCTTTGTCTTTTTGTTTATTGTTCACACGTTGCAAACTCCTTAATGTAAATGGGGAGATAGGCAATGATATATAAGTCAAGTTGAACTAAAACTAGATATTTCATTCTTAATTCTTGTCTGCCAAGGAAGTATTTAATACAAGGAAATTTTTCTGTAGAATCTACAAGGGGACTCGAAGGTCACAAACCGGTGCTAACATGAGCTTCCCAGGAACCAAGATAAAATAGTCTGCATGTTAACTTCTTTCAGCAAAACCAGTTGATAAATATTTGGCCAAATCCCACATAGGTAAAGCAAAGTAACAGCTAGAATAATGTTACCAGGACTTTTGCAATATCATGACAGTAAAGTTCAATAAAGTTCTGCAATCTTGGTATAGATTTCATGTCATATTTTACCTTGAAACTAAGAATTCTAGTTTATTGACAATAAAATCAGCTGCCTCAGTAGGAGTTCCTTTGAGTTCATGATTGTGAATTTCGATGGCTAAAGAAAGAGCGGCTGCTATTGCAATTGCCGGAGCACCTCGAACCACCATCTCTCTTATTGCATCCCTGGATTGCATATATTCAAAAGCAGAAAAAAAAATGCAAATGGACTGGCTCAAGATGGATGAAAAAATGTATTTGATATTAGAAACTACACACTAGAGTAAGGATCCAGTTTATATTAGTAATGCAAAAGAAAAACTGTAAAAGGTGTTATAAGTGGCATTAAACCAGAGTTAACCGATCCTGATTGACCAGAACCTCTATAGAAAATTAAGAAGAAAATATATGACTAGTTTCTTTGTTAGTCTGCCACAAGAAAATTAGTAAGTGTATATCTTAACAAGTGTACCACACTCGCGCAATGTGCATTACAGGAGAATAAGGTACATAAGAAACAGTCTTGGTACTTGGGGGTTAACAAAACCATTTTTCCTGATGGAGTAAGAAAAGCACCTACCAACAGATTTCATAACAAAATAAAATATGAGGAGGTAGAAAAGTGATTATGGAAGGTTTCTGGGAGCTAAAAAAACAACTTGCAATTTAATTATGCATCTCATTGAGAGTTTAATTCTATGAATCAGGGATTGATGAGTATGAATTGGCCTAAAGGTGTTCTGGTTAAGAAAGCTTAACAGGCCTGACAAATGTACACAAAAATTAGCACTACCTAAATAGTTGTACAGAATTGTTTACGGTATAAAAAATGACATGTCAATGTTGGATTCATATGTCACAGACTAATCAATATATTTGATTTAGAAGAGAAGATTGCTCCATAGTCCATACACTTATTAGCTTTGGTACTTTTTTAATTTAGGAACTAAACTTTACAGCAGATTTTATAATATTAACGACCAGCATGTAAAACTGAATTCAATAAATTAACACTAGAGAAAGTTGGCGAGGAACAAAGAACAAACCATCCATCCTTCGAATCCTTTATATCAAGGTAAATACTCTCCAAAGGCAGTTTTCTCTGTCAGAGCCAAAAAGATAAAAGTCAAAAAAACTAAAAATACTTTTGATATTATTGTAAGAATTAAATAAAAAGTAGATGAAATAAATAAACCTGATCGAGGAGGCGAAGAGAGCCGCGCTCATAGCAGATTGCTTGGAGAGGTTCAGGCGCGGCGTTGGCTTCTGCCATAATTAATTTGTAGAAAGGAGAAGAAAATATCGCTAGAGAAGGGAAGTAAGAAGAGGAGTGAAGTGAGTGGAGTATAAATTGCTTGGTATTTAACTATTGTTTATTAAAATTCAATTCCCGGAGAAACAGAGAACACTGAGCTTACTCTTGGGGACTTGGGGTTTCGGTCAGAGAATGATTGTTGGATTTGAGAAAATAAAATAATACGGGAAAAAGACAAGGACTAAAAAATAAGAAGAAATATTCGCCGCATGGCTGATTTGGGAGTTTTTGTGACGTGGATCTGTGGTTTTTGGAGAATGATTTTTGGAACTATGATGGGTATTAACCCAATAATAAGAGACAATCTTGATCCTGCTGACATCACTTAGCTCATGCGTTGCATCATATTTTAAGTATAGGATGCGGTTGAATTTGTTCTGTATTGTGTCCAGGTTCATTAAAATAAGATTAGCTGTTGTATTAGGATTAATAGCCATATATCAGACCATATCTCAGCTGTATGAGTACAAATGTACAATTCATTATCGCAAGAAATACAATTACATTTTATAACGCTATTCATTGTTCACTAAATATCCCTTCTCTTCTAATGTCTCTCTTCTCTACCTAATGTCTCTCTTCTCTACCTTATTCCTAGACCTCATCCAAACACAACCTAAAGCAAGATAGCTCAAGATCTTTAAATGGAGATGCAAAGTTATAACTAGAAGAGCATAAAAAATGCATGCCGTTTGAATATTATATGTGACTGCAATAAATAATGGCGTTAGAAAAAATGACATTTTTGTTGTCCTTTTCTCTTCTCTTTTGCCTTTTTCTTTTTCCTCTCTCTCTTCTGAAAATAGCATAAAAGTACACGTATAGCATTCTTTTACATAGCATTGTTGATTTTAATAAGAATCATTGCACCGGATATAATGAAAATCCAAAATATTGTTTGAATAGACAACCATGACATTGTTTTTTGAGAAAGAGAAAATGATGCATAACAAACACTAATCAATTGATTGAAATTTTATAGTTCAAGTTAAGGTCAAAACTAGAAATATACTGCCCATTAACTTTAAATCTACTTAATATTTTGTAACATAAAGAGATGCTTGGAATGAATTTGTCATGATCTTTTGTTATATTAGTTATAATATTGAGCACTTTATATTTTGAATCCATAATTTAGTTATACATTTTATTTTTAGTTTAATTCGGACCATACTTAACTCTAGTTATTTTACAAGGGATTCAGATTATGATTTAAGAAAGGTTTGATTTAGAATTTCTGAAAAGGAATTATGTTTTAAAATATATTATTATAATTAGAGAAATATTTTATAAAATTTTGACAAAATTTCCTTTAGAAGGTGAGTGTGAAGGAAAACGTTTTTAGATGAGTTCATACAATCCAATCTATGCGTTTATAATTGTGTTATATTCATAATTAAGTATTTAGTTTGATAATAATTCTAGTGTTTTGTCAAGTATAAAATTCCTCTATTAAAACTAATTTTTATTAAAAGAATTTTAGTAAATAAAACGGTTTGATAATTTTATCTTTTAGTTAAGTAATTTCAAGTTACGTTTATAGTTATTTTCATTAAGAAAAATATAATCATAATTGTGAACAATGTTAATAATAATTAGAGTTAATATTATCTTTAATTATTTTGCCATATTAATAATATAATTAATGTGATTGTTAGTTTTTAACGTGTTGGTGTTTTAATGTGTTTGGGATCATACGCATTCGGATGTCTGTACTGATGGTAATCATCTCCCATCTTTAAGTTTAAGTATTAGTCCGATTCAATTAATTACAATTTAATTTATTATTAAACCCATTTTAAGTTTATCACTTTTATTTACTTTAGTTTAATGTTAATCCTGAAATCTATTATGGACCTGACCCAGTCCGACTTTTAATTAAGGTCCAACAGAAATTAATTCCAACTTAACAATTCAGTTCGGCCCAAAACAGAGCCCAACTCAACAATTCAAAGGAACAGCCCAGCAGGCCGAACAGGCCAGAGTTTAAGTTATGGCCCAGAGAAGTAACGGCCCAGGTGGGAATAAGGGGCCCACCTGTCGGGTATAACCCAGCGGGTTAATGGGTTTCGGTGGTCAAATCCGAACCCATTTATTAAAATCCAGATCCGTTAATTTCCGCAGATCCGACCCGCTAGCCATCACATTTACAGATAAGTCCACAGATTATTTTTATTTACTTTAGAGTTTCATTTAAGTCCTTGATAACAGTTTTATTTATAAACTAGTCTAAAGCCAGTTCAAACAATTTTACAATTAGGTTCCTGATAACCAGAAACCTCACAGAAAGGTCCCTGGCAGCACTTCATCGCATGCCAGCAAACCAACAGAGCTTCGCCAGACCTGAACCAGCCTGGTACCAACCTAGTACCAAGCCTGTACCAGTCTGAGAGCAACCCAACAACACAAACAAGCCATAACAGACTCAAAGAGGAGACAACTAACGCTTCTCAACACAGAGCAAAGCATATCTCAAGCATTCACAACATAACTGAGCTAAACACAAGCACATCTAATCCTAAACAGATCAAGGCTCAACAATGGAGCAAGCAAAGCTCACATGAGCCACAAACAATTATTAGAACATATCAAGCAAGGCTCAGTCGAGCCACACAACAAGCAAACAGATCCACAGATCAAAAGCATGCCTCAACACTTTCTAACAAAACAGATCAATTCAGAGGCTATGCACGCATTCACAGCAATTCAATCAAGCAAGCAACACAACAGATCAATTTCGTATGCATGCCTCAACAACAATCACAGCACAACAAAAGAGAGAGGGAAAGGAAGTTGGTTACCAAACCGAGGTGGCAAGCAAAAAGGGAAGGAAGGAGGGAGAGGTGCTCAGCCTGGCCTGCCTCAGTCGCCGCCTGAGTCGTATCCTTGCCTCCGGCCAGCTACTAGCTGCTGCCGCCGACACTGCCAATCGTCGTCGCCACCAGAGAGAGAGAAGGTGGAGTAGTGTGGTTGGGCTGTCTGTGGAGGTGAGGCGGAGGAAACAGTGAGGTGGGGTTTTGGCGTTCGCGTCAGAGGAGAGGTGAGGGGATCTGGTGTTGTGGGTTTGAACGAGAGGGAGAGAAGAGGGAGTCAGGCGATCGGAGAGGGAAGTGAAAAGGTGAGGTCTCGGTGGGAGAGAGAGTGAAGCCGTGAAGGAGAGGGGAGTTACGGTTGAGAGCGAGTGGGAGAGAAGGAGAGGGAAAGAGAGAGGTCTCGGCTGTTGGTTTTACCAGAAAATTATCGGAACGTAGAAAATTCAGAAAAGAGAGAAAGCAATGAATTTTTTATTTTTGTGATGCTACAACCGATGCATCCTTTTTCTTATTTCTTTTTTTTATAGAAACAATACAAATTAAATAGGGAACTAACTAAATTACATAATGCACAAATCTTAACCTCCTAATTTAGAACCATCCTGTTTGCTACTCTAAATTAGCCTCCTAAAACTATATAGTGCCTAAAAACTGAAACTATTCTTGGACAACTAGATTAATCTCATCAATCTCCTCCTTAAGCTTGTTGTCCTTGAGTGATAGTCCGTATATCCATTTTATCTCTTATTTCCAAAAAATTCTGTCTTGCAAGTGTCTTGGTCAGAATATCTGCAGGTTGTTGTTCTGTACAAACATGCTGCACCTCAATCATTCCTGATTCAACACAATCTCTTATGAAATGGAATCTGGTATCAATGTGTTTACTTCTCTCATGGTGGACTGGATTTTTACTCAATGCAATTGCTGACTGATTGTCAATCTTGAGGGTAACTTTCTTAACCTCTATCTTTAAAATATCAGCCATCAATCGTGCCAGCCACACTCCTTGACATGCTGCGGCACTTGCAGCAATGTATTCTGCTTCACAGGAAGATAATGCAACTACCTTTTGCTTTTGTGAGCACCAACTTATGGGATTTGATCCAAGGAAAAACAAAATACCTGAAGTGCTCTTCCGGTCATCAATATCACCGGCTAGATCACTATCAGAATAACTAGTGAGCACCAATCCTCCTTTCTTCTTCTCGTAGATGCAACCGAAATTCAGTGTTCCTTTCACATACCGCAATATTTGCTTCACTGCAGCCATGTGCTCTGTTGTGGGCTTCTCCATGTATCTACTAACCATGCCGACTGAAAATGCTAAATTTGGTCGTGTGTTTAGCAAGTATCTCAAACTGCCAACTAAACTTCGATATAGAGTTTTATCTACAAGAGGATTTGTGCTTTTCTTGCTCAACTTCAGACGAGGTTCCATTAGAATTTGTGTTGGGTTGCAATCCTTCATGCCACTTTTCTCTAACAATTTTGTTGCATATGTGGACTGAGAGAGTGTAATACCTTTAGAGCTCTGACAAACTTCAATTTCCAAGTAGTAGCTTAGTAATCCAAGATCACTCATACTAAATAACTTATTCATCTGAGATTTGAATTTCTTTATGTCTTTAATACACTCTCCAGTGATAATTAAATCATCCACATAAACTCCAACTATCAAATTTCCTTTTCCATGTCTCCTCTTGTACACAGCATGCTCTAATGAACATCTCTCTAAAACAAGTGCTTCCAGTGACTTATCTAGCTTTGAATTCCAAGCTCTAGGAGCTTGACGCAAGCCATACAGAGCCTTGTGCAGTCTTAAAACCTTGTGTTCTTCTCCTTTTTTCTCGAAACCCGGTGGTTGAACAACATAGATTTCTTCTTCCAAATCACCATTGAGGAAAGCTGATTTGACATCCATATGATGAACCTCCCATCCTTCATGCACTGCAATAGCAATTAACAAGCGTATTGTTTCCAGCTGAGCAACAGGAGCGAAAACTTCATCAAAATCAACACCTTGTCGTTGAATGTATCCTTTTGCCACTAGTCTCGCCTTGTGCTTCACTATCTTGCCTTGAGTGTCTTTCTTTATCTTGTAAACCCACTTCAGGCCTATTGGTTTGTGGCTATCAGGTAATGAAACAAGCTGCCAAGTTCCATTCTTCTCAATAGAAAATATTTCCTCCTCCATTGCTTTTCTCCACACTGATTATGTTTTAGCTTGTGCAAAATTTGTAGGCTCCTCCTCTCCAAGCAAACATAGTTCTGAATCTTCCAATTCTATTGGGAATGTTTTCTCATACAAGCTCTTAATATCACGCTTACCCCTCGGTCCTAAAGAACTTCCATCGGCTGTCAAAGGCACTTGTGTTTCAGGTGCCGATTCTTGTAGCGTTGCAGCTGGAGTGCACGGTGAAATTGATCCAAGGGGTCTGGTTTTCGTGCTTGACATAGGTGGAGTTTGCTGGTCTTGCACACCAGAACGATACTGGTCATGTTCTCCTATTTCTTCTCTTTGTCGTGTTGTGTCAGATGCACTAGGGATAGGTAGGTAATGTACCATAAACGTGCTTGACACAGGTCTTGCACCTTCAATTGGATTTTTACTCCATTCCCATTTTTTCTCTTCTTGGAAAACTACATCACGTGTCACCACAACTCGTCGTGTCTCAGGATCAAACATTCGATAACCCTTTGTATTCATGTCATAACCAATGAACACCATTCGCTTGCTTCGATCTGCTAGTTTTGAGAGGTGAGGTGTCACCACTTTTACATGTGCAATGCATCCGAAAATTCGAAAATGATCGACACTTGGCCTGCGATCATAATATGCCTCATAAGGAGTTTTGTCAGTGACGCTTTTTGTTGATGCTCTATTCAGAAGATAGACAGCTGTTGAGACCGCTTCTCCCCAAAATTCACTTGGCATTCCCTTGCTTTTCAACAGACTTCTTGCCATGCCGACCACTGTCTGGTTTCTCCATTCAACTACTCCGTTCTGCTGCGGAGAGTATGGTGCCGCGAGGTAACGTCTAATTCCCTGCAACTCACAATAATTTCTGAACTCATTTGAAATGAATTCACTGCCACGGTCTGTGCGCAAGGCTTTTAGCTTGCAATTCTTCTCCATCTCAGCTGCAGCTTTGACCTTCTTAAATGCCTCAAAAGCTTCATCTTTATTTCGCATTAAAACCAACCACATGAACCTACTGTAGTCATCAACCAACAGCATGAAATAATTCTTCCCACCATTAGTGGCTGGACTGATAGGCCCACATAAATCAACATGCCACAGCTCAAGAGGAGACTTGGCTCTATATTGCGCCTCAGCTGGAAAGGAATTTCTATGTTGCTTTCCAATCAAACAACCGTCACAAATGCGATCCTCATGTTCGATCATAGGCAGGCCATCCACCATCTTCTTCAGAGCCATATTCTTCAAAGCATGAAAATTTACATGCCCATATCTAGCATGCCAGAGCCATGCCTCTTCTTTGCTCCTAATCAGGAGGCATTCAGGAAGAGCAGAAGTAATGTGCAGCACATATAATCGATTCCTTGTTCTGCTCACTTTGGTTAACAATCTTTGCATTCTGTCAAAGATAAACATTACTCCTTCAATTACAATTTTGCACCCATTCTCATCCAGTTGGCCAAGACTGATTACTTTTCAACATAGGGATGTAGTAAACATCTGTAAGTATGCGATGTTCACCATTAAAGCACTCAACAAGGACAGAACCTCTTCCGTGTATCTCCACAGTTGAACCATCTCCAAATTTGACTGACCCTCTGATTAGGGGTGAGCAAAAAGCTCGTAACTCGTGAGTTACTCAAACTCGACTCGTGAAAAGCTCACTTATAACTCGAGCTAAAAGAACTCGAGTTGGCATAACTCGAGTTGAACCAACTCGGTTAATCGACGAGTCGAGTTTGAGTTAGTCTCAACCCAGCTCGTTGACTCGTGACGTAATGAATTTTAAATTTTTAAAGATTATCAACATGATCTATGAGTAATAATATTGAGTTTCAAGACATATTTTGTTCAAATCAATGAAAAAGAATAAAATAGATAATAAATTTATTTTTTATATTATTGTATATATCGATTATTTTAATTTTGAAATAATGTATCAATTTAAAAATGAAAATTTAAAGTAGATATAGTCATGTCAAGTTGGCTCGTGAGTCATGAGCCAACTCGAGTTAGAGATGAGTTGAGTTTGAGTTAACTTAAACAACTCGAAAGTATTTCCAACTCGAGTTAAGCTAACTCGAGTTATAGCCGAGTTGAGTTTGAGTTGGTTCCAACTCGCTCGAACTCGGCTCGTATACAGCCCTACCTCTGATGGTTGTGTCAATTTCAGCAAACTTTTCAACACAACCAGTCATGTGATTACTTGCACCAGTATCTAAATATCAAACCTTGTCTTGTGCATCAGTAAGTGTTGGTACTACTTTATCTTCATGTAGTAACACCTCCTCGTTTGGTATTGTGTGGATTAGTTCACAAACTTCAGTCATCAATAGTGTTGGTTCATCATCGTTTTGTTTTGTAATTAGATTGGCCCTCTGTTCTCTACGGTTTGGCTTTGAGCAATCTTTAGCAAAGTATCCATATTCATTACAATTGAAACACTTCACCTTAGATTTGTCGAAGTTGCGTGGCTTTCGTTCATCGCCAGTGCGTTCCCCGTTGCCTCGACCTCCGCATTGTCCGCGCCCACGTCCACGACCTCTACCGTGATGACCTCCTCTCTTGGCGCTGCTGGAACACCCGTCTTTCTTTTCCTTTGTGCACCTTGCCTCCCACTCGGCATAGGTAAGGAGCAGTTATTCTCCCCCCTCTTTTGAGTGTTGTCGCCCCTTAATTCCTTCCTCAAAGGTTATGAGACGGCCTATCGCCTCTGAGAACGACATATTCTCAATATCGCCAAACTGCTCAATTGTTCCAATATTTGGGAGAAACTTATCTGGAACTGAACTGAATAGTTTTTCAACTATTTCGCTGTCTTCAAACTTCGTGCCGAGCGAGCGGATCTCACCCACCATCGTGGTGAGTTTCATGGCATACTCATTTATTGTCTCTGAGTTTTCCATGTGCATCTTGTTCAGTTGTCGTTTCAGCAATTGTACACGTGCCTTCTTGACACGATCTTCGCCAACCCGCATCTCCCCGATAGCGTCCCAAGCATCCTTTGCCGTCTCCTTCTCTGCGATTGCCATCATAACATTATCTGGCACAGACTGAGAGATGGCAACCATGGCGCCTTGGTCTTTGTCAGCATCAGTGTCTTCACCATCGATTACAGACCAAACCCCTAGCGAACGCAAGATTATCTTCATCTTGACAGCCCATATGCCGTAGTTCGTGTCGCTTAACATGGGATATTGAATCGGAATTGTGGCTCCTCTTGCTGCTGAATTGACAACCGTAAGTGTCTACGAATTATCTTCATCATCATCACCAGCCATAGCTTTAGAACAAGGCTCTGATACCAAATGTTGGTTTTACCAGAAAATTACCAGAACGTAGAAAATTCAGAAAAGAGAGAAAGCAATGAATTTCTTTATTTTTGTGATGCTACAACCGTGCATCCTTTTTCTTATTTCCTTTTCTTTTATAGAAACAATACAAACTAAATAGGGAACTAACTAAATTACATAATGCACAAATCTTAACCTCCTAATTTAGAACCATCCTGTTTGCTACTCTAAATTAGCCTCCTAAAATTAAATAGTTCCTAAAAACTGAAACTATTCTTGGACAACTAGATTAATCTCATCATCGGCTGCGAGTGAGGTGAAAGAGAAGTGTGAGAGAGAGTCGGAGCTCTCGAGGAGGGATTTAAGAGAGAAGGAGAATTAGGCGGTGGACGCCAAAGGAAAAGAATTGGAATTTAGACTACCTGACAAAATCCAGGGACTGGATTGGATATCAAAAACGGCAATGATCCAACGATTCAGAAAATTCAAATATTTAAAATTCAAATCGGACGACTCAAAAACACAGAAAATTAATTAGCTCATTATCTGATCAGTAGATTATAATTTTTAATTAAGTTTTAAACTGTGGATATTTTTATGAACTTGAAATTAGATTTTTAGCTCATTTCATTTATTTGTTTGCTTGAAGATTAAGAGAATATTAATATTAAATTTTCATTTCCAACTATTTGTATTATAATTTTTGAAAACTCTTTAAAATTTTAAATTGTTCGTCAAATTATATGATTTTTAGTTTGTTTAGAAATTAACAGTCATTTTTTGAAGTTAAATTTTTATCTTTAAATTTTGTGGATTTTCACAATCCCCTCATCCTCACCCCCTCTTTTCCTTTTTCGGAATGCAATTAATGTAATTGCTGGGAGGGTGATGGGAATGATAGGATTTGAGGATGATCCTTATCAGCCCGAAGTTTAATTTGATACAATATTTTATTTTCACTTTTCAATGAAAAATTAATTTTTATCCAACCATAATTAATTAAGGGAAAATATATGTCAAAATAAAAAGCAGAATACGGAAGGTTATCATAGAATTTGCTCGACCTCATACATTTAATAATTGAATACAAATAATAAAATTATTTTATTAATATGAAATATTTATTTTCACATAATTATTCTTTTTTAATATTTTTATATTGATTTTTTATTAGTATATAATAACATTCCTTCAAATAATAGTTTATCCACACATAAGGTAAGCGCTTATGCAAGTAAACAAAGCGAATTAATCTCACTCGAGAAAAAAAATAAATAACATATAATCAACGTGTGATATATATTTTCATCTCGGTTCAGCCTAGGTAGTCAGACACGAAAGTAAGCAAAATAAATTAGGCGATTTTATATTCTGTTAATTGAATTTTATTGCTTCAAAGACTCAAGAAAAGTTTTGCCTTGAACTTACCCATAATGCATACAAACTTCTGTTCAATAGATTAAGAATAACTTGAACTAGGGGCTTCGCGGCAACGCTATTTATTTTTAATTTTTAATATTCTGTGGAATTTTTTTATTCGAGGGATCATATCAATAAGTTGTACTGCACTAAATTTTTTAACACGATATATATCTAATAACACACAATCTCCTAAGAGCAAACTTTAAAAATTTCAAAGAAAAATACAATTATAAAAATTCTCGCAACATAATCTGTGTATGATATTTGAAGGAATGTCATAATTTGTGCCACAATTTTTATTTTCCATTGATCGGGTATGATATATAGTTTTTTTAAAGTTTTTCCTTACAAAGACAAAAAATAAAACACAACACTAAAAATTCTTCATCGGTATTATTGTATTTTCTATAAACTCTTAAAAATACACATAAAGTTTAAACAAAAAAATTCTATGATGGGATTGAAACAATCTAAAAGCTAAAAGATATTTTCTATTTACATAAATAAATAACCTGATTAAAAAATATTACGAACAATTTGGAAGTGAAAAAATAAATAATTTGGTATCGCTGAATTCTATTTAGTTGTGTGATGATGTATTAAATTTGACGAAAAAAAAGAAACTCAGAAAAGTTATCAAACAATAAAAAATACAAAAAAAATTAAAACTAAATATATTTTTAAAACATAGAAACAAAATATGAAGATGTTTGGAAAATTAATTAAATTATTTTAAAAGTTTATAATAAGAAAATATTATACCCATTAATTGAACATATTTGTTGGAGAACGCATATAAAATTTTTATGGGGGAATCAAATTTTTTAGGGCTTGAAATAATTTTTTTAAAAAAAACAACATATATTTTTCTAAAATTGAGAAACGGAGGTGACCATGTCGAAATAAATGGAGGGAAGAACTAAGGAGGCTTAGGCCCTGATCAAAATATTTTTTTCACGGAATTTCAATTCAGTTCAATTCAATTGATTTCATAGGATTTCGTAGGATGTTGTTAGATCAAATTAAATAGGAATTCCAATCAAATGACATCAAATCCGTTCATTTTGATCAAGAATTTTCCAATGAAATGAAATAAAATAAAATTCCATATTAAAAAAATGAGATTTTGATCAGAGTATTAGTGGATTGTGTCCAGTTTGGAGAGAGTCACCAATTCGAATCTGCTCCCGCGCGAGACCGTCCAGCGCAGCCTACGAACCGTCCGATCTGATCTGGACGGTTCGGGCCTATCAATCAGGTTACATGCACGAGGCTCATTTTGCCATTGAGATTAAATCATACGGCTCACAGCGGTGCGCTGGATGATCCTGTGCAGGACTGAATCTCGATTTGAGAGTCACACGTGGAAAATTGAGACCTAAATCGGATATTACATAGGTACATGGTATTGGGGTCCGAATCGGATATTTAAAGTCTCAATCTGGATTCGCTGTTGCGCTACACCGCGTGTCGCGCACTACGAGCCGTCTGATTTTGATCGGACGGTTCACTTTTTACGGGCCTACCAATCTAGGTTACATGCACGGGGCTCCCTTGTCCATTGGATCTTAATCAAACGGCCAGCATACCGCGCGACACGCTGTGTCGCGCGGCAGCGGATCTCAATTTTTAAAGTCTAGTCACATGTGCTGCCTATAAGGCTATAACTGGGACCATCTGACGCGGTGTACGACTGGCCAGTCCTTATTGCCATTCATTAATCGTCACGCGGTCTGATGTCTGACAAAACATTATTTAAATAAATTCATTGTCAAGTGGGACGTAACTGTCATTCACACTGTTAACCAACAATGCTTACAAGGTGTGTTTGGATGTAACGTAATAAGTCGGAAATAGGAAATAAGAATAAAAAATTTCAATTTGCGTGCTTATTTTTATTCTTTATTTTTATACCATGGTTTTATTAGTATAGGAATAAGGGCCCTTATTCCTTATTCCCATGTTGTTTGGGTTGCATAAGAATAAGAATAAGAATAAGCACGCAAACCGAAATTCATTATTCCTATTCTTTATTTCCGACCTATCCAAACACACCATAAACAATAATGGATCGGATCTAAATACACCCTATTAATATATGTATGTATTGATTGATTTGTGACGTAGATTTGCATTGAATATTATTCAATCAAAACATATATTAATCGGCAAAATTAAATCCGCCTCCGAAAGTCCTGTTCGCGAACAGTAGTTCAAACAGTATTTCAATCTGAGTCGTTCGTTTCATCATCTTCAATCCTCACCGTGCGATTCATTCTCTCTGATCTCCTTCTTCGAGAGGGTTCTCATCCCATGTGACTAGCGTACGGAGGCGCTATTTCAGATTTTTCTCTCATTTCCTGTCTCTTCCTATCTTCGTTTTTTCTCACACCAGAACCATTGGGGAAAGAGAAGAAACCCTAGCAATGGATGAGAGTGGGTATTGACCTCTCACGCACAGCAGATCACGTCAGTATCTGGATTCTTCTCCTCTGCGCTCTCTTTTCTCTTTTTCTATCTTCTTCTATTTCCTACCTCTTCTCTGTGTCTCGCTCCTCCGGCTTGGTTTCTCCAATCACAGGCAGTACGGAGAATTCCCGATCTCATACTGATCTTAGGTTGTATTGCATCTCTTTTCCCCTTCCTTATGCTGATAATTTCTTTTTCCCCTCGCTGATCTTTTCTTACTTTTTAATTTTTGTTTCAAATTTTATCATTGACAGCTAATTTTGGTATTATTGGTGGTCTCAGCGGCTCAGCCCTAGCCCTATCCCTGATTGGTCTCAAGTCTTCTCATGTTCATCACTCACGTTCAACACTATCGTTTTATGGTAATGGTATTCACGATCTTTTCCTTATGTCGCTCTCTGATCCGAGATCTGTAGCGTTCTTCTTTAATTTGCTCTTTCCTCTCTTTTTCACCCATACTGTTGGTTTTCGATTCATGTAGTTTTGCCTCCTCTTTGTCATATCTTTCTGTTGGTTTTCTTATTTTACTGCGTGTTGGGCTGATTTCGACTTTTTTGTTTCATTTACAGGTCTCGCTATTTCAGATTGGGGATTGTAGCTATAGTCTCCTCCATGTTTAGTTTGCTCAGGTGATGCTTCCTCTAATCAACTGTACTATTCTTTCAATTTTGGAATTTTTTTTGAGGCATCAGTCTAACCTCCATTATGTGTTCATTGCTTTTATCAAGACAGCTTTTTGCTACTATCCTTAGAGTTCTTACAAATTTAGATTGTTTTTCTATAATTGTTTTGATTTCGGTTTCTATGCTTCTGATAGGCAGATTTATCAAGGAACGTGTGTTCGGTTTGTCTGCAACAAATGTCATGATGTATTGTTATTGACTGCATTTAGCTTTGTATAGCTAAATAAATCACAAGTTCATGTGCTCGGCTACTATATTGGATTAGTGAAATGAAATTCTAAAAAATTAAAATTTAAGCATGGCAAATACTTATGCAATTATATTTGTGGTTTTATGGACCACAAATCTGTGCTTGGTGAATTTCATGCCGGCTTTTGGTAGTGTATATCTGTGTCTCGCACTTTTTCCAGTCCGACCACGGAAGATCAGATAGTCTTCTATGGGGCGAAGAAAATGCGGATCAGATACCCCTCGAGCATCTTGAGACCCGTCGTCACTGCCCATTCCAAATGAATGAAGGGCACTAATGCGGTTCTAAGTACCTCGAGAGTTGATTGTTTGTCGTAGGTCCTTTTTTTCCAGTAGGCGCAAGCCCCTACTGTTAATTACCTCCGGACTCAGTTACGGCCTGAGCCAAGAGTACCTCTAGATCGGGATAATCAAAGTTCAAATGCAGTAAGTGGATGAAGTCCATTTTAATAAAAGGATTGTGTCTTGATAGGGAGTTTCGGGGTGAAAAACATTGCAGAAGGGCAGCTATTTTAACAAAACCATGCAAACATGGATGATGCGATTTAATTCTTTAGTTTCCCATTTTAAGACATTTAGGTTGTTTTTACTTTACTGTGTCGGGTTTAGTGCTGTTACAGAGAATTTTGAGTTCGACACTAGGAAATTTAGTATCCTAGATCAATCCTCAATCGTTTGGGGATTTAGAGGTTTTGGGATTTCGTTCAAGTCTTGAGTACAGATGCGCTATGCCTTCTCTTGACATGAACTTGGATGATGGCCACTGACTGACTTTTCTCCTGGTCACTTGGGCATCAGATTTCAGTCTGCTTCTGGTCAAACATGCTGTGAACTTGTAGAAACAGGCTGTTAGATTTGAGTCCAACGCTAGAAAATAGGGTATTCTAGGTCAGTTCTCAATCGTTTGGGGAACTTAGGGATTTTTGAGATTTTCGTTCGAGTCGCGAGTACAGATGCGCTATGCCTTCTCTTGACATGAACTTGGATGATAATTCAGAATTGACTTTTTTTTTTTTAATCTGAACATCGGGAGGGTGTCTCCTTCAGGGCGAAACGCGATGCAGTCTTGAAGGGACGAACTTTTGACTCTTAAGACTTTATGTCACTTTAGACTTTATGTCTTTTGGGTCATTTCTAGGCTTTGTGCCATTACTTTTAGATTTTGTGTCATTGAGACTTTGTATCACTTTTGACTTTGTGTCATTTTCAGGTTTGGGCTTTTAATTTTCACTTTAGGATTTTTTTGAGTTTAGACTTTTAAACTTGCACTCTTGAATTAGCACTTTTGGATTTTAACTTTTGAGTTTAACTCTAGTTCTTGACATTTCCGGGTTTGGTTTAAAGTTCGAAGTTTTGCCTTTCGGCATTCTGGATTTTGGACTTTTAGTTGTACCCTCTGAGTTTTAGGTTTTCGGTATTTAGTTGAGATTTTGAGTTTGGACTTTTAAATTCCTATTTCTCTTCTTTTTTTTTTTTGGTGATTTCAATTTTGTTTGCAAATTTTAATATCTTGCTGTTCAGAACAAGGAATGTCAGATGTACCTGCTGTCCGGAACATAAAATGTTCGAATGTACCTGCTGTCCAGAACATAAAATGTTCAAAATGATTATTCTCTCTTTTTTTTTTTTTGCTTTATTTCCTTTTCTCTTTTTTTTTTTTTTTTAATCATATAAATGTAAATTTATCATTATTATTGTTATTATTATTATATATATATTTTTTTACTTATGGTTATCCCTTAAACCTATTAATTTTAAAATATTTTGTACTTTGGTGTTTTAGCATAACATAACACATCAAAATATTCCTCATATTTTTCTTGACATTTTGACATTTTATGGGAATTTTTCTGATAATCCAGCTATTTTTAATGCATTTTTGAAGTTTCCTGCTTTGCAAAATTTTCTGATTGGCTGTGAATCGTCGTGTGTGTTGTGTTCGTCAGAGATTCGTTTCATGCTGGGCGTCACTGAAGATCTGTGGGGAACGCTGAAGATTGGGGTTTGATCGAGCCACTTGGTTCACGCCTGCGTTCGTGCGCCGAATGGGTCGAGGTTGGGTTCAGGATCGATCCGTTGGCTTCGCACGTCGACATCGCCTCTCAGGTGCGCCAGACCTACGCAGGAGTCAGACTCGTTTCCCTCCCACTCCTTCGGCCATGCTCCTGGGACTTTTCCGTTGGACCGGACGTCTCCATTGAGGCTGCCACCAATGATTTCCGGAGGTTGCGTCGATTTCGAACGAGTCGTGAGGCGTTGTTGTTATTCCCTGAAGCCTCTTCTGCCAAGAATTTGGGACACTCCCGACGGTAGGGCGTGCTACAGCTCCAACTTGATTTAGGCTTGTAACCGTGACTGTGGTAGCGGGCTGTCAGAGAGTAGAAAAGGGATTGGCTTCGCAGGGGGATTGTAGGACATCTCAAGAACACTTTCGAGTTGTTTGTAAGTTCAATTTTATAAACCTCTTTCCAATTTTGAAACATCATACTCTTGAGTTCACTTTGGCCTGACAAGCTTGCGAAGTGAAATGCAATTTGGGCATGTAATTCACCTTTAAGTATATCCTTCTCGTCCCCTTTGCACATTTTTATCCATTACATCAATCAAAGTAATCAGTGTTTAGATGTTAAGTGCTTAATTTTATCTCTATTTCATTTACTGACCATATGTGACTTGGGACTTCAAGTTAATATCTGGCACCTACTTGTTTAGGCAATTGAATCAAAATTTGGGTTGGTGTTACTAACTTTTGTTACCACTGGCCAATGACAAGTAAATGAGACTATCTTATTCACACTAGTCCCTGACATTTCTCCATTTCACAACACATTCTCAATTTGAGTATTTTTACCATTATTTCCTTTAGAATCATCCTTTTAACACAACCTGATTATTATTTTTTTTTTATATATATTTTTTTTTATGTGTCATTTTCACACTGGAGCCAATTTACTTCTTTCTTTCTCATGTAAGCATGGTTTCACATGAAAAAGAAAACTACTTCATATTTGATCACCTTGTAACCACACAAATTTGAGGGTGAACCTGAGTAAACATTAATACTAAATGATTTGGACTCAAACACCTTAACTTTCTGACCTTTGGGGGTGCCATTTCACACACATTTCTTTTTGATGATTATGAACCAAGAAACATGATATGCTGGTTATGCAGGGACAATAAGACAAACCTTGAGATCTACTGACTTCACTTTTATTGCTTAATTTAATTTTTTTTTATGCTTAAATGCAGAACCATTATGCCACCATTTTCCCTAATGTGCATGACATTGAACCCTGACTTAAGAAACAACTAATTAAAATTTTTTAGAAATTCAGAATACTCACTTTTTACTATATGAATCATAGGCTTTACTTTGAGAATGTGAATTTTAGCATTATACCCACTCCTGGACAGAAATGAAGAAAGGACTATTTTATTACATACATTTCTTTGGGATAATGACACCGAGAGGAACATAGACATACTGTACCATTGTTGTTTTTAGCAAAACATTACTTTGAAAACTAACTTGAGGACATGACTTCTTGGACAGAAATATATCATTTTGTTTTTGACTTGTTAAAGAAACAAGAGCTTTTATTGACAAAATAAGATGAGTTCCAAGACTTTGTGTTAATTTAAAATCAGAATGATTAAACATAGGGACCTATTTTTTCTATTGAAAAGGGGACTTGCAAGTATATTTTCATAATCCAAACATACTTCTACTACTGATATGCTTTTTACTTTATTAAGTTCAAACTTATGTATTCATAAAAAAGAAGGGTATTTCACTTTAGACCCTGAACTTATCAATTTTATTTATATTTGTTGCTCCAGTCAACTTGAGAACTAGCATACTGTATAAATCAGGGTTTGAACCATATCGTGAGGGTGGAATCTATGTCACACTCCTCATAACCAAGCCTTCTTCTGATTTTGGACAGTACGTAAGGATTCAAGTGTCCTTCAGCATTTGAAACACAGAAATCAACTATTCTTTTAGTTTTGAAATCCAATAAGCATGAAAAATTCGATTATTTTAGAAATTCCCTTTTTTTTTTTTGACCCTTTTTGACAAAAACAACAAATCTAAGGATAGGCTTGTATACATTTTGAAATATATTTTGACATTTTTGGACAGAATGACCCCATTTCAACTTTGGAACTGGACATTTACCATGACTAGAACTTAATCTTTTGACACCTAATTATGGACTGTGTTTATGACAAATAGGAACATGATGATAACCATGATATGGATTTTGAGACATACATAAAGGCCAGAAACTAGCATGGCATCCATGGAGGTGGAATCTAAGTCACACTCTCCATGTAACCAGCAGCTTCTAACCACACACACTGACAGTAGAAAATTTATGCTGATGCAAATTGCTCCTATATGCATAACCTTTTGGAGACACAACTGATGTTCATGAGTGTGGAATCTATGTCACGCTCCTCACTAGCATCAGTGTAAACCCCAAAGAATAACATCAGAAAAAAAAAGAAAAGAAGAATCAAGAACAACACAACAAATGCATTTAACATCATTTTATTCATATTTTTGGAGGCCGTTACAGATTACATCTATTACCTTGATTGCAAAAACAGACTTGACTTCCTAAAATGACAGGGTTTCAACTATCTAATTGGCCTCCCCTTCTTCTTCAAGAGGAGCTTCTTTTATAGGGGATTTCCAGGGTTTGTGTTTCTCATCAGTCTGGCATGTGGCAATATCTCAGACCCTTGGAGTTTGATGGATGGTGGAGATGCACAAATGGCAAACCGACTTCCTTCTTGTTTTCTTTCTTCACTTGGTAACTTTTACTATTTGTTTACTTTCCAATCATCCTTTGACACTTGGCATTGGTCAGTCATCCATGAGGCAACATCACAGTGTTTTACTTCCTTTTACTCATTTCCCTGACAGGTGGGTCCCTGTGTCTAGATGATGGGTAAGGTTCAACTTCACTATTCTTTATGCTTTGGGGAGGAGGCAGTGATTTGGCGCCAAGATGGGAGTATACAGGTGGCATTCATCCTTGCCTTCATAGGCAGTGAGTGGTTGGGATGTTCTTGTGGAGGGGATCAAATTCTGAACCCCTATTTGTAGCTAGGTACCATGTTTCTTTCCTTTCTCCATTTGCTTTTATTTGTGTTTCTTATAAGTTTTGGACTGGAACTATCCCTAGCCTTCATGCAATTCCACTAATCCTTTTTTAACTCGCATACATTTGGTCCCAATTTTGAGGGGTAAAAGTGGAATTGATGTTTCATTTACCTGTGATCAACTAGCTGGTTTCATTTGGTGAATCAATTTTGGTGTTTGCTGTTTCATTTCCAGTAAGAGGGGTTCTCTTTTTGTCAGAACTAGAGGTGTTGTCGATTTTTTATTGGTTGAGAGGGTTGATTGGTTCAATACACATGAGAGGCATTCCTGATCAGATCATGGATTTAGGCCATAATTTTCTTCAATTTTTTGTTAATTTTCTTCCTGGTGTTGGGGAAATGTTAAGGTGCCTTCATATTTTAAACCATTTCTTTAATTTGAATTAATTTTGCCTAACTACAAACTTGTCAGACTGTGTAGCATGCTAGGAGGGCAAAGTTGAGATAACACATTTACTTATTTTTTTTTTTTTACATATTACATTCCTTTGTCCCTTATGCAGATTACTGATTTGCCCCTAGGGCCCACCATGAAGGTACCAATGATTTGCGTTTTCAGATTTTCTCTTCCTTTTGTGGCATCTGATCCCATCCAATGTTCAGAGGAAGACATCTTGATTCCATCATCTGTCCATCCATCAGATGTTGTATGGTGAGATGTATGTTTGTCTCAAAAGGTATGCTTCAACTAGTTTCTTTTTTCATTTCATGCTTTTGTCATCTCCTAATCAGTGCCTTGTACTATGGGGGACAAAGGTGCTGCATGTTTTACTCATCCAACGGCTATGATCAAAGAAAGTGCATTCATTCCTCTCTGTGTTGCTCATGCGCAGAGAATCTGCACAGTACTAGCCCTCCTTTTTCAGGTGGTAGGCTGTTGTTACTCCCTCCATTTCCCATTTTCCACCGTTTCCTTGCTTCATTTTCATACTGGACCTCTCCAGTCAAGAGATTTCCACCTTTCGTGTCAGTTTGTGCATGCATCTCTCCTCCTTCAAAGTTTCTGTACTCTATTTGCAGTCCCCGTGATGGTTTCTCTCTTCTTACAACATAACCAACACCACTCAATGTGAGTTCCGCTATGTTTATCAGTTCCGTCAATCGAGACTCTCAGTAACCTCCTCTTGTTCCTTGCAATTAACCTTAATTATCATACAATTCCTCCATTACAAAGCTACTGCAACGCTTCGTGTGCTTCAATCGGCAATTTCGCTGAGTAATTTTGCATCTTCATTTTTCCCAATTTCTATATTATGCTCGTCATTCGTCCAATTCACTGTCTGACACCTTCCGTGTCTAATGTCAATAGAGTCACGATGGAGCCCTCTATGCGACGGCGCACTCCTTTGGGGTCGCGGTTGCGTGTAGCGCCGGCGAAAGGCGGGACTTCAGTTGGCCATGGCGCTTCTCCCTCAGGTCTGTACCATCCCTTACTCTTTTCTTTCTTTTTAACAGAAAGGACTGGGCCCACGACGACGGACCAACGAACAGACGACACCTGTCCCCCTTTCTTCTTTTTTTCTTCTCTCTTTTTTTTATTTTTACCGAACGGGTTTAGGGCTATTGGGTTTGATTTGGTTTGGATCCGATTCGATAAGGTGAATTTATGTGATTTGGGCTCCTTTGTTTAATGCCGGCCCAAATATATGGTTCCATCTCTTTTTTGTATTTTTCGCTAGGCCCAATTGGACTTCAGGGTTGGACTGGGCTTGGGCCGAAACAAATTTGGTATTTCGTTATGGGTCAGTCTCGTATCCTGTCTTAATTACGACGCTCCGTTATAGTCGTATCCAGTGAATTATGTGCCAGGACCATTTATAAAATTCCATTTCTTTTTTTTTTTTTTTTTTTTTTTTTTACAGCATTTTTTAGAGGTAAACAAATGCCCCCCACCAGAGCAGATTGTGAAACATGAGTGTGAAACAATTTGCTCTGGTGCCCCTTTATATTTAAGAGATTTTGGCTTTCGACATTTTTTATTTATTTGTAGGGGATATAGGGCCCGTTGAGGAGATTTACAGCACAGTGCCTCAGTTTGACATAGCCAGGACTGGTGTGTACGGGCCGCCTGACGAAGCGATTGATTTATACATCAAGTGTTATCTGGATCCACAAGGAATCTACAAGCATCTTTATCCCAAGTGGCGACGTGCCATTCTCTATGGGAGGGACAATTTCCATGGCTTGCTGCCTCGGCATGATCGTTCTCCTTTGTACGCTGATCAGACATTCCCTCATTTGAGGCCTGACCCACCTTCTCTTACAGAGGTACGTCCTCACAGCCTTGCTTATGATTCCTTTGTGCCTGGTGGTGAGTTTCGCCGTGCTGGCGGGGTTTGTTCTTTTGAGGGTTTGTTTCTGGGTCCTACCGGACGGGTTGGTTCTTCCTCAGATTATCATTTGTTGAGTATGGAGATGACAGAGGGTCATGTTATTCCTTGGGCTCCTGGGGGTTTGAATGTTCAGGGTGAGCTCCGTTGGGTTCCGGGGCAGACTGAGTGGACCCGTTACATGATGGGGCATATGGGGCCGAAACTGACCGAGTTAGAGATATTTGGAGGAGTTACATTGGCCTTGTTTAGGTATACTTGGGATCCAGTCATTCTTCGGGCCATGGCCACCAACTGGAATTACATGGATAATACTTTTGTTCTTGAGGACCGCAACGCCACCATTGACTTGAACCAGATGGTTCGCCTGCTTGGGGTTCCCGTGGCGGGTTTGTTTTATGAGGAAAGGATTCCACCAGAGTTTGAGCTTTATGGTATGGACAGACATGGGGATTTCTTCCACAAGGATTCTCTACGGGTTGTGTTTAGGATTTATTATGAGATAGCCATGACCCGTTCTCTCCAGGGTTTGAGCCGTGATGTACCTTTCAAGGATTGGGTTGGTTATTTCATGAATAAGGTTCCGCGAGGAAAGGCCGTAGGATTCGCTAGTCCTTTGGAGCCTGTGGTGCCTGGTTTAGATAAGACCTATGTTCCTGATCGGTGTGTTCCATGGGAGGATCTGAGTTCTCATGCTTTTGATGATGAGACTATTCTGACAGCCTATCTAGCATGGTGGTTGTGCTACTTCGTAGTCGTCATTGAGCCGGTGGGTCACATTCGGCCAGGGGTTTTTGTAGTAGCTAATGCATTGGCCCGGGGTCATAAAGTGTCCTTAGCCACAGCAGCTTTGGTGAATACATATCGGTCCATGCGAGAGCTTACTTCCTCCAGAGATCCTTCTAGAGCCTATGTCACTATGCCATTGCACATATTACATGGTTGGTTCAATGTGTACTGGAGTGGGTGTTATTCATCGTCTACTTCGCGTGGTGTGCGGAGTTCGATGCCGGCTCTTAGCCTCATTGCTGGCTCATCAGTTCATCCTCCTGATCAGCTCACCGCCCATTACTTTTTTGCCAAGAGTGATCGTTATATCACCAGTTATCGCCCTGAGGCTTTTACGGGCAACTGGCCATCAAACACGGGCAAAATGTATGAGTTTGAGGATTCAAAGCCTCCTAAGAAGGGAGTTCCATTGAGGTTGCTTTCCCGCAGGAACAAGCGTTCTAGAGATTATGCTATTAGCATCAGAGAGGGTTGTTTGATCATCCGACTAGGTGTGAGGATTATCTCTGAGGTATATAGTCCTCAGAAGTGCGCTTGGCAGTTTGGGTATGATCAGGATACTCCTTCTTCTGCACTTTCTGACCCTCCCAGTAGCGTTTCTTTGGCCTATTGTGCTGATTTGGCCGCTTTTTCTTTACGGTTGGGGACTGGGATTAGATGTGTTGTTCCTGGCCCGCAGAGGATGGGGCGCATGACCGCTGATCATGATCGTTGGTTCAGAGGATGGGCTAGGGTTCCTCATTCTTTGAGCACTGAGATATTGAGGGAGAGGGTTTACCCATCTTCTCGTGTTGTGCCTCCAGGCCTGGATGCTTCTCTCGGTGGTTTCAGACCTCTCAGAGGCTCATATGGGGTTGACAGTTGTCTGATAGGCTCATCTCAGGTTACGGAGTATGTTGAGCCTCCTGTGCCCCTTGACGGCTCTTTCCCAGGTATTTTATTGAATATCCTATTTCGTTTCATTTGTTTGGTTATGGTTTTGTATGCTCATTTGGTGATTTTCTGTGTGCAGGTTTTGGAAAATGGAAGTCTGGTCATTTCTTTTTCAGAGTTGAGCGTGCCTTAGCAGGTGGATTCCTTCAGGCTGTCATGCAGGGGCCAGATAGCTATGAGCATCTCTTGATGTTTTTAGGTATTTTAGTTATGTCACATTTTGTTTTCCTTGCTGATTTTGTTGTTCCCGGCATTTACTCTACTTCCTTCTGTTTTCAGACGATGCTCCTCCTGAGGCGGGAGATGTTCTCAGTCCGATGCATTCCTGCCCCTCCCCAGAATACCCAGAGCAGCAGGCGATAGAGGCAGCCAGAGACGAACTCAGAAAGCGTTGTCGTGAAAGTCCGGATCCTTCAGAGGAGTCGGGGCAGTATGTAATCCATCGTCGGACAGGTGAAGAATTAAGTTCTGATTTCCCCATGGAGCCTCCTTCCTCTTCATTCCCTTCAGGTATGTGTCTTCGTTCCCCCTTTTTTTCTTCTTCTCTTTTTTCTATTCAGCACCATGACTTACATGTTGTTTCAGATTTTCTAGGATCTTTGGGTTGGGGAAGTGCCTCACATGCTGAACCTCAGCCCATTGTGGAAGAGGTCGAGATGGAGGAAGTTCAAGTTGAGGCGATCAACGTGCCATTTGAGGAGATCCTGCGCCCCAGCTTGATTTCTCCGGCTTCGTTTATTCAGGATAGTGACCTTTCGATTCCGGATGATTCCTTGGCTATCGTTGCTGTCGCTGTCCTCACTTGTGAGCGCGCTCCGACACCGGTCATTCCCTTGGCACTTCGCGGTTTAGGTATCATTTGTTTACTCAGCTTTCATCTGATTTTCTCTTAATTTCTTGCTTCATAGGTTTTGTTTGATTCAGGTCGACTTCCTTATACTCTGGTGGCTTTTGGTGTTGAGTTATGGGCTTTGGGTTTACGGGACCTGTGCCATTTATACCAGTTGTCCCTTCGGAGTTTCATGGGTGTTGACGAGTTGACGAGCCATGTCGTGGGCATGGAGCCGGACATTCTGGATCATGCTTCCGTCTTATGTTCAGGTACTTACCCATATCTTCCCTGTCACCATACATCTCATCTTTTCATCATAACCTTTTCCTTTTTCACTCAGGAGAGAGCTCCTCAGGCAGTCCCGCCCTCCAGACTCTCCATGATTTCCTTTTCCCTGAGTCGGACATGGTTCCGGAGTTTTCTGATGAGGCGCCACTGGACTACTCCGAGTGGGAGGCTCTTCTCTTTGACTCTATTCCTCTAGCCGTGTCTTCATCTGCTAGCGGGGCGGGTTTGCCATTATCGCCAGATACTGTGTTAGTTGAGCCGATAGTTGGGGCGTTATCTCATCGGAGGGATGTTGATTTTGATGATGATTCCGAGAGAGCTCTCGCAGGTGTGGTGCTAGCCCTTCCTTGTTTTGCCTCTCTTGTGGCGGACGCTTCTCGAGAGGTTGAGTTGATTATGGGTTTCCCTTGAGTAGGAGTTATGCAGCGCGTTGGCGCTTTTGTATCTTTTCTTTCGTTACGGTTTTAGTTTTAGACTTGGTTTTAGTCGATCGCTCCTGACTTTGTAGCGGCTGGACTTCTTGATTATATGATGTTTTGGGCCTTTGTTGGGCTCTTGATTGTAATTGATTCATGGGCATGGATTTTTTATATATTTTTTTGGTGTCATTGGGTTCATCATTTTTATTAAAGTCCTTGGATCGCGAAGCGATCATGCTCCTTGCAAACCGCCACGCCTTTTGATCTTTTGTATTTATGGGTGAATTCGAGAAGACGTATGCTTTATGGCGCCCTAATTTCCCTTATATATATAAGGCATCTTATGCACGTATCTCATATCATTTTCTTCTTTTTCTGAACTTTTCTTTCTCGGTCCTCATTTTCCATGGCCGGTGTCATAGATCCAAGGAATCCCAAGCGTCCCAGAGATGAGGGTAGTTCTTCTGTCCAAGGCGCGCCACCTTCCAAGCCTAACTGGTCATATGACCCAGGCAACCGTTATCTGTTTCGAGACGACGAGGCTTTTGAGTGTTATCAAAGTAACATTGGTGAAGGGGGGCGTGAAGCTTCCGCCTGCTTTTTCTTTCATTCTCAAGGGCGTTTCACCACCCCTTATATGAATTTAATAACAGGGTGGCTCAATGCCTGGAGCCTCCACGGCTTGTCAAGGCTTGATACTCCTTACCATCCGGATATCACCAAGTTATTCTATGCCAATCTCCGCGTTACCTTTGACCACCATGATACTCCTTCTGCCTCTTCTTATCTTTTTGGCAGGCTCTTTCACATAGGGGTGGAGGATTTGGCTGACTTGATTGGTGCCGCAGATACTTTAAATGGCTTGTCAGTTTATGCCTTTGGAAGTTGGCCTCGTGAGCAAGGGACATACCGAGGCCATTGTGAGTGGTTCAAGATACCCAGATCTGAGGCAAGTTCTGAACTGGTTTCTACTGCGCATTTGCCCGCGCTTCACCGGTAGTTTTGTCGTTTATGTGTTTTTTGTTTGTTGTTTTTTTTTTGTTTGCTATCGAAGGATAGGGTCATGACCATGAAGTTTATATGTTCTTTTCAGGCTATTTTTCTTGGTTATCAACTACATCCTCTTTCCTCAGGGTGAATTATCAGATTTGACTCGCCCAGGGACTTTGTTCTACCTTCGCTTATTGCTCCTTAAACGCGGGAAAGCTAATCTTCCCAGCCTCATCCTCCAAAACATGCATCATGTCACGAGGTTTCCCAAGGGCCATTTGCCTTATGGGAGTTTAATCGAGGCCTTGATGGAGCGGGCTCAGATTCCATTGCCTGAGACATTGTGGGGGAATCCAATCACTGAGCGGATTATTCTGTACCCGCGCAACCTGCTCTTGGATCTGACTTCTTTTGGGTGGGTGGAGATGGCTCATGGCACTCTGGTCCCTGACCCCAACTACCCGGTGAACAGTCATATCCTTCATAGGTTTGCCGCCGTGAATCAGTATAGTCCGGTGAGAGAGGCTTCTCCCCCTTCTCCAGACGGCTCAGCCATTGAAGAATCTTTCCCACTCCAGGAACACATAGACCAGCGTTTTAAGGAGCTAGACCAGCGACTGGAGAATGTCGAGGCAGTGCTTCAGTCAATTCATAACACCTTGGAGACCTTTGCAGGGGCGATGGCCGCAGCTCAGGCGCCTCCAGTGCCTCCGATATGAAGAAGTCTTGGATGTTTGATCATTTGGTTTTGTTGTTTCATTGCTTTGTTTTGTATGTTCTTTTTTGTTGTTGTTCAAACTGTGGTGACTTTGGATTTGATTAGGGCAATTTGGAAGCCTAATAACTTTTGGTCTGTTGATCTTGGTTTACGGACACCTGTTGAGGTTTATTAGTGATTTGGTTTAGATTGTCATAGGTAGCGACTTTAGATATCGCTATTGGGACAGATATTTTTGTTATTCTCCCTGCTCTTTGGTTACGGCAGCAAGGAACATACCGGTGGGATTTGTCTATTCTACATTGTTGCCTCGGTAGCTAGGACCATTCCGGTGGGACTTGTTTGCTCCATATTACCGCTCCGACATGTAGAATAGACGTTCTGGGTATGGCACGCGGTGGGTGCGGCGTGCAATGAGCACGGCACGCAGTGGGACTTTGTGCATCATTTTCTGTTGGTTGTTTTTTGGCACGGTGATAAGGGACGTACCGTTGGGACTTGTCTGTTCCATATCACTCTTTTGATGTAGTGAGATGGGGTTTTCTCCTGGCTCTTTGGGTACGGCAGCTAGGAACATACCGTAGGGACTTGCTTGTTCCACATCACTTCTTGTATGTCGTGAGATGGTTTTTTTTTTTTTTCTCCTGGCTCTTTGGGTACGGCAGCTAGGAACATACCGTAGGGACTTGCTTGTTCCACATCACTCCTTGTATGTTGTGAGATGATGTTTTTTTTTTTTTCTCTTCTCCTGGCTCTTTGGGTACGGCAGCTAGGAACATACCGTAGGGACTTGCTTGTTCCACATCACTCCTTGTATGTTGTGAGATGATGTTTTTTTTTTCTTCTCCTGGCTCTTTGGGTACGGCAGCTAGGAACATACCGTAGTCGGTGGTTTAAGGCCCAACACGACCATGGGCCCCTCTGGGTATTAGGATTTATGAGGCCTATTCCTTGACATGGTTGGCGGACATCAGCCGTGGTGTTCTCCGTTTTCAGAGGGGCTTTGAGGTTCGGTTTGGTCTTCTCTTTTTTTTTGGTAGGTTTTGGCAAGAATTACATTTTGAGTAGACAGGTTGTCTTTTCGATCTGTAACTGTTGAGGATGTGGTTTTGACTAATCCCATGGTAAATTTCACCTTTTGTGTCTTAATTTAGAGTTCAAGACACAGAACTTTTGTTCATCCTTTAGTTCGGTGAGATGAACAGGCACCTAGTACTTTGTTTAAAGGACAAAGCACAAGACTTTGGCCATCTTTTTTGGGTAGGTGTGATGGACAGATCACCGCATTGTCTTAATTTAGAGTTCAAGACACGGAACTTTTGTTCATCCTTTAATTTGGTGAGATGAACAGGCACCTAGTACTTTGTTTAAAGGACAAAGCACAAGACTTTTTTAGGGTCGTATTTTGGGGTGTAGGCCACTTGTAAAGGAAATGTTCTATGAATGCCCATAAGGACAGAACACTCCTTTTATCTTGGCCCGGTGGGACAGGACATTTTGTGTATATTTTTAGAAGTTTCAGATTTTGGACTTTGAAATTTGCTTTTTATTTAGGGATTTGAGAATATTTAGGGAGGTTTGGCTTTAACCTTTTATTTGGGCTATATTTTAGCTTGGTCTAATTTCTTTTGGTCATGTGCTTCTATATTTTGGAATAAGACGTATTTTTTGTTGAACTTGGATTTTATTTAGGATTTCGACTTAGGGTCTTTTTAGGAAATTTTGAAGGGTTTATTTTATTTAAAGGTTAATTTATTACTCTAGGGTTTTGACTCAGGGATACCCCATAGTGTTCAAAAGAACGGAGTACCCTGTCGAGCCTTGACCCGGTGGGACGTGAGAGATTTTTTACCTAAGTGAAGAGGTGGTTGACCGCCTCGCAATTGTCTGCCCAGTCAGTTTGTTGGCCGCTCTTCCTTTGGCTTTGGTGGGTTGCGGAAATGTCGGGGTAGTTTTGTCCATAATATTTCTTCAGGTATCTCCCATTTATGGAGGAGACAGGGTGTTTTCCATTTGAATCTGCAAGTAGGTAGGCTCCACCTTCATATGCTTGTTCTATGACATAGGGGCCTTCCCAATTTGGTGCAAATTTGGGACCATGGTGTCGGCCGAGGATAGGTCGCCTCAAAACCAACACTAGTTCTCCTTTCTTGAATGTTCTGGGTCTTGATAGCTTTTCATAAGCTCGCGTCATTCTGGCTTGATATAACTCCAAGTTTTGTTGAGCTGCCAATCTCCTTTCATCCATTCCGTCCAACTCTTGCAATCTCAGTTGCGTCTGTTTAGTCAGAGGGATTTGTGCTGCCATAGCTACTCTCAGTGACGGGAGTTCCACCTCGATTGGTAGGACTGCTTCTGCCCCATATACCAAGGAATAGGGTGTAGCTTGGGTTGCTGTTTTATGGGTGATGCGGTATGCCCACAATGCTTCATGCAGCTTTTCATGCCAGTTTCTTTGATTATCTCCAATGGTTTTGCGAAGGATCTTGATCAGTGTTTTGTTGAAGGCCTCCGCTAGTCCATTGGCTCTTGGGTTATAGATGGAGGAATATCTCCATTCAATTTTGTGTTTATCGGCGAAAGCCTCAATTTTGGCATTCTTGAAGGCCGTCCCGTTATCAGAGATTATTTTCCTTGGATTTCCATATCTATAAAGCACCTGAGTGGTGAAGAACCTGACCACATCAGAGGCCTTGATTTCACGGTATGTTCTGGCTTCGGCCCATTTGGAGAAGTAATCCGTAGCGGCCAATATGAAGCGGTGTCCATTTGAGGCTGGCGGGTCAATGGGGCCTATGACATCTGTTCCCCAGATTTCAAAGGGCCAAGACACCACTGTTGGATGTAGCACATTTGGGTGTTGGTGTATGAAATCTCCGTGAATCTGGCACATATGGCATCGCCTGGAGAAGTTTTCGCAGTCATTGATCATGGTGGGCCAGTAGTAGCCCATTAGTTTGATTTGTACTCGCATCCGAGATCCTGATTGGTGGGCTCCGCATACTCCCGAGTGAATTTCTTGCATAACTTGGTTGGCTTCGGTTTTCGATATGCATCTAAGCCATGATCCTTCATAGGATCTCCAATAGAGTGTGCTGTTCACATATACGAACCTTAGGGCTCTTTTCCTGATTTGTTCCCTAATGGCCCTGTTCAGAGGTAATTTTCCTTGTTGGAAGTAGTCGAGAAAGGGTTGTCTCCAGTCCTCTTGGTTCGAACCCTCGGCTATCATGACTTGTGTGATTTCCCTCCATTCTTCTTCATGTTCTCTTTCAAGTGTTTGGATGTCAGTAAACAGGGTTTCTCCCTCCTCGTTCCTTTCCTGCGGGAGACAAGGGGACAAGGATCTCCTGCGATGGACAAGGATTTGGATTTCTTCCTGGTTCGGGTCACTGAGTTCATTAGCCAACCTAGCCAATGCATCTGCTTTACCATTCAGTGACCTTGGAACTTTATGGAAGGTAATATATGTGAATTTGGCCATCAACTCAAGGGCCTTTTCATGGTATTTGACCAATTCTGGTTTCCTTATTTTGAAGAGGCCTTCGATCTGACTCAGGATGAGCTGAGAATCTCCATAGACTTCCAACTGCTCAATACCCATTTGAAGGGCAATTTCAAGTCCAGCTATCAGGGCCTCATATTCAGCTTCGTTGTTTGTGCATGGTTCGGTTAGGCTCAGAGCATGTCGGAGAATGCCTTTCTCTGGGGTGACAAACACCAATCCTACACCTGCTTGTCGTTTTGGTAAGTTTGGTTTGACTGCTGGTCGAATGGAGGAAGATCCATCGAAGTATAGCTTCCAGCAAGTTTCATTTTCCTCTATCTGCATAGCCTCCTCATCAGGGAAGTCGCATGCTAGTGGGGAATCATCAGGTATGGGATGAGCAGCTAGGAAGTCAGCTAGTGCTTGTCCTTTGATAGCCTTTTGGGGTGCATATGTTATATCAAATTCCATTAGAGCCACAGCCCATCTTGCCAGCCTTCCAGTAAGCATAGGTCGGGTCATGAGGTACTTTAATGGGTCAATTTTGGAGATTAATGTGACTTTATGGGCCAACATGTAATGCCTGAGCTTTTTTACTGCGAAGATCAAGGCTAGGCAGTGCTTTTCGATTGGCGTGTATGCATGTTCTGCCCCCACAAGCATTCTGCTGAGGTAATACAGGGCATTTTCCTTTCCTTCTTCATTCTCTTGGGCGAGCAATGCCCCCAGGGATCCGTCCAAGGCGGTGGTATAGAGAATGAGAGGTTTTCCCTGGATGGGTGCTGCCAATACAGGAGGTTTTTGTAGATATTGTTTGATATCTTCAAAAGATTTCTGGCATTCCTCGTCCCATTTAAAGGGGACATCCTTTTTTGTGAGCCTGGTAAACGGTTTGATTTTGCCTGACAGGTTGGCTATGAATCTCCTAATATACGCCAAGCGTCCTTGGAGAGACCGGAGTTGTTTAAGTGTCCGTGGAGGGGACAGTTCTTGGATGGCTTTCATTTTATCAGGATCGATTTCAATGCCTCGGTGCCGTACCACGAAGCCTAGAAATTTTCCTGATGACACCATGAAGGCGCATTTCAGGGGGTTGAGTTTCAGAGTGTGTTGTCTCAACCGCTCAAACATCAGCCTCAGGTTCTCTAAGTGTTGTTCATGGGTATGGGACTTCACAACAAGGTCGTCTACATAACATTCTACCACCTTATGTATGAGGTCGTCAAAGATTTTGGTCATGGCTCTTTGGTATGTGGCTCCTGCATTTTTGAGGCCGAAAGGCATGACTTTATAGCAGTAGATACCAATTGGGGTACGGAAGGCAGTGTGCTTTTGGTCACTCTCGTCCATTTTGATTTGGTTGTATCCTGAGTATCCGTCTACAAAGGAATATATCCCGTGGGACGAGGTGTGGTCTATTATAATTTCTGTCACTGGCAGAGGGAAGTCATCTTTAGGGCAAGCCTTGTTTAAATCCCTGAAATCGACACAGACTCTGATTTGTCCGTTCTTTTTCTTCACTGGGACAATGTTAGCCACCCAGTCGGGCGTTTCTTCTTCCCTTATGAATCCAGCACTGATGAGCTTTTTGACTTCGGCTATCACCTTTTCTTCCAATTCGACCCTCATTCTCCGGGGTCCTTGTTTGACTGGCTTGAGCTCTTTGTCAATTTTGAGCTTGTGAACTGCTATTGCTGGATCTAGCCCGGGCATTTCACTGTAGCTCCATGCGAAGCAATCCTGATATTCCTTCAGCAGTTTGGTCAGTTCATCCTGCATCCCCTGAGGAAGGGAGGTGCTAATGAACGTAGGTTTTGGATTTTCCTCTGTTCCTAAGTTGATTTCTTTCAATTTATCGATGGTATTTTGACCACCTTCTTCTAGCTCCTTTGGTGCATTTTTGGCTGCTAGGATGAATTGTTCTGTTTCTGGAGGTTCCCCTTTGTTTGCAGTTGTTTCGCCCTCCTTGATTTCAGTGATTGTTATGCGACAGCAAGAGTGCTGTCGTGGTCTTTGAGGAGTGTTTGACCCTGAGCCCTTGGTTCGAGGTTCGAATCCTAGGCCCCTTGTGTTAGCAATCTTCCCATTGAGTTTTACGACTTCATTAGAGTAGCCATTCCACATATCTCGGAACATTCTTGCTCGCTTTTCAGGAATGGGCTCTAGGCATTGTGCCTTACGAAACAATTCAACCAACCGTGTGCTGGTGGTGTCTTGAAGCTGAGGGGGAATCCCCGTCTTCCTGGTTTCCTCTACGAGCCATTGTTCCCAGTCTTCGAAGTTTGACTCTTCATTTTGAGGTTCGATTTCTCCTATTTTGACAAATTGTATACTGGGATGAACAACGTGCCCTGTTTCAAGCTCTTCTATTTTGGGTGGGACAGTGAAGGTTTTGAACGGGATGACTTCTTCACTTTCCCGAGGTGTTAGGTCTTTACAGTGTTCTAGGGGTAGGATTTCTATGGACAGAGTATTTTGCTCCTCACCCTCACTGGAATAATTTGGTTGCATTCGAGCGGGTAGGTTAATGTCTTCGGCCGTGCCTTCCGACGATCCCGTCTCACTATCACTACCCAAGAGCATTTGTGATTTTATGGCCGCTTTGAGCACAGCATTTTTGACTGCTTCCTTCACGGTTTCAGGAGAGAGCTTTCCTTGTTTGGTGGCTGCCCCCTTTCCGGATTTGGGTTTGTAGTATTTAGCATCATCCAATTCGGCTTCATGTGCCTCAAATGGTTGATCATCTCCTTTAATCACGTATTGTTTTCCGTCTTTGACATATTTAATGCACTGGTGCAGGGTGGAGGGAACCAATCCATTGGCGTGGAGCCATGGTCTCCCCAACAGTGCCTTGTATGTTGTATCAGCTTCGATGATGAAGAATTTGACTGGAGTGACCAGGTTCCCAAAGGTCATATCGATTATCGTGGAACCAAGAGCCTTTTGGTATTGGTGGTTAAACCCGTGGATCCGGATTTTATCTTTCTTTGTTTCTTTGATGCTGAGCGACAGCTGCACCAGCGTTTTTAACGGCATGATGCTAATTGAGGACCCAGGATCAATGAGGACTTTGTTGATTTTTCGGCCATAGATGGTGCCTGTGGTGTACAGGGGTCGATTATGATCAGCTGTGCCCGCCATCAGGTCCTCATCCGTGAAGGTAATGTACGGTTCCTGGTCGATCTGTGCCACCTCCTCGCGGGTTTCTTGGGCAAAATAGGCCTGGAAGCTGGCAGGGTTTTGCAGTGCATATATTAAGGCATCACGCAGCTCCTGAGATACCATCAAGGCATCAAAGACACTGAGCAGTGAGGGGATTTTCCGCAAATGAGCGACCACATTGTAATCTCCCACGGACATTTTAGGCCTGCTATCGGACCTTGTTTCGCTTTCTGCTGTTGTATTATTTCTGTTTCTTATTTCATTGTTGGTCGTTTCCCTGGGGGGTTGTCTCTCAGGTATCCTAGTGCCCGATCTCAGACTGACATTGCAGTGGTTTTTCATATTTGGCCGGATTCTAGTAGAGACCTGCCGGACTAGGTTGGACACCTTGTTTGGTTTTGGTGGTGATTTGATTTCTCTTTCCTCTGCTTCGCTTTGGTCAGTATCACTTCCCAGTGGTCTGACTGCAGCGGAGTTGATCGCCAGTACAACAGGTTCCTCTTCTGGGCTACTGTACCGTAGTTCCCCTTCAGTATCATATTCACATTCAGAGGCAGTTTCCTTGTCACAGGTTTGAGAGCTTGTACCCCGGGTTATGGCACGGCACACTTCGTCTTCTGTTTCTTCATCTGACGGGTCATTGTCATTCCAAGACCATGTCAGGCATTCCTCTCTGGAGTGCCCCCAGACTTGGTGGTATCGGCAGTACGCCTTTCGTCCGGCATTATTTTCTTTCTTTGCTTTACATGGTTTTGGTTGTCTATTTATGGTTTGCGCCCGAAGTGCCCCATTTTCAGCTTCTGGCATCTCCCAAGGGTTTACACGGTTCCTGTGTCTGAAGTGCCCATCGGAACCTCCATGTTTTGGTTTCAGTTTCCCTGTTATCTTGATTTTATGTGGTAATTGGTTGTAAGGGGAAGCATTGTCGAGCTTAACCAATTTCATTTTCATATGGTATTGCCCTGAGTGGTTTTGTCTATTTTTTATTTGTTGGGTTGAATTGGTTTCGGCATTTCTGTGTCTCATATGGCCAGACTCATATCTGGTGGGAGGGCACGCCCGCGTGCGCGAACTCTCACCTCTTTCTTGCCGACCTGTTTCAGGACCCCCGAATGAGTTATCACAGGACCAGAGGTGCTTTGATTTGTGATGGTGGTCTTCTGCATTGGCTTTCCCTTTCCCTTTTCCTGGGGAATGATTAGTTTTGGGTTTTGGCCTTTGTCCCTCTTGGATGACAATGCCGGTCTCTCCCCTTCTTTGTGGGAGGTTTCCTGAATTACCTGAGGTAGCATGACCAGATTTCATGCCCTTTTTCTGACCTGCCCCCTGTTTCTGGGCGCGGTCCTTCAATGCTTTGAGTTCCGCCTCCATCGAGATTCTTTCCTTTCGCTCGGTCTTTAGCCTGGCTATCAGGGTTTCGACTAAGGTTTGTATTTCAATATTTTGCCTGGTCATCCTTCTCAGAGCATTTGTGCAGAAATCCAGGTCTATTAGGAGTTGACGCTTTTCCCTTGAAGTAAAGGCAGCACTATCTTCCTTCGACGGCTGTTGGGCTTGCCCCTTATCTAAAGCGATGCTCGGTTGTGCTTGCTTTGACCTTGTGCGATGGGCGGGGCCATCTGTTGCAACCTCTTGAGCTATTTCTCTTGAGCTGTCCGCCGCGCGTGATTTAAACGGGCTTTCTTTTGGCTTGGCTATTTTCTTTTGAGTGAGTTTTGGTTCACTTCGTGAGCTGTCACCTTGGGTTGCTGGAGATTCCTCCTCTTCGCTATCTGTGTCGGACTCACTCACAGTTATTGTCCGACAATTTTCAGAAGTACCTTGGCATAATTCAGAGCTTTGGTTTTGGTTTTCTTCTTGGTTTTGATTTGAAGGGGCGATATTTTCAGCTTGGTCTTCAGTAGAGGTGGCAGCTGCCCCCCGTTCAGTGCCGGCATTTTCCTCTATTTCTGGTTCAGCGGGCTCATTTTCTCCATCCGCTTCTTCAATGGCCGTGGCCCTATCCCTGATTGGTCTCAAGTCTTCTCATGTTCATCACTCACGTTCAACACTATCGTTTTATGGTAATGGTATTCACGATCTTTTCCTTATGTCGCTCTCTGATCCGAGATCTGTAGCGTTCTTCTTTAATTTGCTCTTTCCTCTCTTTTTCACCCATACTGTTGGTTTTCGATTCATGTAGTTTTGCCTCCTCTTTGTCATATCTTTCTGTTGGTTTTCTTATTTTACTGCGTGTTGGGCTGATTTCGACTTTTTTGTTTCATTTACAGGTCTCGCTATTTCAGATTGGGGATTGTAGCTATAGTCTCCTCCATGTTTAGTTTGCTCAGGTGATGCTTCCTCTAATCAACTGTACTATTCTTTCAATTTTGGAATTTTTTTTGAGGCATCAGTCTAACCTCCATTATGTGTTCATTGCTTTTATCAAGACAGCTTTTTGCTACTATCCTTAGAGTTCTTACAAATTTAGATTGTTTTTCTATAATTGTTTTGATTTCGGTTTCTATGCTTCTGATAGGCAGATTTATCAAGGAACGTGTGTTCGGTTTGTCTGCAACAAATGTCATGATGTATTGTTATTGACTGCATTTAGCTTTGTATAGCTAAATAAATCACAAGTTCATGTGCTCGGCTACTATATTGGATTAGTGAAATGAAATTCTAAAAAATTAAAATTTAAGCATGGCAAATACTTATGCAATTATATTTGTGGTTTTATGGACCACAAATCTGTGCTTGGTGAATTTCATGCCGGCTTTTGGTAGTGTATATCTGTGTCTCGCACTTTTTCCAGTCCGACCACGGAAGATCAGATAGTCTTCTATGGGGCGAAGAAAATGCGGATCAGATACCCCTCGAGCATCTTGAGACCCGTCGTCACTGCCCATTCCAAATGAATGAAGGGCACTAATGCGGTTCTAAGTACCTCGAGAGTTGATTGTTTGTCGTAGGTCCTTTTTTTCCAGTAGGCGCAAGCCCCTACTGTTAATTACCTCCGGACTCAGTTACGGCCTGAGCCAAGAGTACCTCTAGATCGGGATAATCAAAGTTCAAATGCAGTAAGTGGATGAAGTCCATTTTAATAAAAGGATTGTGTCTTGATAGGGAGTTTCGGGGTGAAAAACATTGCAGAAGGGCAGCTATTTTAACAAAACCATGCAAACATGGATGATGCGATTTAATTCTTTAGTTTCCCATTTTAAGACATTTAGGTTGTTTTTACTTTACTGTGTCGGGTTTAGTGCTGTTACAGAGAATTTTGAGTTCGACACTAGGAAATTTAGTATCCTAGATCAATCCTCAATCGTTTGGGGATTTAGAGGTTTTGGGATTTCGTTCAAGTCTTGAGTACAGATGCGCTATGCCTTCTCTTGACATGAACTTGGATGATGGCCACTGACTGACTTTTCTCCTGGTCACTTGGGCATCAGATTTCAGTCTGCTTCTGGTCAAACATGCTGTGAACTTGTAGAAACAGGCTGTTAGATTTGAGTCCAACGCTAGAAAATAGGGTATTCTAGGTCAGTTCTCAATCGTTTGGGGAACTTAGGGATTTTTGAGATTTTCGTTCGAGTCGCGAGTACAGATGCGCTATGCCTTCTCTTGACATGAACTTGGATGATAATTCAGAATTGACTTTTTTTTTTTAATCTGAACATCGGGAGGGTGTCTCCTTCAGGGCGAAACGCGATGCAGTCTTGAAGGGACGAACTTTTGACTCTTAAGACTTTATGTCACTTTAGACTTTATGTCTTTTGGGTCATTTCTAGGCTTTGTGCCATTTTGACTTTTGTGTCACTTTTAGATTTTGTGTCATTGAGACTTTGTATCACTTTTGACTTTGTGTCATTTTCAGGTTTGGGCTTTTAATTTTCACTTTAGGATTTTTTTGAGTTTAGACTTTTAAACTTGCACTCTTGAATTAGCACTTTTGGATTTTAACTTTTGAGTTTAACTCTAGTTCTTGACATTTCCGGGTTTGGTTTAAAGTTCGAAGTTTTGCCTTTCGGCATTCTGGATTTTGGACTTTTAGTTGTACCCTCTGAGTTTTAGGTTTTCGGTATTTAGTTGAGATTTTGAGTTTGGACTTTTAAATTCCTATTTCTCTTCTTTTTTTTTTTTGGTGATTTCAATTTTGTTTGCAAATTTTAATATCTTGCTGTTCAGAACAAGGAATGTCAGATGTACCTGCTGTCCGGAACATAAAATGTTCGAATGTACCTGCTGTCCAGAACATAAAATGTTCAAAATGATTATTCTCTCTTTTTTTTTTTTTGCTTTATTTCCTTTTCTCTTTTTTTTTTTTAATCATATAAATGTAAATTTATCATTATTATTGTTATTATTATTATATATATTTTTTTTACTTATGGTTATCCCTTAAACCTATTAATTTTAAAATATTTTGTACTTTGGTGTTTTAGCATAACATAACACATCAAAATATTCCTCATATTTTTCTTGACATTTTGACATTTTATGGGAATTTTTCTGATAATCCAGCTATTTTTAATGCATTTTTGAAGTTTCCTGCTTTGCAAAATTTTCTGATTGGCTGTGAATCGTCGTGTGTGTTGTGTTCGTCAGAGATTCGTTTCATGCTGGGCGTCACTGAAGATCTGTGGGGAACGCTGAAGATTGGGGTTTGATCGAGCCACTTGGTTCACGCCTGCGTTCGTGCGCCGAATGGGTCGAGGTTGGGTTCAGGATCGATCCGTTGGCTTCGCACGTCGACATCGCCTCTCAGGTGCGCCAGACCTACGCAGGAGTCAGACTCGTTTCCCTCCCACTCCTTCGGCCATGCTCCTGGGACTTTTCCGTTGGACCGGACGTCTCCATTGAGGCTGCCACCAATGATTTCCGGAGGTTGCGTCGATTTCGAACGAGTCGTGAGGCGTTGTTGTTATTCCCTGAAGCCTCTTCTGCCAAGAATTTGGGACACTCCCGACGGTAGGGCGTGCTACAGCTCCAACTTGATTTAGGCTTGTAACCGTGACTGTGGTAGCGGGCTGTCAGAGAGTAGAAAAGGGATTGGCTTCGCAGGGGGATTGTAGGACATCTCAAGAACACTTTCGAGTTGTTTGTAAGTTCAATTTTATAAACCTCTTTCCAATTTTGAAACATCATACTCTTGAGTTCACTTTGGCCTGACAAGCTTGCGAAGTGAAATGCAATTTGGGCATGTAATTCACCTTTAAGTATATCCTTCTCGTCCCCTTTGCACATTTTTATCCATTACATCAATCAAAGTAATCAGTGTTTAGATGTTAAGTGCTTAATTTTATCTCTATTTCATTTACTGACCATATGTGACTTGGGACTTCAAGTTAATATCTGGCACCTACTTGTTTAGGCAATTGAATCAAAATTTGGGTTGGTGTTACTAACTTTTGTTACCACTGGCCAATGACAAGTAAATGAGACTATCTTATTCACACTAGTCCCTGACATTTCTCCATTTCACAACACATTCTCAATTTGAGTATTTTTACCATTATTTCCTTTAGAATCATCCTTTTAACACAACCTGATTATTATTTTTTTTTTATATATATTTTTTTTTTATGTGTCATTTTCACACTGGAGCCAATTTACTTCTTTCTTTCTCATGTAAGCATGGTTTCACATGAAAAAGAAAACTACTTCATATTTGATCACCTTGTAACCACACAAATTTGAGGGTGAACCTGAGTAAACTTTAATACTAAATGATTTGGACTCAAACACCTTAACTTTCTGACCTTTGGGGGTGCCATTTCACACACATTTCTTTTTGATGATTATGAACCAAGAAACATGATATGCTGGTTATGCAGGGACAATAAGACAAACCTTGAGATCTACTGACTTCACTTTTATTGCTTAATTTAATTTTTTTTTATGCTTAAATGCAGAACCATTATGCCACCATTTTCCCTAATGTGCATGACATTGAACCCTGACTTAAGAAACAACTAATTAAAATTTTTTAGAAATTCAGAATACTCACTTTTTACTATATGAATCATAGGCTTTACTTTGAGAATGTGAATTTTAGCATTATACCCACTCCTGGACAGAAATGAAGAAAGGACTATTTTATTACATACATTTCTTTGGGATAATGACACCGAGAGGAACATAGACATACTGTACCATTGTTGTTTTTAGCAAAACATTACTTTGAAAACTAACTTGAGGACATGACTTCTTGGACAGAAATATATCATTTTGTTTTTGACTTGTTAAAGAAACAAGAGCTTTTATTGACAAAATAAGATGAGTTCCAAGACTTTGTGTTAATTTAAAATCAGAATGATTAAACATAGGGACCTATTTTTTCTATTGAAAAGGGGACTTGCAAGTATATTTTCATAATCCAAACATACTTCTACTACTGATATGCTTTTTACTTTATTAAGTTCAAACTTATGTATTCATAAAAAAGAAGGGTATTTCACTTTAGACCCTGAACTTATCAATTTTATTTATATTTGTTGCTCCAGTCAACTTGAGAACTAGCATACTGTATAAATCAGGGTTTGAACCATATCGTGAGGGTGGAATCTATGTCACACTCCTCATAACCAAGCCTTCTTCTGATTTTGGACAGTACGTAAGGATTCAAGTGTCCTTCAGCATTTGAAACACAGAAATCAACTATTCTTTTAGTTTTGAAATCCAATAAGCATGAAAAATTCGATTATTTTAGAAATTCCCTTTTTTTTTTTTTGACCCTTTTTGACAAAAACAACAAATCTAAGGATAGGCTTGTATACATTTTGAAATATATTTTGACATTTTTGGACAGAATGACCCCATTTCAACTTTGGAACTGGACATTTACCATGACTAGAACTTAATCTTTTGACACCTAATTATGGACTGTGTTTATGACAAATAGGAACATGATGATAACCATGATATGGATTTTGAGACATACATAAAGGCCAGAAACTAGCATGGCATCCATGGAGGTGGAATCTAAGTCACACTCTCCATGTAACCAGCAGCTTCTAACCACACACACTGACAGTAGAAAATTTATGCTGATGCAAATTGCTCCTATATGCATAACCTTTTGGAGACACAACTGATGTTCATGAGTGTGGAATCTATGTCACGCTCCTCACTAGCATCAGTGTAAACCCCAAAGAATAACATCAGAAAAAAAAGAAAAGAAGAATCAAGAACAACACAACAAATGCATTTAACATCATTTTATTCATATTTTTGGAGGCCGTTACAGATTACATCTATTACCTTGATTGCAAAAACAGACTTGACTTCCTAAAATGACAGGGTTTCAACTATCTAATTGGCCTCCCCTTCTTCTTCAAGAGGAGCTTCTTTTATAGGGGATTTCCAGGGTTTGTGTTTCTCATCAGTCTGGCATGTGGCAATATCTCAGACCCTTGGAGTTTGATGGATGGTGGAGATGCACAAATGGCAAACCGACTTCCTTCTTGTTTTCTTTCTTCACTTGGTAACTTTTACTATTTGTTTACTTTCCAATCATCCTTTGACACTTGGCATTGGTCAGTCATCCATGAGGCAACATCACAGTGTTTTACTTCCTTTTACTCATTTCCCTGACAGGTGGGTCCCTGTGTCTAGATGATGGGTAAGGTTCAACTTCACTATTCTTTATGCTTTGGGGAGGAGGCAGTGATTTGGCGCCAAGATGGGAGTATACAGGTGGCATTCATCCTTGCCTTCATAGGCAGTGAGTGGTTGGGATGTTCTTGTGGAGGGGATCAAATTCTGAACCCCTATTTGTAGCTAGGTACCATGTTTCTTTCCTTTCTCCATTTGCTTTTATTTGTGTTTCTTATAAGTTTTGGACTGGAACTATCCCTAGCCTTCATGCAATTCCACTAATCCTTTTTTAACTCGCATACATTTGGTCCCAATTTTGAGGGGTAAAAGTGGAATTGATGTTTCATTTACCTGTGATCAACTAGCTGGTTTCATTTGGTGAATCAATTTTGGTGTTTGCTGTTTCATTTCCAGTAAGAGGGGTTCTCTTTTTGTCAGAACTAGAGGTGTTGTCGATTTTTTATTGGTTGAGAGGGTTGATTGGTTCAATACACATGAGAGGCATTCCTGATCAGATCATGGATTTAGGCCATAATTTTCTTCAATTTTTTGTTAATTTTCTTCCTGGTGTTGGGGAAATGTTAAGGTGCCTTCATATTTTAAACCATTTCTTTAATTTGAATTAATTTTGCCTAACTACAAACTTGTCAGACTGTGTAGCATGCTAGGAGGGCAAAGTTGAGATAACACATTTACTTATTTTTTTTTTTTTACATATTACATTCCTTTGTCCCTTATGCAGATTACTGATTTGCCCCTAGGGCCCACCATGAAGGTACCAATGATTTGCGTTTTCAGATTTTCTCTTCCTTTTGTGGCATCTGATCCCATCCAATGTTCAGAGGAAGACATCTTGATTCCATCATCTGTCCATCCATCAGATGTTGTATGGTGAGATGTATGTTTGTCTCAAAAGGTATGCTTCAACTAGTTTCTTTTTTCATTTCATGCTTTTGTCATCTCCTAATCAGTGCCTTGTACTATGGGGGACAAAGGTGCTGCATGTTTTACTCATCCAACGGCTATGATCAAAGAAAGTGCATTCATTCCTCTCTGTGTTGCTCACGCGCAGAGAATCTGCACAGTACTAGCCCTCCTTTTTCAGGTGGTAGGCTGTTGTTACTCCCTCCATTTCCCATTTTCCACCGTTTCCTTGCTTCATTTTCATACTGGACCTCTCCAGTCAAGAGATTTCCACCTTTCGTGTCAGTTTGTGCATGCATCTCTCCTCCTTCAAAGTTTCTGTACTCTATTTGCAGTCCCCGTGATGGTTTCTCTCTTCTTACAACATAACCAACACCACTCAATGTGAGTTCCGCTATGTTTATCAGTTCCGTCAATCGAGACTCTCAGTAACCTCCTCTTGTTCCTTGCAATTAACCTTAATTATCATACAATTCCTCCATTACAAAGCTACTGCAACGCTTCGTGTGCTTCAATCGGCAATTTCGCTGAGTAATTTTGCATCTTCATTTTTCCCAATTTCTATATTATGCTCGTCATTCGTCCAATTCACTGTCTGACACCTTCCGTGTCTAATGTCAATAGAGTCACGATGGAGCCCTCTATGCGACGGCGCACTCCTTTGGGGTCGCGGTTGCGTGTAGCGCCGGCGAAAGGCGGGACTTCAGTTGGCCATGGCGCTTCTCCCTCAGGTCTGTACCATCCCTTACTCTTTTCTTTCTTTTTAACAGAAAGGACTGGGCCCACGACGACGGACCAACGAACAGACGACACCTGTCCCCCTTTCTTCTTTTTTTCTTCTCTCTTTTTTTTATTTTTACCGAACGGGTTTAGGGCTATTGGGTTTGATTTGGTTTGGATCCGATTCGATAAGGTGAATTTATGTGATTTGGGCTCCTTTGTTTAATGCCGGCCCAAATATATGGTTCCATCTCTTTTTTGTATTTTTCGCTAGGCCCAATTGGACTTCAGGGTTGGACTGGGCTTGGGCCGAAACAAATTTGGTATTTCGTTATGGGTCAGTCTCGTATCCTGTCTTAATTACGACGCTCCGTTATAGTCGTATCCAGTGAATTATGTGCCAGGACCATTTATAAAATTCCATTTTTTTTTTTTTTTTTTTTTTTTTTTTACAGCATTTTTTAGAGGTAAACAATCTGTTATTTTTCTACTTGCCTCTTCATGTTGTCTCCTCCTGGTGTTGTAACCTTACTGGTCTCTTTTTGTATTGCAGGATCTTGGTCCTTCCACGGCGATGTCTCGCAGATTAGTGATGTGGCTTGATTTTGATAGTAAGGCGCTGAGAATGGCGAGAAAGATGCTTGGAGATGGGGACACAGAAGTGTATGACTATTTTATTCAAAAAAAAGGCAACTGAGTTGTGCCTATATAAAAATTTTATTAAACAATTCCACCCTTCTTTAGGAGTGATAGAAAGTGTCTTTACTGTCCTGCATATTTGTTGTTAATTGCAAATGATACTTATCTAATTTTCGTCTTCTTTCCTTCTTTTTGTGTCCCATACATCAATCTTAGAGTTACTATCCCATACAATTTTTCTGGGTGCTCATCATAGTTTGGTCTCTCGGTCTCTCCAGTTTGATATGCCATTTTACTGGTAGATTGATATATACATTTTACTGGTATATTGTCTCCCTTGCCCAGGAAGTTTTGGTCTAACTCAGCCTAAGCTTAATTATGTTGGGCAACTAATTTCCGACCATGCTCCAACTTTATGCGAAGAATTTCAGGTTGATTATCTATTCATTGTTTATAAGAGCAGTTTGGTAAGTATTTGTTGTCCTCATAGTGTTATTATTTAAAAGCAAAGTCAAATTCTGGTATATTTGTAGTAGTATAAACTGCAAAGAATGTGCTAACAGGATATGTTTAGATATCTTTTATCTAAAAGTGTATCGTCATGTTTATTATTTCACCTTGACCCTTTTGTCAGTGGTACTGTACTTACATCCTAATTTCAGGTTGATTATCTATTCATTGTCTTATTTCAATTGGATATATATTCTTAATATTGTTAATAAGTTAATCTAAAAAAGAGAATTCAATTTTCTATTTATTTTTTTTAATATAGCCTTCATTATAGGATACTATCAAGGAATAAGGATCTGATTTCTATGGTAAAATGAAGAAGGATTACATGGGATAACAGTTGGACTCAAAAGATGGATCATTTCTCTTGCATTAATTGAAAAGGTGCCTAATCGGACGATTCGTACAAAGAAATAACCGATGTTCATCTTATCAGTATTTATTTTCTCATTGCTATAAGATTGAGAATATATATATTTTTTATTTGTTTGCTGCAAATACAATGAAATTTTGAACTTTCAGTTCCATGAAATAATATGTGCATCATTTCAATAAAACCATTGCTAATTAAATTAGTGTGGTATGTACTGATTAAATTCGTATGCATAGGATTATGTGCAGATCAAACTGGAGATTCAGCTATTTTCATTTGAAGAATTGAAATCCTTGGAGGTAAGGAAGTTTTCTCTTACTAAAACTATCAGACCTCAGACCATGGAGAGTCATGGCACAACCTATAGTGTGTACATATACTACTTTAGTTCATTTTGATATTTGGAAAGAAGAAAACAAGTCACATTTACTTTATTTGAACAACATCCAGTTAATGTTGTCAATTCAACAAATATTAACATTATTTTATATTTATCCATAATGCATGGTAAGATTGAACTCATAAATTTGTAGAGAAAGCCATTTGGATATCATTGGTGCACCACTGTTACAGAATAGTTTGGATAAGAAATTTTCATTTTTGAGAAACTTTACTGTTTGTCAATCTTAGGTCATAACTTTTAAAATTGGTCCAGTTTATTTCTTCGTTATTTCTATGTTCTATGTTTCTAAATCCATTTTCTGACATTTGTTAAGTTCATTTATGTTTATTATTAGATATGTACATCATTGTACAATTGTACTATTTTTGTTTTTATTTAAGATTCAGTTTGATAAATTTGATTAATTTATGAGGTTTATTGGCATGGTCTCGCTACAGTTGCTCAAGAAATGTTAGAGCTGTATTGAGTCAAATATTGTTTATATATTTTTTGCTGTATTTTCTTATTTGTTGTTATGGATTTTCCAATATGCATCTATTGTTTGCCTGATCAAATTTAGGATTAACTGATGAAATTTAGGTCTTAGCTGGAATTCAATGCAGCACATTATTAACCGTTTTGCATATAAACATCCAGTGAAATCATTCAATTAAAAATTAGCCTTATATATCAAACATTTCACATATGTACTATATATATTTTCTTCATTTCTTGCTAATTAAGGTTTCACACTTACAAGTGTTATATATATATATATATTTTTACCTTTCTAGATCTTAGCTGGAGTTCACTGGAAAAATAAAGATAAATTGCAAGCAAAAGCATCAATATAACAATTATAATTATAATATATCAACAAGTTTTTTTTTAAATATTCTTAGTGTATAATTCTTACATATCATAAATATATTACGTTGCCAATCTATCAACGATCGATAAAAATGAAAAAAAAATAGATCGCGCAACGCGCGAGCATCCACTAGTCGCTGTAAAAGGGAATAGATTTCAGCTCAGCCAAGATAGAGGAATTGTAATTTTATTCAGATCACGTGGAAATTTCCTCGATTGGTGGATATGTGTGAACTGGAATATTTGATAGATAAAGACCTAGGTCATTGATATCGAAACATATATTAATCCGGGGTAAATAGATCCGGATCCGTTACTGTAGCTAAGCACTGTTGGCGAACAGTAATCGGATCTGGACCGTCCATTGTGTTGATTGCATCGTGGTCGTCTGATTCTATTGATCCGAGCCCTTCAATGACTTCCTTCGAGAGAGTTCTGGGAATATACTCTCGATTCTCTTTCTCGCTCACGTTCTCTCTCCCCCTAGACTGGTCAGATGGCATTGCCATGTGAGGCGTGTACGGAGGTCCTTCTTAACCGCTATTGGTTCCGTGAGCCATTCCTTTCATTCCCACTGCTTCTTCATTGATTTCCTGTGCTACTGGTCCAGGGAATATAACGCGCCGGTTTGCCTCTTCGATTTCTTCGTTCCGTAAGTACTTCCCTGCAATCAGTCTTTTCTCTTCTCTCTTTCTCTTTCTTTTTCTACGAATAAGAAAACCCTACATCGTTTTAGTCGCTCAGGGTTCATTTATGGTCGCCTGGTGAGTTCCTTTCTTTATCCCCTTTTTCTTTCTGATTTTCATTTCTTTATCCCCTCTATTCTGTTTGTTAGATGGATTCTGGCGATTAGCTGCTTATTGGTTTGATTTTCTATTTCTCATTCGTAGGTTTGCCGATCTAAGAAACTTTCCGAACTTCTGAAATTTGGTGCCTTACACTAATAAAACAAGTAATCTCTCTTTCCCCTCCCTATTTTACTTTCTTCCTTTTTCCGTGTGGCAGTTTTGGTTTTTTCCTTTGAGTTTACTTTAGATTTTCAAGTCTGAACTTTGCTTGGCTTGATTTACTTTTATTTTGTGCGAATTTTTATGTTCCAGGTTTCGGGTTCTGGTTTCGTGTAGCATGGGAAAAAAATATCATGAAAATTATGTATGCACAAATTTCGGACTGTTTCAACAATGATAATACAAATTAATCTTTTTTGGGAGAAAATACGATGATAGATCCTTACTGGCCAATTAATAAATCAATTTTCTGGTGTTCATTAGGTATGAAGTCAAGAGGCTGTTGAGCTAGAACTTCTTTTATTAAAGAATAGCCTTTTGGTTAGTTGTTGTGCATTCCACTTAAAATTTTCTTATTTGGAAGTTAGAAATAATGAATTTACAAGGTTTATTTATCTACTGGTGTATTAGGTTTATCTATTTACTGGTAATGGAAATTTTTCTTTGATGTGATGAAAATAACTAAAAAAATCTTCTTCTTTTTTATTTCAATGTGGAATTGCAACTGAAATTAAGTATGTGGTGCTTTCGATGTCCATAGGTGAACTAAACTTTTTTGTAATTAAAAGTACTTACATTGAAATTTTGTCGATCTCTCATTTAAAACTACTTACAGTGAAATTTTGTTTAGGTTTCTCGGCAAGCTGCATATTTAGAAAAATTAATACTAATTTCTAAGCATGTTTGATTTACCAACTTAAACTGTGGATGCAATATTTTTGTTTGGTTCTTTGGAGACCGAAACTATTATTAACATATTAGTACTAAATAGTTTTTCCTCATAAAATTAGTTAGTAATGCTTTCATGAGGACTTATTTATCTAATTTGATGCAATCATTCTGTTTACTTTGTCATGTGAGGTCTATATGATGCTTTAATTATCATCTGACTCTTATAGGCAGAGTAACAACAAGGCAACAGATGGCTGAGGTATGTTCAATTTGATGTCGTTACCGCCTCTCATCAGTTAAAAAAGTTGACATTGTCATTTTCTTCTTTGACATGACACTTAAATTGAGCAGATCGATTCTTTGTACATTACCTCGCTAATTCAATCTCTACTATAAATCTCTTCTCTATTAAGTTTCTAATTCATGGTTAAGCTACTCATTTGTTCTTTTGACGAATCTCTTTGGGCCACATATCTCTGTTATTCACTAAATAGGAAAACATTTTTAGCTCCATTTAGCTCACTTATTGAACTGCCATTTATGTTACTTCTACTGTTTTTAGTCCAATTCAAACTGCTGATTCCTCTACTCCTTTGAATTGCAACGGGTGCTAAGTTGTAAAAATAACACACAATAAGTGATTTGATGAGATGAGTTTGTGTTGTTCAGTTCGATAGCCTTTTCTTTTGCTTTATACCATGTGAATTGTAACCTTTTCTTTTTTATCCATGTTGTAGTTTAATTGAGAAAATTGATGAGATGAAGAGAGCACCAAATCACTTAAAGCAAGCTACTAAACAAAGACAGGAGGTGCCTCCTTTTTTTTTGCCTATGTTTAATAGATTCAAGTACTAACACATAGTGTTCATAAACTACTAATAGTGCTAATGTGTTACTTATCACACTAAATGGCGCTGATGAATCCATAATTAAAAGTTAAGCAGAATTATGTAGGGCATTTTTCGAAATGGTGCACACTTGGTTTTTGTGTCAGTTCGTGTCCAAATTTCCTTGATAGAATATAAAATAATAATTCCAATGCAAAACAATTGAATATGAATGTCTCCTAATTATATCTAATTTTGTTACAACTTATAGAGTCAATTGGTCTAAATTCATTTATATGAGAACATTGCAGTCGATTAAGTAAAAATTTCCATTGTATCTATTTACATAATCTGTGGTTAACATGCACTGTTCAATTTCACAGGGTAACTTTATTACAGTTTTAAAAGTTACAATCAAAAGTCAAGCTCAATGTGGCTATAGAATCAGCTTCCTTTCGAAGGGTAAAATAGTCTATATTTTTTTACTGTCGTTTACCAATAAGCTCTGCACTCTTAGTTTGCTTTTAGGGTGAGATATGGAGCTGGCTTTTTTGGTCATCTGTTCAGAATGTTTGGATTGGTAATATCTATCATTTTTCTCTTATATATGCAAACAAGTTTTAGGAAATGTTCTCATTGCCTTCATTTACAGCTAGAGTAAGTGTGCTGATTTGTATTCAGCCTGAATATATGTTATTTCGCAGTTAGGAGTTAATCTAAAAAGGGACAACTACATGCGTTAAGGAGAAGAGAAACAAAATATTATTAGTTTTTTTATTATTTCAAATCATTACTAAATTTTTTTTGTGTGTGAAATTTTATTTTCATACTAACAAAAATTATAAAGAGTTGAAAAATACAATGCATTCGAAATTCTAAATTTTTTGCATTCAATTTGAAGTGGGTTTCCGTTAACTGAAAAGTAGCCCAAAATATTCATATGATTTCTAAATTTTTTGAAGTAAATATATGATTTTGCCGTTTTTTTGAAATTAAAAAATATTGTTAGTCATCCAATCTAAATAGATGGAATGAAACTGATTGTGCAATGCTCTCGCACTGCTGATCTTATTATATGAGATACTTTTCTATAGCTGAACATTATTATAGTGGTCATATTATTATTATAAGTATTTGCGCAAATAAACAATCGATAAAAAATATAGATCGCGCAACGCGCGAGACCCCGCTAGTTATTATTATTACACTCGGTAATGAAGGGAGAATATGAGAGTAAAAAAAAAATTAATAATACACAAAGATTTTTAGAGTAAAGAAGGTTCCGTTTGGATAATATGTGGGAAGAAGGGAAAAAATAGAAAGGAGTATTGGAAAGTGTGTAATTTTGTGAAGAGTTTGAATTGTTTATAATAAATTTATTTTTTTATTTTCTTTTTCTCTTCTTCTCACACCTTATCCAAACAGAGCCGAAGGAAAGAAAATTTGCACCTTGCGCATCCAACTGTTAAGTCTCCAATTTGCACTTTTCAAATTTTCTCTCAACTTTTTGGGCTTTATGAACCTTTCGAGCAGTTTGATGTAATGTGTTTGGGAACATGCACGAACAGGGGTGAACAGCAGTTAGTGAACATCTAGATCCCAAACCCAGTTCGTCCCCAGTTCGCAAAAGATGGAAAATTGAAAACAAGAGGTTGTTTGCTGTTCGCGAATAATAGTTCGTTGTTTAGTTCGCACCAACTACTGCAGTACTGGTAATTCGCAAACTGCTTGTTCTCCACCGTTGTCAAACACACCTACTATTCCTATAAGTCTGTACTATCACAATATACTACTACATGCAAATACAAGTCATGACAAAAAAACCCCACTATGCAATTTTAGTTGTCCAAAGACCAAAGTAGAATTTTTATCTCAAAAGCCCTCACTTAAGGAAAATTTTTATCAAAGACAAAAATACTTCTAATATTTTTAAAAAGGACAAAAGAGCACCATATTTTTTAATAACAGCACAGTTATAGCGGCACTAACATTGCCGCTATAGCGAAGCTGAATTTTTTTTCATTTTACTTTGCCTATAGCCGCATTAGTATTGCCGCTATAGGACTTCTCTTTTGTTTTTTAGCTGCCCATTTTGCTTTGTTTTTTTTAATGTGGGCCAATTTGTTTTTTCGTTTCATTTTGTTTTTATTTTTACTTCGTTTATTATTACATGAATCAATTTTAATGCAATTTTACATAATATATATATATATAAATATGTATAATTAATATTTTTTAAATATTTTAATTTTATTTGTATGTAGGGTTCTCTAAAATGACACGACATGATCGTATTGGCACGCCACGACACAACACAAGTACGAAATTGACACGATACGATCGTGTTATCATGTCATGTCATAATCGTGCCGTGTTAGCGATCTTGAAAAATTAGCACGATTTGACACGACATGACTAACACGCAACATGACACGAAAACACGAATTTAATTTTTAACATTGCCAAAAATAACATCATAAATATATTTTTTTATTTGCTTTTCTAAAAAATTGTATTTAAATTGATTTTATATTAAAATTCAAATTATAACAGTAATTTATTTTTTTAACGTATATTTACTTTTTTTAATAATTTTATTTTTATAATCTATTCCAACATTAAAGAAATGAGCTAGTAAAAAAAAATAAAACCATCAATTAATCTTTTAACAAAAATATTCTGACAATTTTGTACTGATATATATACTGAGAATTTGTAGAATAATCAAATAAACTGCAACAATATATTTTTTCATCATTTTAATATTTTAACAGTTTTTAACGAATTATTATAAAAAATAAAGAAAAGTTTTTGACATGATGTGTCAACATGACACGACACGATCTTGTCAGTCGTGTCGTATTAGAATGCGTGTCGTGTTGTCTCTTCTCACCACTCAGCTCGACAATACACGATTGTGTCAGTCATATCGTATTAGAATGTGTGTCGTGTTGCCTCTTCTCACCACTCGGCACGACAATGCACGATCGTACCAGTTGTGGTGTGTCCTGTTGACACGTCTGTCAAAAATTTTTCTTTATTTTATATAATAATTTATTAAAAAATGTTAAAATATTAAAATATTAAAATGAAAAAAATAATATTGTTGCAGTTTATTTGATTATTCTAAAAATTCTCAGTACAAAATTGTCAGAATATTTACGTTAAAAGATTAATTGATAGTTTTATTTTTTTTCTAGCTAATTTTTTTATTGTTTGAATAGATTATAAAAATAAAATGTATTAAAAAAAGTAAATATACTTTAAAAAAAATTACCGTTATAATTTGAATTTTAATATAATTTTTTTTAAAAAACAATTTAAAAAAATATATTTATGATGTTATTTTTGGTAATATTAAAAATTAAATTCGTGTTGTCGTGTCATGTTTGTATTGTGTTAGTTCGTGTCGTGTTGCGTGTTAGTCGTGTCGAATCGTGTTAACTTTTCAAGATTGTCAACGCGACACGATAAGACGATCATGTCGTACCAATTTAGTACTCGTGTTGTGTCGTGTCATGCCAACACAATCGTATCGTATCATTTTGGGGAACCCTACATACAAATAAAATTGAATAATTTTAAAAATATTAATTATACATATATGTAAATATTATGTAAAATTACATTAAAATTGATTCATGTTATAAACAAAGTAAAGTAAAAAATAAAATAAAACAAAAAAAAGAAATATGGCCGATATTAAAAAAAACAAAGTAAAACGGCAGCGGCAAAAAAAAAAAACCAGAAAAGTCCTATAGCGGCATTCGTATTGCCGCTATAGGCAAAATAAAATGAAAAAAAAATAAAAATCCAGTTGCACTATAGCGGCAATGCTAGTGCCGCTATAGCTGTGTTATTATTAAAAATAACAGTACTCTTTTGTTCTTTTTAAAAATATTAGAGATATTTTTGTCTTTCATAAAAATTTTCCCTCACTTAACTTGTTCATCAAAAAAAAAAAAAAACTTAACGTATTCAAAAGCTGCATTGGGAAGCGGATTCCAGGTCAGCCATGAGCCCATGAATCATGGTGCCTGCCTGTACACCATAACGGATATACATATATACTTACCCCCCCCCCCCCAAAATAAATAAATAAATAAAAAATTAACTAAAGTTAGAAACACCAGGTCATGTTTTGTAATTGGGATAAAGCGACAAAAAAATTACAACAAGTTGCAGTCATAATTTAACACCAAAGAATCTCCATTATTGTTAGAAAATTTTATAAATGTTAGTGCAAGTACTGAATGCATTTAGACCCTTTTATGAATAGCGATCACACACCAGCAGAAACTATTCAACAATAAGTCAATATATAACAGCATACCAAGATCCAACAATTTTAGTAATAAAATCGAAATTTAATAATATTTTGATATTATTTTTAACTTTTTCGGTTCCTCTCCTCTATCGATTTCTCGGCCAAGATCCAATTATTACATTGTGGGTCTTTCTGGATGGTTTCTGGTGGTGTCTAACTGGCATTAGCACCTATGAATTATGATTAGGTAATAGGTCTAACTTAGGGTGCATTTGGATCGTTGGAAGAAAGAAAAAGAAGAAGGAAGAAGAAGAAAAAAAATTATAAACAATCCAAACTCTTCACAAAATTACACAATTTCCAATATTTCTTCCCACTTCTTCCCTTCTTCCCACATCTATCCAAACGTAGCCTTAGAGATGCACCGGTTATGTTTACTAATTTCTCTAATCGCTATTACCACCTATGGTTTTTAATTTTACTATTGTAACTTGTATGTTGTTCTAATTTTCTTTTTATTATGGAACAAGTATATGATTCATTTCTGTCCAATGATTTTTTTTTTTTATTCACTATCGCTTACATTTTGTTCCTAACTTCCTATTCGTATAAAAGATGAGGCGACCAAAAAATTACGGGACCCAAACAAGGAAGGCAATCACTAAATGTGAAATATTTTCCTTTCCAAAAATCAGAAATCGTTTGGGCCCTTTTCTTAAATTTTTTTAATACCTCTTGTATAACTTTAGCATATTTCAGCTTCTGTAGAATATGATCCGTTTTGAGTTTTTGGGATAATATAATTCTTTTGAGTTCGTGATAATTCATTTAATTCTCACATGTTCTTCTTTTTTCCCCCCTTTTTATTTTTTTCCTGAAATTTCATCAAAGGCAAGTTCGCTACTATAAAACGATTTGGTCTCGAAAATATAAATTCATTTATTGTGTGACGTGATCAATTGAATAAATATGAGACATTCTATACATATCTTTCATCAATGTCGAATGTATACAAGCGAAGATATCAGAACCGACCTCATCACTTGAAAATTTCACTAGTAGTGTGCGCGCACCTTTATTAATTGTGACTTGTAACATGAAAATATTAACCATTACATTTTCAAGAAGTAAACAGTGGAATGTTCTGGTACCATACCACTGAGCAGCTTTTGCGGTAATAGTTCATATTCCAATCAAACAGTCGATCGAACGTTTGGGAAGAGGCCCAACTTCAGCCCAGGAATGTCCAGCCCATGCTAGATCAGGGACCTGGTTATAATTAATCTTCTTTCCTTGGTATTTTTGGAAGGCACATTATTATTTTTTTTTTAGGATCAGGTGGCAATCACCACATCAACAAATTTTATTAATAAAAAAATATGTACATGATTGGAAGGCAAATTAACATTGATATTGATGTCTTGGCAGCCGCTGCTCAGCTATAAAAAAATAAATAAATAAATAAATTGATATTTATATATACAGAAATAATTAAAGAACATGAAGTGATATTTATATATAGGCACCCTTGAACATGCATCTCCTCACTCCACTTGTACAGACGGTGATGTTTGTCAATTTATAGTATGTAACTGGTGTAATCTCGCCGAACCACTTCAACTTGTTATTGTTATAGTACTGTGTAATTTTCTTAGCCCATTTTTTTTTTTTTTTGGTAGTGAAAGCCCTTAGGCAATAATTGAATTGAACAACAGAGTCATTACATGAAACAACAATCGCCTATCCTACTAAGAAATTCCAAAATTAAAAAGAGGATAGGTATAACTATTACATGAAACAAACCCTATTACGCGCATAATTTGCTAATAAATAAGCCTCTTCATTCTGTTAAGTGTGCACACAAGTGCGATAAGACTTATTTTGGATTTTGGTTTTCCTAACTTTCTGTTTTTGGTGGGTTTCATTATGCATCGTTAAATTAGTAAATTAATTAACAGACTAGGTTGGACGGTTAATTACTTGTTGATTGTTTATTTCTGGCTCCGCCCCTGATTATAGGTCCATAAAAAAACATTGATATTCCTATATTATTTGGCAGGAAGATAGCTTGCCAACAAAATTTACAGATATACGCAGACAACTTATCAATAAAATTTTATGATATTTCGATGTTATGTAGCAGTATGAACAAATATTAATTTGCAACCGTTAAAATTTTTAATTATACGCATCAACGATGCATGCCGTTTTTCACATGCATTACACAAACAGGGGCGGAGCTAGAAATAATAGTCTAGGGGGGCAAAAATGCAATTTTTAATGACCGGGGGGGCAAATTGCTTAATTTCTATACAATATTACAAAGATTAGTAATACTAATACACTAAAATCTGAAATCACAGGGGGTGCAACAGCCCTTGTCCGCACCCCTATTGGCTCCGCCCCTGTACAGAAACCAACTCTAACTCTGTCACATCTAAAATCCACTCTTTTATCATCTAATGCTATCACCAAAGCCCCATATTCCTTGAATAGATTTTGAAACTCACTGAGAGTTTAATTGGGAAATTCCAGATTAATTTGAACCTACACAGAGAGAAGTCCTCTATCTTCATTATTTGCTGGGATCCCAAGCTCTAATCCTGACTTATTCTCCAAGCATAGGCTCTATTGCGCGAGAGCATAGGCATGCTAATGCGGATCTGGTGCTTCGATCAGTTACCTTCAGTCTTCAAACGAACGCACCATCCACTTCCAGTCAGATCTAAGCAATTTCAACATGGATTTTAGCAGTCCCAATCCCAGCCCCAGCTAATGTGGATTTGAGCCATCTATAAATACTCCAATTCCAGGAGTGTTTTCTACAGTGCAAGGGTGATGTCAGCATAATCTTTTCTCCATTCTATAAGACAATGGACACCTCCATTTCATAATTTCAGATTAAATATAATTTAGTTTTTAAATTGTTTAGGTGTTTTTAAAAATTCATTTGGTTATGAAAATTTATATGTGTGTTCACAAAAATATAAAGAATTCATGAATATAAAATGTTTAATTTATAGAGTTATAAAATAATTTAAATAATTTTCTGAATCTCATAAATAAAGTTTTCGTATTAAAATTGTTTGGAGGCCTTGGAAAAATCATTTGACTATCAAAATTTATTTTATTACTCACAGATATATGAAAAATTTAATTATGTAAAATTTTATAATTATAGATTTATAAATATATTAAATAATTTTCTTAATCTAATAAATATTGAATCTCCACAATTTCATAAATATCATTAGATTTTTAATTATTCAAAGAAATTTATAATTTTTTTTGTGCATAAAACTCTATATAAATAATAGCAAAATTACAACAAATCCAATCATGCTACATAACTTTTTTAACATGATCATATAATTTTTAGCAGTTTTCATCTTTTTAAAATTTTATAAATTCTATAGAACTGCATAACTTTTAAAATATTTGGCGATTTTTTAAAATTAATTTTTTCATCAAGTTTTATATGAATAGTAATTATGAGAAATTCATTGTTGCTAAATAATTTAAATTATTTGTAAGATAGTATTTAATTTTATTGGTATTCAATTATTGATTATCGATAATTAAAAAATAAAAGTTTTATCAAATTGGTAAAACTTAGAAAATTTTTAAGATAGTTGGTTTTGTCCAAGATGAACACAGTAGGTTTTGTTCTCATAATTCTAACACTTTTTAACAAAAATATTTAATGATTACATGTCACCCTTCACTTTCTATATATTAAAAATGATAGAGACAATTAAGGTATCGTGAAATTAAAAATCTCCAAAAACAATAGTTCCGATATAAATGATAAATATATTATAAATGGCATACATACAAAACTATGCAATTAATTACAATCAAAAGATCAATTGTAAGATAATTTGGTGTTTATTCAAATATTTACAATCACAATTCTAGCCTTTATAAAAATTATAAGTTATCTTTAAAACTCCCCTCATCGCGCGAAGCGCGAATCTAAAGCTAGTTCATAACATATTAAATTAGCATTTTTTAAAAAATTATGAAAAATTTAAAAATATATAAAATTTCGTTGGTAAGGAAATTATCTTGGACGGTTTGTATTTATCATTTAAACTTTCAAAATTGAAATATGAGGGGATTCAACCGGGAGTCCGGTCAAATCAATTTGATTGTATCATTTCTCTCAATATATACAATATAATTGTTTGTTTATTATGTTGGATTTAAAATTTACATCTCATTATGCGCGATTTGTCACAATTGATGAAGTTATTTTATTAATAAAATATTGTTTTCTTCTAATCTCTCATTAAAAATAAAATTATTATTTTGTTTCCTTTTTGTCTGTTTTGGAAAGTCAAAACTAGGCAAATTCCTCGAAGTTTCCTCTCGATTATTAATGTGTGAACTCGTATTAAAAATGTTAGTCCAAGTCATCAACTTATTATATGAATTAGACAACACTAGGATGCTGAATTGCTGACCATAATCGTAGGTAATGGCATGTGTTGAGGATAAGTATATTCATTCTAAGCACGTGGATCGTAGTGCAGAAAGTTAATTTGTGAGGTTTGTATAACTAAAATAATTTTTCAAGCAGCGAAAATAATCACAACACAAGAACCAGTGGTAATAAGCAGACATCATGCAAGAGATGGGAAAAAAAAATCATCTCTCTTTCTGAATCGTATAGGAAAAGGTTAGAACCACTGACTTTGGAGATGGTGGCGTGCTCTCCTTCTTCTCCTTGCTGCATTTTAGATACACAAAGATTAACCAACTTCCAAATTAATTTATGCTAGTAAATTAATGGAGATATTTTAATCATTTGCTCCCTTCTTCGATTAATTTACTAATTAATAGGAGTTCATGAACTAGCTGTTCCAAGCACGTTCCAAACACCATAATTCATGAACGTACCTGAGCCTCCGTTTGGATGCGTTGAGAAGAAGTAGAAAGAAGGAAGAAGAGAAGAAAAAAAATTATAAACAATCCAAACTCTTCACAAAATTACACACTTCTCAATACTTCTTCCCACTTCTTCCCTTCTTTCCTTCTTTCCACACCTATCCAAACGGAGCCTGAAATAATTTATCATAATGGTTTATAATTAATTATTTAACTTATCATATTTTATATTCTCCAATACAAATAAACTAAATATAATGTAGTGTTGGTTAAGAGTTTCGTACTGTGAAACTCTTGGAGGATTGATGTAATGTTGGCCATAGAAATAAATTACCATTTATTTTCAATAATCAAAAGAGATATTTAGCAATACATTATGATTTTCAATTGACATAAATAAACATTATACTTTTATCTCCTACATAAGAAATATATAATTTTCTTATTTGATTCTTATGTCTCATTATAGCAATTGTATAATCTTCAATTCCCACAAAATTGGTGAAGAAATTATATTTTGCGCAGGGCAAAATTGGAAGCATTTCATATTTGAATAGGGAAAAATGGGTGAATATGCTATTCCCACAAAATGAAGAAATTAGCTCGTAAATGGAGTTAAAAATGTTTCCAGAAAAACGATAAAAAGTCAAAGAAATATTGAAAATAATGATTAATTTGTTGGATTGTGAATTGGTTCAGATTCTCATTAGGTACTTTCCCAACTAATATTTTGAAAAATAATAATAATAATCATGATATTAATATTTATAATTATGAGTTCGTGACGACGACAATGCTGATTATTAGTACAATTATATTTTAACAAAAATTAGATGGACAAATATTATTTTATTCATAAATATACTATTTCACCATTCTATGTTCACAATGCTTATTCATTAACATATTCATGCCTATTCACGTCAAATAAGCATTATTTTTGTTTTCAATTAGAGTCAACATTACAAGTTTATATTCGATACTGAGTCTACAAAGCTGTCAAAATTTTTTAGAAAGCATATGTCTAATAATATTTTTTTTTGTTGTTAGTACAATTTTAACAAGTCTAAACAGCACCTTTAGAAACATTCAATTAATGGCTATTCAATATTTATCTTAATGATAATATAATTTAAATTATTACAAATTTGTATTAATCTAAACCCAATGAAATAACTTACTGCACTAGAAATTTATCACGAGTACGCATTTTTTTGTAATATTACGAGTTTAGAGTTTAGTTGATAAATTTCGCATATTTTTCCTCCCTTCATTTTTCTTACTTGAGGCTCACTCTCCTTCACTTTCACCATGAATAAACTCTGTCTTACAACTTACAACAACATAATAAATACATACAACAGCAAGCGAAAATATGCAAATTTTAGCTGAACAAATAAACAAATTTAACATATATAACATACAAAATAAACATATATGAAAACAAAGTGAACATCTATACAAATTGCTAAATAAACATAAATAACAATATTCAACATACAAATTGAATACATAAGACAACGTAGTTAAAATATCCAATAAACAAAGTGCATAGATATAAAAATAATTAAATAAAACATAAAATGAACAAATTGAAAAACACAAAGTGAACACAAAAATACAACAAATAAAATAAAAAATAAATTAAAATAAAGTGAACAAATACATAAAATAAATTGAGCATATTACATCAAAATATTGCCCAAATATTTTGAGAAAGATGGAGCAGATAAAGCACTTAGGATAAAAAGAGAAATATTCCAGATGTGCAGAAAATGTGAGAAGATGAATCAAAATGGAGGAAGAGGGAGAAGGATGTAGCTGAATGCAGGTAGGGGATGGAGAGAAGGGAGACACGGAAGGGAGAGATCAAGGGTTGAGGGAGTGCTGGGGTGAAGATAGATCTAGGTGAGAGGAGTAAGCTGGGGTTAGAGGGAGCGCAAGGGTGAAGGAAGAGAGGGAGCGTTGGGTGAAGAAAGGGATTGAAGATGGAAAGTGGATGGCGATAAGCAATTTCACAAAACAATTCTACAGAATGATCCTAGAGAAATTAAGCTTGTATAAAGCACATCCCGATGACTATACTTCGCTGATTCAATCATAGAGTATGTTATTTAAGAACTCCCAAAATACTAACTCCAGCTAGTGTTCTTCAATCATGCGTTTAGTGTATCGTGTCAAATACGATTATTTTAAAGTCTTGTGTCATATTTTATTGACACGACTTACTTTTTTAATTATGTTGTGTCGTTATGTCGAGTGGTGAATAAAAACAACACGACATGTATTCTGACATTACACGACTGATATTAAATTTAATATTAATCACGAAACATCTTTTATTATTGATCCGACGGTTCGGACAAATGTCTGCATAGAATATGGCCATTCAACAAGTCACTGTCATGCTGACCTGGAATCCACCGCGTATTGCAGCCTTGGGAATATATATATATAGCTTATGCACCACCAGAAACCACTAAAACTGAATAGCATATGAAATATAAAACTTTGACAACCTTGTAAGCATAATATTAGACTCTCTGTTCAAGGTCTGCCTGTACAAATTCTGCTCCTTATCACATACATCATCATCCAAATTCATACTTTAGACACATTCTTCCCAAAATCTTTCACTATCCGGCGATGGGTTCGTTCTGCGAAGGGATTTTTACCGTGCATGTAAAAGATTTCTCAGAGCTTGCAAGCCATGGCGAAGCGAATGAAGCATTGTTAAAACAAAGATGCTTTGAAAGGATGCACTTTGCTAAGTACGGACCCTTTACAGTAGGGGACATGATCAAAGTTGAGGTACGTATGTACCCAGTAGGAGGTAATGTGCAGTGTCATGTCTGTTTGTTAAGTCATGCAGATTTGGTCAACAAGTTTTGCTGTGATTGCCTGTTTTCCGACCCTAAGTCTAATAACTGGAAATTTAGCAGTATTAGGACTAGTGAGAAGGTGTTCAAAGCAGACACCATTGGTGCGGGACTGGGCCTTCCCATGGTGCAAGTAGATTATTTCCAACGGTCATATTGGGATAACTCGGCGCTGTTTAAACTCGTTTTATGGTTCATTCTGGATGATTCGAAGGATGTGCCAATAAAGCCTAACCAGCCAAAGGTTTGTTCTCCAGACTTGACCGCCGCACTCCTCACTGGGGAATTTGCGGATATCCGTTTGGTTGTAGATGGTCAGACATTTCCTGCTCACCGGGCTGTTCTTGCCGCGCGTTCCTCTGTGTTTCGATCAGAGTTTCTTGCTCTCCATGATGACCTGTGCCACAATGGTGTATTCGTATCCATTCAACGGCGTATTGATGCATTTACTTTCCAGAACCTGATGCACTTCATTTACACTGATTCCGTGCTCCCTGCGTTTGACGAGCCTGCAACCTCCTCTCGACAGAGGTATCGCAGATTGTTTATCGCAGCGCACCTTTTTAAAATAGAAGGGCTAAAGAAGTTATGCGAGGAGAAGCTTACTGTGGCTGTCACAGAATGCATACTGTCTGCTTTAGAGTTGATCGACTTTGAGGACTCTGGCCTGCTGCAAATCGTTCAAAAAGATTGTGACAAAAAGCCAGAAACAATCATCTCAACTACAAACGAGCCTAAAGTTGGCGATCGGCTCTATGGTACTTCTATCTCGAAATAGCATGCCGGAGAGCAATCCAAGTAGCGATTATAATATTTGTTTTATCAGTCTTATTAAAGTTGTTGCTGTTTGCTTGATTGAGGTTGTTTGTTTGTCTCTTTCCATCACCCCGGGCCCCCGGCCTTTCTGTTTTTTCCTTTTTTCCCTTTAATTTGTCTTGTATTTTGGTTTCCAGTGTGCTTTTGTTATATATATGATGTTGTACTTTCAATTGCAATTAAATTTGCGTTGCGTTTTCAAAAGTATTCTCTAATTGATATCTTAATTGAAACTATTTATTTTTAGATAACGTTGATGACTGTAATTATAATAAGTTTGGTTTTAATTTGGCATGCAGTCTGTCCCATGTCCACTGCCTCTTGTGCACTGTATGTTACCCAGATACTTTCAAAACTATTCGTGTCCCGCACCCGACGCGTATCCGACGCGGATTCGCGTGCGATTCGCACCCGACGCTCCACGTGGCGTATCCATATGTTTGACTGCAGGATTCGGTCAGGATGCCGCTGGATACGCTTGGATTCGATCAGGACTCGTTTGAGACACGTTTGAGATACGGTTATGGAGTACCATTTTTTGTCGAAACTTCTCCAAAAAAAAAAATATTGGCGGATATAACCTAGCCCAGTGCTAATCGCCGCCTCCTTCTTTACAATCCCAATTCCCAAACCCTCTTTCATTCTCAGCCTGACCGTCGTCTACTCGCCTCTCAATCTCCGTCAGCCGTCCGACTCCGTCGCCTACTCGCCTCTCACTCTCAATCTCCTACTGACTCTCGCTCTATCTCTCAATCACTCACCAGCCACCACTCAGTCACTCACCAGCCACCACTCAATCTCCTCTCTCTCCGACTCTCCCTCAGTCACTGACCTCGTCTCTGTCAGCGGCTTAAGTGCATTGACTTCATCGACCTCAGCAACTATTTTGCTCTTCGCCTCTCCTTTACTCGTGTACTCTCCATTTCTGTTCAAATAAGGTATATATCTTCCTTTCTCTAACTACTAGTCTACCGTAATTAAGAATTACTAATTAATTTAATTTTAATAATCTTCATGTATTTTACTTCTTTTAGTTGTTACTTGTGACTGCTCTCATTTTTTATTGTTTCAATTTTGTTTGCATAACTGGGCTAAATGCCTAAATCTTCACTTGATGAACCCGAATTTCAAAGAGTGGTATTTGGTAAGGGAGCTAATGAAGATTAAATTAGTTTGTTCAGTGTTTTAGACTTTTAGTTGACAGAACATTCATTTGCTTTGAACTTTGAAAATTAATGTTGCTTGTTATATTTTAGACTTTTAGTTTGTGTTGTATGTGTATCTTTGTATGTGCTATTCAGCTGTTCTGTTATTGTAATGTTGGTGTAGTTGTGGCACTGGTTCTATCTTCTATGTTGTTAACTTAAAGTTTTATGCTTTGTAGTTTGTATGTTAGTGACTCAGTATGTGCTACTTTGTTTAAGTAATTTTAGTTTGTGCTGTGTTGCTATGGCTATTGTAATGACTACTTCTTTTAGTTATTTATTAGTTGTTGTACCTTGATATATACAATATACAATGTCAATAAGGAAAAAAAAATCAAACATTTTGATATATAATATGACTTTTTATTATTATATATATATATATATTGCCGTGTCCGTATTTTTTTGAAAAATATCGTATTTCCGCACCCGCATCGTGTCGGATACGACACCCGCACCCGTGCAACATAGTCAAATACCAACCAACTCTCACTTAGGCTAGCTGTTCTCTTTTTTTTTTTTATTCCCAGTAACGACATAAAGTGCAATCAGCTAGCATTTCATTAATCATCCATTGGATAATTGGATTATCTGAGAGACAGAGACTCCTTGACTCCTTGTCAAGCGATTTGGATGAAAAAAAAAAATGACAATGATGTAATTGTCGTTATTTTAATACAAGTTTCGCCGGGTAGTTTTGCAATGAAAAATTAATCAAAAGGCTATTGTATATCTGTGGAAAACAATTTGACAACTTAAAATTTAAAAGAGAAACAAAAAAATATATTGTAACATGATCAAAATGTAGAGGTTGAATATTAAGCGAGCTTGTATGGATTAAATACCTATTTCAGGATATGAAAATTCCATGTGAAGATTCTTTGCAAATGTACTTGACTAATTAATTAGGCTGCTTGCATTTCGTTTTTAATGGAAAGCACGAAACACTACAAAAGTAGAATGTCAATTTGTCATTTGACATGAGAGAAGATAAATTGAAATTCCTTTCATGCGAAATTGAACACAATTTTATTGTGTATTTATAAATAATATTTCAGCATCAAATTTTGATTAGTTTTTGTCAATAAAGATTTGACTTCTACAAATTGATACTCGTTGTTTTGCAAATCTAAATATGCTCTATATGAATCATAATTATGAGGGAGAGTTTGGATTGCCTAAGAATAAAAATGAAAGTTAGTTATTCAGAGTAAAAAAAAAAATTATTTCTAAATTATTAATAAAAAATATTTTGAAGATCTAGAGTGTTATTTAAAGTGGTCCAACGTTAAGAATATATTTTTTTATTTCTAGAATGTTTGGACAATCTTTTTAATCCGGATTAAAATGTAGTCCCAACAAATTCTTAATCTTCATTAAGAAGATGATCTAAACACACTAGGAATAAAAATTTATTCCCGATGTTGGACCAATTAAATATAACACTTTAGATTTCCACAACCTTATTCATGATTATTTACGAATAATATTTTTTACTCCGAATAACTAATTCTAAATTTATTCTTAAACAATGCAAATGCATCCTTATATATATGTACTAGCAAATACGCCCACCCAACGTGCGAGTAATTTTTGATAAATATCGTTGTATGAGAATAGTTTTTTAATATTTGAACCCAACTATGTTACATTAGTAATTAAAGTGCTATAACCACAGTATTATAAATTCAATATATAGGTTCAGATTATATATAAAATGATCTATTAGTTATTTCAATTGTAGAATTTTTCAAAAAAAAAAATTACAGTTTATTTTTCTATTGATATTATGTGTTTGGATTATGATTAGTTGCGAGTAAACAAAAATAGAAAGATAATAAACTTGATAAAAAAAATATGATCCATATGAATCTAAATTTCTCTTGTATTTATTTCTTACCATGTATTGTTTATGCATCGTTGCCATATTTTCAATTCTAGCTCGGTCTAGATGAAAGATTTAAATCTATCTCGTTATTAAATTCGTACTAATAATTTAATTAGATTATACAAATTCATGACCTATATCGTATAGTATAACATTTGGATATACCATTGGATTCAAAATTGAATAGAACTTTGGTATAGCTTGGATAAATTTTTTAATTAATATTTTTGTTTATAAAAGTAGAGATATATTCGGCGACGTGACGTAAATTTGGGGTATGGAAGATAAGTTAAAATTGATGGGAACTTGTAATTTTGATGTCCGTATTTAGGGCTGTCAATGGGTACGGTACGGTACGGTAGAAGGTATTTTCATTACCGTACCTGTTAAAATTTTCTTTATCCGTACCCTACCCGTACCCGTTAAAAATAACTTTACCCGTACCTTATCCGTACCCGTTAAGAATTAACGGTACGGGTACGGTAACGGTAAAAAATGAATATATATAATAATAATAAAATTTGTACACTCTATATAAATAAATTATATCAATAAGTATATTAATAAAGTGCAACAATGGTGGCGAATATTTTAGGTTTATGCTTATTTATTTTTTCGTACAGTGAATGGAAAGAATTATAAATCTTAAATAAAATCTAGCAATATTTTTTTACCAATCATGCAATATAAGATGCCATATGTATCATGTAATTGTATCTTTTTAATTGTGACAATTATCCGTTATGAAAACGGTACGAAATAACTTTTACCCGTACCCGTTAAATTAACGAAAAAATTTCCTTACCCGTACCCGTACCCGTTAACTTAACGAAAATAAAACTTTATCCATACCCGTCTTATACGGTACGGTACGAATTGGGTAAACGGGTAAACGGATTTCATTGACAGCCCTATCCGTATTAGGTGACTTAACCCAATTTATCTTAAATTAAACAAGCCTTGTGATTAGAATAAATAAAATGGAATATGATCAGCGTGGTAGTTCTTTCTTCCAACCACCAAATTATTAAAGTTGTTGACTTGACTAACATTAATTTTTCAATGCAAGTTCGTACATTAATAATGGAGAGGAAACTTCAAAGAATTTGCCTAGTTTTTTACTTATGAAAACCGACAAAAATGAAACAATTTAATTTTATCATTTAGTCATAAATTAGAATTTAACAAGGAGTGATGAGCCAGCTCATATCTTATGAAAGCCGACAAAAAGGTGTCAATTTTCCAAACGCTCATCCCACAAAATTGATACTGTTGAGTGATGATTGAGCCAGCTCATATCTGGTTAATGGAATAAGTTGAACTGTACGCGTCAACAGATGCAGTGCAAATTGTTTTCGTCTTTTTTTTTTTATATCATCAAACTGTTTTCGTCTGTTACGTACGTAATAATAATAATTTAAAGTCAGTCTAATCTATCAATTTTGTGTTCATACTTAATTACTATTAATCAAACGACGAAATTTGCAAGTCTGAACGAATAAACAGAGTTATACAAGTCATCGGTCAGAGAGACACCTTCGCTTCTCCTCGTTAACATGAGAATTCCTGGGTATAGCTCCCAGAAAAAAATTAAGAAGATATTATTTCTAGCTTAACATGTCTCAGGAATGCAACCAAAAATGAGAATGGAAAAAAAAAAGACAAAAACAAAATCACCGGTTTAAGTACAGAGCTCTGTTTCTCGCCGTTATTCCATAAAATTTCCATAAAGCTGTGTCACCTCCAGATGTACAACAGTACAAGTAGAACCCCCATTTGCAGACCAGATCCAGCCGAATGTCTGTTTCTCGGATTTAAGTACAGCAGTCCTTCCTGAGCAATTTGCAGACGTTGATTTTTTGATAAATGGACAGACATGAGTTTCTCGCTTTACAAAATGACCTGAGCAAGAATGATATATTTGTATCGGTACAACATGTGGATACACTTACTTTCAAGTGTCTCATGCATTTTATTTATACTGATTCCTTGCCCTCTGAGTCTCTGACTTTCACGAGGCTATCTCCTCTCAACAGAGATATCGCAGTTTATTAATTGCAGCACATCTTTTTAATGTAGAAGGGCTCGAGATAATATGCGAGGAGAAGCTCGCTGTTGCTGTCATAGACGGCATTCTATCAGCTTTATGATCCATATGAATCTAAATTTCTCTTGTATTTATATTGTATATATATTGTTCCTATAAGAGAGGCATGCATTGTTGATGTGTACAATTAAAATTTTAACAGTTCGAAATTTTCATTTGTTCATATATATACTGGTAAATAATATCGAAGTAACATAAAATATTATTGATAAATTTTGTTGGTGAGCTACATCTTCCAGCTCTTTTAAATGATGTGTCTTCCTTGAGTAAATTTATTGTAAATCTCAAATAAAATAGTTCAGTTCAATTCAATATTTCAGACAAATACAAAGATGGAACGAAAGTAAAGATGGAGGCTTGACCTCCATTTTTCACTACGCGAAATTTTGGCTTCTGTAACGGTTAATAAAAGACTTCTGTAACGGTACACGAAACGTTACTGTAGCCCCCGTTACAGAATGTCTAATAACCGTTACAGATCTATAACGGTTATTAGACAACAACCGTTACAGTAGCCCCCTCTTTTGTAACGGTTATTATCTAATAACCGTTATGGTATACGCAAGGAAAAATCTGGTATAGTTTTTTGTAGAACATGTGTAACGGTTATTAGATAATAACCGTTACAGAATCCAGTCTTCTGTAACGGTTATTATCTAATAACCGTTATGGTATTGTGGACGGAACATGTGTGGTGTTTGGAGAACATCTGTAACGATTAATACCTAATAACCGGTACAAAAGACTGGCTTCTGTAACGGTTATTATCTAATAACCGTTACAGATAATATTTATAATTAAAAAAAAATGAAATTATAATATTCTGTAACGGTTATTCCTTAATAACCGTTACAAAATTCTTAATTTCTTTTTTGTGTTTTGCCTGTTTGATTGGCTAGCCCCAATTTGCTAGCCGAATTGGTACCAAATTGGTACCCAATTTACATTAACAAATGCAGCATATATATATATATATATATATATCACAAAGCACACATATATCAAACATATATAATCATGCATATCACACAAACAATAAACAAAGTATTTACATATATCACAAGTATAATCAAACATGGCAAGTCATCAAATAACACATTTTAATCAAAATAATACCCCTTGCATGAATTCCATAACTTCTGTTACGACACCATCAATCATTTCTTTGTTGTATGGTACTCCAACCGGCTCGATCATCTGCATATTATGATAAACAAGTCAAAAATATTATTAGTTAGATCATGAAATTCTAAAATCTAATTGTTTGATCAAATGTTATTAGTTAAAAGAATAAGTTACTTACATGAGGTATTTCCTGAATTTCTATCCAATAAGATAATACGTTTTTCATGGCGAGCATTGTGAAATATCCACATTCTGTGCTGCCCTTTTGTATCGGACACTAATTAAAGATCCAACAAGAAAGATAGTTAAGATTTTGCACAGTTTCAGAAACCCTAGGTAGCTAATATATTTTTTAAGTCTCGTACCTGAATTTTGTACCAATCAAATGTTATTCGGGTCCTTGCGTTATATTTTTCATTTTCCATAAGGTATCGCTTGTATATCCTGCATACAATATCATTAATAGCTTAAATAGAACCGTACGTAGTCCTTATCTCAATATCAGAATCTCATTTAGAAACGAAAACTTATGGGGTTATGAATCCCTTAATCAATATCTTTGGATTCTTGCGCTCGATAGAATCTGTTATTTGAACGGTGCGCTTCTCGATATTAATAACAAGAAGGACCCAATGAAAGCTGCAAAAATAGAGATTATTGTTTTCATGAAAATGAACCAAACATGTAAACGAGATAATTGATATTTTTTTAGTTATAATTGTCCTTACTCTTGTAAATAAGGCAGAATCATATAATTGGATGAATATTGCGCGAATGACTTCATCAAGTAGTCCGCAGCTTGGTTTTGTTCTTGTTTGATTTTAGGAGCAGTCAACATCTCTGGATCTAATACGGTGATGTTATTTTCTCCCTCTGAAAGTTCATTCATCCAAAACCTACACTCACGGATATTAATTCATACATTTTTCACCTCCAATTGAATACGGTACTTTAAAAAAATATTTTAAAGGTTGAAAATTCATACCAAGAGTACAACTTGACAATCGACACGTTTAGAGATTCTCTTCTAAAGCATTGGAGGATGTCGCACAATTCAACGTTGAACTTAACCTCGCCGCTGTGTGTACCCCAAACATCACATTTATGCAACTCAAAATTTTTCTCAAGCTCTGGTTGGAGCATCAATAGTTCATACAATTCTCGTTCGGATTGGGTAAGCTTTTCAATTGCATCCTGCTCAAATAGCGGATCGCGAGCAACAATCGACCCTAAAATAATCAGACACAAAAGAATAGATTATTCGACGTTGAGCAACAATCTACCCTGAAACAATCAATTGAACTAATTAGGTTTTGGATGAACCTGCACTTGGAACCTTTGGACTCTCGATCACCTTTTTCGCCACCGCCTTGCTCGCATCTGGCTTCTTTTTTATCAAACTCTGCATTCAATGTCATCACATAATTAATTAGTGAGTTCTAATAGAGATGGATGAAATAAATTATCATAATTAAATAAAACGATACCTTGTGGTCTATCTCCACAAAAAATGACGGCCATGGGAATCGCCCTCCTATATTATTTCCTAATAGCTCATCTGACCTACCTGGGACTTGCCACTGACGAAAATCATCGCCTACTCGGAGAAGATGGATATAGAGTTGTTGATCAGTTAGTGGCACGCCGTGTACGATCTGACCAACAACACTCGGAATAATATTTTCCTCGGCCACCTTAATCTTCTGGTTAAGGTGATCAAGGGAAAAGAGATCGCACGGTGTTTCTTCCTGAAATTCAGTTCGATCAGAAACCCTAATGCTAAGCCAAACATAAATCTAAATAGAAAAGAGAAAAGTGATCAATATGAACCTGAACAACGCTTCTCGGATCCGGAGGCATATAGCTTGAGGCAACCGTTCGGAATAACTGCTCGTTTGGCATTCCTGAGTCTACCTCAGCTTCAACGAATGGCTGGTACGGCGTCACAAATTGCTGCGATGTTTGAAACTGCAATCCGCTACTGGCCAAGCATTGTTTCACCTCCTGAAAATTATCAAGCAACCAAATGATGAATAAATTTCATTCATTTTGATTACATTTTGATTGTCAAAAAGGATTACCTGAAAAGCTTGTTGTCTCGCCGCATTTATTATCTCCTCGGAGTGAATCAAGTCCCTTTTGGTTTTCTCAGCGGCTTCAACTGCGACCCAGCTCATCAATTCTTCAATCTGGTCTGGTGCCATCCATCCTTCACGCGCATCCTTTCTAGGCTTTCTTTTATACACATCTTCCTTCTTGGTCCATAAAGGATATCCCCTGATTCTTCCTGGATGTTCTGGCCTGTCAACCGCCCGATTTAAGACTTCTTGTTCCGGTATTGCCCCGGAATTGACCTCACCAGACATGGCACTCAACAGACTGAATGCCTCAATAGTCGACGAATCAGAGCTATGGAACGTGTAAGTATCTAACAAGAAACAAACAAATCTTATTAATAATCACAAAACAGAATTTGAAGTTAGTATATATAATAAGTATTTACATGTGTAAGTATCTTTATCCTTCGTAGCCACAGTCCTTCCCATGAAATACCTTTGACTCCTCGGTTCCAAATCGCCGATGGTAATGCTCGTGGAACCGGCCCCTTCAGAATCTCCGGGTATGACGACAATCTTGTCTGTAGGTTTCCATGAATCTTTTTTTCCTCTATAGCCAGTGGAACCCATCCTATGAGACTCTTTCCATTTCTTTCTCAACTCCTTCGCTTTGTTGCTCTTTTGTACAAAATCTGCACCCGTCCTTTTCTTGAAAAATTCTTCCCATTCCTTTTGTGAGATTGGGTGTTTATCGCATGGATTTTTTGGATTGTTTGGATCGGCATTTGTGATGTACTCCTCAGCAATCCTACTTCTATAAGCCCTGTGACTTATGCTCATCGCTTTGAGAGTATTCTTCATGGCTTTATCATCTTCGATATTGAACATTTTCTGAAACATAACGAAAAGTTAGTTAATTGGTAGCATAGGAATTTAAATTAGATGATTTAAGTGAAAATTTATTCACCATGATGTCCAACCACAACTCAAGTTTGTTTTCTTTTGAAACGTCCTTCCGCCAATCATCAATTGTGATTGGCACTCTTGCTCTAGCCAGATACCCGCAATATGATGCAAATTTGTTCACCGCCTCTTCAGTACCAATTGGCACTCCTTCTTTGTCAAATTTAATCTCATACTTTTTCCCAGCAGTTTTTTTTCTCCTAAACTCTTCCATTGTCGTTCTGCTCCTTTTTTTTATTTCGAAAGTTGTGACCTTCTCATCGCTGGATTCTGTACCAGCCTGTTCACCCTGTAAATCTCTATCTTGATCTGCAGACATATCTATTAACAAATAATTAACAACAATGAAAGCAATCAAATCAAGTTAACATAAACATAAACAAACATAAACATAAACATAAACAAACATAAACATAAACATTAACAACATAAACAAAATATATTAACATAAACATAAACATTAAACGACAAGTTCAATCTCAAATAACAAAATACATTAACATAAACATAAACATTCAGTTGGATAAGAAACCCTAATACTCAACCAAACATAAATCTAAATCCTAAAACTAGTCTTCATCATCCGACAAAACAATGACTTCTTCTCTCCATTCTGTGTACGGTGCCACAAGCTTGTCAATCAAAAGCTTGAAAAACATTGCATGTTGTTCATATTTTGAGAGGCTTGGTTGGCCTTGGTTTTGAGAGGCTTGGTTTTGGTTCGTTTGATTTTGAGAGGATGGATTGGCACGAATTTTGCACCTAACGTACACTCGTTCGATCGGCTTTTTTCCCTTTGAATTTCTTCCTTCACCTTTCTCCATTACTACCTAATTAAAACACCATATATAATATATATTAATGTTTGCGCAAAATAATTCATAGTACCTAATTAATATATTGAAACATGGATAAAGAATCACACCATACAAAATAATTGAGATAATAATTAAAACATAGATAAAACATCAATTCTTACACAAATTAAGGTTCACACATCATAGACAATAATTTCGATAAATAGATAATAGTCTAAGGTTCAAAAATTACACATTTAGCAATGTTCATACAAAATAGCATAGATAATTATTAAACCCTAATTTCATCCCTTCTCTTCCTCCACTATCTCCTCTGGCACCTCCTCTGGCACCTCCTCTGGTCCCTCCTCCCCATCTGCAGTTGTTCGTCCGCAACCAACTGGATAGCGCCTCACAACAGATACAGACCGCCTAGGTAGAGGGTTATCTCGCATCCACTGAGGCACATATCTCTGACGAGTGACATCGAACTCCGGCTTGGTATCCGGCTTTGTCTCCGTCTCCTTCTTGGTCACATCTGTATTTTTCTTGTCCTTTGTCACAGTTTTTCCCTTATTCACCTTAGGATTGCTACCTTCGGCATTGTCCATTTATTCTAATAATTTGATTCAATTCTAATAATTAATTTAATCATAATTAATCAATTCTAATAATCAATTCCATTAATCAATTCTATTAAACATTTCTAATAATAAATTCTAATAAACATTTCTAATAAACATTTCTGTCCCTATTAAGCATTTTGCATATTCACAATTCTGTCCCTATTATTTGCAAAATAGTCCCTAAAACAATTAAAATTATGCAAAACAATCCCTAAAACAGCCCCAAATTAAGCAAAACAGTCCCTATTAAACCCTAAAATTATGCAAAACAGTCCCTAAAATTAAGCATTTCCCCAACATTTTGCATATTCACAATTCTGTCCCTATAATTTGCAAAATAGTCCCTAAAATAATTAAAATTATGCAAAATAGTCCCTAAAACAGCCCCAAATTAAGAATTTCAGTCCCTAATTAAGCAAAACAGCCCCAAATTAAGCAAAACAGCCCCAAATTAAGCAAAACAGTCCCTAATTAAGCAAAACAGCCCCAAATTAAACAAAACAGCCCCAAATTAAGCAAAACAGTCCCTAATTAAGCAAAACAGTCCCTAAATTAAAATTTCAGAGAAAGGGGGTTTACCTTCGAGAGAGTGCTGTCGGGGACAGAGAGGGAAAGGTGGCTGTCGGAGTTGAGAGAGCAGAGATTTGTAAGGGAACAGAGAGGGAGATGGGACAGAGAGGGAGAGACGAGTCAGTGAGTCAGTGAGGGAGAGAGGAAGAGGGGAGTCAGTGAGGGAGAGAGGAAGAGGGGACAGAGAGGGAGAGAGGAAGAGGGGACAGAGAGGGAGAGGGAAGAGGGATTACTTGAGAGGGAGAGGAAGAGGCGAGAGTGCTTCAGAGAGGAAGAGGCCGCGAGTGCTTGAGAGACAGCGAGTGCTTGAGAGAGGCCGCGAGTGCTTGAGAGACAGCGAGGGAGAGATCTAGGGTTTGGAGAGCTCAGGGTTTTAAGCTTGAGAGTGTTTTCGAGTTTGGAAAGAAGTGACGAAACAGCGGCTAGATGGTGTATATTAAAAAAACGTTTGATCTTCTGTAACGGTTATTAGCTAATAACCGTTACAGAAGATCAAACGTTTTTAATATACATGATCTTCTGTAACGGTTATTAGCTAATAACCGTTACAGAAGATCAAACGTTTTTAATATATATGATCGTCTGTAACGGTTATTATCTAATAACCGTTACAGAAGATCAAACGTTTTTAATATATATGACATTCTGTAACCGTTATTAGCTAATAACCGTTACAGATTTAACTCTTCTGTAACGGTTATTAGCTAATAACCGTTACAGATTAGTTTAATTTTTTTTTTGCTTTTTGTTTGTTTTCGTAAGCCTTCTGTTCAACAATTTTAAACTTTAATTTAAAACAATTTTATGTTTAATTTAGAACAATTTTAAGTAGAACAAATAATAATTTTGAAATGTTAAATAATAAGTTCAACAATTTAGAATGTTAAACAAAAATAAAAAATAAATTAGCTCATAAATTAGCACATATATGTTAAATTTCACGAATTAATGACCTGCAAAAAATAAAAATAAAAATAAAACTATTAATATATATAACAATTTAGCACATATATGTTAAGAATAATTTATATTAGTTTTTTTAACTCACATGTTATTATGTAGCTACTTTCTTTTTTTTCCTTCGTGTGTCGACCCACACGCCTTCGGTGTTATCTGTACGCCTACAACTGATCGATACTGGCTGTGATGTATCGTCGATACCGATAGAAAAAGGAGGTATTTCCTCGAAGTGGTCGTATGCTTCTTCATCTACGACATCACCAACGCCGACAATACGTCTTTTTCCTGAAAGTGGCAAGTAATAAATAAGATGAACATTTGTACTCAATAAGGTGAACATTGTACTCAATAAGGTGAACATTTGTACTTAAATAAGATGAATATTTACCTTGAAGCACAACATGTCTTTTCTTATCCGCCGGATCTTGAATGTAAAAAACTTGCATTGCTTGCTTATTTGTAAGTATAAAGGGATCGTCTCGATAAGCCCTTTTATTGAAGTCAACAGTTATAAACCCCATCTTGTCTTTTTTAACTCCACCGTGACCGTTGTCGATCCATGCACACTTGAATAAGGGTATCTTAAATTTCAGGTAATCTAGTTCCCAAATCTCCTCGATCCACCCATAATAAATAGCCGGCCTAACATTATCACTAGATAAAGCTACAACAGTGACTCCACTATTTTGCACGGAACTTTTACCATCCTGTTTCCTTGTGTACTTGGTAAATCCATTCAAGTCATACCCTTGGTATGTCTCGACCACGAAATCAGGACGTCTTGATAACCATTTCACGGTTTCATCGACCTCTGTTCCTATTTTCAACTGGGACTGTACTTTATCTTCTAGCCATTGGAGAAATTTTATTTCATGCTCTATGGTAATCAAGTTTTCGGTGTAAGAAGGGTATTGTTCACGTAACTCGATTAGATGTTCATTGATGTAAGGCGCCACAATAGTAAGATGTTGGAGAACTTTCATATGTGCTTTGGTTCTCATTGCAAGATCCGGTATATGAGTACTAGCTCCAATTGTACCTGAAAGGTGAACATTTGTGCTAAATAAGGTGAACAAATATTGTGCTTTAAGTGAACATTTGTGCAAATAAGGTGAACAAATGTGCTAAATTAGGTGAACATTTGTGCTAAATAAGGTGAGCAAATGTGCTAAATTAGGTGAACATTTGTGCTAAATAAGGTGAACAAATATTGTGCTTTAAGTGAACATTTGTGCTAAATAAGGTGAACAAATGTGCTAAATTAGGTGAACATTTGTGCTAAATTAGGTGAACAAATATTGTGCTTTAAGTGAACATTTGTGCTAAATAAGATGAACATTGGAAGTTAATGTATAACCTTTTCCTTCAAGTCTACCCTCATGTCGAGACTTTGGAAGACCGATTGGTTGTACATCCTGCAAATAATCGGTGTAGTACTCAATAACCTCCTCGGCCACATATCCTTCCACTATGCTTCATTCTGGTTTAGATCGGCTACGAACAAGCCCCTTCAATTGACCCATGGCTCTTTCGAAAGGATACATGTATCGTAGAAATACAGGACCACACATTTTTATCTCTCTAACTAAATGAATGGTCAAATGCACCATGGAGTCAAAAAACGATGGCGGAAAGTACATTTCCAGCTCACATAAGGTTAGTACAACACCTTCTTGTAACTTGTCCAAACTATTCGGATCAATCACTTTAAAGCAAATGGAATTAAAGAAAAAACACAACTTAGTGATGGTTTTCCTCACTTCTTCCCTTAGAATTCCTCGAATAGCGACCGGAAGTAACTGGGTCAGTAGGACGTGATAATCATGTGACTTCATACCAAGTAATTTGTTGTCCTTAATAGAAACCTTTCTTGATATATTCGAGGAATAACCAGTAGGAAACTTAATAGATTTCAGGCATTCTAATAAGCTTTTTTCTCTTGCTTTGATAAATTAAATTGTGCTGCAGGTAGCCAAGTTCGGCTTTTTCAGGCATTCTAATAAGCTTTGAAAATTGCCGGATCCCCATTTCAACCATGTCCTTCCTCGCATTTACGCCATCTTTAGTTTTCCCTTGAATTTCCAACATGCAACCAATCAAAGCTTCACATATGTTCTTTATTATGTGCATCGCATCTAAGCAATGCCTAATCTCCAAACTCTGCCAATATTCAAGATTCCAGAATATAGACTTCTTCTTCCATATCCCCTTGGGTATCTCATTTGCAAATTTCTTACCAAATTTTACATTAATGTCCTTCACCTGTCGATACACCCCTGAACCGGATAACGGTATTGGGGCCTTGTCTTTTTCTACAGTACCGTCAAACCTTTCCTTGTCTCGACGGTAAGGGTGATTGCGGTTCATAATAAACCTCCGGTGTCCCAAGTAAACATTTTTTCTAGAGTTTTTCAGGTACACAGAATGGGTGTTTTCCATGCAAATAGGACACACTTTCGCTCCTTTATTCCTACTAGGGTTAGAACTCGAGCTTCGCTCGATACAGTAATTTTTATTTTATATAGTTTAAATTTTGAATTTTTCTTTATGTAATTTTAAATTTTTATATATGTTAATAATAAGTTGAAGATATAAATAAAATATCTATATCAATATGTTTTAAGAAATTATGAAATAAATTATTGCAAAAAGATTAGATTAAAGTGTCGTCTTATTTAAATAGTGTACAATTAGGTACGTAAAGATGGTTATTATTTATGCATAAATCATAAGAAGAAAAGAGAATTGCTAGTGTCCTATATATAGGACGGATGGGTCCGTCCAATACGATCGTTTTCACGTTTTTAAATTTCAAATGACCAATCCGAACCGTTCAATATGTTCTCCATATTTAAAACTTGCAAGAAACCAATTTTTACATTTTTTCGAATTTTTTTACTATTTTTTTAGTATTTTTGAAAATTCATGATATAAACATTATCAATCGTCCAATAACAACGATTTTCTAAAATATCAAAAAAATAGTAAAAAATTTCGAAAAAAATGTAAAAATTGGTTTCTTATAAATTTTCAATAAGGAGAACATATTGAACGGTTCGGATTGGTTATTTGAAATTTAAAAATGTGAAAACGATCGTATTGGACGGAGTCCATCCGTCCAATATATTGAACTCTAGCATTTCTTAGAAGAAAAATATAAAAAGTTTATGAGACATTAGTGATGCAAAAAGACGTTTTATTTCCGTTTAATACAGGAAAAAGTCATCATTATACATGTAGCTTGCGGGGTCTCTTTCGTCATCAACCAAATATCGTTCATTTTATGTTTGGAATTCTTCTATTCAATTGTTACGTTGGCTTTGAATAAATGAAGCAATTATATACCTAAAAAAAAATCATGAAGAGAGATTCATGAGGAGAAGTGTTTTTTTTTAAATTAGTACGCTGAAGTGTACAAATATGACACAATTTTAATTTCTGAAAGATTAATTGATGACGAAGATTAAATAAAGGAAAAGGGCCTACATGTTTCATTTCAAGTAACAAAATCAACTCACCTATTTTCTTTGAAATTTTTCTAGGACGCCCCATATTGATCTGTTAACCATTTAATAGAGATAATTTAGCAGTCAGAATGAATGTAAAGAAAAATTTGAATGGCACATTATAGGATTTAAGATAAATAATCTTACAATTATTAGAATGTACTAATAGTAATTGCCTAGTTTTTAAAAAAAGAGAAGAGAAAGCACATGTGATGAATGTTGAGAAGAAGATGGTCCTAAAAAAATTACTGAAAATAAGCTCTAAAAAAATCAGATGGAGGAGGTTGTTAAGGGTAACAATTTAAACGGTAAAATATGTTTTAATACAAAAGTTAATTGAATTATTAATATACAAAGAGTCATTAATACAATGATATAGTAATAATTTTGTTTTTCCTTCACTCATTAATTATCACCAACGCATGCACATTTATATATATAATTAATTGAGAGTGCAAATAATGGCAGTTTACAAATCAATAATAATAGCTCAATGTTTATAAAACAATAATAATGATTTTTCCAAACGCACTATAAGGGAAATAAATCCTGGCAGGAAATACAGCTTTCAAGCACATTTAATACAAAAAGAAAATATTGTCAGCATTAAAGCTTCCCTTGAATTGTGCAATTTCCCTGGATCATAAGAAAAAGAGCTAAAAGCAATAAAGCCAAATTTTGAAAATAATAATTGCAAGAATATATGGTATATCATTGAACCTCAATCCCTATATCCTCCTCTCATTAACAGGCACAAATCACATGAAAAATCACATCTTATAAATAGCATAACAAAAACAAATTAAAAATACAGTCTAAAGGTTCCAAATCTGAATAGCTTTACAAACTGCAAAAAAAAAAAAAATAAATAAAAAGTAAAAATTTTTGAACTATCTCTACTTGGATTTGTACCACACGATGTACATATAATAGCTTTTTCTTCCAAGGGCTTGATAATATTATATGTATATATTTAGATTACGCAAAATACAATGAAACATATTTCCATAAAATAAGGAACACTTAAAAATCAGCACAAAGAAGTTAGTTCTAGGAAACGTCAAAAATAAAATAACAAAAAAATTCTATTCCTTATCAACTAAGAAAATTAAAAGTTATGATAGCATTATACCTTGACATTGCAAGAGACTTGGTCAAGTGTAATTTTTTTCGTCTACAATGTTACTCTCTTGCTATTTTTTCTATATGTTTAGTGCCTCTACTCTACCAAAATGTTCCTGCAAGAGCCCATTAAGAATAAAAACTATTAAAACTTCAATATAACAGTGGTTACAGAGAGAATGAAAATTGATTTGATTAACACTATTACATAATTGATCTTAAGAAAATCTTATTGATTATCTTCTTCTGCTCCCGTTGCTTTTGGATAAATTGTTTTCCATATAAGTAAAGAGATCATGGAGCAAGTACTCGGTTTAAACTCAATAACGTAATTTCAGAAGAAGTTTAGTGCCTGGATCCAAATCAGTACCACAATAAAAAAATGCAAATGTTACCAAAATATGCAAAATATGCTTAAAAAATGTTTAATAAGAACAGCTATGAAATTCCATGCATAAAAAGTTTGGTTAATTCGCATAATTTCTATTCTAGACAGTTTATTCGCATAATTTCTATTCTAGACAGTTTGTACCAAGACATAGTTTTTTTTCCGTAATAATTTCTCAATCAAATTAAGAGATCAATGGATTATCAAGTAAATCAATAATATAAATATCACGATTTGTTACCATTAAAAAATTATGCATATACATGAATCCAAATGTAAAAAGTTCAGCAATTATCAAATCTAACCCCATCCATGCAATAATTCTAGCCACAACTGAAATCTTTCTTTTGGTTTGTTAAAAAATACAAAGGGGAAATTAGCAAAAAAAAAAAATGAAGTGGAAAAAGGGAAAATGCAAAACGATAGAGTAAAAATGCATAACGCTTTCGAACCTCAAATTGTTAAACATTAGGCCAAAGAGAGACGTCCAGATGGCAGAGACGATAGCTCGTCAGATTCATTTAGAGCAATTTCGGATTGCTCGTTTCCAATGATGGAGATAACTCGAATTAAAAATCGACCGGTCTACCATTAGAAGAGCGAAACCCTAGAAGAGGAACAACATATGAGGCCTGCAAAAACTAACGAAAAGAAAAAAGACTGCAAAGAAGGGATAGGGACCTACTACACAAATGAATAAAAGAGGGGGTCGTGTGGGAAGGGGAAAAGAGACAGCTTCGCTCCTTCAATTCCTTCCCAGCGTTGGTTTCATCAAACCTATGATTATATTGCCATGGATTGAATTAAGGGATCTACCTCACCGAGGCGACAAAGAAGGAGAAGATGCGTCAGAGAAGAAGAAGAAGCGACTCTTTGGCTTGCGATGCAATAGAGAAATAAAGGAGGTTTCATTAGAAGGCCACTGAAAGGGAGAAGACGGATGAGATTTAATCATCTACAAAACATTGAACGGACAGATGCTGCTTTAAAAACTGCGCAAAAAAATCACGCCTATTATATTATACTATATAGATACCATGACAGGTTTCCGTATACAGGAAAATCATTGATTGTGCAAAATATCATGGCACGGAGGTTAAACTCACTTCTAGAGTGTGCATCATATATTTTCACTCCATTCTGCCACAATTCACCAAAGTCATCTATTAATGGAGCCAAGTACACATCTATATCATTACCTGGTTGTTTGGGACCAGAAATCAACAAGGGCATCATCATGTATCTCCTTTTCATGCATAGCCAGGGAGGAAGATTGTAAATACACAATAAGACCGGCCACGTAGTCTGCCGGCTACTCATGTTGCCGTAAGGATTCATCCCGTCTGTACATAAACTCAATCTCAGATTTCTAGGTTCACTGCCGAAATCTTCAAATTCCCTATCTATATTTATCCAATCCGGAGAGTCTGCTGGGTGTCTGAGCATGCTATCGCCTTTTTTCCTGCAGTCTGCGTACCATCTTAACAATTTGGCATCCTTCGCGTTAGAGAAAAGCCGCTGGAATCTTGGTATTATTGGTAGATAAAACACCACTTTCGCAGCTGGTCCCTTACTACCTTCATCTTCAATTTGATCGTCCCTCGGTTTATACCGTGACGCATTACACTTTGGACATTTATGCAAGTGTCCGTACTCATTCCGGAATAATATGCAGTCATTTGGACATGCATGAATTCTCTCAACTCCAATTTTTAAAGGACATAACATCTTTTTAGCCTTATAAATTGAATCTGGCAACTGGTTATCTTTTGGAAGAAATTCTTTATGTAATAGTTTGAGCAAAGATGTGAAACTTGCATCACTCCAACCATTTTTGGCTTTAAGATTGAACAGTTTGAAAACAACATTAAGTTTTGACAATTCACAACCAGGATATAAAGCTATTTTATCTTCTTAACGTAACATACCAAAAATTTCAACATTATCAACAAAATTATCATCCACATTGTTCACAATTTCATCTAAATCAGCATTAAATTCTGCGTTATCTACATTTCTATCATCATCTACATTCTCATCATCAAATACATTGACATCATCAATTTCATCATCCAATGATACATTTTCTTCCTCATACACACAATCCAATACATTTGTGATATTACAACCATCCCCCCCCATTCTCTCCATGGAGTGTCCACCGACCATAATCCGGTTGAAATCCATTTATAATCAAATGAGCTTTCACTTCTTCAAAATTAGACCACTTCAACAAATTCTGACAAACACGACAAAGACAATACATTTTATCATCTTCTTTCATTTTCAAATTCTCTTTAGCACAAACCATAAATTCTTCAAGTCCTCTCAAAAATGTAGACGAGCATCGATTACTTAAGTACATCCACGTCCGATCCATCTGAACAACAAAATTTATGCAAATTATTAGGGTTTCGGACCAATTTGTCATATTAGGTTTTCGGACCGGTCACCATCCTAGCCCGCTCTTTGGATACTCTGTCTCATTAGCGAGCGTACGCTAGATGCAATGTGCTATCTGAGAAAAATTCGGCAGCATTTCCCCTTATGTTCCCTGAATACGCCAACACACGATTGCTCGTGCGTACGTATCAGTGGGAACACAAGGGAAATGCCGCCGAATTTTTCTCAGAGAACACATTGCATCTAACGTACAACTCGCTGTCCTAAATGAGACAGATCGTATCCAAAGAGCAGTACTCCCGATCGGGAGTACTATCCGAGATTAATCCCTAATGGATTAATCTCGGACGGACAATGACCTAAATTCAGTTGAGTTCTGGTATTTGGTTCCTATATGACAATACGAAATTCATGCCTATATATATATGCAAATTATTAACGAAATGCAAATAATTTAAAAAAAGAGAAGTTCAAAATATACTTTCAATTGACGGAGTTGTTCCCTTATTTTGATTTTCAATGGGATGAAATCAAATGCCTTCCGATTCGTTGAATCGTGCGACTTATCCGGCCGATGTAAGATCTTCTCCTATTCAATGATATCTTAAAATATATAAAAAAACAAAAATAACCATAAATTAATGAAAAAATCGAAATAAATAAGAAAAAAATGTAAAAAAAAATACGGTTCAAATTTAATTTTTTTACCTTAAATCTGCTCTCCTTCTTATTCTCTTTCTAATTATTATTTTTTCAGAATTTTTAGAAAATTTTGGCTATTTTTTTGGAGTGAAGCCACCACCACAAATCGCAATAAATGAGAAGATCAGAAAAGAGTTAAGTGATGTGGCGCTAGCGCTGTTAGTTTGTTGGGATGGGGAGGAAGACCTAAATACAGATATATTCTGTAATGGTTATTAAAAAATAACCGTTACAGAATCATAAAAAAATATAAAAAAAAGCCGTTACAGAATCATACAAAAATTAATAAAATTCGTCCCATATCAGTAACGGTTATTAGTAAATAACCGATACATAATCATTAAAAAATAAAAAAAAACGTTAACCTACTGTAACCTACTGTAATGGTTGATATTATATAATTTCTTTTTTCTTTTCTGTAACGGTTGATGGATAATAACCGTTACAGAATATAAGAAATCTGTAACGGTTCTAATCCAACAACCGTTACAGAAGGTTGATGCATTTTTTCCCCTGACCATGACGGAAATGTTATTACGGTTGTTTAATAATAACCGTTACAGATTTGTGGCGCCAATTTTCCCGCCTAATGCCTCACTATTCTGTAACGGTTATTTCAAAAACCGTTACAGAAGTGCCGTTACAGAAGGTCCTTTTTCCCGTAGTGAATTTGCTTACAAAAAAATACTGAAAAATACAGAATTTGATTTAATACAAAAAGAACGAATATTACTGTCCGATTTAAATTATGGCAGTTGTGCTGATTTCTGGGATGAAGAAATCTTAATTTTTTGTCCAGTGGGAACTGAAAATAAAAAATATATTATCATTGTCGTCGTGGTTGCTGTTATTATTATTAATATTTTATTCGAGAAATTTTCAGGAGATTTGTACCGTCACAGATTCACAACTAGAAGGTTTCAATAGAACGATAAAGCTTCTTCTTGCTGTGTTCCGATCTATTCGCTATACACAAAAAAAAGGGAAAAAAAAAGAATGGAAACCGCTATGAACAAGTTATTTCATTTATTTATTCATTTTATTTATTATGATTGTTATTATTATTTTGAAGAAGCACATAAACTAGTAAATTGAACCACCGGTAGGAAATTAAGATGGTCTCTTTTGAATTTATTATGTCATCTGATAATTCCCAATTAAATTGAAGATGCATGCACCAGCTCATTCCTTGTCGACGAATTGCAGATGTGAAAGGTTTATATGAAATTAGTCTTTATCTATCAAATTCCTGTTCATACATATTCATAAATACCAAAATCTGTATGGAAATTAGTCACTTAGAACACCAGCTGAGGTCTCTTAGTGGGATAATGCGCGTGGGACATAATTATAACAAGTCGTAATACAAAGTTTTATTGGTATACAGAAATAAATTATTCGAAGGCTCGATAATTTTATGTTTGTTTGCAAACGTATCGGATGCATGTCTCTAGTGAGACCAGCAGATAGGTGGTAAAAGCGATTATACAGCACCAGCAACGATTCAAAAAACCGACTCCGGCATATAAAATTATCTGCATGCTCGAATCTATATATTATAACCAATCTCTCTCTAAGAGGGACATGCATTGTTGATTTTTACAATTAAAATTTTAGCGGTTCGAAATTTATATTTCTTTATAATTTTAAATAACATCGAAATAGTATAAAATTTTATTGATAATTAAGTCTCTTATATACATAATAGTATATCTGTAATTTTGATGACAAGCTATCTTCCAGTCAAATAATATATGAATGACAATATTTCTTGTGGACCTATAATTTATTTCTTCCCTTGCATAAATATATTGTGTATCTCGAGTAAAACACTTCAGTTGAATTCAAAATTGAATTGTTCAGATAAAATCTACTATTAATCCACAAAATTTCAATATTATTGACAAATAGAAAGAATATATAGCTGTCCGATTTAAATTAGAGCAGTTGTAGAATGACTAACATTTTGCACAGTGAATTCAGAGTGGGAGCAATCTTTACTTTTGTCTATAGTGAGAAGTGCAAAATTTTTATTTTCATTTTTATCGTCGTAGTTGTTTATTATTATTATTATTATTATTATTATTATTATTATTATTATTATTATTATTATTATTATTATTATTATTATTATTATCGTCGTGGTCGTTGTTATTATTATTATTATTATTATTATTATTATTATTATTATTATTATTATTTTTATTTTGTATTCCACAAGATCTTTTAGTTGTGGCTCCGCCGCAACCTTAATTAATATGCTACGAGTTAAGATTGAAAAAAATAATAAAACAAAATTTTATGCGATGCTACAAATGATCTATTGATCATTTGAAGTGATTTAATATCCAGGAAGAGGTTTCCATTCTGTTCTCAAAATAGTTAAGGTTCATTACACACACACACACACACACATATATATATATATATATATATATATATATATATATATATATATATATTATTTTTAGCTTCTCTTAATCCAGTCGTTAGGGAAAAAATGAAGAAATAACAAACACAATACAATTTGGACAACATCAAATCAGAATAAATTAAGTACCTTGTTTAATTTTTTTTCGTACTAAAAAATTAATCGGTGTAATTTTATCATAATGTTTAAAGAAAATAATATTATTTCCATGAACCCATATAAACAAATCAAATATAATCGGTTCATCAGCTAGATGTAGAACAGGTGTGGAAAGAAAAAATACAAAGGTAAATATTTATGCACACACCTTCATGCAGTCCATCCTGTTACGAATTGCAATAACAATAAAATTAGACTTATAGACACTCGAAAACAAACACCAAAATCTGCCACATTAGAACAAATACCTCAAAATGGAAATAACAAAGACCAAGCAAACCAATGAAAAATGCAAACTGACCTACATTGGACCCACCTGAGAATAAATTAGGACCAGGTGTTCAGCAACCTGCCAACGCTTAGCCCACCCAATGATTCACCCTAGTGAAAAAACTAAAACACAGCCCAACACTGTTCACGATATATAGGTTTTTTAAATTCGAAATTTTTAGGAGATTTGAACTACTTCAGAAGTCTTCACTGCATAAATCCATGTGCGAAAAAAAAGAAATAAAGCAATATGAACTTTTTTTTTTAAGAAATAAGGATGTCTTTGCCATCTAACTTTTTCTGAAATTTAAAAGTGCATGCGGAACTTGAACCCAGTCAGTCTAGTGCTCTTACTACTGAGCTACTAGGCCACATGCACGAACTTTTTTTGAACAGCTAAAAAACTAGTTAATTGAAACACCGAAAGATAATTAAGTTGGTATCTTCGAATTTATATATTGTGATGACAACCCATGAGATCATACATTATTTTAGCTGATAATTCCCAATAAAGTTGAAGATGCATGCACCAGCTCATTCCTTATCGATGGAATACTAATGAAATTAAAACTCAACAGACATGCAACGAATTGCAGTAGTAAATTCCATGTGAAAGGTATCTATCAAATTACTCTTTATGTATCAAATTTTTGTTCATATATACATATTCATAAATACTCTCAACTAGATCTGAATTGATAATTTAATATCATTCCAGCCATGGTTGACCTGGATCCGCTTCCCAACGCAGCTTTTGAATACGTTAGCTGAGGGCTTTTGAGATAAAACTTGTACTTTGGTCTTTGGACAAGTAAAAACCGGAGATAACTTCAATCGCCTAATTACGTTAACTCTGTTTCTGGCTATCGTTTCAACTGATGAAATATATATCACGTAAAAATATTTTTGTTATTCTGTTGTTTTCTTAACCTGTATTCCAATAAAGTTATTTATTATTAATTTATTATTATTATTTTGAATCGAAGTTAATTATTTGAATCACATGCCCATGGAAAAGCAGCAAACGATTATAACAAGTCGTAATACAAATTTTTCGGGAATAAAATATTCGAAGTGTCGATATTTTACTTTTATTTGTGTAATTGTGTTTACCGGATGCATCTACCTTTGTGAAACTTATAAATAGGTGGTGCTAGCGATTATACACCACCAGCAACGATTCAAAATATATTATACCAAATTCCAATCTCCTTCCCACCATATTACACTTCCTTTTCAAGCTTTGCTGTCCCAATTCAGGCAAATCATCATCCGATTCATCCCAATTCCTAATGTTTTTTTATTTCTTTATTTCCTAAAAATCTTTTAGCCTCAACCAGCGATGGGCACATCCATTGAAGGAGTGTTTACAGTTGAAGTTAAAAAACTCTCAGAGCTTGCTGCCAAGTTCCAATCGAATTTGGAATTATCAAATTTAAAATCCTTTGAAAGGATGTACTATGCTATGTACGGACCGTTTACACTAGGGGACATCAAATTCGAGATCCGTATGTACCCAGTAGGACCATATCTGGAGTATCATCTCTGTTTGTTAAGTGATCTGGAGTTTGTCAAGAAGTTTGGCTCCAGTTGCCAGTATTTTAACCCCCAAAGTAATCAATGGAATAATTGCTCCATTGTGATTAGTGAGAAGGAGTTCAAATCAGACACCATCGGTGAGGGAATGGGCATCCCAATGGTACGTTTACAACAATTCACCATGTCACACTGGAAGCAGTACTCTAAGGAGGACTCCCTGCTGTTTAAAGCCAATTTAAAGTTCACTCTGGACGATTCCAAGAAGGTGCCATCAAAGCCAGAAAAACCAGAGCAGGCAGTGCCGCATCAAGATGTAAAGCCCCCAAAGGTTTGTTCTTGTGACTTAATTAACACACTCCTTTCAGGTGAATTTGCAGACATTCAGTTTGTTGTGGATAGTCAGACATTTGCTGCTCACAGGGCTGTGCTTGCAGCTCGTTCCTCTGTGTTTCGATCAGAGTTTCTTGCTCTGCAACGTGAAATGGGTCAGAATTGTGTATTTATATCCATACAACATGTGGATGCACTTACTTTCAAGTACCTGTTGCATTTCGTTTATACCAATTCCTTGACCCCCGACTTCGATGAGTTACCTACCTCTCTTGAGAGGTACCATCGTCTGTTTATTGCGGCACACTTTTTCAAAATAGAAGGTCTCAAGCTAACATGCGAGGAGAAGCTCACTGCGGCGGTTACAAAATACATTCTGTCCACCTTAGATCTGATCAATTTTCAGGTCCCTGAATTGATGAAAATTGTTCAGAAAGATTGCAACATCAAGCCAGAAGTAATCACCACAACTACAAAACTAGGCGATCAGCTCTATGGTACTTCAATCTCGAAAGAGCATGTCTGAAATTCATGATTCCAAGTGATTCTTATATTTGATCTATGTGTCTGAGAATTGTTTTTGTTGTTTGCCTAGTTGTATGTTGTTTGCTTGTCATTTTGCCTGCCTTTCTATTCTTTTCCATTTTTCTCCTAGTTTATTGCATTTCCCGTGTGTTTGCCATTATATATTGTACTTTTGTTGCCTTAATTGTTTTTAAATCTGCCTTGCATTGTAAACAAATTATTCTCTTATTCTTACTTGATTCCAGTGAACTGTGATTAGTATTCCCTTTGATAGTTAGCTTAGATGATTTTGAGATTTTGTCTAAATGAGAATTTTAATTTGACAATTTATCGAACAGCTCTTATATACTCAAAATACAACCCAAATATCACTTAGTTTTTCGGTCCCTCAATCCAGTAAGACCAAATTTGCAATTAACAACTTATTAACCATCCTACGTACGTAGTCAGATAATAAATTATGGATTAATTTAACGATGCATAAGAAAACACATCAAAAGCAGCAAGTTTGGAAAACCAAAATCCAAAATAAATCTTTTCCAGGCTAGCCTTCCAAAATATGTCTTATCGCACTTCGCAGGTCAATGGGCTAAGAGAATCACACAAAACAACATTAACAAGTTGAAGTTGTTCGGCGTGATTACACCATGCACTTACAAACTATAAATTGACAAACGTCATTGTACAAGTGTAGCGAGGAGATACGTGTTCAAGAGTGGAAGTTTAGAACAATCGATCAAATCTCCTGATCAGATCCTATCACACCTTCCTCCCACTAGTTTTTTGTTTGGTTGCTCCAAAAATAGAGAAGGAGAGAGAAGAGGAAGTACTAAGCTTATTCTTTATTCTTCCTTAATCATGAGGAAGAAAGGAAAAATCTTATTCTCAAGTTTACCTCATGTTTGATTGTGCCTATTTCTTTTTTCTTCTTCCTTCTTATCCTTGGTCCAAACAAACACACCAAAATAAGTTTGAATCATATAAGAATAAAATAGAAATTAGTTATTCAGAGTAAAAAGAATATTAATCCTAAATAATTTAGAATAAATTTTTTGGGATCTTAAGAATTTTTTCTAAGTGGTTCAAATTTGCAATAAATTTTTATTTCTAATAATATGTTGGATCATTTTCTTAATTGGATTAGAATGTGATACCAATAAATTCTTAATTCAAATTAAGAAGATGATCCAAACACATTGGCTCCGTTTGGATAGGTGTGGAAAGAATGGAAGAAGGAAAGAAGTGGAAAGAAGTATTGGGAAGTGTGTAATTTTGTGAAGAGTTAGAATTGTTTATAATTTTTTTTCTTCCCTTCTTCCTTCTTCCGACTTCTTCTCAACGCATCCAAACGGAAGCATTAAGAAGAAAAATTTACTACAATGTTTGGACCACTTAGATATAACTATCTAGACCCCCAAAATCTTACTCTTGATTGTTTTGGATTAATATTCTTTACTCTGATTTTATTATTTTACGATCCGAACGCCCTGTAAACTTTGGAGTATTAAGCTCTCATACACTAGTTTTCTGTGCCATTAGATTTGATTAAAAATCGTGCAGAGATTTGAATGATCGGCTGAGATAACATCCTGATTTCTTCGTTCGTTTTAAAATTTTTTTGTCGTTTACTCCTTAATTCTCTGTCGACACTTTCTTCTCAATCGTGCCATACGGCCCTGATCAATATGATTTTTTTTTTTTTGGCGAGATTTCATGTCGTTTAATTTCAATTCAATTGATTTTATAAGATGTCGTTAGATTTAATTGGATAGAAATTCTAACCGAATGATGCCAAATCCGTTTATTTTAATCAAGATTTTTCGAAATAAAATCCCACGTTAAAAAAAAATTAGATTTTGATGAGGGCAGTAGTCGACTCCGCTTATTTCTTCCTCTCTCCGAAATCCGAATCGAAGAAATTCGAAGGAGTTCCAAAATCAAAACCCCTGTCTATCAATATCGCAAAATCGAATCCTCTCTCACCTCTTGGTTGCCTTAATTTGCGCCTATTTCTTCTGGGCTTCTGGCTGATCTCGTCATCTCCAATCTCTTTCTTGATCCTCTCTTATCTCTCCTTACCACGAGTCTGGGATGCCAATGGTTAGTCTCTCTCTCCTTCTTCCTCTTTGTTGCCTTTTTAATAATTAAGTAGACAAGACAGAGTTGATTAAATTTACGGATTATAATGTGTTTTGTCGAGAATTAATTAATGGTGGAGATCGATTGCATATATAACACCTAGATAATGCTTAGAGTAATTTAATTGAAAAGTAGAAATTGTTTTGTGTTTAAGTACCTCTAAACCCCTGATGCATCCGCATTTGGTAGATTTCTGGTAGAGCTGCTAATGGACAGAATAGTCCAATGGACGATATGGACTCAATAATATTGGACTAGTTTTGGACTGGACTAAAATCCAGTTCAAGTCCAATTGCAGAATTGCTAATTTCTTTTTGGACAAATTGTGGAAAGTACGGACGAATTGTGTACGAATCGCGAAAACTACGGAAGAATTAATAAACCAGCCTCTGTTTACCACTCGACCTCTATCTCGAACACTCAGCCCAGATCCATCTCGTCTTCCCCACTCGACCTCGACCTCTGGCCATGGCGGCTCACCTCAAAACCCAATCGATGCTCGAGCGACTGTGCAGCGCAATGCCGTCTTTTCAATTCTTCTCTTAGACGACGACGACGACAATCCTACTTCCACCAAGTCCGGCCCCACCGAAACCACCACCGAAACCACCACCTCCTCTCCTCTACTTCCACCGAAACCACCACCTCCTCTCGTTGGATCGATTCTCGATGTCAGCGCCGGCGTCGTACCTACTTCTCTCCCTCACCGCTCCAATCCTGCTCGCTCCTTACCAACTTCTCTGGTCAGTGACACACTGACACTAGTACCTGTCCTTCTCTCTTGGTTACTAATTTACCATGACTATAATTTTCATGAATTAAATGAAATTTGTCCTTTTTAATGTATTTGGATAGGTTTGTATGGAATGATACTTCTAGAAAACGAATCAGAGAGGGTAATCGACAAAAGGTTTCAAATATGTATTTTTCGTTGAATACCAGTTGTTGTTGATTTTATATTTTTCTTCAATTAGCTTGAATTTTGAGATGTAAGTTGAAATATGAATTAATTTTTGTAAAATTAAATCATTGATTGTTGTAGTTATACTGGAGGTAACTGTTTTTATATTTAATTATACTTGTTGCTTCCTTTTCAATTATCTGATTTTGGTAATTTTTATTTATTTTTTTTGTCCATAATAAATTGACCTAATTAGTGTGATATAATTTCTAGTTAATAACAATATATTATCCATACGACCAAAGACCGTGATATCAGAGTCTGACAGTAAAATAAATAAATAAATCCAGACTAGACATTAAGACTATGGGATCTATGAATTACTAGGACTAAAACTTATTTCTTTTAATTGTTCTTAAATTCAAGAGTATCAAACTATTATTTATAAAAATCACAGTTTTCTTTTTCAATACTCACCAAATTATAATTAAAGTTTAATACAACAACAACAACAACTAAGCCTTTTGTCCCAAACAAGTTGGGGTAGGATATGTTAAAGTTTAATCTGATAAAATATTTCATTTTCATTTTTCAATAAAAAATTAATTTTTAGCCAACCATAATTAATTAACAGAAAATATGTCACAATAAAAAGAAGAATTACGGAAGGTAATTATAGTATTTTCTCGACCTCATACATTTGATAATCCAATACAAATCCTTAAATTATTTTATTAATAAGAAATATTTATTTTCACAGACAAAGCGAATTAATCCCACTCGAGAAAAGAAAGGAATAACATATAATCTACGCGTGATATATATTTCATCAGTCGAGCCTAGGTAGTCAGAAACGAAACTAAGCAAATTAGGCGATTGATATTCTGTTAATTGGATTTTACTGGGGGGTGCTTTGGACACTCCAATTTCGACTGGGGTCATTCTCCTAAATTTTTTTGGACGCATTTGTGCACGTTAAATAAAGCTAGAGGCTGCTTTTTGCTCCTGTAATAATTATATCATATAAAAGTTTCCTTAACTATTTTTTTTCTCTTATATTTAGATAGAAAGAAATTTTATGTCAATTATTTAGTTGCCACTTGCCACTCAATACTTTTTTCTTTTTCTTTTCTTAGGATAATTCCAAGATTATAATTTGTAAATATAGTTCATTGCCAATAAATTCAAACTTTAAATTATAAATCAAACTTTACATATATTACTTAAATATATTAACTAGAAATGTTACAATTATATATTTCTTTTCTCTGTGTTCGCTCCCTCCCGTCTGTGTCACTGTTTCCCTCCCTTCTGTGAGATGCTCATCTCTCACCTCTGTTTCGCTCATTCTGCCCTCCCTCATCCCCTCATCCAAAAAAGAAAAAACGCGTTATCATCCCCTCATCCTCACTCCCTCTTTCCTTTTTCAGAATGCAATTAATCTAAATATTGGAAGGATGATGGGGATGATCCTTATCAGCCCGGTATGAAAATGAAAAAAAAAATCTAACAATTCTGTAATCGAGTTTTTGATGAAATAAAATAAGAGTGGGAAGAGACTTTTTGGGAATCGAGTGTTCATCTATTATCGATCTCTACTAATTTTAAACGCCGGATTCAAGAGGTTTTTTTGTTTTGTTTTCAGAGATGCTTGGTAGCGGCTACCAAGTGCGGAACCGAGAGGTGTTAATTTGATACAATATTTTATTATCACTTTTTAATTAAAATTTATTTTTTTGACAACCATAATTAATTAAGAGAAAATATATGTAAAAATAAAAAGAAGAAGTACGAAAGGTAATCATAGAATATGCTCGACCTCACACATTTAATAATCCAAAACAAATACTAAAAATTATTTTATTAATATGAAATATTTATTTTCACATAATTATTCTTTTTTAATATTTTAGATTATTTTTTATTAATATATAATAATATTTCATCAAATAATAGTTTATCCACACATAAGGTAAGCGCTTTTGCCAGTACCTCCTACTGCCTGCCTGGATGTGCTAGGCCACTTTCCATAAGGAGAAAATGCCATAAAGAGCCTTTCCAAAAGAGAAATCGCTTTCAAATCCCGGCCAGAAACTTCCAGATATAGCAATCCGGACTGGATTGAGGATAAAAAAAAACCATTTATCTTGCCGTTTTCCAAGATTTTCTATAAAGATAAAACAAAACACGACGGCAGTGCCAAATCGAACAAACAAACAGAAGAACAAGATAAAATCATGATTTTAGTCACAATTTCGATGTAAAGTCTAGTCAAAATATCGATATAAATATGAGATATCAGTAGCCATCCAGAAAAGGTTACTCACCTCTTCACCATCTGTTCCTTCAGTGTAGAATTTTGGCTAATCTTAAATTGTTATAATACATTTAACTGGATTGCTATCACTACAAATGTTAATTCCTTTTGGGATTATAGCTGTAGATTACCTCCTGCTACTAGGTCCCACTTCCAGAGTGTTTTTGCTGCTTTTCTCTAGAAAATTTGGTTGATAAGAAATAGTAGATGCTTTGGTATCTATACTACTGCACATAAACATAACACTTATATGAACATCCACAGCTTGGCTTTATTTTGGACAGGCAAGCACACAGGATGTGAAAGCTTTATCAGATCAAATCTGCCTCAGCCTAGTTTTGCAATTTTGGAAGATGACAGCAACTTGGAAATCTTGCCTGACACAAAGATGCCTATCATTCATGACATAGAGGATGATGACTCTGACACTGACCTTCTAGGCAGTGATCGATCATTCTACAATTTCCTTTGTGGCTTTGCTAGGATAGAGGTTTGTTCTATCCAGTTTGGTTTAGATTCCCTTACTGCTTTGGTTTAGGCCTTTTACTGTTTTTACTTTAGTTTTTTGCTTTTGTATGAACTAACCCTGCTTTAATGAAAGCAGACAATCAGCCTCTTGATTGCTTTTATCAAAAAAAAAATAAAAATAAAAAAATAATTGGCCATGGTTTTCAGCTGATGCATTGCCAAAGTAAGATCGATGGTACTTTCTTTATTTTCCTTTGATATTATTTCCTGTTCTAAAAATAATTAATGCCTTTTGGATGCACATTAAATAAGAAAAGAATGTACTGCGTAGTCGGTGCTGCATGTTTGAGTCTAAAGTTTTGCATGCAATATGTTCATTTGTTAAATAAATGCACATTTACCTTTTTACATTGGTCTATTTGTGCTGCATAGTTGCATACGAAGGCACAAATGGACAAATGTAAAACAAACTTTATTTTCTGTCATAGCGAGAGATGAATTCTTATTAATATACTGATACGAACTATATGAACAAGATGTAACAACACCGGGCCAAATCACTCTAAGCAAGTTGCATTTGAGGCTTCAGCTTTTCTGCTTTCAATTCAAGATCCTGCTTTTATTTTGTAATTAAAAATTATTATTCACAGTGGTGGTATGGAGAATGATGATTGGGTCGATATCTTATCTTAGGGTGCGTTTGGATAGGTGTGGGAAGAAGGGAAGAAGGGAAGAAGTGGGAAGAAGTATTGGGAAGTGTGTAACTGTATGAAGAGTTTGGATTGTTTATAATTTTTTTTTGACCTTCTTCCTTCTTCCTTCTTCCTTCTTCTTTCTTCCAACCCCATCCAAACAAAGGCTTAGTCAAAGATTAAAACAAAATATTCAAAATTCAGCTGTATTTCGCCCTTTAAAATCAAATTTAGGTAACAATATCTATGTGTATTAGCTGTCAGAAAGGAATATTATCTCAATAATTTTTCTAATTTCAACTGCTAGAATAATTAATTGAACTTTTTATCTAATTGTGCAGACCTAAAGCTTACTGCCTTGCGACCTATGTAGAAAGCATGACATTTAAATCAGGTATTCATCACATTTAACAATTTTTCTCTTGATATCCTTGCATATTTTCTATACTCTCTCTTTGTAATTAGGTTTCAGCTAGAGAGGATAACCTCAGATGTTTACCGCGAGTCTTTGCAGATTTCGTTGGTGGAAATGATATTTAAAAACAAATGAAGGATATAAAGGTATTTAAATTAAAGAATGTATATTTTAGATTTTTGATTGGTTGAGGCCTTTGCCAAATTGAAAGCACATAATTTTTTCCATATAAATTAAAGAATGTATTTACAATTTTGATTGGTTAGAGCATTGCCAAATTTAAAGCACATAATTTTGTTCGTACAAATTAAATAATGTTTTTGGATTTTTGATTGGTTGAGGGCTACTAATTTTTGAACTTTTGTCACACAATTATTTGCACTCTTAATTCTATTGATCATCTCTTCTCAAATTTTTACTTTGAGCGCCAGAAAGTTTTCATAAAGTATGTCGAGGCAATATAATCCAGGTTCGTGGGAAATAATGAAATTAAAATCCAGAAAATAAAGTTTTTACCTAAATAAAAATGTAGTTTGAACCAAGCCCAGGTTGGGCTAAGATGATTGATTTGAGCCAATCAGATTTTAATCTTAGATCCCTTTATTCGAGCTGCTTATGATTTATGAATTGACATAATTCTTGAATAAAAATGAAAATTTCAAGGTAACATGGTAATATTTTCATTACAATTCATTGGTTAGTTATCATTTGCTAACTACAATAAGAATTTATTAGCGTAACAGAAAATGGAGGATTCTCAAGTGGTTGGCTAGTATAACAAATTATCTAATAATAGACTCCGTATAGGTTTATTGAATACGGAGAATATCGGAGATTAGGAGAGAAGGGATGGAAAACAAAGTTTTGCCAGGAGATTGGAAAAAAGAAATGTTAATTTTACCTAAAAAATCTTTATTTATTGTCAGAGTATAGAAAGTGAGAAGATGAATCGTGCTAGGTAGGAGGATAATAGTACAGCTAGGTGAGGGTATATTGGTCATGAGTTTTTAAAAATGATATTTCAGCATTTAAAATATGATTAAATTAAATAGAAAGGGTTTATATCTATGTTAAACCACATTAGAGGGGCTTATATCCGATTTTCAAGATTAGAGGGGTTTATATCGGATTTGAGAAGATTTAAGGGGGTTATATTCGATTTTACATAAATCTCAATTTTTGAAGTTCTAATGACTAATCTGAACCGTTCAAATGTGTTCTTCATATTAAAATCTCATTAAAAATTATTTTTTTTGTTTTTTTAATTTTTTACAATTTTTTTTTTAATTTTTAAAAATCATTGTTATTGAAGGGTCCAGAATTGTTCAGACTGAGAAATTTGTAAAACACCAAAAAATAGTAAAAAATAAAAAATATATATACATAAATTTTGGTCTCCAATGAGATTTCAATATGAAAAACACATTCAATTATTTGGATTTACTCTTAGAATATCAAAATTAGATAAAATCGCAGTTGACGGACTCTTCCGTTAGTCGCGACTGATTTTAGTCTACCTCATATTTTCGCTTCTCACTAGAGACAAGTATATTGTTCCCACTCTGAATTCACCGTGTAAAATCGTAGTCAATGTACAACTGCTCTAATTTAAATCGGACAGCTATATTCCTAATTGTATTGATTCAGATGCTCTATTGGTCAATAATATTGAAATTTTGTGGACTAATAGTAGATTTTATCTGAATAATTCAATTTTGACTTCAATAATAGTATTTTACTCGAGATGCACAATAATAACTTTATACAAGGGAAGACACATCATTAAAAAAAGAGGCCAAGGCATTATAGGCAGGGGCAGAGCGAAGGGGTGCCAAATTTATCTAAAATATCATTGCTATCTTAATCAAAATATATAGGTAATTACCATTTTTCTCCCTAATATTAAAAATTGCAAATTTGTCCCTCCAATTGTTTATTTCTAGCTCCGTCCTTGATTATAGGTCCATAAAAAATATTGTTATTCATATATTATTTGGCAGGAAGATAGCTTGCCAACAAAATTTACAGATATACGTAAACGACTTATCAATAAAATTTTATGATATTTCGATGTTATGCAGCAGTATGAACAAATATTAATTTGCAACCGTTAAAATTTTTAATTATACGCATCAACGATGCATGCCGTTTTTCACATGCATTACACAAACCAACTCTAACTCTGTCACATCTAAAATCCACTCTTTTATCATCTAATGCTATCACCAAAGCCCCATATTCCTTGAATAGATTTTGAAACTCACTGAGAGTTTAATTGGGAAATTCCAGATTAATTTGAACCTACACAGAGAGAAGTCCTCTATCTTCATTATTTGCTGGGATCCCAAGCTCAAATCCTGACTTATTCTCCAAGCATAGGCTCTATTGCGCGAGAGCATAGGCATGCTAATGCGGATCTGGTGCTTCGATCAGTTACCTTCAGTCTTCAAACGAACGCACCATCCACTTCCAGTCAGATCTAAGCAATTTCAACATGGATTTTAGCAGTCCCAATCCCAGCCCCAGCTAATGTGGATTTGAGCCATTCATAACATATTAAATTTGCATTTTTTAAAAAATTATAAAAAATTTAAAAATATATAAAATTTCGTTGGTAAGGAAATTATCTTGGACGGTTTGTATTTATCATTTAAACTTTCTAAATTGAAATATGAGGGGATTCAACCGGGAGTCCGGTCAAATCAATTTGATTGTATCATTTCTCTCAATATATACAATATAATTGTTTGTTTATTATGTTGGATTTAAAATTTACATCTCATTATGCGCGATTTGTCACAATTGATGAAGTTATTTTATTAATAAAATATTGTTTTCTTCTAATCTCTCATTAAAAATAAAATTATTATTTTGTTTCCTTTTTGTCTGTTTTGGAAAGTCAAAACTAGGCAAATTCCTCGAAGTTTCCTCTCGATTATTAATGTGTGAACTCGTATTAAAAATGTTAGTCCAAGTCATCAACTTATTATATGAATTAGACAACACTAGGATGCTGACCATAATCGTAGGTAATGGCATGTGTTGAGGATAAGTATATTCATTCTAAGCACGTGGATCGTAGTGCAGAAAGTTAATTTGTGAATTTTTCAAGCAGCGAAAATAATCACAACACAAGAACCAGTGGTAATAAGCAGACATCATGCAAGAGATGGGAAAAAAAAATCATCTCTCTTTCTGAATCGTATAGAAAAAGGTTAGAACCACTGACTTTGGAGATGGTTGTTGACCCCTAAAATATCATCATAATTTCCTGGTCAACCTGTGAGTGAGTTCTGATGGTCAAACTAGACAGTTGAGGCACGAATAAATTACCAAGAGAAGATCCCGGGTCAGTCGGGAATGCGTAGTCAAAAATTAAGCAATAACAAATGGCGTTATATTTTCACGTCTGTTAATATGATGATGTGATATATACAATATGGATGATTGTATAACTTCATGCATATATTGTGTGAAAATTATATAATTATGCAAAAAATATATGAAGCCATAATGGATGCATCAGCCCATTCGAAATTCAGAACAAAAATAGATGGCCCAAATAAAATAAAAGGGTTCGGCCCAAAACAAAAAAAAAGAAACGGAAGCCCAGCAACCCTCTCTTCTCCCCCACTCGTCCCTGTGCTCTCTTCCGACAGCTTCTCCGTATCTCACGCGAAACCAACCTCCCCTACACTCGCGCCTAACAAGCTACGCCGCTCCCTACTCCTATCGTTTATCACCAACTGACAATAGACAGCGAGAATCTCGTCAGAAACTCACCCAATTTCCTCTCTGATCAACTCGATATGATGGCAAATTCAAACTTGCAATGATGAAAATTAGAAAAAATGGAGCTGTGGGGTCATGGAAATACTAATGAATATCGGTGAGAGTAAGCCACGGTGAAGTAATTCGAAGTAAGATTTTGAAGATGGCAAAGCAATCATGACCATGATATGGGACAGTAGGCATCATACTAGCAAGATAAAACTCTGAAATTGGGAAGTAATTATGGCTGAAGGGATCCTTTTAGCAAAGCAAAACTTTGAAATCATGAGGCGACAATAATCGTATGCTCCAGTGCACTGAGCTCGAGATGGGTCAAGCTAGCCATTAATCAGTCACCAGAGATCACATGCAGTGATAATGCCCGAACAGTTCATCAAAATTTTGAAATCACGGCATCGTGGCAATCATGCATCCCAAGCTGATATGGCTAAAGCGAATGGAGTTTACCATTAATCAACCTTGTTACTGATTTGGTCAAAATGGAATACTGAGGAGATAAGGCCATGATAGCATGGTTCTCAAACAATAGTGTTTCCAGAAAATTACTGAGATAGGAGTTTTGATGAGATGACAAAAAAAAAAGAGAAGCAAAATAATGCAAAACAGAAAAGCAAGAATGAATGAATTGAAAACTGATGTAATGAAAGGGAAATAGTATTGAGTTGATGACAATAAAATGGATTCACTAAATTAAAGAAACTCAATGCATGAGAAAATTTTGAAAATAGCCACATTTTCCTAGTAAAAAAAAAGGAACAAGTCACATTTTACAATGACAGATTTTATAACAATGAAAAGGATTAAGTGATGATGGAGGAACAGCCATGTGGTTCCCAAATCTAATCTGGTACATCAGACATATCAAGGAAGCTAAGAGGCTACCTTGGATGGAATTGCAAAGCTCAAGAGAAATTCAGCTGCACTATTTACTGGAAACAGTCAAAAAGGAAAAAACTGAAGATGAATGAAAATTAACCTTGGCGCCAGAAGTTAAATAATCAAGGAATGATGATTGGGGGGCTGGTACACAGTTAGAACCTATTCAAATGGAGAAAGAAATGACTAAAATACCCACCAGGGGCATAATGGTCCAATCCCTTCAAGGCACATATTATTGGTGCCATCTACAGCAACCAGTGAAACTTCCCTATAAAAAGGGGCGTCAGGAGCCATGCAAAGCATCCAGAGAAGAGACAACAAACCCTCATACACGATATACACCCACACCTCACATCCAAGATCAGAGAAGCAACTATCTCACTCAGAAATCACACAAGTCACAGGTCATATACACATCAGTGAAGACATTTAGAGAGCAATTTGTTTAAGTTAGGATAGCTACTAAAAACAAAAAAAACAACAAAAAAAGTGTGTTAGTAGGAGCACTAGCTTCATAGTTTCAGCTGTAAGCAACTATTTGTTCTACCTCTTTGTAATCCATATTTGGTGAAGTAAGAAGGTTATTTCTTTTCCCTTTGCAACTTTTATTTTCCTTGTTCTCTTTCTTGTTTTGCACAGCCCTGTAAGCAATGTAAGGAATAAAAGGGAAACTGTTTTATATAAATATGTACATAGATACGTTAGTTAACTCAAGCACTTAGAAATCAATGTAGGGAATAATTAAAATTTGTTCTCTTTTATATTCTGCATCTATATTTTGTATGCATGTAGACCAGGAGTTATATTTGCACTTAAATAATGGAATTAAAATAGGCCATGTTTAACTAAACACACATGTATTTAGTATTAAGTGCACTATCATCTAGTATTAAATGTACTATCATGAGCCTAAGCAAAAAAAAAAAAGAAGAAGAACTTAATGTGAACAACAACAAGGATAGGGATTATGGACAGCAGGTTTATTTCTAAAAGAGAGAGGACAGCAGGTGTTATTAAATGAACAGCAGGTTAAAATAAAAATAAAAAAAAAATAAAAATAAAGGACAGCAGGTATTGGAGTTTATGAAGTGTTACACACACCTTGCCAATGCATTGAAGGAGGCAATCACCTCAGCATAAACAGGAGTTGTGTGGAGGAAGGTCAATTGTGTCAGCCTAATAAGCTTGTTGTTTCATGAACACAAGCTGTTGGGATTCACACATTTCTATTCCTTTCCAATGCATACAAGGATGCGTCTACTTCAACCATGCCGAGAGGAAGCAATACACTGGAGACTCTCTCGCGTTGAGTTAATGGTTTGTTGTATCCCAGCAACAAGTCAATGCATTCCCTTTTCAAGTCGACACAATGATGCCTCATTACAACCACCCTGGTCAGACCAAAATACAAGAGGGTCCCCATACTGCCATAATCCCCATGATGTAATTGAAGGCTCACACACACTCAAAGGGATGCCAACATGCTTATGTGTCAATCTCTGGGCTCTCTGCATCAACATAAAACTGCATCAATGAAGGGAGAGGCAACCATCAGTGCAATCACCATGGCCATATCAAAACTGAGAAGTAACTCCTGGATAGAGATGCTCCACAATCAAATTGACTATTCAGGCACCCTCCTGTATCTTTCATCAAGCTCATAGACGCCTTAGTTGACCCCCACCATGGCCAGTCAATTGGATTGACCAATCCATCGCCATGGCATGTCTTGGCCAAGGTGAAGCACCATGCCAGAGGGGCTCGGCAATAAAATTGAGGCCACACCAAGCTTTGCGAATTCCCCACGATGCTCTCAGGCTCTCCAATTTAGTTCAACACCCACCAGGGACCTCGAACTGCCGTCAAGCCTCACTAAACCCTAGCCGATTAGGGAGGAGATGATTACAACGTAGAAGATAGAGATGAGCGCGATTGATGGACCCCACGACGTCAAGAGAGCTTGACGATCTCTTACGGCCCTACATCGATGTCTGACAGCAACCCAGTGGAGCCAATCACGCAGCCATGGCGGTTTCTCCATCGATGGTTCGACGGAAGGAAAAAGAAGAAAGGGGAGAAGAAGGGATTCATTTACCTGATCTATGTGGACATGGCTCAACAAGTAACGGCCAAAGCCATAGCCACTGACAGTGGGGCCCACGGGCGAAAATGTTAATAATTCCATGAAATGCCAAGCGTATGGAAGGAACAGACTAGTTTTAAATAAACTGTCCCAAAAATGGTGATATCCTGTGGCCCTTTCCGTGTGGTGAGTTAATAAGGTGTAACAATCCATTTATGATCAATCACATGGCGCCATGTGTCACTCTCAATAGCTGATGTCGTTGCTGATCCTTTATTCCCCTGCTGATTTGGACCAACCAGGTCCTGCCACGCGTCACGACTGCTGAGGTGGCACCATTTTATTGCTGGAAGTTCAAAAAATCGTAGAAATTCAACCGCAACTCAGAAAAATCCAAACCAAATTTCTACGGATCCAGAAAAATATGGAGAATACAGTCATGCCAAAACCACAACCAAAATCTAAACAGAATATTTTAAATCCATATTCTAAGCTCTGGCCAATCACAAATTGCCACCTCAGCCTTATATTTATTTAAAAATCCAACAACCTTTCAAAATTCATGAAAAATCACAGGAGGTTCGGAAAAATATGAGGAAAAATCCTGGAAGCTTAGAAAAATAAGGGGAATCTATTTGGCTAATCATCACCACCAAAAACTCTACCAAATGTACCCCTACCATTATTCTTATTGGACATTATGGAGGAAAGCCGCTCTGGCAAAGACTCAAAGGCTCATGATCAAATCACTGAAGGCATGGATAATATCACAAAATTCAGAAAGTCATAACGGAATACTAGCACGACCGAGTCTAGTGCTCCGTTTACGACTCTAGATAAAGCTCATCATAACCCCAAGTGATCAAAACCACCAGACGGTTGTCGTCATGACGGGCATGGAGCAAAATGGAAACGCTAAGTACTGTTGCTAACAAACAAGAGTACTGGTGAAGTATCAAGCTCAATGATCTGGTTAAATTGAGACTCGCTAGCCTCAAAATGATGGATAGTGAGATCTATCACGATGTCACGGGACTCTACCAAGAGACCCGAAATTATATGCAAATCAGATGAAGACCAAAACAATATTCAAGCAAACTGATAAAATTCCAAAGAGAAGGCAGATTACACCGCAAGATATTATCGGTGAAGAATATGGATCCAACCACATACGAGCAGAACTCTTTGCAGTCTGAGAAAAGCTCACAGTGTTGTCCCAAGCCTGCTGAGACGATGAAAGCCACGATTATCAAAGGCACCCGCTCTCTCGAGAAGGCAGGAGGTCCTATCTCGAGTGTATGCAATCTACCCGCCAGAGATAACATATGCCAACACCGCTGACACAGGCACACAACATTATGATCCTATCGAAGATATGCAAATATTGTCACTACGGACAAATTCCACATCATCGTACCCGTACCTTGGGGAAAGATCACACTTTTATTTCAGGAGTCTACGGTTATCTAAGGCACCCGCTCTCTCAAGAAGGCAGGAGGTCCTAACTTGAGTGTTTGCAATCTACCCGCCAAGGATATATCGAGGCCAACATTGTTGCTGTAAACGACTCCCTCATATTATATTAAAGACCTTATCCCAGATCATACCACTACATCGGATGGATCTATAATCCTTACCCAAATAATATCCGCATTCAGAAACCTTCAACATGTTCCCTAGTCACATTACTTATGCCTCAAACAGCTCAGTAATGTTGACTTGGCTTATCCTTTAAATCAACAACCAGATCTCACACAACAAAACTTACCTCTTTCGGTGCTGGAGGGAAACTACAATGTTCCGGTCGGAAGCCGGACATTACTTGAACGCTCGCAAAGAATGCCCAGCGTCACCCTATTGACTTTCCTTGGCTAGATGCCGAGCATTATGTCGCATTGGCGCTTGATCAGGAATCAAGCGAAGATTCAACAGCTGGTCAGAGACTGAGTGATAGAGGAACATTCCCATGATCGAGAACCAACTGTTCATGACGTATCGGTCAGCAGCCGGACGTTACTTGAACGCTTAGCGTCATTTGAGTGACTCGTCTTGCCTAGATGTCAAGCATTACGTCACATTGAACGATTGGTCAGAGACTGAGCGTCAGAGGTACGCTCCTATGATCGAGAACCAATTGTCACCCGCACCTAGGGAAGCCAAGGGGCAGCTGACTTAGGTAGCACCCACGCACATAAGATTTTTGGACGCCCACAAACCCAAGGGTCTGGCGAAGGATAGTTTCAATGCTTCGGGTGAGAGCCGAACTGTTGAAACCTAGGATATTTCAGGTGACAGCTGAACTATCCGCTGAACGTTTGAATAACAATCAAGGTTCCTTGCGAGGTTTCGAGTAACACTTGGATTATCTGTATGATATCTCGGCTGGCTACCAAGCATCATCAGAGTATTCCAAAGGAGGATCGAACCATCTGCTCAATACCCGATTGGCGACCAAACGTCACTTTTACATCTGACTGGCATCCAGATGAAACTCGGACACTTCAGGTGGCAGCTGAACTGTCCATTGAACGGCCGACTAGCAATCAGATTCCTTTCAACATTTCGAATAACAGTCAGACTATTGTTTGATACCTCGGCTGGCTACCAGGTATCACCTCAATACTCTGAGTGAGGATCGAATTGTTACTTATCTGATTGGCGAGTGGACGTCACTTCAACGCTTCGAAGAATAATCGAGCCATCTGTCTGATAAGCTGGCTGGCTACCAGCTATCACTTCAGGGTCTCAATTATGATCGAATCGGAAGGGAACATCTGACTGGCACACAGATGTCACTTCTAAACGATTCGGATAGCAATCGGACCAATTGTTTGGTACCTTGGCTGGATACCATGTATCACCTCAATACTCCGGATGATAATCGAATTGGCACTTAACACTTGGCTGGCAACCAAGCGTCTTCGATTCAGGTGGCAGTTGAATCGATTCTTGGATATTTGACTTGCGACCAGATGCACTGTCGACACCTCAAGCAACAATCGGATAACCTGTGGGATATCTTGGCTGGATACCAGATATCACCACAGTATCTCGAATGATGATTGAACCGTCTACTCAATATCTGAATAGCAACCAAATGTCTCCTAAACGCTCTGGACAACAATCGGAGCATCTGTTTGATAGTCTGGCTGGCTACCAGATATCACCTCAGTACTTCGGATGGAGATCGGAACGTCACCTAACGTCTGATTGGCAACCAGATGTCTTAGCGGTTCGAGTGACAGTCGAATCGTTCCCCCGATACCTTGGATGAAAACTAGATACCACTTCAACGCTTCAAATGGCAACTGGATCGTCTACTTGATATCATGGCTGGAAACCATGTATCAACGCAACGCTTCAAGCGACAAGAGAACCGTTTATTTGATATCTTGACTGGAAACCGAGTATCATCCCAAGAAGAAGAAACCGAACATTGCCAAGTGTCACTTCAACGCTTCGGGAGCAAACCGAACCGTCACTTTGAACATCGCCAAATGTCACTTTTAACGGAAGCCACTCCGTCTATTGAACGTCTTGGTCAGGTACCAGATGTCACTTAACGCTCTATGCCCATCGAACGAGCGTCACCCCGCTTCCCGGGAAAGGTCAAGGGGCAACCGACTCGGGTCGCACCCGCGCGCATAAGATTTTAACGCCCATAAACCCAGGGGTCCGGCGTCTTTAACATCCACAAGCCCAGGGGCCTGATGTCAACTTCAAAAAAAAAAGAAGAAAACAACCTCAAGCACCGCATCAACCAAATTTAACGATCTGATCAGGAATCAGACGTCACTTTCAGTTAACCTCGACAAAGATCAACAGGAAGTCTAAGAAACCCGTTTCGGAAAGTCCATGCCTTATAAAAACAAAAATACAAACCATATGAGCCTAAATCTTGATTCCGCACATTACAGAAAGAATTCGGAAAACGAGAAGATTACAAGCGTCCAGCGATGGCAGTCAACTGAAACCTCTACAAGCTAAGAACTCCAGAGACTGTTGTCCCCTGCAATCCAAAGTCCACAAAAAAAATATATAATAATATGATATATTAATATTGCATTATAGTAGTAATATTAATAAAAAACAAAATATATATATATATATATATGCATGATAGGACCGCTAATTGCATATTTACAATTCCCTAACAGCTCACGACACACAATCCTTTGATTTTCCCGATCTAGAGGTGCTCCTGACTATGTCGGAGGTAATTAACAGTAGGGGCTTGCGCCTACTGGAAAGAAAGGACCCCTTTAAATAATAAACCCTCGTGAGAACTCAAGACCGTACAGTTACCGCGTTTCGGGGTGGTATCGGTATCGGCCTCTTGAGGCTCGCGAGGGGTATCTGATCCGCATTCTTTTTTGCCCCTCAATCCGAGACCGGATTTTCCTCTGTTGATCCGAGGGCCGTGAAAAAGTGCGAGACAATAGTGGCGTGCTCTCCTTCTTCTCCTTGCTGCATTTTAGATACACAAAGATTAACAAACCTCCAAATTAATTTATGCTAGTAAATTAATGGAGATATTTTAATCATTTGCTCCCTTCTTCGATTAATTTACTAATTAATAGGAGTTCATGAACTAGCTGTTCCAAGCACGTTCCAAACACCATAATTCATGAACGTACCTGAGCCTCCGTTTGGATGCGTTGAGAAGAAGTAGAAAGAAGGAAGAAGAGAAGAAAAAAAATTATAAACAATCCAAACTCTTCACAAAATTACACACTTTTCAATACTTCTTCCCACTTCTTCCCTTCTTTCCTTCTTCCCGCACCTATCCAAACGGAGCCTGAAATAATTTATCATAATGGTTTATAATTAATTATTTAACTTATCATATTTTATATTCTCCAATACAAATAAACTAAATATAATGTAGTGTTGGTTAAGAGTTTCGTACTGTGTAACTCTTGGAGGATTTGATGTAATGTTGGCCATAGAAATAAATTACCATTTATTTTCAATAATCAAAAGAGATATTTAGCAATACATTATGATTTTCAATTGACATAAATAAATATTATACTTTTATCTCCTACATAAGAAATATATAATTTTCTTATTTGATTCTTATGTCTCATTATAGCAATTGTATAATCTTCAATTCCCACAAAATTGGTGAAGAAATTATATTTGCGCAGGGCAAAATTGGAAGCATTTCATATTTGAATAGGGAAAAATGGGTGAATATGCTATTCCCACAAAATGAAGAAATTAGCTCGTAAATGGAGATAAAAATGTTTCCAGAAAAACGATAAAAAGTCAAAGAAATATTGAAAATAATGATTAATTTGTTGGATTGTGAATTGGTTCAGATTCTCATTAGGTACTTTCCCAACTAATATTTTGAATAATAATAATAATAATCATGATATTAAAATTTATAATTATGAGTTCGTGACGACGACAATGCTGATTATTAGTATAATTATATTTTAACAAAAATTAGATGGACAAATATTATTATATTCATAAATATACTATTTCACCATTCTATGTTCACAATCCTTATTCATTAACCTATTCATGCCTATTCACGTCAAATAAGCATTATTTTTGTTTTCAATTAGAGTCAACATTACAAGTTTATATTCGATACTGAGTCTACAAAGCTGTCAAAAATTTTTAGAAAGCATATGTCTAATAATATTTTTTTTGTTGTTAGTACAATTTTTAACAAGTCTAAACAGAACCTTTAGAAACATTCAATTAATGGCTATTCAATATTTATCTTAATGATAATATAATTTAAATTATTACAAATTTGTATTAATCTAAACCCAATGAAATAACTTACTGCACTAGAAATTTATCACGAGTACGCATTTTTTTGTAATATTACGAGTTTAGAGTTTAGTTGATAAATTTCGCATATTTTTCCTCCCTTCATTTTTCTTACTTCAGGCTCACTCTCCTTCACTTTCACCATGAATAAACTGTCTTACAACTTACAACAACATAATAAATACATACAACAACAAGCGAAAATATGCAAATTTTAGCTGAACAAATAAACAAATTTAACATATATAACATACAAAATAAACATATATGAAAACAAAGTGAACATCTATACAAATTGCTAAATAAAGATAAATAACAATATTCAACATACAAATTGAATACATAAGACAACGTAGTTAAAATATCCAATAAACAAAGTGCATAGATATAAAAATAATTAAATAAAACATAAAATGAACAAATTGAAAAACACAAAGTGAACACATAAATACAACAAATAAAATAAAAAAATAAATTAAAATAAAGTGAACAAATACATAAAATAAATTGAGCATATTACATCAAAATATTGCTCAAATATTTTGAGAAAGATGGAGCAGATAAAGCGCTTAGGATTAAAAGAGAAATATTCCAGATGTGCAGGAAATGTGAGAAGATGAATCAAAATGGAGGAAGAGGGAGAAGGATGTAGCTGAATGCAGGTAGGGGATGGAGAGAAGGGAGACACGGAAGGGAGAGATCAAGGGTTGAGGGAGTGCTGGGGTGAAGAGAGATCTAGGTGAGAGGAGTACGCTAGGGTTAGAGGGAGCGCAAGGGTGAAGGAAGAGAGGGAGCGTTGGGTGAAGAAAGGGATTGAAGATGGAAAGTGGATGGCGATAAGCAATTTCACAAAACAATTCTACAGAATGATCCTAGAGAAATTAAGCGTGTATAAAGCACATCCCGATGACTATACTTCGCTGATTCAATCATAGAGTATGTTATTTAAGAACTCCCAAAATACTAACTCCAGCTAGCGTTCTCCAATCATGCGTTTAGTGTTTGTCGTGTCAAATACGATTATTTTAAAGTCTTGTGTCATATTTTATTGACACGACTTACTTTTTTAATTGTGTTGTGTCGTTGTGTCGAGTGGTGAATAAAAACAACACGACATGTATTCTGACGTGACACGACTGATATTAAATTTAATATTAATCACGAAATATCTTTTATTATTGATCCGACGGTTCGGACAAATGTCTGCATAGAATATGGCCATTCAACAAGTCACTGTCATGCTGACCTGGAATCCACCGCGTATTGCAGCCTTGGGAATATATATATATATATATAGCTTATGCACCACCAGAAACCACTAAAACTGAATAGCATATGACATATAAAACTTTGACAACCTTGTAAGCATAATATTAGATTCTCTGTTCGAGGTCTGCCTGTACAAATTCCGCTCCCTATCACATAGATCATCATCCAAATTCATACTTTAGGCAAATTCTTCCCAAAATCTTTCACTATCGGGCGATGGGTTCATTCTGCGAAGGGATTTTTACCGTGCATGTAAAAGATTTCTCAGAGCTTGCAAGCCATGGCGAAGCGAATGAAGCATTGTTAAAACAAAGATGCTTTGAAAGGATGCACTTTGCTAAGTACGGACCCTATACAGTAGGGGACATGATCAAAGTTGAGGTACGTATGTACCCAGTAGGAGGTAATGTGCAGTGCCATGTCTGTTTGTTAAGTCATGCAGATTTGGTCAACAAGTTTTGCTGTGATTGCCTGTTTTCCGACCCTAAGTCTAATAACTGGAAATTTAGCATTATTAGGACTAGTGAGAAGGTGTTCAAAGCAGACACCATTGGTGCGGGACTGGGCCTTCCCATGGTGCAAGTAGATTATTTCCAACGGTCATATTGGGATAACTCGGCGCTGTTTAAACTCGTTTTATGGTTCATTCTGGATGATTCGAAGGATGTGCCAATAAAGCCTAACCAGCCAAAGGTTTGTTCTCCAGACTTGACCGCCGCACTCCTCACTGGGGAATTTGCGGACATCCGTTTGGTGGTAGATGGTCAGACATTTCCTGCTCACCGGGCTGTTCTTGCCGCGCGTTCCTCTGTGTTTCGATCAGAGTTTCTTGCTCTCCAAGATGACCTGTGCCAGAATGGTGTATTCGTATCCATTCAACGGCGTATTGATGCATTTACTTTCCAGAACCTGATGCACTTCGTTTACACTGATTCCGTGCTCCCTGCGTTTGACGAGCCTGCAACCTCCTCTCGACAGAGGTATCGCAGATTGTTTATCGCAGCGCACCTTTTTAAAATAGAAGGGCTAAAGAAGTTATGCGAGGAGAAGCTCACCGTGGCTGTCGCAGAATGCATACTGTCCGCTTTAGAGTTGATCGACTTTGAGGACTCTGGCCTGCTGAAAATCGTTCAAAAAGATTGTGACAAAAAGCCAGAAATATTAATCACCTCAACTACAAACGAGCCCAAAGTTGGCGATCGGCTCTATGGTACTTCTATGTCCAAATAGCACGCCGGTCGGAGAGCAATCCAAGTAGTGATTATAATATTTGTTTTATCAGTCTTATTAAAGTTGTTGCTATAAGCTACTTGCTTGATTGAGGTTGTTTGTTTGTCTTTTCATCACCCCGGGCCCCCGGCCTTTCTGTTTTTCCTTTTTTCTCTTTAATTTGTCTTGTATTTCGGATTCCAGTGTGCTTTTGTTATATATATCATGTTGCACTTTCAATTGCATTTAAATTTGCGTTGCGTTTTCAAAAGTATTCTCTTATTGATATCTTAATTGAAACTATTTATTTTTAGATAACGTTGATGACTGTAATTATAATAAGTTTGGTTTTAATTTGGCATGCAGTCTGTCCCATGTCCACAGTCCAGTGCCTCTTGTGCACTTCAAATACCAACCAACTCTCACTTAGGCTAGCTGTTCTTCGTTTTTTTTTTTTTTTTTTTTTTATTCCCAGTAACGACATAAAGTGCAATCAGCTAGCATTTCATTAATCATCCATTGGATAATTGGATTATCTGAGAGACAAAGACTCCTTGTCAAGCGATTTGGATGAAAAAAAAAATGACAATGATGTAATTGTCGTTATTTTTAATACAAGTTTCGCCGGATAGTTTTGCAATGAAAAATTAATCAAAAGGATATTGTATATCTGTGGAAAACAATTTGACAACATAAAATTTAAAAGAGAAACAAAAAAAAAATATATTGTAACATGATCAAAATGTAGAGGTTGAATATTAAGCGAGCTTGTATGGATTAAATACCTATTTCAGGATATGAAAATTCCATGTGAAGATTCTGTGCAAATGCACTTGACTAATTAATTAGGCTGCTTGCATTTCGTTTTTAATGGAAAGCACGAAACACTACAAAAGTAGAATGTCAATTTGTCATTTGACATGAGAGAAGATAAATTGAAATTCCTTTCATGCGAAATTGAACACAATTTTATTGTGTATTTATAAATAATATTTCAGCATCAAATTTTTATTGACACTCGTTGTTTTGCAAATCTAAATATGCTCTATATGAATCATAATTATGAGGGAGAGTTTGGATTGCCTAAGAATAAAAATGGAAGTTACTTATTCAGAGTAAGAAAAAAAATATTATTTCTAAATTATTAATAAAAAATATTTTGAAGATCTAGAGTGTTATTTTAAAGTGGTCCAACGTTAAGAATATATTTTTTTTATTTCTAGAATGTTTGGACAATCTTTTTAATCCGGATTAAAATGTAGTCCCAACAAATTCTTAATCTTCATTAAGAAGATGATCTAAACACACTAGGAATAAAAATTTATTTCCGATGTTGGACCAATTAAATATAACACTTTAGATTTCCACAACCTTATTCATGATTATTTAAGAATAATATTTTTTACTCCGAATAACTAATTCTAAATTTATTCTTAAACAATGCAAATGCATCCTTATATATGTACTAGCAAATACGCCCACCCAATGTGCGAGTAATTTTTTATAAATATCATTGTATGAGAATAGTTTTTTAATATTTGAACCCAACTATGTTACATTAGTAATTAAAGTGCTATAACCACAGTATTATAAATTCAATATATAGGTTCAGATTATATATAAAATGATCTATTAGTTATTTCAATTGTAGAATTTTTCAAAAAAAAAATTACAGTTTATTTTTCTATTGATATTATGTGTTTGTATTATGATTAGTTGCGAGTAAACAAAAATAGAAAGATAATAAACTTGATAAAAAATATGATCCATATGAATCTAAATTTCTCTTGTATTTATTTCTTACCATGTATTTTTTATGCATCGTTGCCATATTTTCAATTCTAGCTCGGTCTAGATGAAAGATTTAAATCTATCTCGTTATTAAATTCATACCAATAATTTAATTAGATTATACAAATTCATGACCTATATCGTATAGTATAACATTTGGATATACCATTGGATTCAAAATTGAATAGAACTTTGGTATAGCTTGGATAAATTTTTTAATTAATATTTTTGTTTATAAAAGTAGAGATATATTCGGCGACGTGACGTAAATTTGGGGTATGGAAGATAAGTAATCTTAATTACTTTCAGTTAAAATTGATGGGAACTTGTAATTTTGATGTCCGTACTAGGTTTAATCAATCTTGCTTCGATCGAGATACAAGTTTTGTGATTAGAAAGAATCAGCACTTCGGTCCAGTGACAAAAAATAATGCACTTTTAAAGTAAGATTGCAGGTTCGAAATCAGACTTGAATTTTTATAGACATTTAATTTAAAAATAAGTTAGGTGACTTAACCCAATTTATCTTAAATTAAACAAGCCTTGTGATTAGAATAAATAAATTTATCCTGAACACATGCCATAAAATGAATATGATCAGCATGGTAGTGCTTTCTTCCAACCACCAAATTATTAAAGTTGTTGACTTGACTAACATTAATTTTTCAATGCAAGTTCGCACATTAATAATGGAGAGGAAACTTCAAAGAATTTGCCTAGTTTTTGACTTATGAAAACCGACAAAAATGAAACAATTTAATTTTATCATTTAGTCATAAATTAGAATTTAACAAGCAGTGATGAGCCAGCTCATATCTTATGAAAGCCGACAAAAAGGTGTCAATTCTTTCCAAATGCTCATCCCACAAAATTGATACTGTTGAGTGATGATTGAGCCAGCTCATATCTGGTTAATGGAATAAGTTGAACTGTACGCGTCAACAGATGCAGTGCAAATTGTTTCCGTCTTTTTTTTTTATATCATCAAACTGTTTTCGTCTGTTCCGTAAGTAATAATAATAATTTAGAGTCAGTCTAATCTATCAATTTTGTGTTCATACTTAATTACTATTAATCAAACGACGAAATTTGCAAGTCTGAACGAATAAACAGAGTTATACAAGTCATCGGTCAGAGAGACACCTTCGCTTCTCCTCGTTAACATGAGAATTCCTGGGTATAGCTCCCAGAAAAAAATTAAGAAGATATTATTTCTAGCTTAACATGTCTCAGGAATGCAACCAAAAATGAGAATGGAAAAAAAAAAACAAAAACAAAAACAAAATCACTGGTTTAAGTACAGAGCTCTGTTTCTCGCCTTTATTCCATAAAATTTCCATAAATCACCTCCAGATGTACAACTAATACAAGTAGAACCCCCATTTGCAGACCAGATCCAGCCGAATGTCTGTTTCTCGGATTTAAGTACAGCAGTCCTTCCTGAGCAATTTGCAGACGTTGATTTTTTGATAAATGGACAGACATGAGTTTCTCGCTTTACAAAATGACCTGAGCAAGAATGATATATTTGTATCGGTACAACATGTGGATACACTTACTTTCAAGTGTCTCATGCATTTTATTTATACTGATTCCTTGCCCTCTGAGTCTCTGACTTTCACGAGGCTATCTCCTCTCAACAGAGATATCGCAGTTTATTAATTGCAGCACATCTTTTTAATGTAGAAGGGCTCAAGATAATATGCGAGGAGAAGCTCGCTGTTGCTGTCATAGACGGCATTCTATCAGCTTTATGATCCATATGAATCTAAATTTCTCTTGTATTTATATTGTATATATATTGTTCCTATAAGAGAGGCATGCATTGTTGATGTGTACAATTAAAATTTTAACAGTTCGAAATTTTCATTTGTTCATATATATACTGGTAAATAATATCGAAGTAACGTAAAATATTATTGATAAATTTTGTTGGTGAGCTACATCTTCCAGCTCTTTTAAATGATGTGTCTTCCTTGAGTAAATTTATTGTAAATATCAAATAAAATAGTTCAGTTCAATTCGATATTTCAGACTGATGGTTTTAGTCAGTCCTTGACCTAATATGTATATCTAACCTATAACCATGCATAGAGTTCAGATATACCACTGCGGAAGTTGATCGATAGTCTAGATTCTTCTCAAAACCTGGCTGCAACCCCTCCTAGTCTCTTGGTCTTCCTCCGTACGCAACTGGTACACCACAACCTCAGGCAAGGGCTTGGCGTTACCCTTCACGAATCCAAGTGTCGGTCGACTCGTGCGTGTGCTTCCTATTGCTCTCCTAGCAATAGGATGGCTCCTCCCTCTTTCTGGAACCTCTCTGATCTCTCTAGGATGGTGGTTAACTCAAAAGTCACGAAATCCAACCTTGGAGTCGCTTCAGAAGAGAGAGGTATAAATAGTCAGCCTAGAAACAGACCTTTCAGATTCATAACTGTTGTCTGGAATGGTCCGGTCCGGAGTTGGACCGGGCCGTTCCAGAGTTGGACCAGGCCGTCCCAACCACAACAAGGCAATCTGTTTGCCCAGCAAACCAGTCCGTTCCAGAGTTGGACTGGGCAGTCCCAGAGATGGACCGGGCCGTCCCAACCATAACGACATGGCTCTACACACTTTTTCTAACATCTCCCTCTTGGAGACATTGTTTCCAAACACAGAGTCAGACCTTATACGGCAAATGGGCCGTACGACCAGTGCATACACCTGTCAAGCGGAGCTAAAACGCCTCACCATAACAAAGTTAAGGCGAGCGAGAAAGCATCTACCCTTTTATAAAAACAGTTAGATAATTGTGTATACTAGTACCTTAGATACATTCAAATTTGCACTAGATTGGACATTATCGACCGCTCAAGGATACATGTCCTTTCCTTTTCAGTCTTAGTCCGCTGTATGTTCCCAACCTCAGTCCAAATAACGAATTTGGTGGATCCTGAACACCAACAGATCTCTCATTTGTGCAAATCGAATCTGATCTTTCCTTTGTCTCATGAAAATCAGAACAAAATCAGTCCTTTTTTCCAGCAATGCCCCGACAGGCGGAATATGCATCACCATAGCGTACACACCAAAGTAGCAGGCACTAATCCTGTCCCTCATGACATAGTCAAAAGTCAAAGGGTACGTAATTGTGGAACTCACACAATAGGGAGTCATACGGTCTTAGTCCTGGAACCACTCAACCCATCTTCCAAGAGTCGCCTAGCACATGTGGTATGAGCACATGTTACAACGAATCATCTGCACCAACAGACGTGTGTTCACATTCGTTGTACGAGTCTAGATTCAGTTTGCAAACTAAGTGTCTATGGTCTAGACCACTCCTTATTTCAACTATTCCTGAGATTCTCCACTTAAACACTCTCAGAGTTTTAAGGAGATTCTCACCTCGGCTATATTTGAACTACATGATTGTTAGGGATACAATCATATCGGATCGTCTAAAAGAAGACAAGCCTCATTTCAATACCAGACTGAAGCGACATTGAGTTTCGACCACCCAAGGTGGCTCCTTAGTCATTGACTAAGCGCACATAACTCAATCTAGTCTCATCTCTACATGCTTATGGCATTAGAGGCGATTGCTCGTGTGAGCGAGACAATTTCAAGTTCAAATACACACTACCATCCATGCTAACATTTAATTGAACAATAACACGCAATTCAATAATAATAATGAATGCAAATGTCTTAATATATATCAACAAAACCTAATTGTTGAAACACATACATACAAAAGTCTGAAAAATTGGACCGGATCGTCCCAGATTCCGGACGGGCCGTCCCAGCCTAAAACAGGCCACGCCTCAGCTGTTTTTCAGTGTTCAGACGGTCCGGCTGAAATTCGGACGGGCCGCCCCAATCTGGGACGGGCCGTTCCAATCCTAGGAACGGCCTGTAGATCTCAAACTCATAATTCTAACCATCTTAAGGAACTGCATCCTAGCTATGGCCTTTGTAAATGGGTTTGCCACCATCTCGTCGGTGGAGATGTGCTCTAACATAATCTTTTTGTGTTCTTGTATGTCTCTAACAAAGTGATATCTCATGTCAATATGTTTGCCTTTTCTATGATACTTGGGGTCTTTAGAGAATGATATAGCAGCAGTGCTATCGCAATAAATAGTCACAAGTTCGATGGGCACCTTGACCACCCCCAGTTCTTTTAGGAAACGCCTCAACCATATTGCCTCTTGGGCAGCCGCAGAGCATGCAATGTACTCGGTCTCCATGGTGGATAAAGCAACACACGTTTACTTTTTACTAGCCCAAGAGATTATACTCTTACCAAGCATGAAAAGGAAACCTGAAGTGGACTTGCGTTCATCCAAGTCTCCACCCCAATTAGCATCCGAATAGCCGACTAAATTCAAGTCTCTGCCTTGGTAGCATAGCACATAATTAGATGTGCCCTTGAGATATCTCAAAATCCTCTTGACTGCTTGCCAATGATCAAGTCCAGGATTCGATTGAAATCGGCTGACAAGACTCACCGCATAACATATATCTGGTCTTGTACACATCATGGCATACATCAAGCTTCCAACTGCACTTGAGTACTGCACTTTTTCCATCTTATCTTTTTCCTCCTTTGTCTTAGGACACATGTCACTGCTCAAGCTTGTATTCTTGTCAATAGGATTGTCAACCAATCGACATTCATCCATGTCAAATCGTTCAAGAATCTTCTTCACATAAGTTTCTTGAGATAAACTGAGAGACCTCTTGGTTCGATCTCGAGTTATCTTGACACCTAGCACATAGCTAGCTTCACCCATATCTTTCATGTCAAATGTAGAGGATAACCAAGTCTGCGTTGAACCAATCAGCGACTTGTTGTTATCTGCAAGCAATATGTCATCCACATACAATGTCATGATCAAGAACCCACCCATGGACCTCTTTACATACACACAATGATCCTCTTCCATCACCTGAAAGCCGTTTGACAAGACAGCTTGGTGGAATCGGAGGTTCCAATGTCGTTATGCTTGCTTGAGACCATATATGGAACGGCGAAGTTTGCACACCTTGTGCTCCTTCCCATCAATCACAAACCCTTCAGGCTGTGCCATATATATCTCCTCTTGCAATTCTTCATTGAGAAATACAGTTTTCACGTCCATTTGGTATAGTTCTAGATCCATTGCGACGACAATTGCTAGGATCAAGCGGATAGAGGCAAACCTAACCACAGGAGAAAAGGTTTCCTCATAATCCACTCTCTCTACTTGGGTGAATCCTTTTGCAACCAAGCGAGCTTTGTAACGCTCAATTGACCCGTCACTTTTACGTTTGACCTTGAGAACCCATTTGATCCCAACAGCCTTACGCCCTTGTGGTAAGTCAACTAAGTCCCAGACCTGATTCTTCTTCATGGAATCAATCTCCTCTTGCATGGCCAGCAACCATTCCTTAGAGTTAGAGCTAGAAAGTGCCTCCCGCACATTCTTTGGTTCATCCAAATCGATAGCCTTAACAACCCTATTGCATTTAGGCTTATCATCCTCTTTTGGTACAACCAAACTATCCAAAGTGGCCATGAACATTTCTCCCCCTTTGATCTCAAATTTTCAGCGGGGTACTCTTTCCTGTTCTGACCTTCGAGGTTCTGCTTCTTCCTATTTGTTCACAGCATTGGGACGGTTCGTTCCAGTCAGATCAGGGGAATAATCTTGCAGTTGGGACGTTCTGCCCCAGCCTTGGGACGGTCCGCCCCAGTCTTGGGACGGTCCGTTCCAACTGTCGAGATTGACTCATTGAGTTCCCTCTTCTGCAATTGACCTGGTCTCAGGAGGTTGAGCCTCCACCTCTTGACCAATGTCAATATTGACAGAAGGAATGTCCTCATAAAGTCCTTGCATTCGTGAAACCTCATTTTTCTTTGGAAAGTCGCTCTCAAGGAATGTTGCATCCCTCGACTCTATTTTCGTGACAGTCCTGCTCAGATCCTCTCCAGCAGACACGCGGCCCTTGGAAGCTTCAGAGTACTTTATAAAGATACACTTCCTTCCTATCGGATCATGGACATAAGTCAAACAACCCCATGGATGGAGATTACCCAAATACGATTTTTGTCCAGTCCATAACTCATAGGGGGTTGGCTGTCACAGACTTCGAAGGGACATGGTTCAGAACATATGCGGCTGTCAACAGCGCATCTCCCCAATACGAAATTGGTAGACTTGCTTGTGCCATCATAGATCTAACCATTTCTAACAAGGTCCTATTACGCCTTTCAGCAACACCATTTTGTTGTGGCGTGTAGGGAGTTGTCAATTGATGAACGATTACCTTTTCATCACATAAGCTCTTGAATTGATCTGAGAGGTACTCTCGACCTCGATCTGTCCTAAGAGCTTTCAAAAGTCCACTTTGTTGATTCTCAACCATCGCCAAGTATTTTGTGAACCAACCCAGTGCCTATGACTTGTGGGAGATCAAATAGACATGACCAAACCTTGTGTGGTCATCTATAAATGTGATGAAATAATAAGCACCATGTCTGGCCCTAACACTCAAAGGACCACAGATGTCCGAGTGTATCAATTGCAAAGGAGTTGTGGCACGAACAGCCTTACCAAAAGGCTTTCGGGTAGCCTTACCCGCTAGACAATTCTCACATTTAAGCAAGGAGACCTTGGTTAAGGGACCCAACAGTCCAAACCTTACCCAATCTAGTCATCCTTTCCTGCCCTACATGACATAATCTAGCATGCCATATCATCATGTTATCATTCACATTAGAAGAAGAAACATTATAAGATAGAGAAGAGCTATCAATTGTGTCTAAAATCATGAATTTATCATTAAGAAATCCATTGCCAATCAACACAGAATTCTAATACAATTCAACACAATTGTTCACAAAAATAACACTCAATCCAGTTTTGACAAGAACTAAAACAGATACAAGACTTCGACTCACATCAGGCGCATACAAAACATCATGGAGAATTAATCTATGTCTGTTGCGAAACACAAGCTCACATGTGCCTATGCCATGCTCTTGGACACTACTATTATTTTCTATGAAAATCCGTTTGCTTCCTGCCGGTATGCGACGATAGTCTAGAAATGTCGGTCGATCCCTAGCTATGTGGTCAGTTGCTGCAGAATTAACAGTCCAAACTGGAGTGTTATCAGTAATCATAAAACAACTGGACACAAATAAAGCTAGATCACAAGCAGATGAGTTCTGGACGGTCTGTCCTGCATCAGAACGGTCCGTCCCAGACTCTAAGAGAATTAGGACGGTCTGCCCTTCTTTGGAATGGTCCACCCCAAAAGGTTCAGAGGGTATCTTTTTCAGCTTCGTGCAATCACGTGCGAAATGTCCCACCTGATTACAGTTGAAGCAAGCCCCCTTGGGCTTCTCCTTCCCTTTACCGCGCTTCTTGTCAATCTTGACATTGGCCGCGCCATTGCCACCCGCATTTTTCTTGAAACCGGAATTTTGCCTCGGTTTCTTTGCGAGTTCTTAGAGGCGGCAATCATTGTGCATCCAGCCGCCTTATCAGCCCTCTCAGCCAATAAGCGGTCCTCTTCCGACTCCACATGACGCGTCACCTAATCAAAGGTGTGTATGTTATCATTGTGAGTTAAATTGACTCTCATATGCTCCCATGAGCGAGGTAGAGAGCGGATGACAGCTTGCACTGGCTGCTCATCCGAGAGGACATGACCCGCTTGCTGCAACTCACTAATCATGTTAGACATGGCTAAGATATGCTCCCTCATAGAGTGCTCAGGGCGCTTCTTATAGCCGTCAAATCTTAGTGTAAGTTGCCGGATCCTGGTGGTTGAAGTACCACCATACTGGAGCTTGACCGCCTCCCACAGCTCTTTTGTGGTGCGATGCCTCTCAAACCTGAGGAGAAGATCATTGGACATGCTACTTAGCAACGTTATGCGAGCGGCATGGTCTTTCTTCCTGAAATCCTCATTGGCTTGAACTCGCCTTGGATTGGCCATTTCGGCTTCAGTGAGTTCTTTTGTGAGTGGCTCATCCAAGTCCTGCATCTCAAAGAGAAATTGAACCTTACGATGCCAAACATCGTAATTGTTGCTCGTCAGTTTCTCACCAGCATTGAGATCAGCGACTATGCTCTTATTTGCCGACATCTTTCTAAAAAATATAGACAAAGCACATGTGTGCATGTTAGCATCAACACATATGATATAACTCTAAGTTATAACATCTATTATACCTCACTGCAGAACCCTTGAATCCATCCAAAAGATGATGCAACCTAGCCACGATGATCAAGAGATGACAACCAGGGCCACCAATCAAATCACATGAACTAAGTGCACCACCTTCCAACCAACTCGATTGCGCGAGGTTCAGACATTGGTTAAGATACCCATATCTTAAAATCCAAAGTCACCCGTTGTGTGCTTTTGGTCTACATGCGAGTCAGAAACCATAAAGGCCTACTCAAGCATTTAACCATTTGTGAGAGGTCTATAGACCTACCATCACTCAATTATGCAAGAATGCATGTAATAACCACTGAGTTATCTAGAGGATAAGTCAGAAACCATGTTGGACATACATGTATGTTCATAATTGGTCAGGTCAAACCACAGGTTTACACAATTTTGTTCTGCCAAACAATTGGAATAGTCCGGTCCAACATTGGAACGGTCCATCCGAGATACAAACTACAGACTAGTTAAGAGTTTCCAGCCTGGAACGATCCGTCCCATCTCTGGAACGGCCCGTCCCACTGCTGGGTCGGACCAGCCTGCACGCCGTCCTGTCAGCAAAGCCCTGGGACAGTCCGTCCCAGAGTTGGAACGGTCCGGTCCAGAATTGCTGAAACCCTGACTCTGGCATTTCCAGCGATGGAATTCCTCAAAAATCAGTTTTCTTTACCAGTATCGTTGTTATACCCTAAATCGACCTTTCTCCAGTATTTGCTATATGGTCTATCATTAATAATGAGATCTAAAGCCAAAAACTGATTATATATCAAAATTAGAGTCTTCATTTAACAACCAAATCTCAGACCAGAACAAAACTACCAATATTCATGGTTTCTAGGAGTTAAACAGTACCAAAACTTCGAAAAGAACCTTATGGCTCTGATACCAATGATGGTTTTAGTCGGTCCTTGACCTAATATGTATATCTAACCTATAATCATGCATAGAGTTCAGATATACCACAGCGGAAGTTGATTGATAACCTAGATTCTTCTCAAAGCCTGGCTGCAACCCCTCCTGGTCTCTTGGTCTTTCTCCGTACGCAACTGGTACACCACAACCTCAGGCAAGGGCTTGGCGTTACCCTTCACGAATCCAAGTGTCGGTCGACTCGTGCGTGTGCTTCCTATTGCTCTCTAAGCAATATGATGGCTCTCCCTCTTTCTGGAACCTCTCTGATCTCTCTAGGATGGTGATTAACTCAAAAGTCACGAAATCCAACCTTGGAGTCGCTTCAGAAGAGAGGGGTACAAATAGCTAGCCTGGAAACAGACCTTTCTGATTCATAACTGTTGTCTGGAACGGTCCGGTCCAAAGTTGGACCGGGCCGTCCCAACTGGTTGGACCGGGCCGTTCGAGAGTTGGACCAGGCCGTCCCAACCACAACAAGGCAGTCCGTTTGTCCAGCAAACCAGTCCGTTCCAGAGTTAAACCGGGCCGTCCCAACCATAACGACATGACTCCACACACTTTTTCTAACACAGACAAATACAAAGATGGAACGAAAGTAAAGATGGAGGCTTGACCTCCATTTTTGCTTAAAAAAAATACTGAAAAATAAAGAATTTGATTAATACAATAAGAACGAATATGACTGTCCGATTTAAATTAAGGCAGTTGTGCTGATTTCTAGGATGAAGCAATCTTAATTTTATGTCCAGTGGGAACTGAAAATAAAAAATATATTATCATTGTCGTCGTGGTTGCTGTTATTATTATTAATATTTTATTCCAGAAATTTTCAGGAGATTTGTACCGTCACAGATTCACAACTAGAAGGTTTCAATAGAACGATAAAGCTTCTTCTTGCTGTGTTCCGATCTATTCGCTATACACAAAAAAAAGGGAAAAAAAAAAGAATGGAAACCGCTATGAACAAGTTATTTCATTTATTTATTCATTTTATTTATTCATTTTATTTATTATGATTGTTATTATTATTTTGAAGAAGCACATAAACTAGTTAATTGAACCACCGGTAGGCAATTAAGATGGTCTCTTTTGAATTTCTTATGTCATCTGATAATTCCCAATTAAATTCAAGATGCATGCACCAGCTCATTCCTTGCCGACGAATTGCAGATGTGAAAGGTTTATATGAAACTAGGTGGGAAGCGCGGCGAACCAAGATGAAATTTTGGTAATTAGCGAATGTGAATTTTTGATAATTTTTTATAATTAGTAAACTATAGCACTGAACTCAATAAATACTAACTTTATTGATAATTTTTTAGTCTTTATCTTTCAAATTCCTGTTCATACATATTCATAAATACTCTCAACCAGATCTGAATTAACCAATCATTCTAGTCATGGTTGACCCAGAGCCCGCTTCCTATTGCAGCTCTCCAATAAGTAAACTGTGGACTTTGGAGGTAAAAAGCACAGATAATTTCAATCGCTTAATTAAGTGAGCCCTGCTTCTGGCTACCTAGTTTCAACCGATGAAATATATATATATATATAGAATTTTGCTATGGTGAGTCACGACTCACAGACACTTTGGTGAGTCGCGATCCAGATCATCCGATTCGTTTCAAAAATCGTGCAGATGGCTAAGATGATGAGTCGCTGGATCGAGTTTAATTTTTCCGTTTCCGTCTCTTTTTGTCTCCGTTCCCTTTCCTCTCCCTCTTGAAATCGATTCCCAGAAAGACCGAGCACCTCCTCAAAACTAGAAGTTCTGAGATTGGATCGGAGGCAGAGTGGATCGGATTCTCAGCGCGACCCAGCGCCTCACCGAGATCTTCTCACCGCCTTCGATTCTCAGATCTGTCCCGTCTATCTCTCCGCCGCACGCCTTACTTCCTCTCTGAGAGCGTCTCCCTAAGGTTTTCCCTAATTCATCCATGTGTTGTTGAGATACAGATGCACACAAGTGGGGTGATGATGGACGAATATTAAAATCTTTAATTTGTTTGTTTTCTGCCGCAAAAAAAAAAAATTTCAATTTTTTATTTTAATAATAATGGAGGCAGCGCATACAATTTGATTGTTAATAATAATAATAGAGGTACATAAGCTGCCTAACAAAGTTATAAAACAATGTTATAAATTATTATTTGATTTCAGAGCTGAAGATCAAATACTAAGGAGAATTGAAACAAGCCATAACCGTACTGGTACAGATGTAGATGCAGCAGCTGATGAGGATTTGCTGGTTGATTAAGCTTGCTGGTACAAAAGCAACTGGAATAGCACTTAAGTTGCTTGACATTCATGGCTTCCGTTAGACTTCTGTTTTTAGCTTAATTACTGCTCATATGTGCTGTTGGTTACGACTTGTTTTTTTCTACTTATGGGTTCTAGCTTGTTGAATAACATCTTTAGGTCATTTGTTTTGACCTTTTTTTCATGATTCTGTAATGAATTCTTGGTATCAGTACTAGTGTATGCAGGCATCCCTTCTTTGGTGACTTTTTTTAAAAAAAAATTGAATAATGTCTGTACCATGTTATAACATACTAGTTCATGTTATGTGCTTGCATGTATGTTAATATCTGTGATAACTGGTACAGACTCTGTACCGATCAATTGTTAATATCTGTGATAATTTTGTTTGTGTGCATTGATGTGGAATGGAGCTTGACCTGATATGTGATAACTGGCTGAACGCACTGTTTGCCTTTATCGTCTCATGTGTCTTCAAATTCGGGCATGATTTCATTTTCTTTATTTGAAATTTTGATATTGGTTCTACAGTTATCTGAAATTTGGATACTGGCACGTATACATAGCAACACAATATGAAGATTTTAGCTATTACAAATTGTAAATATTCATCTGGATACAAATTCTAAAGATTTGTCTGCATGCTAAGATGAATGGAAGTCACTATACCAAAACAATTTACTCTGTAATTATTCACACATAATACGTGAATTATTTCCATCAAATTCACAGAACTTATATTGTATTTCTAAAATCACAGTAGTTGTGGAATAAACAAAGTACTGATCCAGATTATAAATCAAATTAAGGAATAAACAAAGTACAAATCCATTGAAATGTGATTCACACATAAAATAATAATTAATACAAGCACAAAACATGAAAATGAGAATTAATACTAAGTACAGATCCATTCAAATTAATAGCAAGTATAGATCCAGATTAATACCGAGCATGGTACAGCTTCTAAAACATGTCCTAAATTTCAAACTAAGGTGCCATTGCCAATTCAGCAGTACATTGACAATCATATACAAAGTGAAAAAAAAAATACTACAAAACTAGTTTCTGAAGCTACTAAGATCTAAATTCGCCCTGTCCTCGCTTTGGAAGTTCAAAGTGCCTCCCCTCCAACCTTGAAGCTCTTTATGTACCTCTTGTGCAATAACAGGTTGCTGACACAACAACAGCTCTCTAGAAGGAACCTGCTACAGCTACAGTTCCATTGTGTTTTGTGCCAGCAAAATGTTTTAGAAGACGCCTTACATCTCTTCTTCAACTGAGTTTTTAGTTTTGCCTTCTTTTCTTTTTAGTCTTTAGTTCTTCTTTGACAGTCTCTGTCAAAGCTTCTAAAAAGAACTTTGACACTGCTGTTGCTATCCGATTTGGCATTCGCTGCTTCTATCCAATTCTTGACTCATCTCCAAATTTGTCTCTAAGGGCTTAATTAAACAATGAAAACAAACAAAAATTAGTACATGTGTCCTGCTTAGTACAGAAGTTACCAATGGTCTAATTAAATAGAAATTAGTAAAGAAATTACCAATGGCCTAATTACAATAAGATGACAATATTGGTTTGAGCATTCTGTAACAATAGACATGGATAAACGACAAAACCAACAATTGAAATAAATAGCTGTTGCAGGACAAAACACTTAGGCCTACGGGCAATTATCAAAAAAAAAAAAAGTAATACAAATCGTTTGAAATCACCAAGAACAATTCATGGAAATCAATAAAAATTAGAAGAATTATTTCAAACCTTAAGGAGAAGCGCTCTCACTCAAGAAGCAAGGTGTGCGATAGGAGAGAGGAAACAACCATGAGGAGGAGAGAGGAGGCAACACAGAGGACAAGAGAAAAAGCAAAAATGGCAGGGCGCGTGGAGGAGAGAGACGGAACAGGTTCTCTTTGAAGCGTGCGATGACCAAGAGAGAAGAGTCGCGAGGAGATTTTCTCCGATCCCCTTTCTAGGGTTTGAGGAGGCGGAACTCTTTGTTTCGATTTGAGAGAGAGAGACGAAGTAAAGAGAGATGGAAACGGAGAGAAAATGTGACGGACAGAAGAAAATTAATTCATATCAGCGTCGATCCATCCACATATCTGCACGAAACTTGAAGCGGATCGGACGGTCCGGATTGCGACTCACCAGAGGGTCTGTGAGTCGTGACTCACCATAGCAAAACTATACATATATATATATATATATATATATATAGAAAGTTTAATATGCACCATAGTGCATAGAGCATTCCGTGCACCATGGACTTTTTCGAAAATATTTTTGTAAATCATAAATTTAATTTAACAAATCTAATCTACATATTGAAATCTCATACCAAACCAAAATTTACAATTTTTTAGATTTTATTACTATTATTTTCGAATTTTTTAAAACATGTCATTTTTAGAATGTTATTACTATTTACAAATATTTTATTATTAGTTTTTTCCAATTTTTTAAAACATGCGATTATACAGCACCAGCAACGATTAAAAAAAATGACTCCGGCATATAAAATTATCCGTATGCTCGAATCTATTTTAACCAATCTCTCTCTAAGAGGGACATGCATTGTTGATTTTTTACAATTAAAATTTTAGCGGTTCGAAATTTATATTTCTTTATACTTTTAAATAACATCGAAATAGTATAAAATTTTATTGATAATTAAGTCTCTTATATACATAATAGTATATCTGTAATTTTGATGACAAGCTATCTTCCTGTCAAATGACATATGAATGACAATATTTCTTGTGGACCTATAATGCCGAAATTATTTTATATAGAATTTTTGACACAAAAAATTTTAATAAAAAGAATTATTTATTTTTTTTTTTAATAAGAAGAAAGTTCGAACGCGTTTTATAAAAGCGTACAGTCTCTCTCCTTCGTACCCGTTTATAAAACGCGCTCGAAGGCTTCGAGCGCGTTTTATAAACGCGTAAGAGGAGAGAGCTTCAGTTACGCCTAAGAGGCTGGTCAGACCTTCGTACGCGTTTATAAAACGCGTTCGGAGCCTTCGAGCACGTTTTATAAACGTGTTATTAGTTTTTCATATTTTCCATCAAACCGCAACATTTAACTTATTAAAAATAATATTTTGCAATAAGGTCCTGCATGTTTCATATTTACAAAATTCTCAAAATTTTATTTCCAATTAAAGATGTATTAAATAGATGTATCAAAATTTTATTTCCAAATAAAGATGCATTTAATTGCACATATTTTTCTTTTTGAACATGTGTATAATATCATTTTGTTTGAATAATTATTCACTGACGACCCTGTAATTTTACATACTTATCTTTTGAATTGTAGTCTCTTCTCTTTTTTTTTTTATTTTATGTTAGCCATATATATAATCAAATAATATATAATATGGAAATAATTAAAATATAAATTTTTAAAACAATTTTGAACATTAAAACTTTAAACAGGCTTAACTTTTGATAGGAATGTCCGTTTGGGGTGATCGAGGACAATCCGGAAAGCTCGCGACGAGATCTACACATGTTACCGGGGTGAAACCCCGTAACGACCATTTTCGGAGCCAAAAAACGCTCTCTAGACCTCCAAAATTCACTTTGAAAGTTTGCAAACCTAAAAACCACTCTAAACTACTAAAAAAGTTTTTAAAATCATAAATTAATCATTAAAAAGAGAAATGCAGTAAATTAAGTGACTTTCTTGATAGTTATTCAAACAAAATGATATTATGTCAAAATTAATATTCTAATGTCATTTTTAAATAAGATTAAATTTAAAAATAAATTTAACTTAAATTTTCACATTAATTTTTCTATTAATTTTGAAAAAAAATGGTAATAACTCAATTTCGAAAAATTTACGCCTTCCTACCCGTTTATAAAACGCGCTCGAAGGCTCCGAACGCGTTTTATAAACGCGTACGAAAGTCTGACCAGCCTTTCTGAAGCTCTCTCCTCTTACGCGTTTATAAAACGCGCTCGAAGCCTTCGAGCGCGTTTTATAAACGGGTACGAAGGAGAGAGACTGTACGCTTTTATAAAACGCGTTCGAACTTTCTTCTTATTAAAAAAAAAATAAATAATTCTTTCTATTAAAATTTTTTGTGTCAAAAATTCTATATAAAATAATTTCGGCCTATAATGCCTTGGCCTCTTTTTTTAATGATGCGTCTTCCCTTGCATAAATATATTGTGTATCTCGAGTAAAACACTTCAGTTGAATTCAAAATTGAATTGTTCAGATAAAATCTACTGTTAATCCACAAAATTTCAATATTATTGACAAATAGAGAATTTGAATCAATACAATATAAGAAAGAATATATAGCTGTCCGATTTAAATTAGAGCAGTTGTAGAATGACTATCATTTTGCACAGTGAATTCAGAGTGGGAGCAATCTTTACTTTTGTCTATAGTGAGAAGTGCAAAATATTTATTTTCATTTTCATCGTCGTAGTTGTTTTATTATTATTATTATTATTATTTTGTATTCCACTAGATCTTTTAGTTGCGGCTCTGCCGCCACCTTAATTAATATGCTACGAGTTAAGATTGAAAAAAAATAATAATAAAACAAAATTTTATGGGATGCTACAAATGATCTATTGATCATTTGAAGTGATTTACTACCCAGGAAGTGGTTTCCATTCTGTTCTCAAAATAGTTGAGGTTCAATTTGGACAACATCAAATCAGAATAAATTAAGTACCTTGTTTAATTTTTTTTCGTACTAAAAAATTAATCGGTGTAATTTTATCATAATTTTTAAAGAAAATAATACAATTTCCATGAACCCATATAAACAAATTAAATATAATCGGTTCATCAGCTAGATGTAGAACAGGTGCGGAAAGAAAAAAATACAAAGGTAAATATTTATGCACACACCTCCATATAGTCCATCATGTAACGAATTGCAATAACAATAAAATTAGACTTACAGACACTTGAAAACAAACACCAAAATCTACCACATTAGAACAAATACCTCAAAATGGAAATAACAAAGACCAAGCAAACCAATGAAAAATGCAAACTGACCTACATTGGACCCACCTGACAATAAATTAGGACCAGGTCTTTAGCAACCTGCCAACGCTTAGCCCACCCAATGATTCACCCCAGTGAAAAAACTAAAACACTGCCCTGCGCTGTTCAGGATTTATAGGTTTTTTAAATTCGAAATTTTTAGGAGATTTGAACTACTTCAGAAGTCTTCACTGCATAAATCCATGTGCGAAAAAAAAGAAATAAAGCAATATGAACTTTTTTTTTTAAGAAATAAGGATGTCTTTGCCATCTAACTTTATCTAAAATTTAAAAGTACATGCGGAACTTGAATCCAGTCAGTCTAGTGCTCTTACTACTGAGCTACAAGGCCACATGAACGAACTTTTTCTGAACAGCTAAAAAACTAGTTAATTGAAACACCGAAAGATAATTAAGTTGGTATCTTCGAATTTATTGTGATGACAACCCATGAAATCATACATTATTTTAGCTGATAATTCCCAATAAAGTTGAAGATGCATGCACCAGCTCATTCCTTACCGATGGAATACTAATGAAATTAAAAGTCAACAGACATGCAACGAATTGCAGTAGTAAATTCCATGTGAAAGGTATCTATCAAATTACTCTTTTATGTATCAAATTTTTGTTCATATATACATATTCATAAATACTCTCAACTAGATCTGAATTGATAATTTAATATCATTCCAGCCATGGTTGACCTGGAATCCGCTTCCCAACGCAGCTTTTGAATACGTTAGCTGAGGGCTCTTGAGATAAAACTTGTACATTGGCGCGTTTGGATGGAGTTGGAATAAGAGGGAATTGCAAATTTTCGGAATTTTATATGCTAAATTTATTATAGGTTCCGTTTGGATAGGTGTGGGAAGAAAGGAAAAAGGGAAAAAGTATTAGGAAGTGTGTAACTTTGTGAAGACTTTGGATTGTTTATAATTTTTTTTCTTCCCATCTTCCTTCTTCCTCTTCTTCTTCTCTCATCCAAACACAAGTATAAACAATCCAAATTCTTCACAAAGTTACACACTTCCCAATAAATTTATACTTAGAATTGCAAATTCCCCAAATTCCTACAACATCCAAACGGCCCCATTGATACTTTGGTCTTTGGACAAGTAAAAACCGGAGATAACTTCAATCGCCTAATTACGTTAACTCTGCTTCTGGTTACCGTTTCAACGTAAAAATATTTTTGTTATTCTGTTGTTTTCTTAAGTAGGATTAATTCACTCTGGTAACCTGTATTTCAATAAAGTTAATTATTATTATTATTTTTTTTGAATCGAAGTTAATTATTTGAATCACATGCCCATGGAAAAGAAGTAGAAACTATGTGGGGGTGCGTTTGGATAGGTGTGGAAAGAAGGGAAGAAGTGAGAAGAAGTATTGAGAAGTGTGTAACTTTGTAAAGAGTTTGGATTGTTTATAATTTTTTTTCTTCTTCTTCCTTCTTCTTCTTCTTTCTTCCAACAATCCAAACACACCCTGGGATATCTTGTGTTGGCTTAGATATTAGAAGGGTCGATATTTTATTTGTACACGGAAATAAAATTGAATTAGATAATGCAAGAAACAATTATAACAAGTCGTAATACAAAATATTATTTGTAAAAGGAAATAAAATATTCGAAGGGTCCATATTTTACTTTTATTTGTGTTTACCGGATGCATGTACCTTTGTGAGACTTATAAATAGGTGGTACTAGCGATTATACACCACCAGCAACGATTCAAAATATATTATACCAAATTCCAATCTCCTTCCCACACACTTCCTTTTCAAGCTTTGCTGTCCCAATTCAGGCATCTCATCTTCCGATTCATCCCAATACCTAATTTTTTTGTTCTCTCCATTTCCTTAAAATCTTTTAGACCTCAACCAGCGATGGGCTCATCCATTGAAGGACTGTTTACAGTTGAAGTTAAAAAATACTCAGAGCTTGCATCCCAGAGCAAAGCCAATGTGGGATTATCAAAAGTAGGATCCTTTGAAAGGATGTATTATGCTAAGTATGGGCCGTTTACACTAGGGGACATCAAATTCGAAATCCGTTTGTACCCAATTAATGGAATAATAGAGTGTCATCTCTGTTTGTTGAGTGGTGCGGAGTTTGTCAAGAAGTTTAGCTACATTACCCTGTATCCTGACCCCCAAAGTAAAAAATGGTTCTTCGGCAGATTGATTAATGAGAAGGACTTCAAACCAGACACCATCGGTGAGGGAATGGGCGTTCCAATGGTAAATTTGCAAAATTTCGGTGGTGTGGCACACTGGAAGCAGCACGCTAACGACTGCATGCTCTTTAAACTCATTTTAGGACTCATTCTGGATGATTCCAAGAAGGTGCCATCAAAGACTAACAAACCAGAGCAGGCAGTACCGCATCCAGATGTAAAGCCCTCAGTTTGTTCTTGTGACTTAATTACCACACTCCTCTCAGGGGATTTTGCAGATATTCATTTTGTTGTGGATGGTCAGACATTCGCTGCTCACAAGGCTGTCCTTGCAGCTCGTTCCTCTGTGTTTCGATCAGAGTTTCTTGCTCTGCAACGTGAAATGGGTCAGAATAGTACTGTACTTGTATCCATACAACATGTCGATGCACTTTCTTTCAAGTACCTGTTGCATTTCATTTATACCGATTCCTTGACCCCGGATATTGATGAGTTGGCTGACCCTCTTGAGAGGTACCATCGTCTGTTTATTGCAGCCCACCGTCTCAAAATCGAAGGGCTCAAGCTAATATGCGAGAAGAAGCTCACCGGGGCGGTCACGAAATACATTCTGTCCACCTTAGATCTGATCGATTTTCAGGATGCTGGATTGCTGAAAATTGTTCAGAAAGATTGCGACATGAAGCCAGAAGCAATCACCACAACTACAAAAGTAGGCGATCGGCTCTATGGTACTTCAATCTCGAAAGAGCATGTCTGAAATTTATGATTCCAAGTGATTCTTATATTTGATCTATGTGTCTGAGAGTTGTTTTTGTTCTTTGCCTAGTTGTATGTTGTTTCCTTGTCATTCTGCCTGCCTTTCTGTTCTTTTCCATTTTTCTCCTAGTTTATTGCGTTTCCCGTGTGTTTGCCATTATATATTGTACTTTTGTTGCCTTAATTGTTTTTAAATCTGCCTTGCATTGTAAACAAATTATTCTCTTATTCTTACTTGATTCCTGTGAACTGTGATTAGTATTCCCTTTGATAGTTAACTTGGATGATTTTGAGTTTTTGTCTAAATGAGAATTCACTACGCGAAATTTCGACTTCTGTAACGGTTAATAAAAGACATTTGTAATTGTACACGTAACGTTACAGTAGCCCCCGTTACAGAATGTCTAATAACCGTTACAGATCTATAACGGTTATTATCTAATAACCGTTACAGAAGACTTGCTTCTGTAACGGTTATTATCTAATAACCGTTATGGTATTGTGGACGAAAATGTGGTTACGGTTTTATGGAGAACATTTGTAACGGTTAATAGATAATAACCGTTACAGAAGACTGGCTTCTGTAATGGTTAATAGATAATAACCGTTACAGAAGACTGGCTTCTATAACGGTTGTTAAATAATAACCGTTATCCTATTATTGACGGAAATTACATTTACTATTTTTTTAGATCCAGTGTAACAGTTATAATCTAATAACCGTTACAGAATCCAGTCTTCTGTAACGGTTATTAAGGAATAACCGTTACAGATATTGTTGATATAAAAAAATAAAATTATGATTTCTGTAACGGTTATTCCTTAATAACCGTTACAAAAGACCTTCTTTTTTTTTGGATTTCGCCTGTTTTATTGGGTAGTCCAATTTTGCTAGCCGAATTGGTACCAAATTAGTACCCAATTTACATCATACAATCCAACATGCAGCAGACAAACATATATCATGCATATATCAGATGTCACATATATATACCAAGCACAAAACATATATCAATATGTAGCAAAAATTAACAAAGTAACTATACATAGAGTTAACACCAAATCAAGTCAAAATTTTCCTAAAATAATACCCCATACATGAAGTCCATAACCTCCGAAACGACTGCATCAACGTCTTCGTTTTTATATGATTGTCCAACCGGCTCGATATACTGCAATTTGATCATTAACAATTGATAAAGTCAAATAATTTTGTAAACCCTAAGCCCTAAACCAATAAAAATATGAAATTCTAAAATAATAAATCGGCTTAACATTACCTCAGGGAATTCTCCGACCGTAGTCCAACTACTTAATATTGCCCTCATATTGAGAATTGTGAAATATCCACACTCTGTGCCGCCCCTTTGTATCGGTCCCTAATTAAGATTCCAACAAAAGAAACACAATCTTTTTTAGTTAATTTCAATTTCACAAACAAATAATATCTTAAACTGATAAGTTCTGTACCTTAATTCGGTACCAATCAAATCATGTTCTGCTCTTTTGGCTATATCTTCCGGCTTCCACTAAATACCGCTTGTATACCCTGCATGCAATATCATTTAAAACAACAAAATCTAATATTTTTTAATTTGAAAAATCTCATCATGCTTTAACTTAATTCAGAAATGGAAACTTACGAAGATATGAATGGCTTAATATATAACTTTGGATTCTTGCGTTCCAGAGAATCAACAAAGTGAACGGTGCGCTTCTCGACATTAATAAAAAGGACAACCCAATGAAACCTGTAATTAATAGAGATTTATTATTTTGGTGGAATTAAAGGAAACTACAAAATTCTTTCATTAGTAGCCATATTGGTTATATTTCTTACTGCTGATTATACGGCAAAACAAGATAGGAGGATGGATTATCCATGAATGCTCTCGTTAGGTAATTCATCGCACCGAGTTCTTCGTGTTTGAACTTCCACTCAGCCAATAACTCTGGATCCAGTACGGTGATGCTCTTGGAGAACTCATTCTCTTCTTGACCTGTTGAAAGTTTTTCCATCCAAAACCTGCAAACATGAATATCAAAGTTCAACAATTTCAATTTTGAATGAATTGAATGAAGAAAAAAATAAACATTAAAGTTGAAAAATTCAAACCAGCAGTAAAATTTCACAATCGATTGAGATAGCTCCTCCCTTTTAAAACATTCGACAATATCGTCGACATTAACGTTGAACTTAACATCGCCATCGTGCGTACCCCAAGGATTGCAATTAGGCAGCTCAAAGTTCTTCTCTTCTTCTGGTTGGAGCATCAACAGTCTGTATACTGCTTGTTCTGATGGGCTCAGCCTGTCAATAATATCCTTTGGGAGGAGTGGATCACGAGTAACAAACGACCCCGCACTTGGGACCTTTGGACTCTCCTCCACATTCTTCGCCGCCTCCTTTTCCTTTGGCTTCTTTTTGGCCGGCTTCTTTTTGGTCAAACTCTGCATTCAATGCCATCATATTAATAAGTCATTAGAAGAAATGTATGAAACTGATTGTCATAATTGAATAAAACGATACCTTGTGGCCTATCTCCACCAAAAATGACGGCCATGGGAATCGGCCTCCTATATTATTTCCCAATAGCTCATCTGACCTACCAGGGACTTGCCATTCACGAAATTCATCGCCTACTCGGAGAAGATGGACATACAATTGTTGATCAGTTAGAGGCACGCCGTGTACGATCTGACCAACAACACTCGGAATAATATTTCCTTCGGCCACCTTAATCCTCTGGTTGTTGTGATCAAGAGAAAAGAGATCGCACGACATTTCTTCCTGAAATTTAGTTCAATCAGAAACCCTAATGCTGCCAAAAATAAATCTAAAGAGAAAAGAGAAAAATGATCAATATGAACCTGAACAACGCTTCTCGGATCCGGAAGCATATAGCTTGAGGCAACCGTTCGGAATAACTCTTCGTTTGGCATTCCTGAGTCTACCTCAGCTTCAACGAATGGCTGATACGGCGTCACAAATTGCTGTGGTGCTTGAATCTGCAATCCGCTACTGGCCAACCATTGTTTCACGTCCTGAAAATTATGAAGCAACTGGATGATGAAGAATAGTTTTCGTTCATTTTGATTACATTTTGATTGTAAAAAAGGATTACCTGAAAAGCTTGTTGTCTCGCCGCATTCATTATCTCCTCAGAGTGAATCAAGTCCCTTTTGGTTTTCTCAGCGGCTTCAGCTGCGACCCTGCTCATCAATTCTTCAATCTGGTCTGGTGCCATCCATCCTTCATGCGCATCCTTTCTAGATTTTCTTTTATACACATCTTCCTTCTTGGTCCATAAAGGATGTCCCCTGATTCTTCCTGGATGTTCCGGCCTGTCAACCGCCCGATTTAAGACTTCTTGTTCCGGTATTGACCCGAAATTGATTTCACCAGACATGGCACTCAACCGACTGAATGCCTCAATAGTCGACGAATCAGAGCTATGGAACGTGTAAGTATCTAACAAGCAACAAACAAATCTTATTAATAATCACAAAACAGAATTTGAAGTTAGCATATATAATAAGTATTTACATGTGTAAGTACCTTTATCCTTCGTAGCCACAGTCCTTCCCATGAAATACCTTTGACTCCTCGGTTCCAAATCGCCGATGGTAATGCTCGTGGAACCGGCCCCTTCAGAATCTCCGGGTATGACGACAATCTTGTCTGTAGGTTTCCATGAATCTTTTTTTCCTCTATAGCCAGTGGAACCCATCCTATGAGGCTCTTTCCATTTCTTTCTCAACTCCTTCGCTTTGTTGCTCTTTTGTACAAAATCTGCACCCGTCCTTTTCTTGAAAAATTCTTCCCATTCCTTTTGTGAGATTGGGTGTTTATCGCATGGATTTTTTGGATTGTTTGGATCGGCATTTGTGATGTACTCCTCAGCAATCCTACTTCTATAAGCCCTGTGACTTATGCTCATCGCTTTGAGAGTATTCTTCATGCCTTTATCATCTTCGATGTTGAACATTTTCTGAAACATAACGAAAAGTTAGTTAATTGGTAGCATAGGAATTTAAATTAGATGATTTAAGTGAAAATTTATTCACCTTGATGTCCAACCACAACTCAAGTTTTTTTTCTTTTGAAACGTCCTTCCGCCAATCATCAATTGTGATTGGCACTCTTGCTCTAGCCAGATACCCGCAATATGATGCAAATTTGTTCACCGCCTCTTCAGTACCAATTGGCACTCCTTCTTTGTCAAATTTAATCTCATACTTTTCCCCAGCGGCTTTTTTTCTCCTAAACTCTTCCATTGTCGTTCTGCTCCTTTTTTTTATTTCGAACGTTGTGACCTCCTCATCGCTGGATTCTGTACCAGCCTGTTCACCCTGTAAATCTCTATCTTGATCTCCAGACATATCTATTAACAACAATGAAAGCAATCAAATCAAGTTAACATAAACATAAAGAAACATAAACAAACATAAACATAAACATAAACATAAACAAACATAAACATAAACATTAACAACATAAACAAAATATATTAACATAAACATAAACATTAAACGACAAGTTCAATCTCAAATAACAAAATACATTAACATAAACATAAACATTCAGTTGGATAAGAAGCCCTAATACTAAACCAAACATAAATCTAAATCCTAAAACTAGTCTTCATCATCCGACAAAACAATGATTTCATCATCATCATCCGACAAAACAATGACTTCTTCTCTCCATTCTGTGTACGGTGCCACAAGCTTGTCAATCAAAAGCTTGAAAAACATTGCATGTTGTTCATATTTTGAGAGGCTTGGTTGGCCTTGGTTTTGAGAGGCTTGGTTTTGGTTCGTTTGATTTTGAGAGGATGGATTGGCACGAATTTTGCGCCTAACGTACACTCGTTCGATCGGCTTTTTTCCCTTTGAATTGCTTCCTTCACCTTTCTCCATTACTACCTAATTAATATATTGGAACATGGATAAAGAATCACACCATACAAAATAATTGAGATAATAATTAAAACATAGATAAAACATCAATTCTTACACAAATTAAGGTTCACACATCATAGACAATAATTTAGATAAATAGATAATAGCCTAAGGTTCAAAAATTACACATTTAGCAATGTTCATACAAAATAGCATAGATAATTATTAAACCCTAATTTCACTCCTTCTCTTCCTCCACTATCTCCTCTGTTACCTCCTCTGGCACCTCCTCTGGTCCCTCCTCCCCATCTGCAGTTGTTCGTCCGCAACCAACTGGATAGCGCCTCACAGCAGATACAGACCGCCTAGGTAGAGGGTTATCTCGCATCCACTGAGGCACATATCTCTGACGAGTGACATCGAACTCCGACTTGGTATCCGGCTTTGTCTCCGTCTCCTTCTTGGTCACATCTGTATTTTTCTTGTCCTTTGTCACAGTTTTTCCCTTATTCACCTTAGGATTGCTACCTTCGGCTTTGTCCATTTATTCTTATAATTTGATTCAATTCTAATAATTAATTTAATCATAATTAATCAATTCTAATAATCAATTCCATTAATCAATTCTATTAAACATTTCTAATAATAAATTCTAATAAACATTTCTGTCCCTATTAAGCATTTTGCATATTCACAATTCTATCCCTATTATTTTCAAAATAGTCCCTAAAACAATTAAAATTATGCAAAACAGTCCCTAAAACAGTCCCAAATTAAGCAAAACAGTCCCTAATTAAGCAAAACAGCCCCAAATTAAACAAAACAGCCCCAAATTAAGCAAAACAGTCCCTAATTAAGCAAAACAGCCCCTAAATTAAAATTTCAGAGAAAGGGGGTTTACCTTCGAGAGAGTGCTATCGGGGGCAGAGAGGGAAAAGTGGCTGTCGGAGTTGAGAGAGCAGAGATCTGTAAGGGAACAGAGAGGGAGAGGCGAGTCAGTGAGTCAGTGAGGGAGAGAGGAAGAGGGGACAGAGAGGGAGAGGGAAGAGGGATTACCTGAGAGGGAGAGGAAGAGGCGAGAGTGCTTCAGAGAGGAAGAGGCCGCGAGTGCTTGAGAGACAACGAGTGCTTGAGAGAGGCCGCGAGTGCTTGAGAGACAGCGAGGGAGAGATCTAGGGTTTGGAGAGCTCAGGGTTTTAAACTTGAGAGTGTTTTCGAGTTTGGAAAGAAGTGACGAAACAGCGGCTAGATGGTGTATATTAAAAAAACGTTTGATCTTCTGTAACGGTTATTAGCTAATAACCGTTACAGAAGATCAAACGTTTTTAATATATATGATCTTCTGTAACGGTTATTAGCTAATAACCGTTACAGAAGATCAAACGTTTTTAATATATATGACATTCTGTAACGGTTATTAGCTAATAACCGTTACAGATTTAACTCTTCTGTAACGGTTATTTGCTAATAACCGTTACAGATTAGTTTAATTTTTTTTTTTGCTTTTTGTTTGTTTTCGTAAGCCTTCTGTTCAACAATTTTAAACTTTAATTTAGAACAATTTTAAGTTTAATTTAGAACAATTTAGAACAATTTTAAGTAGAACAAATAATAATTTTGAAATGTTAAATAATAAGTTCAACAATTTAGAATTTTAAACAAAAATTAAAAATAAATTAGCTCATAAATTAGCACATATATGTTAAATTTCACCAATTAATGACCTGCAAAAAATAAAAATAAAAATAAAACTATTAATATATATAACAATTTAGCACATATATGTTAAGAATAATTTATATTAGTTTTTTTAACTCACATGTTATTATGTAGCTACTTTCTTTTTTTTCCTTCGTGTGTCGACCCACACGCCTTCGGTGTTATCTGTACGCCTACAACTGATCGATACTGGCTGTGATGTATCGTCGATACCGATAGAAAAAGGAGGTATTTCCTCGAAGTGGTCGTATGCTTCTTCATCTACGACATCACCAACGCCGACAATACGTCTTTTTCCTGAAAGTGGCAAGTAATAAATAAGATGAACATTTGTACTCAATAAGGTGAACATTGTACTCAATAAGGTGAACATTTGTACTTAAATAAGATGAACATTTACCTTGAAGCACAACATGTCTTTTCTTATCCGCTGAATCTTGAATGTAAAAAACTTGCATTGCTTGCTTATTTGCAAGTATAAAGGGATCGTCTCGATAAGCCCTTTTATTGAAGTCAACAGTTATAAACCCCATCTTGTCTTTTTAACTCCACCGTGACCGTTGTCGATCCATGCACACTTGAATAAGAGTATCTTAAATTTCTGGTAATCTAGTTCCCAAATCTCCTCGATCCACCCATAATAAGTAGCCGGCCTAACATTATCACTAGATCAAGCTACAACAGTGACTCCACTATTTTGCACGGAACTTTTACCATCCTGTTTTCTTGTGTACCAGGTAAATCCATTCAAGTCATACCCTTGGTATGTCTCGACCACGGAATTAGGACGTCTTGATAACCATTTCACGGTTTCATCGACCTCTGTTCCTTCTTTCAACTGGGACTGTACTTTATCTTCTAGCCATTGGACAAATTTTATTTCATGCTCTATGGTAATCAAGTTTTCGGTGTAAGAAGGGTATTGTTCACGTAACTCGATTAGATGTTCATTGATGTAAGGCGCCACAATAGCAAGATGTTGGAGAACTTTCATATGTGCTTTGGTTCTCATTGCAAGATCCGGTATATGAGTACTAGCTCCAATTGTACTTGAAAGGTGAACATTTGTGCTAAATAAGGTGATCAAATGTGCTAAATTAGGTGAACATTTGTGCTAAATAAGGTGAACAAATATTGTGCTTTAAGTGAACATTTGTGCTAAATAAGGTGAACAAATGTGCTAAATTAGGTGAACATTTGTTCTAAATTAGGTGAACAAATATTGTGTTTTAAGTGAACATTTGTGCTAAATAAGGTGAACATTGGAAGTTAATGTATAACCTTTTCCTTCAAGTCTACCCTCATGTCGAGACTTTGGAAGACCGATTGGTTGTACATCCTGCAAATAATCGGTGTAGTACTCAATAACCTCCTCGGCCACATATCCTTCCACTATGCTTCCTTCTGGTTTAGATCGGCTACGAACAAGCCCCTCCAATTGATCCATGGCTCTTTCGAAAAGATACATGTATCGTAGAAATACAGGACCACACATTTTTATCTCTCTAACTAAATGAATGGTCAAATGCACCATGGAATCAAAAAACGACGGCGGAAAATACATTTCCAGCTCACATAGGGTTAGTACAACACCTTCTTGTAACTTGTCCAAACTATTCGGATCAATCACTTTAGAGCAAATGGAATTAAAGAAAAAACACAACTTAGTGATGGTTTTCCTCACTTCTTCCCTTAGAATTCCTCGAATTGCGACCGGAAATAACTGGGTCAGTAGGACGTGATAATCATGTGACTTCATACCAAGTAATTTGTTGTCCTTAATAGAAACCTTTCTTGATATATTCGAGGAATAACCAGCAGGAACCTTAATAGATTTCAGGCATTCTAATAAGCTTTTTTTCTCTTGCTTTGATAAATTAAATTGTGCTGCAGGTAGCCAAGTTCGGCTTTTTCCCTTATCTTGTGCCGCTAGTTCTTGCCGGATCCCCATTTCAACCATGTACTTTCTCGCATTTACGCCATCTTTAGTTTTCCCTTGAATTTCCAACATGCAACCGATCAAAGCTTCACATATGTTCTTTATTATAAGCATCGCATCTAAGCAATGTCTAATCTCCAAACTCTGCCAATATTCAAGATTCCAGAATATAGACTTCTTCTTCCATATCCCCTTGGGTATCTCATTTGCAAATTTCTTACCAAATTTTACATTAATGTCCTTCACCTGTCGATACACCCCTGAACCGGATAACGGTATTGGGGCCTTGTCTTTTTCTACAGTACCGTCAAACCTTTCCTTGTCTCGACGGTAAGGGTGATTGCGGTTCTTAATAAACCTCCGATGTCCTAAGTAAATATTTTTTCTAGAGTTTTTCAGGTACACAGAATGGGTGTTTTCCATGCAAATAGGACACGCTTTCGCTCCTTTATTCCTATACCTTGACAGGTTTCCGTATGCAGGAAAATCATTGATTGTGCAAAATATCATGGCACGGAGGTTAAACTCACTTCTAGAGTGTGCATCATATATTTTCACTCCATTCTGCCACAATTCACCAAGGCCATCTATTAATGGAGCCAAGTACACATCTATATCATTACCTGGTTGTTTGGGACCAGAAATCAACAAAGGCATCATCATGTATCTCCTTTTCATGCATAGCCAGGGAGGAAGATTGTAAATACACAATAAGACCGGCCACGTAGTCTGCCGGCTACTCATGTTGCCGTAAGGATTCATCCCGTCTGTACATAAACCCAATCTCAGATTTCTAGGTTCACTGCCGAAATCTTCAAATTCCCTATCTATATTTATCCAATCCGGAGAGTCTGCTGGGTGTCTGAGCATGCTATCGCCTTTTTTCCTGCAGTCTGCGTACCATCTTAACAATTTGGCATCCTTCGCGTTAGAGAAAAGCCGCTGGAATCTTGGTATTATTGGTAGATAAAACACCACTTTCGCAGCTGGTCCCTTACTACCTTCATCTTCAATTTGATCGTCCCTCGGTTTATACCGTGACGCATTACACTTTGGACATTTATGCAAGTGTCCGTACTCATTCCGGAATAATATGCAGTCATTTGGACATGCATGAATTCTCTCAACTCCAATTTTTAAAGGACATAACATCTTTTTAGCCTTATAAATTGAATCTGGCAATTGGTTATCTTTTAGAAGAAATTCTTTATGTAATAGTTTGAGCAAAGATGTGAAACTTGCATCACTCCATCCATTTTTGGCTTTAAGATCGAACAGTTTGAAAACAGCATTAAGTTTTGACAATTCACAACCAGGATATAAAGCTATTTTATCTTCTTCACGTAACATACCAAAAATTTCAACATTATCAACAAAATTATCATCCACATTGTTCACAATTTCATCTAAATCAGCATTAAATTCTGAGTTATCTACATTTCTATCATCATCTACATTCTCATCATCAAATACATTGACATCATCAATTTCATCATCCAATGATACATTTTCTTCCTCATACACACAATCCAATACATTTGTGATATTACAACCATCCCCCCCATTCTCTCCATGGAGTGTCCACCGACCATAATCCATTTGAAATCCATTTATAATCAAATGAGCTTTCACTTCTTCAAAATTAGACCACTTCAACAAATTCTGACAAACACGACAAGGACAATACATTTTATCATCTTCTTTCATTTTCAAATTCTCTTTAGCACAAACCATAAATTCTTCAAGTCCTCTAAAAAATGTAGACGAGCATCGATTACTTAAGTACATCCACGTCCGATCCATCTGAACAACAAAATTTATGCAAATTATTAGGGTTTTGGACCAATTTGTCATATTAGGTTTTCGGACCGGTCACCATCCTAGCCCGCTCTTTGGATACTCTGTCTCATTAGCGAGCGTACGTTAGATGCAATGTGCTATCTGAGAAAAATTCGGCAGCATTTCCCCTTATGTTCCCTGAATACGCCAACACACGATTGCTCGTGCGTACGTATCCGTGGGAACACAAGGGAAATGCCACCGAATTTTTCTCAGACAACACATTGCATCTAACGTACAACTCGCTGTCCTAAATGAGACATATCGTATCCAAAGAGCAGTACTCCCGACCGGGAGTACTATCCGAGATTAATCCCTAATGGATTAATCTCGGACGGGCAATGACCTAAATTCAGTTGAGTTCCGGTATTTGGTTCCTATATGACAATACGAAATTCATGCCTATATATATATATATGCAAATTATTAACGAAATGCAAATCTTTACTACTTATAAAAGCACCAGTTCAAAAGTCTATCCAAAATTTGAACCCAAAGGAGCAAACAATTGTTTACCCAATGCAATATGGACCGTCCATTATTACGATTTGATCAGATCAGTGATGTAAATTTATCAACGAGATAAAAGATTTAAACTTTTCATTTAGAAATGTTAACATCTGCACGGAGCGGAGTCGCGCTCGCTCGATAACCCACAGCGCTGGAGTTCGAGTCTCACGTTCAATTTTTTTTTCCTGTTTACTGTTTTCGGCCTTCGTCCCTTTCTATTCAGATCGCAAATTAGCAATAAAATCCGAAAACAGAAAGAAAAAAAAAGGAAAGCATCTCCCCTTTTTTTCCCGAGCAATATCCTCATTCTATTCGCTTTTGATTACAAAATTCCGAGCAATATCCTTCATCCCTTTCTATTACGGCTAGGGTTTACTCTTTGACCGGATCGTGTGCCATTATCTCTGATCGAATCGGCTCGGGCGGACAAGTCGGTATGGTTGATGGAGTGCTCGCCTGTCGGCATCCGATCTTGGGGAAGAAGGTGGCGCAGCCGCCAGCTCCGACGATGAAATGTAGAAATGGAAAAAAGGAGCCGCCAGGGTTTTGGCCCCCCCCAACGAAAAACCCTCATCTCTTCCCTCTCAAAATCCTTAGGGCGCCGCCGATAAGCACCAATTTCTGTGCTTTTCTCTTCGATTTTCGCCTCTGCTTCTTCTTCTCTTCAATCTCCCAATCCTGACGCACGCCAGGAGAGGTCGAGCCACTGATAGCCACATCCTGGTTGAAACGGTATTTTCATCATTTTTATCACTTAATTTTAATTTTTTTTTTGTATTGTTGTTCATTTTCTTTTTCTATATTCATTATATATTTTAAAGATGTACTGGTAGCACTATGCTTGTTCACTAGCATGCCAATTGTGAAAACATATCACTATGGAGAATTGTTGCTGACCCAGGTATTGGGTTCTCAAAAAAATACTGAGCACAATTTTGAGTGAATGACTGAATGTCGAATTTGCCGACTGTTAGGAGAGATGAAAAATTCAGTCCAGGTGTTTCTCAAAACTAATGACTGAACCACTTCTTGTACTAAGCATAATTTTGAATTAATAACATTCTTTTTTTCTGAATTTGAATCTATAACTAATGACAGAACCACTTCCTGTACTCGAACGATTTAAGACAAAATAAAAATGTTGATCTAATATTTTAGTTGCCTTATCCTATTTTAATTTTACTAATTTTTGTTTTTCTATTTTTGTTTTTTCTTTCTACTTCTTCTCAGGTCTGACTATCCCAAACTTTCACTACAAAGTTTGATTAATTTTTGCTAATGTTCGCTTTGCCTCTGACATCGATTCCAACCTTGATCTTACCTCAATGCTGCCGTCTAGAACTCTAATCCAAAATTGTAAGAAGTCCTATCATAGATGCCGGCCATTGAAAAAAAAACTTATTTCTGGTGTTTTGGTGATTTGAGGTTGCATCTATGACTCTAGAAATGTGAGAGCTCGACATCAGGTTAAAAAACTTTGCTCTATTTTCTATGATAAGTACTTGGAACCTCAAATTCTGGAGATATTGAAATAGCAATTTAGGAAGCATTTTTGCATCTCTTTTATTGAGAACAGAAAAACTATTTGATTGAAACTATTCTTTGTCAATCATTTATCGAATGTCCGTATATGCATAAGAGAAATTAATTTTTCTGTAATTTATAGTATTATGGCTTTGTAATGAAAAGAACTTATTAAAATTTGGGTACAATTGGATCATTATATGTTTGTTGTGCCGTGATTTTTTTTTTAATATGAATCTTTGTATTTGAGATCGCTTTGTAAGCTTTCTTAAAAATGTTTGCTATTTTGACATTCATTTTATTGATACTTACTTATATGTATAGAGCTTGTCAGGATATGAGGCAGAATGAAGAACGTCAGATTTCCTTTGACTATGTAACCATAATTTGATTACTTGGAAATTGATTGGATGTTGGGGCAGGAATAGTTTTTTTCTAAATTGTTGTGTTGAGGGTTGACTCATCATTTCTCATTGTTTCAATGCATAACAATATGTGTGTTTTGAAATCAAAATAGTGTGCATTTTCTATTGTTTTTACTTTATTTTCATTCGAATTTGTCATTGTTGTCCTCTCTCTGTGCTTTGGTTGCTTTGATCTCCTGTTGTGACCCGATCCTGAATCATGGTTGATAGGTATTTGTAACTAAAGATTGATTTAAACCATGGAAAATATTCCTTTTAATTTTTGAAACAACGATTAATATAAATCAATCTTTATATTAATCGTTGGAATATTCTTAGTGAGGTAATAAAGACTTGGTTCCATTCTTTTGTGGTAAATGCATGGATGTTATGGTGTTGTCATGAGGTAAGAACAAGCTATGTACCAGCCTCGATTTCCTTACTGGTATCAAACTTTAGATTTAACTTGGAGTATTTTGCTTTATTTCTTCACTAATTTATCTTGGAATATTTCAACTGTAGGTTTAACACCAGAGATGGAAAAGATGGATCTTGGAGGAAAGTGCCCTATGAACGTTATTTCAGTTCAATACAGGAACCAAGTCGAACTTTTATTTCTGGTTACAGGGTAAGAGAGAAATCAATAAATTATTCTCTTTTTATTGTTTTTTATACAATGGTAATTTGAATTGATTTTGGAGAATATCAAGGACATGCATATGAGATGCACTATAATGGCCTTATGTTAGCGATCTGACAATCTTGAATTTAATATCTGCATATGTGTTAATACAGGTACTTGCCTTATGTCGGGCATCTCACAATCATCATGAAAGAAGAACCTCTAATTAAAGAATACTCTTTAATTGTTCTCTTAGGTTTGTTCTTTTTTTTTTTTTTTGGAGCTTGCTATTGACCTGGTGGCTTTGTGAATTGTTAATGAATATATTATTTAATTACATTCAAGATCTTTCTTTGAATCTTTGATCAATAGTTTTTTTTTTCAATTTTCTTTATAGAGTTTTCTTTCATCAATATTTAGTGATAATTGTTAATTGATTTTCATAAACAATAATATGGTCATAAAGTGTGCGTAATGTGTTTCAAGAAACTTGCTTCCAGTGGGGTGCAACAATGCCATCAAAATGTGGAAATTGTATGTTAGTTCTTGGAAAATGGGTTGCATTGGCACTGAAAAATTATTACGATCGAGTGAGGGATGTCAAATATGGCATGGAACCCAAAATTTGGAATTGTTCAACGGTCCTAGAAAATGGCTTTCTTGATTATTATTTTATTATTATTATTATTTTTTTTTGCAGATTGCTATTTTGCCAATGAGCTAAATTTCGAGAGCTTTGAACGATAGAGAAGAAATACCATAAAGGAAATGAGAAATATATACTGGAAAAAAGCGTTTTCATTAATCATGTTCTATGTTTTGAATTAGACTATTTTTATTTAAAAAAATGTACTGGTAAAATTTTTGTCCGCTCTGGTTAGACCTAAGAGCCTATTTAACTTTCTGATGTGACGAACTTATAATTTAATATTTTGAATATGAATATTTGTTAAATGTAGAAGCAATAATAGTTATGGTGGTCAAATCGTGCTGTAATTTAAATATTTATTATTTCTAAAATTTCTAATAATTCCAATTTAATTTATTTCCTCTTGATTCAATTCCTCAACATTTCTCCTATTAACCGTACCAATCCTAATTTGTATCGTTTCCTTTTTATATTCGAATATGCTATTAGTTATTCAAACATGGTGATGTAAATGAAGGTGAGATGCGTGTTCAGATGTGACAAATAAGTGCTTATTTGTGCGAACCAAACGACCAACAAGTAAGTGTTTATTCGAATAAGCGCCAATTTGATCTCATATTTTTGTTCCACCATTTTAAAAGGCGAATAAGGATTTGTTTGAATAAGACTTATTCCTTATTCGGTGAGGCATCCAAATGCACCCTAACTTAAGTAGTTTGTAATTGAACTTCGTGTAATATTGTAATTATTTTAATTATAACTTGATTTACATTTTTTTAATTATAACACCAATGTGTTCATTGTCTGATGTTGTAGTATTGATTAAGCAAGATTTATTTTTCAACTCATGCGGTTAAAAGTATCTTAGTTTTTTTAAAATATATCAAATAAATAAATAAATAATTGCCCGCACATTGAGCAGGCACTGCTGCTAGTAATTTAAAAAAAGAGAAGTTCATGAAAATATACTTTCAATTGTATGCCTTCCGATCCGTTGAATCGTGCGACTTATCCGGCCGATGTAAAATCTTCTCCTATTCAATGATATCTTAAAATATATAAAAAAACAAAAATAACCATAAATTAATGAAAAAATCAAAATAAATAAGAAAAAAATGTAAAAAAAAATTACGGTTCAAATTTAATTTTTTTTACCTTAAATCTGCTCTCTTTCTTATTCTCTTTCTAATTATTATTTTTTCAGAATTTTTTAGAAATTTTTGGCCATTTTTTTGGAGTGAAGCCACCACCACAAATTCGCAATAAATGAGAAGATCAGAAAAGAGTTAAGTGATGCGGCGCTAGCTGTGAGTTTGTTGGGATGGGGAAGAAGACCTAATTAAATACAGAACTTTTCTGTAACGGTTATTAAAAAATAACCGTTACAGAATCATAAAAAAAAAAGCCGTTACAGAATCATAAAATAATTAATAAAATTTGTCCCATATCAGTAACGGTTTTTAGTAAATAACCGTTACAAAATCAATAAAAAAAAAACGTTAACCTTCTGTAACGGTTATTTACTAATAACCGTTACAGAGGATGGTTGATATTTATATAATTTCTTTTTTTCATATCTGTAACGGTTGTTGGATAATAACCGTCACAGAATATAATAAATCTGTAACGGTTATTATCCAACAACCGTTACAGAAGGTTGATGCATTTTTTTCCTGACCATGACGGAAATGTTATTACGGTTGTTTCATAATAACCGTTACAGATTTGTGGCGCCAATTTTCCCGCCTAATGCCTCACTATTCTGTAACGGTTATTTTAAAAACCGTTACAGAAGTGCCGTTACAGAAGGTCCTTTTTCCCGTAGTGATTTTAATTTGACAATTTATCGAACAGCTCTTATATACTCAAAATACAACCCAAATATCACTAGTTTTTCGGTCCCTCAACCCAGTAAGACCAAAATTTGCAATTAACAACTTATTAACCATCCTACGTAGTCAGATAATAAATTATGGATTAATTTAACGATGCATAAGAAAACACATCAAAAGCAGCAAGTTTGGGAAACCAAAATCCAAAATAAATCTTTTCTCAGGCTAGCCTTCCAAAATATGTCTTATCGCACTTCGCAGGTCAATGGGCTAAGAGAATCACACAAAATAACATTAGTTGAAGTGGTTCGGCGTGATTACACCATGCACTTACAAACTATAAATTGACAAACGTCATTGTACAAGTGTAGCGAGGAGATACGTGTTCAAGAGTGGAAGTTTAGAACAATCGATCAAAATCTCCTAATCAGATCCTATCACACCTTCCTCTCACTAGTTTGTGTGATTGGTTGCTCCAAAAATAGGGAAGGAGAGAGAAGAGGAAGTACGGAGCTTATTCTTTATTCTTCCTTTTCATGTGGAAGAAAGGAAAAATTTTATTCTCAAGTTTACCTCGCGTTTGATTGTGCCTATTTCTTTTTTCTTCTTCCTTATTTCTTATCCTTGGTCCAAACAAACACACCAAAATAAGTTTGGATAATATAAGAATAAAATAGAAATTAGTTATTCAGAGTAAAAAGAATATTAATCCTAAACAATTTAGAATAAATTTTTTGGGATCTTAAGAATTTTTTTCTAAGTGGTTCAAATTTGCAATAAATTTTTATTCCTAATAATGTGTTGGATCATTTTCTTAATTGGATTAGAATGTGATACCAATAAATTCTTAATTCAAATTAAGAACATGATCCAAACACATTAAGAAGGAAAATTTACTACAATGTTTGGACCACTTAGATATAACTATCTAGACCCCCAAAATCTTACTCTTGACTGTTTAGGATTAATATTTTTTACTCTGATTTTATTATTTTACGATCCGAACGCCCTGTAAACTTTGGAGTATTTAGCTCTCATACACTAGTTTTCTGTGCCATTAGATCTGATTAAAAATCGTGCAGAGATTTGAATGATCGGCTGAGATAACATCCTGATTTCTTCGTTTGTTTTAAAATTTTTTTGTCGTTTACTCCTTAATTCTCTGTCCACACTTTCTTCTCAATCGTGCCATACGGCCCTGATCAATATGATTTTCTTTTTGGCGAGATTTCATGTCGTTTAATTTCAATTCAATTGATTTTATAAGATTTCGTTAGATTTAATTGGATAGAAATTCTAACCGAATGATGCCAAATCCGTTTATTTTAATCAAGATTTTCCGAAATAAAATCCCACGTTAAAAAAAAAATTAGATTTTGATCAGGGCAGTAGTCGACTCCGCTTATTTCTTCCTCTCTCCGAAATCCGAATCGAAGAAATTCGAAGGAGTTCCAAAATCAAAACCCCTGTCTCTTTATCGCAAAATCGAATCCTCTCTCAGCTCTTGGTTGCCTTAATTTGTTCCTATTTCTTCTGGGCTTCTGGCTGATCTCGTCATCTCCAATCTCTTTCTTGATCCTCTCTCATCTCCTTCTTCCAATGGTTTCTCTCCTTTTCCCCTTTGTTGCGGATTATAATGTGTTTTGTCGAGAATTAATTAATGGTGGAGATCGATTGCATATATGACACCTATATAATGCTTAGAGTAATTTAATTGAAAAGTAGAAATTGCTTTGATTTAAGTACCTCTAAACCCCTGATGCATCCGCATTTGGTAGATGTCAGGGCAAGGTTATGAACTGTGGTGGCGTAGGCAATTACAGCACATGTTCAAGTTACTTTATTATTTCTCATTTTTAAGTTACTGAAGATTGTTCAAAAAGATGCAATCTTGGCCAAGAAATAATTATCTATATAAAAAAAGGAGAGGACTGCATGTAGTGCTTTCAATATTTGATTTATGCGCCGGAGCGTTGCTGTTGCTTATCTGTTATTCTCTCCCATTCTGTTTTGTTCCTCTTTTCCCCTTGTTTTTTTGGAATCAAGTGTTCTTACCCAATACCCATTATATTATATATTGTACTTGTGATGCTTCAATTTTAGTAACAATTTCCTTGTATTTAAACATTTGTTCCCATATTCAATTTCAAACAGCAATTAATGTAGTAGCGAGGATTATTATTTTCTTTTGTTAGTAGGGTTTGTGATTTTAACCATAATAGATATTTATTTTGGCAATATGTCGAACATCTGTTGTGCACCCCAAAATGTAATACTAATTAATACCACCCAAATCACGCTAAGTTTGTCGTCGTTTTCCAAGCCCAGTGACACACTAACCGCAACTTCAACCAATGATAATTTAAGAATACAACATTTTCAACATTCTACAATCCTTGTGATTGGACTAAATAAAAAACTTATGCTCAGCACATGGCATATAACCTGGGAATATGATTAGCATCCTAGTGCGCAGTGCTGTCAAACGTGTGAGATGGAACCGAAATCCATCATTTCGTTTCCATTCCGTTTCAAAATACGAAATAGAAAATTATTTCGTTTCCGTTCTATTTCGTTAAACGGAACGGAAATTTCACTTTCACATTCATTTTACATTGAAATTTCTCATTTCAACGTTCCGTTTCCGTTCCGTTTTTGAAAATAAAACCATTTTTCCTTCCACTTCTGTTCCATTTCGGACGGAACGAAAAAAAAACGTGCGAAACGGCGGTATATTGACAGCCCTACTAGTGCGGTCCTGCAATCACTAATTTATTATTAAGTTAACGCATTGACTATGAAGAATTTTCCTAGTTTTGACTTTCGGAAACCGACAAAATGGCAACAAATTAATTTTACCTTTTAATAGAGATTAAAAGAAAATAATACTTGATTAATAAAATAAATCCAACAATTTTGACGAATCGTCCAAAACGAAATGTAAATTTCGAATCCAACATTACCGGAAAAAAAAAACATATTTCCTATAAGAGAGGCATGCATTGTTGATGTGTACAATTAAAATTTTAACAGTTTCAACCGATGAAATATATATCACGTAAATTGTGTTCTACTATGTTCTTTTCTTAAGTAGGATTATTTCACTTTGTTAATCCTTATTTTAGTAAAGTTAATTATTTGAAACACATATCCATGGGAGTATAAATGCGGGGCATCTTGAGTTAACTTTACAAGTTCCTATATTGATAGCACTAGAAACTTTGTGGATATTTTCGCGCCAGTTAATTTGTCTCACAAAAACGATAAAATCAACAATGAAAAAATCATTAGAGTCCTCCGGAAATAACTTGAATTAAAAAATAATAATAATTTAACTTAGAACAACAGCTGAGGTCTCTTAGTGGGATAATGCGCGTGGGACATAATTATAACAAGTCGTAATATTGTTATACAGATATAAATTATCCGAAGGCTCGATATTTTTTATGTTTGTTTGCAAACGTATCGGATGCATGTCTCTAGTGAGACCAATAGATATATAGGTCGACTAACATTTTTAATACGAGTTCACACATTAATAATCGAGAGGAAACTTCGAGGAATTTGCGTACTTTTGACTTTCCAAAACCGACAAAAAGGAAACTAATTAATTTTATCTTTTATTGAGAGATCAGAAGAAAACAATATTGAGTTGATTAATAAAATAACTTCATCAATTTTGACAAATCGTTAATTGAACTGCCGAAGGAAAATTAATTATGATGGTCTCCTTGAATTTATTGTGATGACTCAACCCATGAGATCATACATTATTTTAGCTGATAATTCCCTATAAAGTTGAAGATGCATGCACCAGCTCATTCCTTATCGAGGGAATACTAATGAAATTAAAAGTCAACGGAGATATCAAATTCCTGTTCATAATTTAATATATCAATCCAGTTATGGTTGACCTGGAATCCGCTACCCAACGCCGCTTTTGAATACGTTTGCTGAGGGCTTTTGAGATAAAACTTGTACTTTGGTCTTTGGACAAGTAAAAAGCTGAGATAATTTCAATCGCCTAATTACGTTAACTCTGGTTCTGGCTACCGTTCCAACCGATGAAATAGATATCACGTAAATTTTTTGTTACTCTGTTTTTTTCTTAAGTAGGATTAATTCACTTTGGTAACCCGTATTTCAATAAAGTTAATAATTATTATTATTTTTTGAATCGAAGTTAATTATTTGAATCACATGCCCATGGAAAAGCAAGTAGAAACTATATGTGGGATATCTTGTGTTGACTTTACAAGTTCCTATATTAATAGCATCTACTTCAGGATATTTCCTCGCCAACTATTCGTCTCGGAAAAGCGATAATGGAAAATGAAAAAAAAATATTACAGTCCTTAGGAAATAAATTGAATTAGAGAAAATTAATCTAACGCTTAGATATTCGAAGGGTCGATATTTTATTTGTATACGGAAATAAAATTGAATTAGATAATCCAAGAAACAATTATAACAAGTCGTAATACATAATTTTCTTTGTATACGGAAATAAAATATTGGAAGGGTCGATATTTTATTTTTATTGGTAAACGTACCGGATGCATTTATCTTTGTGAGACTTATAAATATGTGGTACTAGCGATTATACACCACCAGAAAAGATTCAAAATATTGCATATATACCAAATTCCAATCTCCTTGCCACCATATTGCACTTCCTTTTCAAGCTTTGCTGTCCCAATTCAGGCATCTCATCTTCCGATTCATCCCAATTCCTAATTTTTTTGTTTCTCCATTTCCTAAAAAACTTTTAGACTGAACCAGCGATGGGCTCATCCATTGAAGGAGTGTTTACAGTTGAAGTTAAAAAAGTCTCAGAGCTAGCATCCCACGGCCAAGCCAATGAGGCATTATCAAAAGTAGGATCCTTCGAAAGGATGTATTATGCTAAGTATGGGCCGTTTACGCTAGGAAACATCAAATTCGAGATCCGTTTGTACCCAGTAGGACATTGGAGGGTGGAGTGTCATCTCTGTTTGTTGAGTGGTGCGGAGTTTGTCAAGAAGTTTAGCTACATTATCCTGCACATTGACCCCCAAAGTTATAAATGGGCCTTCACCAATGTTGTTAATGAGAAGAAGGACTTCATGTTAATTATAACATTAATGTGGCCTATATATTAAATATAAACCAAGTTCATTTATGAAAATTACCTAAAGGGTACATTGGATTTTGATGGAAAATCCAATGGACCAGATTAATTACAAATTCTGATCCCTTTAATTACCTTAGTCAATTATTATTTCTCTCTCCTGTCATAATTTGGCATCTCTTTCCTAAAATTTCGCCTAAAAAGAAAAGACAGAAAGTGAGAAAAACGCCATTAATTTCAGCCATCATTTTGGACTAAGGGAAATTAGAGAAGATCAAATTTCCGCATCAAGATATATTCTCTACAAAATTGTAAGTTCTAACTTATGATTTATTTAATTTTATATGAATTACGTAATTTCAGAAATATTAAGTAATTTCAGAAATATTATTATGAATTAATATTTCAATTATCTAACATTTGGTATCGGAGCGGTACGTAATTTCATATAAAATAACTAAATTTTTCGGATTCAATTACTGAATTTAACAGTATTTTTTGTATTTAAATCAGTAATTAATGATAATTTTCGAATCTTTATTTGATGGAATTTTACTAAATATTTCGTATTTAAATTAGTATTTAAATCAATAATTTCCTGGAATTTTCAACTTTATGTACACGTTTGGAGTTCTGAACTATTAGTTTCTTTATTTATTACTTCCATACTTTTCTATACAAAGAGACGCATGTGCGCCAGAATTTTGTTTTGCCTTTCGGGTTGGATCGGATACAAGAGTTAAGTATAATTTTCTTATCCAAACTTTATCTACACCTTTGTTTCTGACAACCATGTCGGCACTTCATTGAAAGGCCCGCGATTAGTGTGGACTGTACTTTATATTCCTTAATAGTAGAGAATCTCATCAATTTTCGTGTACGAATCTTTTCCTCTGGTTCCGAAATTAATGGAGAAAGAATAATTACATACTCTCTCTTCTTTGGTCTATTCACACACTGTATCTATTCCTACGATATAACTAGGCACATGAATTTTATTTTTTATATTTTACGACGTATTAAAATTTTTATGGATTTAGTGTCATTCCTTTAATTTATTGATTATCACATAGGATTTAATAATTTATACAAATCATTTCTTAAACCGTATAAGAATTTTGTATGTTTTTTAAAGTGTGATAATATTAAGTATATGATTTTTATATTATATATACCAAGTAACCCAACGGTACTATGATATATATAATTTACTTTCATATTATTTTTACTTTTAATATTTGGTCGTTATCAATTTTACCAACTTTAATTGTGACTGCCATTTTATTAAAGGGAACTATGTTTTACATTATGTCTATTGTATTACTTATGTTTACATTTAATAAATTATAAATGTCAATTTTACCAACTTTAATTGTCAAGTATAATTTATTAGATGGAATTTTTAATTTATGTTCAATTTATTTCTGCCCAACGGTGATATGAATTGATTTTAGTGGATCAACTATTAAACCTGAAATATTAATTGGCGTTTTATTATTTCAGATAAGTTAATTATTAGTCCCCTAATTATAGTTGATCTAATTTATTTAATTTTATATGTCTGTGGATTTTAGTTAATAGTAAGCATTTTATTTGTCATGAATTTGCAGCATTGAGCAATATTAGTAATCAAATCACTGGAATAACACCATTGAATGGAACTAATTTTTCAACTTGGAAAGAGAAAATTGAGATTGGTCTTGGTGTTCTTGAAATAGACCAAGCATTACGTTTGGATAAACCTGAAAAACCAAAGGATGATGCTGCAGATGAAGAAAAAACTGCTTATGCAAAATGGGAGCGTTCTAATCGCATGTCTCTCATGATTATCAAAAGCACCATTTCTTTGGCTATTCAGGGAGGCATTCCTGAAAAGAATATTGCTGGTGAACCTTTTACTGCTAAAGAATTTTTAGCCTCTGTTGAGGAGCAGTTTAAGAGTACATCAAAGGCTAATGCAAGTGCTCTCATAATGAAAATGCTCACTACCAAGTATAATGGGACTAGCGGTGTACGTGAACATATCATGATGATGAATGATATGGCCGCAAAATTAAATGGCATGGACATGGCAATTTCTGAGGGATTTTTGGTTCATTTCATTATGACTTCTCTTCCTGCTCAGTTTGGTCCTTTCAAGATCAATTACAACACGCAGAAAGAGAAGTGGAAAATGAGCGAATTGATTGCCATGTGTGTTGAAGAAGAAGAAAGGCTTAAGACTGAAAAACCTGACTTTGCACATGCTGCCATTGAAAGTCCAAAACAGAAAAACAACAATGGTAAAGGAAAGAATAAGAAAGATGATGGTCTTGGTGTTAATAAAGCAAGTACATCTGGTACAAAACGTGTTTTTAAGTGCAATCACTGCAAGAAACCTGGACACGTAAGGAAGGAGTGTACCAAGTTCAGAGTGTGGCTTGCCAAGAAGGGTAATGATTTCAATTATATGATTTGTGAGTCTCTTTTAATTGATGTTCCCTTAAATACGTGGTGGGTTGACACTGGTGCCTCTGTGCACATTACGAACTCATTGCAGGGATTCCTTTCCGTGAGGATGCTGGAAAAGGGAAAAAGGAAGGTTAAAGTTGCCAATGGATTAGAGGCTGAAGTGGAGGTCGTAGGAACTCTTCGTTTAGTCTTGAAGAGTGGCTTTATTCTCTATTTACATGATGTAGTTTACATTCCTAGTGTGATTAGGAATTTAATTTCCGTTTCTAGACTTGATGCGTGTGGTTTTATGTTTCAGTTTGGAAATAATGAGTTGAGACTATATCATAACTCTAAGTTTGTTGGTTCTGGATTATTATGTGACAATCTATATAAATTATGTTTGGATTCTTCCTTTTCTGATTCTTTATTATCCCTGAATGTTAATTGTGTTGATCACAAACGTGGCACAAAGAGAAATCGTGATGTTGGACATTCTTCCAAATTATGGCATCGCAGATTGGGTCATATTTCAAGAGATAGAATGCAACGTCTCATTAAAAATGAAATTCTCCCAACATTAGATTTTTCTGATTTTGAAAATTGTGTTGAATGTGTTAAGGGAAAATTTGTTAAGGGAAATAAGAAAGGAGCCACTCGAAGTGGGGGACTATTGGAATTAATTCACACCGATATATGCGGTCCTTTTCCCACTCCGAGTCTCAACGGACATAAATCGTTCATTACTTTTATTTATGATTACTCACGCTATGCTTATGTGTTCTTAATTTCTGAAAAATCTGAGGCACTAGACAAATTTAAGATTTTTAAAGCTGAAGTTGAAAATCAACATAATCTTAAAATTAAAGTAGTGCGATCAGATAGAGGCGGTGAGTATTATGGTAGGCACACTGACTTAGGTCAAAGTCCAGGTCCATTTGCTTTGTTTCTTCAAGAAAGTGGTATTATTCATCAATTCTCTATGCCGGGTGATCCTCGGCAAAATGGAGTGGCTGAAAGGCGTAATCGTACGTTAATGGATATGGTACGAAGTATGATATGCAATACCACTTTACCAGAATTTTTGTGGTCCGAGGCTTTAAAAACAGCCACACATGTTCTCAATCGAGTTCCTAGTAAATCCGTTCCAGCAACACCTTATGAATTGTGGACTGGAAGAAAACCACAACTAGGATACTTACGTGTGTGGGGCTGTCCTGCTGAAGCAAAAGTCTACAATCCACAAATTAAGAAACTGGATTCCAAAACCGTTAGTTGTTCTTTCATAGGATATCCAGAGAGGTCCAAAGGTTTTAGATTTTATTGTCCCTCGCATACCACTAGAATAGTTGAGACAAGACATGTAGTATTTTTTGAAAATGGCAACATTAGTGGGAGTAATGAAAAACGAACTATAAACCTCGATGAAGAAGATCGAATTTATGTTCCAACTTCGGTCATTTCAGAGGCTACAAGTTCTGTTTCTCCATTATTACTAAATGAAGGTACTAATGTTAATAATGTTCCTAACAATGAAGAAGTACCTTTGCTGCCACAAGAATCTTTACGCAAGTCGCAAAGAGAACGAAAATCTGCAATACCTGATGATTATATTGTATACCTTACTGAAGAAGGTGGAGATATAGGTCATGGAGATGATCCTATCTCCTTCAAGGACGCCATGAAAAGTGATAAGTCATCTCAGTGGCTGGAAGCCATGAATGATGAGATGAACTCAATGCAACAAAATGATGTTTGGGATCTTGTTGAGTTACCTAAAGGTGTTAAACCCGTAGGATGCAAATGGGTTTACAAAACTAAAACTGATTCTCATGGTAACATCGAAAGATACAAGGCCCGATTAGTTGCTAAAGGCTTTACGCAACAAGAAGGTATACATTATGATAATACTTTTTCTCCTGTCTCAAAGAAAGATTCGTTACGAATTGTTTTAGCTCTTGTAGCTCATTATGATCTTGAGTTGCATCAAATGGACGTGAAAACCGCATTCCTTAATGGTGACTTGCATGAAGAAATTTTCATGAAACAACCTGAAGATTTTGTTGTCAAAGGCAAGGAACATATGGGCTGTCGGTTGAAACGATCAATTTATGGGTTAAATCAAACTTCAAGGCAGTGGTATCTAAAGTTTGATGAGGTCATCACAGAATTTGGATTTCAAGAAAACACTTTTGATCAATGCATATATCTCAAGGTTAGTGGGAGCAGATTTATCATTCTTGTTTTGTATGTGGATGACATTTTGTTAGCAAGCAGTGATTTAGACATGTTGTACGAGACAAAACGCTTTCTTTCAAAGAAATTTGAAATGAAGGATCTAGGTGAAGCCTCTTATGTCATAGGCATTGAAATCCACCGTGATCGGTCTCATGGTCTCTTAGGTTTATCACAAAAGGCATATATCGAGAAAATGCTTAAGCGCTACAATATGCAAAATTGTTCTCCAAGTGTTGCTCCCATTTTCAAAGGTGACAAATTCAGCAAGGCTCAATGGCCCAAAACTGAATCAGAACGTAAGCAAATGGAAAAGAATGAGTATGCTTCAGTTGTTGGAAGCTTAATGTATGCTCAAGTTTGCACACGTCCTGATATTGCATTTGTAGTTGGCATGCTTGGCCGATATCAATCAAATCCAGATTTGGATCATTGGCGAGCTGCTAAGAAAGTCTTACGCTATTTGCAAGGGACTAAAGACTACATGCTTACTTACAGAAAGTCCGATAACCTTGAGGTCATTGGTTATTCTGATTCGGATTTTGCTGGATGTGTAGACACAAAGAAATCCACATCAGGATACATATTCATGCTTGCAGGGGGACCAATTTCATGGAAGAGTGCCAAACAGTCCTTAGTTGCATCTTCCACTATGCAAGCAGAATTTGTGGCGTGTTTTGAAGCTACTGGTCAAGCAGTTTGGTTGAAGAATTTTATACTTGAACTTCAAGTAATTGAGAGTATTGCAAGACCACTCACGTTATTTTGTGATAATGAGGCTGCTGTTTTCTTCTCTAAAAACAACAAGTCCAGCGGTGCTACTAAATGGATTGACATCAAATATCTTGTTGTTAGAAGAAAAATTAAGGATAATGTTATTGTCATACAACACATCAATACAAGAGCTATGTTAGCTGATTCTCTAACAAAGGCACTACCACCTACTCTTTTCAAAGAGCATGTAGCCGGCATGGGTTTGGTTAGTGACTTGTGATGTTGTAATGAACAATAATGTATTTATTAAGTTATGTATTGAAGCTTCATTTATGTATTGACTGAATTTATATTGTTTGCTTATTTCTTATGTTTGCGCATTAATGTAATTTATATAAGCAAATATACTTATGAGGATCGAATGAATTTAATTAACCATATGTTGGAAAGAATGCCATTTCTATAATTAATAGGGATCAAATAACAACAATAGTTATTTTGATTATATTAGTTTAGTTTGGTATTTCTAACTGAACAAGGTTGAAGTTTTTATTGGCCAATTCTGAATTTGTGTTTCATTATGATATTTTATAGGCCAAGTGGGAGAATGTTAATTATAACATTAATGTGGCCTATATATTAAATATAAACCAAGTTCATTTATGAAAATTACCTAAAGGGTACATTGGATTTTGATGGAAAATCCAATGGACCAGATTAATTACAAATTCTGATCCCTTTAATTACCTTAGTCAATTATTATTTCTCTCTCCTGTCATAATTTGGCATCTCTTCCCTAAAATTTCGCCTAAAAAGAAAAGACAGAAAGTGAGAAAAACGCCATTAATTTCAGCCATCATTTTGGACTAAGGAAAATTAGAGAAGATCAAATTTCCGCATCAAGATGTCTTCTCTACAAAATTGTAAGTTCTAACTTATGATTTATTTAATTTTATATGAATTACGTAATTTCAGAAATTTTAAGTAATTTCAGAAATATTATTATGAATTAATATTTCAATTATCTAACACTTCAAATCAGACACCATCGGTGAGGGAATGGGCGTTCCCATGGTAATCCTTCAAGGTTTCACCTTGTCATTCTGGGAACATTCCCATGTAATTAATCTTAATCCCTTGATGTTTAAACTCATTTTAAGACTCACTCTGGATGTTTCCAAGAAGGTGCCATCAACGCCTAACAAACCAGAGCAGGCAGTACCGCAACCAGCAATGTTCTCATTCATTGAAGGAGTGTTTACAGTTGAAGTTCAAAAATTCTCAAAGCTTGGATCCCATGTCGGAAACAATATGGAATTAGCAAGAGGAGGATCCTTCGATAGGCTGTATTATGCTAACTATGGGCCGTTTACACTAGGGGACATCAAATTCGATATCCGTTTGTACCCAAGCCCAGTTAGTTATATGGTAGTGTTTCTTCTCTATTTTTCGAGTGGTGCGGAGTTTGTCAAGGAGCTTAGCTGCATTTTCATGTACATTGACCCCCAAAGTAATAAATGGGCCATGGCCAATGTTGTTAATGAGAAGGACTTCAAATCAGACACCATCGTTGAGGTAATGGGCTATCCCAAGGAAATCATTCAAGATTTAGATTCCACCATCGGTGAGGGAATGGTCGTTCCCATGGTAAACATCCAAGAATAGAGAAGGTACCATCAAAGCCTAACAAACCAGAGCAGGCAGTACCGCATCCAGATGTAAATCCCCCAATGGAAGAACCTAACCGGCCAACGGTTTGTTCTTGTGACTTAATTATCACACTCATCTCAGGGGATTTTGCAGATATTCATTTTGTTGTGGATGGTCAGACATTTGCTGCTCACAAGGCTGTCCTTGCAGCTCGTTCCTCTGTGTTTCGATCAGAGTTTCTTGCTCTCCAACGTGAAATGGGTCAGAATAGTACTGTACTTATATCCATACAACATGTCGATGCACTTTCTTTCAAGTACCTGTTGCATTTCATTTATACCGATTCCTTGACCCCCGACTTTGATGAGTTGGCTGACCCTCTTGAGAGGTACCATCGTCTGTTTATTGCTGCCCACCTTTTCAAAATAGAAGGGCTCAAGCTAATATGCGAGAAGAAGCTCACCGGGGCGGTCACAAAAAACATTCTGTCAATCTTAGATCTTATCAATTTTCAGGTTCCTGGATTGCTGAAAATTGTCCAGAAAGATTGCGACATGAACCCAGAAGCAATCACCAAAACTATAAAATAGGCGATAGGCTCTACGGTACTTCAATCTCGAAAAAGCATGTCTGAAATTCATGATTCCAAGTGATTCTTATATTTGATCTATGTGTCTGAGAGTTGTTTTTGTTCTTTGCCTAGTTGTATGTTGTTTTGTTTGTCATTCTGCCTCCCTTTCTGTACTTTCCCTTTTTTCTCTCCTAGTTTATTGCATTTCCGTGTGTTAATTGCCAATATATATTGTACTTTGATTCTCCTTGCATTGTAAGAAGTTATGCTATTATTCATTCTTGATTCCAATAAATTATGAATGGCATTCCTTTTGTTAGTTCGCGTAAACGATTTTGAGTTTACGTCTAAATGGGAATTTCAAAATTTGACAATTTATTGAACGGCTCTTGTGTATTTCAAATACCACCCAAATCTCACTTAATTTTTCTTCAATTCCTTAATCCGGTAAGACCAAAATTGCAATCAACAACTAATTACCCTACGTAGTCAGTTAAAAAGAAACTATAGATTAATTTAACGATGCATAAGAAAACCCACAAAATTAAAGCAGCAAGTTTGGAAAACCAAGATCCCTAATGTCTTATGGCAGGCAGGTCAATTGGCTAACAGAATCACACAGTACAACAATGACAATTAAATTGAAGTTGTCCGACAAGATTACAAATAGAGTGAGGAGATGCATGTTCTAGAGTAGAACTTTAGAATAATCAATCAAATCCCCCAATCCCTTTGAGTCCTTACTCCTAATTCAGCTTCCTCTCACTTGATGTTCTTTAATTATGTCTGTATATATCAATATCAATGTTAAAGCGCCTTGCAAAATTATCACGGAATAAGATTAATTACAACCAGAAATTACTATTTACCATCTCTCCACAAGACATCACGTGCAATCGCGTTTATACATGTTCATTTTATCAATTTATACGTTTAATTTATTTATCTATGTGTTACTTTATTTAAATATGAGTTAGATTTTATTCATTTGTTATTATTCAAACTTTTATATGCATATTCAACTTATTTTTATTGAATTTATTTGTCTGTATATGTTCACTTTGATTATATAAATAATCACTTTATCTATTACAAGCAGCAGTATCCACCCGATGTGTGGGTGAATTTTAATATGTGAAAATAAAAATATTATTTAATACAGATAGCGGCAGTGTCCATCCAATATGTAGACATATTTTAAAAATGTGAAAAATATAATTGTTCTAAAAAATATATTTCAATATTATTCAACTTTATTTTACATGCAACTATATATGCATAGTTTACATTTGACACGTGGAGATTCTACAGATACAAATAAAATATATATAAAGAGCTGATAGTAATTTCTTTATTTTAGGTACATTTATATTTTAAGTATTAGATTCTCGTGAGAGACTCTCATTTAAAAAAGTTAGTCGAACTATAAAAGTTTTCTGTTTTAAGAAATTTCTTTTTCACTCTCAATCAACATCTGCTGGACTTGTCGCTTGAAAAATTAAGAACTAAGAACATGTTTATCATTGCTTTTAGTTTATTTGCAAACTAAGTGGGATGTGGGAAATGCATACTTATTATTTCCACATAAAACTTTTTGCTCATTTGTATTCCGTGTCACTGCATGCTACGTGTTTTTTTATTTTCTTAAATTAAATTGTTGCATGCATAGCCGCATAGGCCAAAGAAAATACAGTAAGAAGGGCTTATGAGCCATCGTTTAAATCAATCGGCATTTTCATGCAATTTCTTTTGCATGTAAGCAAATATTCATCTAATTTTCATGTTAATAAGAAAAAATTCTATGTAAGTCTTTGCAAAGGCTGAGGGACCTAGAATTAAAGAGAAAAATAAAGTACTTGGAGCAGGGAAATAACATGACAAAATTTGATTTGCAACAAATTATAAAGCTCATGTTTCCCAACTACCAGTATATGCACTTCCTTGAATGCAAACTAAGTCTTCAGATACATATTTCTTGCTATTGTCCTTGTATAAGTGTGCCATAGCCTGACCAAAAAAAAAATATCATTAATGAGCATCAAAGCATTTCTAGTCATATCGATACGTATTTTATTAGAATGACAGAATTTCTAATTTTCCAAACATTCTAGACAGGAGCACTCGGATCAAATATTATTATTCACAATAAATTAGAACTCATAGATTTAGTAACTAAAATTGAATAAAACATCTATGAAACAAAAAGCTCATTCAAATTTTGCTAAACTAACAGATATGAATGTTAGAATGGAATCTTACCTTAATTCTTTCAAGCAAGCTGATACAAAATTCCAACGTCATAATTGCCTGAAAATTAAAAAGTAAAATCAGAAATAAAGATGTCTTTATTACTCGGGTGAGAAGATTACTGACAAGAAAGCTCAATATAATGAAGTGTAGGTAACAACTTGCTAACATATATGCTATGAATTCCATCGAAGAAGAATCTTGATTTAAACTGTGCCACCAAGATGTACCTCTGAGAAGGCATATTACTCTATCAAAAACAGAGGATCAGTACATGGGTGGATGCTGGAAGGGTAGTCACTCTTGTAATTTAAGAGAAAAAAAAAACCTTTTTAACTTTAACAATCACCAAACCCCAAAAAACCATAGCAGTTAGACATGCCATTTTTGGGTGCCTCAATTGGTGGCAGAAACTTGGTTATATTGTCAATTTAGTACCAACACCATTACTGAGAGATCATATCTGTTGTGACGGTTGCAATATTGGTTAATGTGGCACACTGTGGTCATCCAGGTGTATTTTTGGGTCAAATATGAACCATCCAATGTTAATCATAGTATAGTTACTATGGTCGAGTAAGTACAATCGATGTGAACTCCTTGTAGTGATACTGATGTTGCTATTGATAAAAACCGTGAACCAATATGTATTAACCTACTCTTGCTGTCACATCATTACGATTATTGTTTTTATGTTCTAAAAAGAACTCATAAGCCTATATTTTTCTCTTCAGATGTGGCCTATTAATTTGGTTTCATATCAGAAAAGAATAAAATTAATTAACAAGCTTTGAGTCACAAATAGTACCCAAAATCACAGTCAAGGATATAAGAGATACTGAAAAGGTGTGTGTCGCACCCTTCATCAGTAATAGTTGACCTGTACTGCTGCACAAAGGCTTCCTTAACCCTCTCTAGAAACACAAATGATGTACTCCATCCAAATTCCTTGTTGGCCACCACCAAGAACACTATATCATTAGAAATATACAAAATGAACTTTTATTTTTCATATGAAATTACTGGTACTGTATTGCTTTTACATTATAAGGAACAACAAACATATCGAAACCCTTCTCAACAAGGAAATTGAAGGTGTGACCATCGCATGAGTAGGTGAATTTGTTGCTATTTGAAGGCAACTTGGCCAAACACTGAATTGCAACTGTTCTGGTATTTCCAGAAAACCAGTTTTGCTCAGCTAACACCACCTTCTTGGTGACAAAGCTATATATAAGAGGTTGATTATTCATTATTGTTCTTCTCTAATCTTCCTAATTGATCTGAAAATAAGAGGGGAAAAAATTAAACACACAAATCATTTTTTTTTTGGTCTTTTTTATGAAATTGAACAAATTCAATGTTTAAAGAAAATCAACACAGTCAAATTCCAGATATGCTCCCTCCTATTTTTACCATTTGCTACCCTTCCTAAGTAAAATAAATCAGCGATGTAGAGATAAGCAAAGAATCATGTTTTCTAACAACTGAGAAGTTGTAAATGATGTATTGTTATTTTTTTCTTTTGCTCATTCATTGTATATTTGTAAGTGATTTGCTACTAAAATATCAGCTTACTTACAAGATTTAAATTTTACTGCCCAACAATCCAGTGGCATACTGGTCTAGCAATAAATTCTAACATAAAAGCATTCATTTTCTCTGACATTAATTACCTAACCTCGCATATGAGAATTGATCCCACGGTATAGTAAACATCCAGCATTTCAAGATAATAAACATTGGAAAAGATAATTATTCTTTCTAATCAATTAATCTTGCATTTTTCATATCATTTTTTACAGACAAGCTCGTAAAATTAGAGAAGACATCTAATATTTCTTAACCAATGAACTATTTTTTATAGACAAGCGAAAGGTTAAGAGAATTTAACTTTTCATTTGGAGATATCTAGTACACAAATTCTATTATCAACGGTTCAGATAAAAAATTGAAGAGTTGGATACACTCTTGGTTTGAAAATCTACACCCTTCCATTAGTGCTTTTAATATAGTAGAGATATATGTTCACATCGTTCAAAATATAGTAAGCAATAACAAAACTGCAGATTGGGATATACTGTTCGATTGGAAAATGAACTATTAGTCTATTACCACGAAAGCTGTTCGGTGGTATATATGGAACCGAAACATTCCACTATACTTCTTGAAAATGTTATGTTTGATATTTGGATTAATTAGATTTATGCCACTGTAAAATTAGTTAATTAGCAATATATCATTGTTAGATTGTTAATTAGATTTATGTCATTATCAAATTGTTTAAATTAAATATATGCTATTATTTTATTCCTAAAATGATTAAATTCTGAAACTGTCATCCTAAAATATCTCATTATTTTTAAAAATTCCCAAGTTGCCCTTGTTAATAAATGCTAAAAAGAATGCTGAAAAATAAACGCTAAATTGAGAAATTTTTCAGTATCCCAAGTCTATCTCCAAAATTAGTACATATTTTGTATTCCATCTATTAGCTAAAAATATTTGGAGATTTGCACACTATAATTCGCTAAAATATTCCGTGCAAATCTCCAAAAAAAATTTTCTTATTTTTTAAATTTTGATGGCGTTCTTACTATGTATTTTGGATATTTAGATTAAGGAACCCATGATAAGTAACCATATTACTCACTTGTTGACCGTTAATTATCTTATGTATTTTGATTTTTACAATTTTATTGCAACGTCTCAGCTATTTGTCTAATATTTTATTTCTCATTAATGATACAAGTTAATGATATAAGTTAATATGGATAAAATTTAATTTTACCGCATTTTTGTTGTTAATAATATAAAGTTTTGTTTTATGCCGTAATTTTAATGCACTAGTGGCATAAAGCTAAGTTTTATATTTTTACAATGGCACATAACTCATTTTAATTAAAAGGGCAATATTTATATAGTGGCATAAAACTAATTTGTTATATAGTGATGGCATTTTTCTAATTTTAATTTTTTATAGTGGCACATTTAAAAGGGCAAAATTGGCAAATCAATTTGTCGATGGTATAAAACTAATTTGCTTTATTTCATAATGGCAAAAAACTAATTTTCCATTTAGTGATGGCATTTTACTAATTTTCAATTTTCACAATGGCATAAAACTAATTAACCCTTGATATTTTCATGTTACAAGTCACAAACAATAAAGGTGTGCTCAGACTAGTCATGATATTTTCAAGTGATGAGGTCAGTTCAGATGTCTTCCCATGTATAGAACTAGCGGGATTTCGCGCGTTGCGTGATCTATATTTTTTTATCTACCGTTTATTTGTGTATATATTTGTAACAACATATAATCATTATAAAAATATCGGGTTATAGAAAAGTATTTGATATATTAAGATAAATTAGTGCGAGAGTATTGCACAATAAAATTCATTTCATTTATTTAGATTGGATAACTTATAATATTTTAAAATTCGTAAAAAAATGTCTAAAATCATAATAATTCAAAAATAAAATTTGGTTTTAAAACCATAAACATTATTTGAACATTCAAAATATAAAAGATTTGGCATCAATAAATTTAATATAATATTTATAGTATCCATATAATTCATCTTGCATAAATAAATCTATAAAAACGATGAAATGTTTTATGAGATAAAATAAAATTTTGTGCAATTCTTAAACATAAATATTCATGCGAAATATTTAAAAATGTTGAATGATAGACAATTTTATAGCAGTTGATTATCAGCAATTTTATAAGCATGCACCGGATTATATCTAGTTTTATGAGAACATATATAAAAATTCGATGAAAAGGTAAACTCAAAAAATATCTCAACATAAAAATACGAAATACTATTTTTTTTCAAATTCACAGAACTAATCAAATAACTTCACAAATTCTGAAGGATGAAAATAAAAATATTCATATAAATATATTTATTTTAATTTTGTGATTATGTAAATAAAATTTCGTGCAGAAATATATTATGGAATGCCAAAAAAGTAATTTAAAAAGTAAATATATTTTCGAACCACAAAAGTAAAATATGATGAGATTTGGAAACGTATTTAATTTTTTTTTAAAAGTACATAACCAAAAAAATTACGTCTATTAATTTTATTTATTTGTTTGGCATGCATATAAATATGTATGGCGAAATATTTTTTTTAAAGCATCAAATAATTAAAGAAAGAAGCTTATATGCTTTGAAATTCTCGAAACGGATGCGACCATTTACGAAAATAAAAACGGAGAGCAAAACATGTATAAAATATGTGTTTTTTCAGGCAAAAGCAAAAGCAACTCAACTTTTGGTACGCTGCACGTGAGTGGCGTCAGATTCCTTGATGTACATGTACTAAACTGCAGCACCCATTATTATACGACATCCAATTAGTGATTGACACGTCGTTGATGTACTAAAATATTCGAATGTCGGATTCGGATCGTTAGTGAGGGTCCACCTATCAGCCATACTGTTAACCAACAGTGCTTAGCTACAGTGTTCGAATCCGGATCATATACTACAGTGTTCGGATCTTGATCATATACTCAGGATTAATATATGTACTAGCGAAAGCGTCGCGCGTTGCGCGACCTATTTATACCACATATTGCTATTGTGGACCTATCTCTTACAATAGAAATAAAATTTGTTATATAAGATAAACGTGTCTGAAAAAAATAAATTCTAAAAAAAATGTTTACTTTCCAAACAATCAATCATCATTAGCAAACAAAAAAGCAACATATTGTTTTAAGGAGAATACAACAGACATGCTAATATGCTGGTACGCAATATAAGATAAATCAGTTAGGCATATCAGTTACTATCACATAAACGAATATCTGAAAAATCAAGAAAAAGACTGAAGCCTCTGTTGAAGGCTTTTAAACCTAGGAATCAAATAAATTTGTAAACCTAGACCTAACTCCACTAGTCGTTCGGAGTTAAGTTTAGGGTCGAACCCACAGGACGGATTAACGATTACTGGACTTGTTCTTTTTATGAAGCTAGACAATAAAATAAGGTTGAGAGTGTTGTGCAATAAAGAAACTAAGTAACAATGCAATCAAGTAGATATTTTTTATTCTAAATAATAATTCAAGAAAGGTATACTAAAGTAGGTAGATTTTGGGATTTTTCAAGTATAATAAGGCGTCTTAGGGGTCAGGATTCACTTAGGTTTAGCCCTCGATTTGCTGGATCGCTCGCTGTCGCGTTAAATACCAACAAATCTAAGCATAGGCTATCAGTTCGGTCCGAACACGACTTGTTCGGTCCGAACAGAAGCTGGTATGTTGAGTTATGACCATACAACTTGAGTTTTAACTTTATGAAGGGCTCAGATCGGCTATAGCTACATTACCTAATCCTCAATTGTCGTCTTCTGGACTGGAAATTAGTACAGGTCTCTACTTTGCCCACATAGACCAATTAAACCTAAACTTTCGTGTCGGTATTTTAATTAACCTATGTCTTATTTATTTGTTTTCTTAGGGATATCTAAGTTTCCTTTCAGCCAACTTAGAAGCTACACCTTTCAGTGCTAGCTAATCTCCTCTTTCAAATCTTCAACTTATCCCAAGTACTTAATTCAATCCTAATTGTTTAACCTAACCTTGTAACTTAACTAAACAGGCCTTTATTTAGAAGTAAATCAGGTCAAAACAAGAGAATTAAACAAGCAATGAAAATACTACTCAATAAATAGATCATAAAGCCAAATATCAAGTCATATCAAGTCATAACATCAAACTAAACCTAAACTACATCCATACCCTAAGACAACATATATTTAGCCTAACATAGAACTAAAACAAACAATAACAAGAGTAGAAATCACAAGATACAAGCCCATGAAAATTATAAATAAAAACATAGGAAGAATAAACCAAGTTGTCTTTTTATGCTCGATCTTCAATCATCAAAGGCAGTGGGGTGTTGCAACGCGTGTCTCCAACTTTCTCCTTGCTGCCGTCGCCTCAAGAATTTGGTTGCTCAATGAAATCGATGGTGGAATCGCCTAAGGAAGGTGGAATTGTGGTATGAAGGGTCGAATGCCTTTCCTTCAGGCCTTGGGACGTATATATAGTGGTCCTCTGGCTTGTAAAGGAGGCTGGGGCGCTATGGCAAGAAAACATACCAATATATCGAGTTTCCATGCGTGAAAACACTTCCAAATATGCCATGGCGGCTCTCGGTTCGGACTTGACAAGTTTTGTTCTGACTGGACAAGCTTAATTCGGGTCAAAACATCTCAGTTCGGACCAAATAGCCTCAGTTCGGACCAAATAGCCTCAGTTCGGGTCGAACTGAGACTGCAACTTTTGAGTATCAATTGTATTTTGGTCATATCTCCTTCGTCCGAACTCCGATTTAGGTGATTCAAAAGCCGTTGGAAAGCTTAGGTTGAGCTCTACAATGATGTTGACTCTATTTAGCCATTTGCTTTCCTTAGACTCTCATTTTGTTCTGTAAACATGCCTTCGGTCCGAGCAAAACCCCATTCGGTCCGAGTAGTAGCTATGATGTTGCCTCCAAGTGCTAGGAATGAGTCGTCTAGCGTATGCCAAGTGCCAAAATCCATCTTATATTCGAGAATCCACCAGAAATCATCAAGAAACCTGAAAATAAGAGAAAAGACAACGTTAGAGCCAATTCCTAGAAAATCATAGCAATTTATGAAATAATTAAATGGTTTGAGTATGATTTTAGTGCTAAGTATGGTCCAAATACCCACAAATAATAACGATATCAGCCTCCAATTTAGATTGTTGGCATGCTTTAAGGGTCATTTCACTCAAAAAAAATTTGCATAGCAGTGCATGTAAGAGAGATTACAATATAAAAATCCATAATAGTTGAGGCCAAAGATGAGTTTCTGAACTTAGAGGCTTATTTTAGACAGTTTCCAATAGCATGTTTTTTTATTTTACCCAACTAACATAAGGAAAATTGAATGTTATCTGAAAATGATTTTACTTACCATGCTCTAAGGAAACCAGATCCACAAAATTTTCTTGAAAATGTAGCTGAATTCTTTATTAATCCAGATCTGCACAATAAACAAACCAGTGGAAGGACCAGTAATAAGATAAGGGCAATTTTGACATAGAAGAAAAGGTCAATACCCTAAATAAAATTATAAGAAAATTGTGATGACAGATTCGTCCTTGGCTACATAAGCAATCATACTTTTTCTTATCTAAGATTAAAATTGAATGAAAAATTTTTTCCTATTAGACTTCCAAAATGAGCATCAATTAATTAAAAACTAAGGAAACAATAATAGTAAAAAGAAGAAGATTGGTTTATCAATCTGTCATTGCAAATGTTAAATTTTAATTTTAAACTAATTTTGCAAATCTCTGAGCATGTTATGTTTTTAAAGGACGGGAAAACAAAACATGTTGAATGCCAGAAGCATGTGAACATCAAACTTGTTAAAGGATCAGAAAACAAATAAGGAAAGGGGTAAAAGTGACAATTTGAAGAAACGATTCTAATTTTAATTGTAGAAAAGTTGATACTTTGATAATTGCTTGGTTTGAATAAGTAAAGGTAGAGAAGTGAAAAAATCACAGCAAGAAAAATGAATAATATTGAAGTTCTCAATTGTCATGCAAAAAACGATGACATGAGGCAACAACAAACATAGATTTTTTTCTTACTAATCGACAAACCTTTAGCTAAATACCCCAATGTTATCTTGCCTCAATTTTTCTTCTCTTCTAGCGGCATCAAACAACACATCTGTAGAAAAGTGAGATAAACAATAAAATGAGAAGCTGAAACTGAAAGCAAACTTGAACATAGAAAATTGAGAAATCTTAAAGCAAACACCAATAAAGATCCTAGCTGATCAATATCATCAACTTTCAATAAACATATTAATATTCTTTAGTGATCTATAACAAACTTAACTGTGTTTTATTCCTCATATATTGTGAGCTTCAAACCTAGCATAACAAAATAAAAACACAATAAAGGAAATTCAATCACTGTCAGATGCGGGGAGAAAACACAATCAAATTTCTTTATAACAGTCAAGTCCTTCAAACTTAGTTTTATCATGAGGTTTGTCAAATTCAGTCATATTGTCGTGTCCCCTAAACTTTATCTCATCATTGTAGTAGTGACAGCCTGAACATATAAAATCCGTTAATTACTTAAATCAACAATATTAGCTAAACCATAACTAATAGAACTTAATTGAGTAAACAAAAGCTACAGCAAGGAATGCTTGAGTGCTGAAATGTTAATTTCTTTCGGCCGCTACAAATCACACTATGTAAAGAGCTCTTGTAAAATTCTATTTTAAGTTACATTAATCGAGAAAAGGAAAACAATGACAGCAAGAAAATTAAACAAAAAGCTGAAGAAGGAAACTTAGATTCAGAAAAAAAAGTGACATGAACTCGAATTCATGATTAGTTAAAGTTTGTTGTCCTATAATAAACTGACTTCCTCATTGTTTAAACAGGAAATACTTTAAATATAAAAAATTAAACTAGGAAACAGTGAGATATTATACCAGAAAGGAGAACATATGATGCCGTGACAACAATCAAAATTTTAGCCGAAGCTAGCCAGCAAGAGCCTTGATAGTTGTAGCAAGCCTCCTACAGTGAAAAAAAAAATCAGAAATAAAGGAACAAAAAGGCAAATGAAAATCCTACAGCGAAATTCAAAATAAAAAATAAAGGAACAAAAAAGCAAACGAAAATCGTGATATATAAATAAGAAACAAAAAGGTAGAACCTTGTTGAAGCTGCCGACAACCCCTCCCCCCCCAAAAAAAAAAAATGATATTGCGCAACACCGTTTAATATGGAACCTGCAATAAATCCAAAAGAAAAATCAAGTCAATAGGCGACCAAAATGTAAAATTTAAAAGCAAAATAAAGAGAAGAGATCAGAAAATCATATAAATTGAAGGAAAATAAGGGGTATCAATTGCTGAACATATAAAAAGTAGTAACAAAATTACTCAAGAAAGTGTAGAGGAAAAGGGGGCAAGAGCAATATTCATCACCAATAATTGATCAACGTAGATCGTTCGATGGAGGAGGAGAGATCGGAAAAAATTATACTGAACATCGAAGAAGAATTGTCAGCTGCTCGATTGATGAACAAAATTGAGAAGAGAGATGAGGCACTTGAGGGACTCAATGGCATTAGGAGATCAGTCGCGACTCTTCAAAAATCGAGGAGGTAGAAAACCGAGCAAGCAGATTGAGGAAGCAAAGGAGCAGCACATGAACGGAGGAATGGTACACCGAGAGAAAAATCAAAGAAGGTCAGAAACGAAAAACCACAAACGGTCTAGGGATACCAGGTGTAGCTGAGAACTCTCCAGAAGAACTGCATCCAACGAAGGAGAATGAAGAAGAGTAAGATCGAAAGGCCAGGATGAGAAATCGCTAAACCAACGATGCAGATTGGATTATTGTTCGAACAACGGTACGCGAACAGTAGTTTCGGAGGCGGATTTAATTGTGCCGAATAATATATGTTTTGATTGATTTCTCATATTTATTCAATTGAACAAGACGCACAATGAATAAATTTAGATTCTGGAGTCCAAATCATTTTGTAGTAGCGAACTTCTTGCCTATGATGAAGTAAAAAAAAAAAAAGGAGAACATGTGAAAAATAAATGGATTATCTCGAACATAAAGAATTATATTATCTCAAAAACTCAAAAAGGAATCATATTCATTTAGAAGCTGAAACATGCGAAAGTTTTATCAGAAGGTACAAAGCCCAAACATTTTCATTTAATGGAAAGGAAATAACAAATAACCCAAACTATTTCTGGATTTTGGAAAGGAAAAATATTATTTTCACATTCAGAGATCGCCTCATGTTTTGTATCAAATAAATAAATACATAATGTTAGAAAATAAAAATACATATGTTGCTCAATTTATTTCCTCATTAGATGAAAAATTAATATATCTTGTGCTTCGTCTGAAAATTGACATCCAACCAAATATCAAATCGATCAAACAACAAAAATACGTGTTTATGTGCTCGATCTAGCGTGTAACAACTTTTGGATCCGTACGTTTTATAAAGAATAGAGGTAGACATCGGAATAAAATGTATGCGAACAGTGAATAAACATAATCAGTCAACATAAATAAATCAATTAAGCGCTCATTTTTTTTTTATGTACAATCACTACCACAAAAATGGGATTTAGCATCGCCTCATTAAGACTTGTTTGTTTAGTAGGTGTTAAAAAAAATTAGTGGCATAAACGACATTTCCCCTTTATTAAACTCTTTAACACCGATTTTCATAAATTAACGAATTAAAAAATAAAACAAAAGTAAAATTGCAAATATTTGTGAACTTTAGCACCGCTTATATTCTCTAAAGAACCGCTGCAAATAAGTTGCGCACCAGTTATTATTATATAATAATAATAACCTGTGCTAATGTGAATAAGAATTTTGCAACGACTTTATGGAAAAACCAGTTCACATCTGTTTTATATTTTTATTTATTTTTTATGATAATCTTAGCACCTGTTTTTTTTTCCCCTAAAACCGGTGCAAACACAAAATTAAGTATTCATTATTTCTCTTCCATCTGTGCGCCTCCGCCATTTGTTGTCATTTGTTGCGCCTCCATTGTGGTTCCAAAGCCGATTACCCTCCATTAATTTCTCCAACTAGAAGATCTTAATAGAACAATAAAAGTTCCTGGAATTAAACAGTCAACCGACATACAACGAATTGCAGTAGTAAATTCCATGTGAAAGGTATCTATCAAATACCTATTCATACGTACATATTCATAAATACTCTCAACCAGATCTGAATATTCATCAAAAAAAAAACCAGATCTGAATTAATATACCATTCCAGTCATGGTTGACCAAGAATCCGCTTCCAAATGCAGCTTTTGAATACGTTGACCTAGGGCTTTTGAGATAAAACTTGTAGTGTGGTTAGGCCTGTCTAACGTAGACGACAATGGCGAAAGTAGGTACTTTCGCTATCTGTTTCGCTAAAATAGCGTAAGTATAAATTTTTTCGTTGCTCGTTGCGTATTTTGAACGGAAGTAAAAAAATTTTCGTTGATCGTTTCGCCTGGAATCGCGAAAAAAACGATCAACCGCGATCAATTTAAATTTCGCTGTGAAGACACAGTTCATATAAGATATAACAAAGAATACTTCAAAAAAATGCACTAAAATACTTAAAAAAAAAGCACAACAACAGAACACTGTAAACGCATGTTTCATTTAAAAAATACATTAAAATAATTTCAAACTAATCCCTAACTTAACAAGGGATTATTTCCATATGAATTATGGCGGTCTCAGTTATAAGTTCAAATTATTGGGGAGATATCAACAGACCCAATAATTTCGACTGACCCATCGAAATTACTAAGTAAGAGTCCCATCCCCTCGAACTAGAACTTGACAATTTGGTACCATTCATCATTGACCCATCCATATAGAATTAATCCCATTGTTAGATTAATAGACTCTCCTTAGTCCTATAGGCACCAAAATAAACAAAAAACCAACTGTTTCATCATAAAAAAAATAAACTTGCAATGTTCAATCAACTGTTCAAAAACCATAACACAGAGATCATTCAATAATCTCATTAATTACATTATCATCTGCATCAGCATCACCAAGTTCATCGCCACTTTCTACATTAATATCAAACAAAAGAGAAATTAGTAATAATTGAATTGAATTAAAATAGAAATTAATTATAATTGAAAATAATACCAATCACTGCTGTCCTCAACCAATTCTGTGCACACACTAGAGATTCAATACTCTCATCATTCAATGAGCTTCTAGTTGGACTCGTTGTTCTACCAGCAGTACTAAAGGTTGACTCTGATGCCACAGTACTAATTGGTATAGCCAATGTCCCTAGCCAACTTAGACAAAACTGGATATTTAGGGACTTTTAATTTTCACCATGACAAAATGTCAAAGTCATTATCCAAGCTACAAGGATCAAGTGGTTCAGATAGATACTGATCAAGCTCAGACAAGATGGGGTCAGCCTGCTTCTTATCATTCAAGAAATTTTTCAAACCAACCCTTGAATCAGTTTCTTCCTTTGATCCACTAGAACTGAAAAGAAGACATTTTCAACTTTGATTGCAACACACATAACAAAATAAAAAAATATATACATATCAGATGTGCTAGTGGAGTACCTTGGTGCTGTACTTTAACTAGTTTGGCTCTGTGACTGTGGTTGTTTGTTGTTTGAGATCAAATACTCATTGAACGAATCATCAAAGCAAGTCTTCAAGTTGGTCATAAATGATTGCAACTCTTCAGGATGCAACATTTTGAAGTAGTACTCAACCACTGCTAGCTTACACGTTGGATGTTAAGAACAAGCAAGAGCCAAAAGAACACTTCTAATTTCCCAATACTTGTTCCATTTGAGGAACATTTATTTTCCCATATTCACAACAAATGAATATGCACTACTATTCATTTTTTGAATATTAAGATAAACTTTACAGAAATCAGAAAAATACAAATTCAAAGTTAGATACTTGGCCTCACTCAATAGGGAAAATACACTTCCACTTGGTGTACTGGTGTACTGCTTCTGGCTGCCGTTAAGTTCCTATGCTAATATATAGCTGTAGAAATTTCAGGATATTTCCTCGCCAATTAATTTGTCTCGGAAAAGCGATAATGGAAATAAAAAAAATTATTACAGTCCTTTGGAAATAAATTAAAATCGACAAAATTAATCTAACGCTTAATTATGTCTCTTACTAGGATAATGCGAGAGACAATTATGCAAGTGGTAAAACAAAATTTTATTTGTATACGGAAATAAAAATATTCGAATGCTCGATATTTTATTTTTGTTTGTAAACATGTCCCTTTGTGAGAACTATAAATAGGTGGCACTAGCGATTATACACCACCAGGCACCAGCAAAGATTCAAAATATATTATACCAAATTCCAATCTCCTTGCCACCATATTGCACTTCCTTTTCAAGCTTTGCTGTCCCAATTCAGGCATCTCATCTTCCGATTCATCCCATTCCTAATTTTTTTCTTTCTCCATTTCCTAAAAAACTTTTAGATTCAACCAGCGATGGGCTCATCCATTGAAGGAGTGTTTACAGTTGAATTTAAAAAACTCTCAGAGCTTGAATCCCAGGGCCAAGCCAATGAGGCATTAGCAAAATTAGGATCCTTTGAAAGGATGTATTATGCTAAGTAATTTAAATTCGAGATCCGTTTGTACCCAGAAGGAGGATATGTGCAGTGTCATCTCTGTTTGTTAAGTAATTTGGAGTTTGTCAAGAAGTTTTGCACCATTATCATGTACATTGATCCCCGTAAAGGAAGTTGGGATTCCGGCTGTGTGATTAATGAGAAGGACTTCAAATCAGACACCATCGGTGAGCGAATGGGCATTCCGATGGTACGGTTTCATGAGTTCAGCCTGTCATTCTGGAGGAATTACTCTAAGGACTACTCCCTGCTGTTTAAACTCATTTTAGGACTCATTCTGGATGACTCCAAGAAGGTGCCATCAAAGCCTAACAATCCAGATGTATAGCCCCCAATGGAAGAGCCTAACCGGCCAACGGTTTGTTCTTGTGACTTAATTACCACACTCCTCTCAGGGGATTTTGCAGATGTTCATTTTGTTGTAGATGGTCAGACATTCGTTGCTCACAAGGCTGTCCTTGCAGCTCGTTCCTCTGTGTTTCGATCAGAGTTTCTTGCTCTCCAACGTGAAATGGGTCAGAATAGTACAGTACTTATATCCATACAACATGGGGATGCACTTACTTTCAAGTACCTGTTGCATTTCATTTATACCGATTCCTTCACCCCCGACTTGGATGAGTTGGCTGACCCTCTTGAGAGGTACCAACGTCTGTTTATTGCAGCCCACCTTTTCAAATTGGATGGGCTCAAACTAATATGCGAGAAGAAGCTCACCGGGGCGGTCACAAAAAACATTCTGTCAATCTTAGATCTGATCAATTTTCAGGTTCCTGGATTGCTGAAAATTGTCCACAAAGATTGCGACATGAAGCCAGAAGCAATCACCAAAACTACATAAGTAGGCAATCAGCTCTACGGTACTTCTATCTCGAAAGAACATGTCTGAATTAAATTCATGATTCAAAGTGATTCTTATATTTGATCTATGTATCTCACAGTTGATTTTGTTGTTTTCCAAGTTGTAACAGTTTGTTTGTCATTCTGCCTCCCTTTCTGTACTTTCCATTTTTTCTCCTAGTTTATTGCATTTCCGAGTGCTAATTGCCAATTAATATATATTGTACTATGATTCTCCTTGCATTGTAAGAAGTTATGCTCTTATTCATACTTGATTCCAATGAATTATGATTAGCATTCCTTTTGTAAGTTAGCGTAGACAATTTTGAGTTTATGTCTAAATGAGAATTTCAAAATTTGACAATTTATTGAACGGCTCTTGTGTATTTCAAATACCACCCAAATCTCACTTAATTTTTCTTCAGTTCCTTAATCCGGTAAATCCAAATTAAAACAGCAAGTTAGGAAAACCAAAATCCCTAATGTCTTATGGAAGGTCAATTGGCTAACAGAATCACACAGTACAACAATAACAATTAAGTTGAAGTTGTCCTGCAAGATTACAAATAGAGTGAGGAGATGCATGTTCAAGAGTAGAACTTTAGAATAATCAATCAAATCTCCCAATCCCTTTGAGTCCTTACTCCTAATTCAGCTTCCTCTCACTTGATGTTCTTTAATTATGTCTGTATATATCAATATTAATGTTAAAGCGCCTTGCAAAAATATCAAGGAATAAGATTAATTACAACCAGAAATTACTATTTATTATCTCTCCACAAGACATCACACGCAATCGTGATTGCACTTGTTCATTTTATCAATCTATACGTTTAATTTATTTATCTATGTGTTACTTTATTTAAATATGAGTAAGATTTTATTTATTTATTATTATTATTCAAATTTTTATATGCATATTCAACTTATTTTTATTGAACTTATTTACATGTATATGTTCACTTTGATTATATAAATAATCACTTTATCTATTATATATATTCACTTTGTTCAAAAAATGATAAGCAATAACAAAACTGTATATTGCGGTATCATTTCTGATTATAATGACATCCCCGATCTAACGTGGGCTGGACTTTCTTGGGCTGAAGTTGGGTCTATTCTCAAATGTTCGATCGACTGATCGATTGTAAAATGAACTATTAGCGGAGCTGATATGAGGCATCCTGACAATTTGCCATCCTGCCATCCCACACCCACGCGCCAAAATTGGGCTGGCCCAAAAGTGATGCGCTACAATCTGGATGTCATGACAGTGATGCACGCTGACATCAGCTAGACACTGAGAGTATTTAAGTTGAAGTAAGGGAGGATATAAATGTATTTTTTTAATAAAATTAAACAAATTTAATAACATTTATAATGAATTAAATTCCACCATTTGGACCTATCAGTTGAAAATATAAAGGAGTATATATTTGTGAATAAGGAATTTCATTATACATAACAATGTAGTATTTATTTTTTCAACATTTAGTATTCAAAAAGTGCTTAAATGTTTATTAGGTGGCAAATATATTAACTAAAGGAGTATATACTTCTCCGTAAGGGAGCATATACTTCTTTATAAGAGATTTAAATATTCCAGATACAAATTTCAGCCAAAATTGTTCAAATGAGTATTCAATATACAAAAAAATTATATACTTCTTCATAAGGACTTCAAATAAGCATTAAAAAAAAGTCAAGATTCTTCAAATAAGCATTCAATATACTTAAAGGAGTATATACATCTTAATAAGAGAGTATAAAATTCTTCATAAGAGATTCAAATAAGCATTCAAGATACAAATTGCAACAAGATTGTTCAAATAAGCCACCAACATTACCAATTTAATTGTATATCAATCCTAACAATAAAATCAAGTTCAACTTAATATTCAGTCTAACCAACCATAAAATCATTACAACTAAATTCAAACATGCTAACAAACTTAATAGAAACTGCAACAACAACCATCAATCATCTCAGTCAAAGTCCATGAGAAAATATTCGCTCACATTCTGAAATTTAGACTTCACTTGATTTATAGGGTTTAATAACAAACGGTAAGCAACCACACACTCATCATCACATACATCAATCTGCAAAAGAAAAAATATACAATTTTAGAATATATATTTCCTTAATCATATGTTTTGTACTCCGTTGTTAGATATTATTTACTTCCTTATCATATGTTTTGTACTCCTTTAAACCTATGCTAAAATACCAAACACACATGCTAGGTTCTTGATATGTACTCTTTTGTTAGATATTATTTACTCCCTTATCTTATATTTTGTACTCCTTTAAGATTATGCTAAAATACCAAACACATCTGTCAGGTTCTTGATATGTACTCCCTTGTTAGATATTATTTACTCCCTTATCCTATATTTTTGTACTCCTTTAAGCCTATATTAGAACAACAAACAAACAACAAAGCTTCTTGATATGTACTCCCTTGTTAGATATTATTTACTCCCTTATCCTATATTTTGTACTCCTTTAAACCTATATTAGAACAACAAACAAACAACAAAGTTTCTTGATATGTACTCCCTTGTTAGATATTATTTACTTCCTTATCCTATGTTATGTACTCCTTTAAGCCTATGCTAAAATACCAAACACACCTGTCAGGTTCTTGATATGTACTCCCTTGTTAGATATTATTTACTCTCTTATCCTATATTTTGTACTCCTTTAAGCCTATATTAGAACATCAAACAAACAAAGTTTCTTGATATATACTCCCTTGTTAAATATTATTTACTCTCTTATCATATGTTCTGTACTCCTTTAAGCCTATGCTAAAATACCAAACACACCTGTCAAGTTCTTCATATGTACTCCCTTATCATATGTTCTGTTATTTAATTACATCTAAAGAATGATAAGAAAACAATAAGTCAGTTGTATTTGATATTATTTCCATATACAAATTGTAATTTATAGGTTCTCTCTCTTGCTTATTTATTTACTCCCTCATGATTATTTATTTACTTCCTATGAGATGACATCAATGCAATCAGTATTATTTATATACACATGCAATTATCTTAGATAGATACATCCGCATTTATAATTAATTACTCCTCCATTACTATTTATATACTCTCTATGAGTTATTTACTTACATCCAAAGAACGATATGAAAGCAATAAGATAGTTGTATCTGGTATTATTCTCATATACCAATTATAAATTATAAGTACTCCCTTTGATTTATTTATTTACTCTCTCAGGATTTTTTACGTACACAAATGAGACAACTAAATGCAAGACATCAGAATAGACATTTACAAACTCCCTTATATATAAATAAATGAACACATAAGTGAATAAATACTCCCTTATATATAAATAAATGAACACAAATGTGAATAAATACTCCCTTATATACTTCCTTTGCATTTTATATTTACTCTATTTTTTTTAATAACTATACTGTTGTCCCTAATGGAGGCGGCTTAACCAAGGTTTAGCGGAAACGATTAAGGTTTTGGACCGGTTTGGTATGAACTATCCTAACACAATTCAATTGGTACCCAATACAAGCAAGCACACAAGCAATTCACAATGCAAGATAATAAAGAGAGAAAGAGAGAGAGAGAAATTGAACACGCGATGTGATTACGGAGTTCCGACCCGCTAGAAGAAGCTAGCCTTAGTCGTACGTCTCCGGGAGTTCCGCTACCACGAAAGGGCGCGCTCCGTTCAATTCCAACACGAACGGGACTACAACTTCAAACCGAATCACCTCGTCACAAGGACACTCGAGGCGGATCGGCCTAACTCTAATGGCACAACGGCCTCTAAGGAGAAGAGCTCTCAACCTATTCCAACCTACACCTAGCGACAATGTCGGGGCGGTGGTGTTTGAGGCTACTAAATCTCTCAAGATGGTCTAGCTATGAAAAGCTCAAGTGGGAGAGTATCCCTATGCTCAAAGGCTCAATTCTGGTCTAATTTTGTAAGACAAAGCTCTCAAACTCGTTTTTGGAGAGAGAACAAAGGGTGGATATATATAGGGCTCGGAATGAGCAGTTCCCCAGCAAAAATAGGCCACAGCGTTGTACAACGCTGAATAGCGTTATACAACGCTGGAGTATGACCGTTGTAAAATCTAACGGCTCTTTAATATAGCCGTTGGTCTGTCAGAGCGTTGTGCAACGCTATTTGCCGTCGCACAACGCAGGAGTGTATAACCAAAGGAAAGCTCCGACAATTCCGTTGGAAATTGTCAGACCGTTGCTTGCCACTGAATGGCGTTACACAACGCTAAAAGGAGACAAAAGGAACAACTCTGACAGATTTAACAGAGCGTTGTACAACTCTATATACCGTCACACAACGCTAACGTTACCCAACGTTGAAAGACGTTGGCTAACGTTTCCAGAGACTTTGCATGTAAAAACGACTGTTTACATGGGTGTTCGACCCTAAAAATTGCCGTGATATGCTACCGTATGATCAAATTCATAATTTGAGAGATAAATGGATTGACGCAAGGAATTGTAAGAGACCCATTCAAGGGTACACGAAAAAAGGCATGCAGAATTTGTGTAAGCTGATAAAAAACGGTCCCATGATTAGGATGCGAATGGATGCATAATGGGTTTCAGAATCATGTATTAGCAAAATTTTATTTTTATTAATGGAATTTTATTTTTGTTAATAATATGAAATTGGCTAATACAAGGCCCATGGGAAATGTCGGCCCAATCAAAATGGATATCCCATTAAAAATTCAGAAAGTGAGAAAAAGGCCCATGACAGCCCATATAAATTACGGCCCATCCGTCTTTCATTTTTTTTCTGAGTGGGGCCCACTGTCAGAACCTTCCTCTTCTCTTCTCGCACACAGACCCGAACCACAGTGTATCTTCGTCGCCTCCCCCTCTTTTCTGGGATTCAAATTCCGCACGAGTGACGCGCCAATGGCCTGATGAGCGGGTCCCACCTGTCATTCTCCACCCTTAACTCTCGACGGGAGGCATTGATTCACCGATCCTTCGAACCCAGGTCACGCGATTGAGTGCCAAATTGATCACCTGAGCCCACTCGATTGCAACCCCATATGTCATAGAAGCAGTGAGCATGGCAACATCTCATCAATTGTCATAATCTCTGCCTTAATTGGCTTAATAGCTTGTCAAACTAGGGGCTGGCAATCAGTTTGCAATGACATGATGGCAATCAGCGAAGACGTTCACACCTCAAACCACTTGCCTCTGACCACCTGGCCCCACTTGTCAGATGGGCCCCACATGATAAATGGCAGCCCATGATCATTAATGCAGATGGTTGAATCCCCACTCATTTCTCTCCATGACCATCAGACCCCACTGGTCAGACCCCCAACTTCCAAGACAAATGATAAACTGCCAATTGAAGGCTTTCAATTCTTCTTCCTGTATCGGCTTCACCACACGCAAGCATAAGGCAAAAATGTCCCTCTTTCTCTCTGACTATTAGGCCCCCACACGCCATCTCTTTCTGGGGAAACAATACTGTGATGCAGCCCCACCTGTCAGCCTCATGAAGTTCCTTGTTATATCCCTTTTACTAATGACTTTGAACAGCTCAAGAGCAATTACCTTTGCCATCACTGCATCATAGGGCATTATTGCTTTTTTTATAATAAATGACAAAGGTGTGGGACCCACTTGTCATAGGACAGCAATGCTCAATGCAAATGGAAGGAATGAGTGATAGTGGGAAAGAACAAATATCGGACTTAATGAAGAATAGGTGACTGTTATTAGGCATACATAACATATAAAGGGAACATGGCTGTAATTGTGTGATAAGGACACTAAAACCTATACAGAAGCATGCATTGATTTAAAGCCCTTCTGAGGATGATGTGTACTTCTAAACAATGCCCCTTGCACAAGATGTGTTTTGAAAAAAAAAATGCTTTGCTAAAGAAAGAAAAAAAAAAAAGGAAAAGAAGGAAGTAAGACACTTATAAATGCTTCATGAACCAGAAATGTTGAAGTAGTGCCATTATAGGATCAAATGAAAATGAGCATCATGGCAGACAAATTACAATCCCTATGCAAAGAAGAGAGAGTGAGGAAATGAGTTGCATCATCCTACCTTTGCTGATGACTTCAATGCAGCCAAGAAAAGAAGAAATTGATGTGCCTAGTTTGAAAGTGATTAGTGAATCAAGGATGTTGGATAGTCACAGAACCAAGCTTAAGCGTCAGAAGGAAAAGGATTGAGTAAAAAAATGATAAAGGAGTAAGGGAGTAGCTACCTTGTTGGTGGGGCAGTAAATGCCACAGTGGCAATTGCTGTGAAAAGTCAAGTATGCCCTTAAGGGCATTTCTGTCCATTAAACTTGCTACAGCTCCAGACCCCCATTTCCTATATAAAAGACCCCCAGCTCTCCATACAAAGGGAGAGAGAGGAGAAAAAAGAAGAGGAGAAGGGAGAGAAAAGAACAAAGAATACACAGAGAGAAGCCAGTTTGATCCCCTTTCGCATAGCATCTAAAACTCTTCACACTTGCACTGCACAGCTCATGTGTTGAGCACCTAGGAATAGAGAGGAAACAATAAGACTCCTGTAACCAGTGTGAGAGAAAAATAGTAAAGCTTGGTGTTTGTTGAAACTACAAAATGTAAGTTTAAGCAATTGTCTTGGTCTCTTTGTTCATAGAGATCAAGGCATATGATTGTTAGTGCAATATATATACAGTTTGCTCTCTTTATATTTCTTTTACCCTTTTTTTTTTTCTCTTTCTTTTCCTGCTTACCCCAGCACTTCATTAGACTTGTTTGCTTCTTCCTTTCTCTTCCCTTTTTTTTTTACTGTATAAGTAACAAAGTTTAATGAGATAAAAAAAAAAACAACAACAACACAACATATCAATGAAATTGCCAAAGGACAGCAGGTACCTTCTAATGCTCAAGCCATGAAGACCATCCAGAGAGAGAATAAGCTCTCTGGATTGAAGACATCTCAGAGAGAGAATAAGCTCTCTGAGACATGCCTTGTGAAGACCATCCAGGGAGAGAATAAGCTCCCTGGAATGAAACCCTTTTGAGTGAGAATAAGCACTCAAATGGTGTCTCTTCATTAACTTCATCAGCCCCATTGCATCATCATCTAAGCCATTGCTAAACCCCTCTCTTGCCTTGCCAAAACCAAGCCAAACCAAACTGTTATGCTGCTCAATTCCTGACAATACCTAAATCCCTCAATAAACAGCCCCCCTCCATACATATTTGTTGCCCAATTCTAGCCTCTATGACTGCCATTGAACCTATGATAAATCATTCTCTCACTTTCCTCATGTTCATGGTCAATTGTACCCCATGCCATTCCTACAAAACCTTGGCCTATTAAAGAACCCCTGCCATTGTCCCATCTGAGTTGATTAAACAAAAAGAAAAAACAAACTTCCACCTTGTCAACTCACAGCTATATTCATGGCAAGCCACCTGATTTTATCAATGCTTCTCTAACAACCAGCTCATGGCCAACTAAACCTACATGCTCTCCTAAGCCTCACCATTACCCATTACACCCCAATCAATCAATCCATGAGTTTCCAACATAAATTACAATCCCTAGTACCCCCCCTCCAAAGGAAAGCCCATCAAACCGCTATGATAAAGAGTGAATTCAGCATTGATGCAATAACCATGTTGTATAACATGTTGATCAGTTTCATGGTCACATCCATTCTCATTCAAAAATGTCAAACTCAGACCTCGATGAGATGCCATACCATGGAATCAACAAGTTACCTGGCTTAATACATGAGTCACTATGTTCTCAAACCTATCCATAGTTGTCAGAAAGTCACCATTAATAACTCACCACCATGGCTAGAATCGTGCTAAAGCAAAACACCATGCCAAAAGCCCTTATCATCCAAATTGGCCTTGTACCAAGCTCTCGGAAGGTGACATGATGCCGCTTGGCCATGCAATTTGCTGTTGGCACCACCACAGAGACGTAATTTCCACTAACCCTCATCAAAACCCTAGTTGTGAGAGGGGAAATCAATTGCAGCAAAGAGGAAGTCCCTACGCTCAACCATTGAGTCCCTCATCATCTGGAAGCTATCACGATACTAGGCAGTACTTTCCCATCACTCGAATAGTTCCCAATCGGTTCAATCCGACAGCCATGGCGTAACATCCTCACTCAGATCGAAAGAGGGAGAGAGGAGAAAAGAAAGAAATGAGTCGTTTATGTCCCAAATTTCAGTGGACTTGGCACACGAAGGGATAGTCAGTGACAATGGGCCCCACGAGTCAAAAGGAACCATTGGCTCACGATAGACACGGTTCACGGAGTAGGCAAACCATTTTAACTAATCCCGTCCCATTTCTTCTGATCTTCTGTGGCATTCATGTGCAATGAGTCGCTGACAGGCGACAAGAACCAACCATCTGCTGACACCTATCTTTTCCGTTAAGGGACACCAAAGAAGCGCTGACTCTCTCTCTCTATTGACTTGGCCCAATAAAATTCTGCCACGTGTCCATATCTGATGAGCTGGACCAATCATATTGCTGGAAACCTTTGAAAATTCATAGAAAATCAACCGTAACTCCGAAAAATACAAATCCAATTTCTATGGATTCAGAAAATTATGAGGAATTTAACCATACCATAACCCTGATCTAAGTCATGCCGAAACTAGTTCAGAACAATTGTAAAGGAAAATCCATAGCCTGACCAATCATAGATTGCCATGTCACTTCCAGGATTATTCTGAAACCAGAAAACTTCCAAAACCCACCGAAAATCCTAGAAGACCCAGAAAAATATGAGAAAAATCCCTATAAACTCGGAAAATTACAAGGAATTTAATTCTACCGAAATCATGACAAGAATCAGGACCAAACCATTTTTAACCTTTTAAATGGTCAACCACAACCTGCCATCTCAGCAGAAACTTTGAAAATCCATCAAAAATCACAGGAAACTCAGAAAACTACATGGAAAATCCCTGTGAACCCAGAAAAATATGAGGAACTCAACTGTATCAAGGATTTTGCCGAAACCCGACAGATGACATACTTGGTACCACAGCTACACCGGAACCACTGCCAACACCTAAAACCCATATACCCTAAACCTTTCAGATCGAACCGACAAGAGGATGGACAAGCCAAGACTTAAAGTTCAGTTAAGGCCCATAAACCAATCCTAAAAATGGTGCAAAGAAATAAAACCCGAAATTGTCTGAGCAGGACTAGATCGGGCAAAACTCTGAAACTCCATGACCAACTCTGATGACCACCAAAACCCAAAAGAATTAAGTTCAATGTTGAGAACCCGATTAGGGACTCAAAATCCCTCTTCAGAAAATAGGAATAACCCAATTCCACCAGAAACAATCCTGTACCCCGGTAGATCCAGAGCCTGACGAGGACGGAACCTATCAGCCGAGGAACAGACCAACTCAACAAGGTGCACCAATCAACCAAAACCCCAACACTGGAATACCCAGGACAAAAACGAATAGTCTTGTACCACGAGTAACCCAGATCCTGACAAGACTGGCACCCTATTACCCGAGGAACAGACCAACCAAGGCTCACCAAAACAAAAACCCAAAACCAAAACCAAAACAGCACTGAACCCCGGAGAAACCAAGTCCTGACAAGATTGGAATCAAACAACCGAGGAACAGTCCTACACAATCTAGCGGAAACCTAACAAAACAAACAATCTTAGGTCGTAAACGAAAAGGTCGAATTGAGACTACACACATATACTGATCGTATTTCGCCAATGCGGTCAAGTGACCTCAATCTGAGAACAAACGACAAGAAAGCTAAGGCCAACATTTCATTTGGGAAGATGAAATTAGCAACGATGCGAAGTTAAGTTCTGAGCGTCTAAGCCAAAACCTTTCGACCCCGGTTACCCGAATTGTCAGTGGATTTGATTTGGATAACCACCCGACTAAAAAGAGCATTAAACCGGTCGTCTGGGATGACTTGAGGAACCATTTCAGATACCATAAACCCTGGCTATTTAAGCAGCAAGACTCGGATAGTTTTGTGATAGGGACAAGATCCACCCAACAACCCCTGATATTCAAAACTTTAATTGAATAGATCCGCAACAGGGATATCCCAAGGGAATAATTCAGGAGTTATTATTAAAAACTCCAACACACCAATTTTCGTCTTTCAGCACCATAACCTGATGGACCACATTTCAAGACTCTGGCGCCCAACCAAACATATCAACCAATCTTGGGTAGCTACACGAGTCCCCTCTTCAGAGACAAGCCTCAAACTGACCTAATGAGATAATTCGGATATGTCATGACCCATGAACCAATCTCAGGAGACAATTTGAACAAGTCACTGGCCCCCTCCCGATTCTGGCGTCCGGCCAAACATATAATCCAGTTCCGGATGACTACTTGAATCCCCCTTCTAAATATGAACTTCATATCGCCCTCATGAAAGCAGCTTGGGAAATCTGCGACCACCAAGTTGTCGGTAGGAGACGATTTGAACAGTCAACACCCAAATCATAATGCTCTTAAGGCTGGTCAGATCAACGAAGAATTTGATCTGGGGAGCCGCCCCTCGCGCATAATCGGGATTCAGTATAGAACAACCCAAGGCACATGCTGAATCCTCAGAACATCAATACGCCAAGGCCCGATGTTTCCAACCAACTTGACATCCTAGCCAGAAACCAGGAACCAAGTTACCAACATCTGACTGGCAATCAGATGGACCTCCCAATGATTCGGGTCGCAACCGAATCATATACCCTCTAACTAGACCCACTTGGTTGGCAACCAGGTGCATATTGCATTTTTCTCCACCCCAACTCCAAGCATCACGCTCGTATCTCTGACGGGCGGCTAACTTTGCATCATACTGGCATCCACCCCAAATTTTCGGTTGGCTACCGAAGTGCTTACCGACGAGGTCGAGGCACATCAACTCTCAGTGGAAGTCAGACCATGATATCTTGATCAGGTGATTAAGATGTCTGCCACATACTCTATGCCAACGGATGAGCATAACCTCGATGTGCGAGACTGCCAGAGTGGTTCTGTCTCAAGCGTCACCCGCGCACCTCAATAACGCCCTTTACGGTCAGGCGTTAGACTGTTATCAGGAACAATAATCAGGGACATGATGATAACAGACAGAATGGCCGATATTACCGTCGCCGACTGGTATCGAGTCATTCACCCGTTCTCAGGAAAACGACCAATCCAAAGATTCCCAAAAACGAGCCTTAAAACCAACCACATTGAACTTTCTTCCCCGAAGCTCAGACCTGAACAAGGTCTATGCGAATCCTCTCCAAGTCATCAGAATCCAAATAGGAGTCTAACTCAGATTCCTTATATCCCCAAATCCCAAATTCCTCATAGTTTCCTCATAATACCTATCTAGTGGCAAGAACTCAAATTCCTCACATCGGAACCCGAAAATCGAGATAACTTCCAGCAATCAAGGACCCAAACCAAATGGAGAATACCAGGCCAACATCAATTGAAGGGCATCGAGCCGAAACCTCTACAAAGGCAACAACCCAACATCTACCAAGGCAACTTCAAAACCAAGGGTACGGAACCAACTGTCCTGCGATCAAATCCATTGATATGTCAGAAAACAACAAAAAAAGAGAAATAACCCCAAAACTAAAAAGAAAAGAAGAATAACCCCAAAAAACAACAAAAAAACTAGAAAAACTCGAAACACCAAAAATAGAACAAGTCCTTAGCCCCCCGTAAACGCTAATTGTGTTAGACAATTCCCTAGCTGTTTAAAGACATAGAATCCACCGATATCCCTTTGAGTTTCCAGATCTAGAGGTTCTCTTGACCATGTCAGAGGTAATTAACAGTAGGGGCTTGCGCCTACTGGAATAACTGACGAACCCCCCAAATAATAAACTCTCGTGGGAAGCATTAAGGCTGTACAGTTGTCTCACCCGTAAAGGAGACAGCCGTATCGTGACCTTAAGGCCCGCGAGAGGTATCTGATCCGTATGCTTTTTCCGCCCTCAGTCCGCCATAAACGGGCACCGTCACTCAACAAACCGGGAGGGCGCCGAAAGGCGCGAGACAGGTCCTGGCACGCCCGGTGGGACAGTTTTCTCCTCTCATCTGGAAACTCTTAGTTTTTTCACCCCCATTGATAGCCACCGTGCGTCCCCGTCTCGCAAAGGTGCGAGACAGGTCCTGGCACGCCCGGTGGGACGGTTTTCACCTCTCATCTGGGAAACTCAGTTTAAAGGAATATTAATGGATATAATGTATTAACACTAGGGAATAGCACTTTTCTTCCATGCACTGATGAATGAGTTGAGCACCTCTTACATTGTAGGGAGATGGCATATGACAACTTCAGCACGGGAAACATGAAGACTGGCCCTGGCATGACTGTGATTGGATCCATTCCGATTGCCGTGCCACTGATTCGACTGGACAAGAACGGCCACCTGATGACCGCTCAGACAGGGAAGCAGTTCGGCCACCGCAAGGAGCAGTCAGACACTACAGCTGTCACGATTGCCCAGACACCCACATCTTCTAAACCAAGACTTACCAGAAGGGTCAAGGTTTCGGAGATGGAAGCACTACAAGCCTGCCAGAATGAGCTGGACGTGGAGACTGACTTACCAATTCAGAACTCCTTTTCCCCGCTCCGAGCTACAAAATGGAAGTCCCAGAAAACACGCCTTCTGGCCTGGAGGGACATCCCCACCCGCTTCAAGTCCACCACAATACCGACCGATGGATCAAATCGGAGGATCACCCTTCCGGAAAAGATCCAGAAGATCTATCATCACATCAGGAGCCACCAGGGCAAGAAGAAGGGTCACAACCTACCACCGCCCCATGGCTCAAAACAGGAATACCGTATTCCTGTGCACCAGAGGCTCACCTTTCCACGCAGGGGGCAAGCCTCAACCAGACCACCACAGAGCGGAGGTTCTCATCAGGATCGACGTGTCTCTGTCCATGAAAGGTTGACTTACCCAGACAACCCAAGCCAACCGAAACCCCGTACAACCGAAACCGAGGACTTCTTCACTGTTAATGCTATAGGCATTGATGGAGACCCCGATGACAATGAACCCCACTATTCCTACACAGCAGGGGATGAGGAAACCGAACCCCAAGATCCTGAGATTGAAGCAGTAATGACTCGCAGTCTGGTCGCCCACACTGGGGAACGACTAGAAACGGGTCAAACCATCAACCACGGTAGGAAAAGCCGCAGAATCAAGAGTAACCCTTCCACTAAGGGGGAGATTCCTGTTTCCGTGACAGACCCTCCCAAGAACGAAGAAGAACCTCAACAGGAACCCATTACTCCAACTGACGGAAGTGCCAGTGACGAAGAACACGACACAAGCGCGCGACTGGAAGAAAAATTGGAACAAATGGCCCAGCAAATTGAGATCTTCCGGAAAGAGAATGCCAAACTGAAAGAACGGCTTAGGAAGGAACCATGTGATGATAGCACTCGTTTCAACTCAGGGAACGGGGGCAGAAATCAGAATGAGGGGTCAAAGAGAAGCCCAACTGTCAGAATGGGAAAGAAAGTCATATCCATCGAAGACGAAGGAGAAGAGGAAATGGATACTCCTCTATACCCTCCCAAAACCTCTACGACTATCAAGAGATCCGCCCAGTCACCAGCAACCTCACCCAGTGGGATAACCAGTGATGATGTGCAAGACCTGATTGTCAAGAAGATGAGAGAATTAGGAGTAGAAATTCCTGCCAGACCCAAAAAGAGGATAGGAAGACCCTACCCCAGACATTTCGATGATGAACCATTTCCCAAGAGATACACCTTGCCTAGGTTCAGAATGTTCGAAGGGACAGGAAACAAGGTTACCCCTGAACAGCACCTAGCCCATTTCGTCACTGCCTGTGGCGATACAGCCAGCAATCCTGCATGGCTACTCCGTCAATTCCCTCAGAGTCTCGCTGGAGTTGCATTCGAATGGTACGCATCATTGCCGGAAGATAGTATCAACTCATGGGAAGAAATGGAAGAAGCTTTTTGTTCCAAGTTCATGGTATTGGCCCAGGATGTGACATCCATAGACATGGCAAACCTGAAACCTGAAACCGATGAAACCATCATGGAATACATCACCAGATGGAGGAACATGAGCATCCGGTGCCAACCCCCAATGACCGAGGCCGAACAAATCAAAACCGTCCTGAACAATTTGCCTGGATGGATCAGACCTTACCTAGTTTCAACCAAGATTATTGGCTTCAGAACTTTGGTCACTGTGGTATCCAAGTACGAAGCCCTGAGGCAAGAAGGACTGATTCCTGCAACTCCACCTTATCCCAAGAAAGAGAAAGGCAAAGACAAGGACAAGAAAGGTCGACCCAGGAAATCCGATAAATCGGTAGCCGCGACAAGTCACGATACCAGCCTGGAAGAAACCAAACCAAACTACCGCAGAGAGCCTGATCAACAGAGACCTAGGCGCCCTACCCTGAGCGAACGAAGGAAACAACCTTACTCCTTCAAGAAAGAATATGTGGGAGACCTCTTCAAGATCGCACTGGAAAAGGGAATTTCTTTACCTACCTGTAGACGTCCTGATGAGGAAAATAAGAAGGATGATCCGAATTACTGCCTGTATCACAGAGTTCTGGGTCACACTCTTGAGGAATGCTATGTCTTTAAAGATTGGATAGAAAGACAAGCACAGGAAGGTAAGATCATTATTCCGCGAGAAGCACGGCAAACCCCGAAGCCGCACTTCCAGGTCAACATGGTCTCTACTATGGAAGAAGGAGAAGGGAAACCCTCACAACCTTGGACCCTTTGCCTATCCCAAAAATCCAAGAAAATGCTCAGAAAGATGCATGATGAACTTCTGCATGGGAACCGGAGCAAGGCCCCCGTAAAAGACGCTCCACCACCAAGGACGATCATCAGTCGTCCGAAAGAAAACAAAAAGAAAAAGCCAGTAACCTTAGCCAGGGCTAAGAAAATGGCAGGGATCAAAGAGCCAGCCAAACGGACAGAAGAGGAATTTGTTCAGAGCAAACCTACGCCCGTCACCTTGGTAGACTTTTTCCCACAACAGTTCCTGACGTCCTCTGCCAAAAGGAAGTCTGGAGAATCCAGCCGCCGTCCATCTCAGAATGAACCAGAACATTGTAATGGTATCACAATGGGAAACTCGAGAGACGAGCGGACGACAATACCCTCCATCAGAAAAATGACACGCACGGCTCGCATTTCAGTTGGCGCGCGAACCCTGCGAGAAGAAGCAGAACTGATGCAATCCATCAATCCTGCAACCATGGAAAAAACCAAACCAACAGCTCAACAGTGTCCATTACCTGCAGCAGAACCTTCACAGATTTGCCATCAGGGCATAACACAGGGAACTCCCAACCTACAGGAAAATTTTGAACACTGTTACTCGCTTAGTCTCACCGGCCATAATGAAGAAGAGCCTCTGGAAAATAATCTGGAAGAAATCCAATCAGACGGTGAAAATTTGTCAGATGAAGAGATCACTTTGGCAGACTATCTCGACTTCTACCCTGAAATGCGTGAGGTATTTCGTTTAGTCATGAACGAAATAAGGACCTCTCAGGGAATGGAACCCATTGAACCAGCCAACAGTGAAGAATCAGAAGACGAGATTGAGTTTTCCTTCCACCAATTAAACCTGGGAACAGAAGAGGGCACTGTCAATTTAGGCTGGGGAACCAGCGGAATTGTTGCCCAAGGATGGGGAGACTCAGAAGATGAAACTGAACTGCACACAGAAGCCCTTCAGAATGCTGCTGTCTCAGAACCAAGTCATATTGAAGACAGCCGTAACCCTTCTGACCCTGGGGGCAAAAGCGGTAGTACCTCGCTTCCAGAAAGGCCGGATTGGGCAAAGCCACCCATACAATTCCAGATTGAACCAGGTCCTCAGCTAGTCGCTCGCGGTGTCCATGCAATAGAAGGCACCTTTCCAGCCAGTCTTAGCGATTCACGGTTAAGAATAACAGTCTTTGCTGAACCACGTGAAGAGGAAGTGGAACTTAACTCAGAAGTGCTGAAAGAAGTACTCCATTTGGTCCACGTACAAATGAGGGAAGAGATGCATGGAAGAGGGGAAATAGTCAATGGATATCTCTCTGCCATGCGTGAAAACCCAGATAAGAGCGAGACCGATCCTCTGACCTTTCAGATCCGAAACGAAGGAAAGAGACCATGTTACCCTGGCGAGGAAGAAGGTCCGAGCTTTTCCAAGGATTCTGATAACGAGAGAGTGAATTTCACTATCCCAGAGAGACCAGAACCAAATGAGAGACCGCCAATAATGGGTGAAAGACAAGACATGGAATATGAGATTGTTCCGGGACCTCTATCAACACCTCTGGGCATCCAGGATATCGAAATTGCATTGCCAACAGACCTGAGAGATTCACAGCTCACTGTGAATATCACCACGGATCAAGGCGAAAGATTATCTGAGATTGAACCTCGTGTGCTTGATGAAATTCTTCAGATAGCCTACGAGAAAATGGTAGAAGTAGCCGTTAACCGAGGTGAACTGCAACCACCAGATAGCTCAGATAATGGAGAGACTACAGTGGATATCTCGAATCAAAACGGTCAATACATGCATGGCCAATGCAGTCATCCCACTCAGGCAGAGCAACATTCTGACGAAGAAACTTCATCGCTAGAATCTTGCCACAACATAGGGATACACATACCCTCACCCTGCGAGTCAAGCGATGACGAAGTTGACCCAAACCTCCTTGAGAATGAAGAATCTGAAGAGGATAGTGCAAGCAGCAGTTCCTCATCACAAGTGGAGAAGAGGTTAGTCAGAATCGAGATTGCACCGACCTCCGAAATGGAAGCTCAAGGCATATGGGGGATAGAGATCGTTCCAATCCAAAGAATCTACCCTAGATCTAGAGTAATTCTCCTTATCGAAGGGCGACCTTACCCAGAACCCCGTATAGTCCGAGAAGCACGCCATAAACTGGATGAAATCAAACAGGCCGTAGCTGAATCCCGTCCAATATCAGAGATTGAAGGTACTCATGTCGTATTCAGATACGCCAACCCTGACGACGACAGTGAAGATGAATACCGTAACCTAACCCCGATTCCCCCAAACCTAGAAGAATCACATGAGTGTCGCTTCGTAGAAATGGAGGAAGAGGAAGGTGAATCTCTAAACCGACCAGAAGACCCATTAGAACAAACCGGATCAAGCCCTTCAACCCCAGGAGAAGGATTGACACAGATGGTACCTGATGAGTCAGAATATCAGGAGGCCCGAGTCATCCATGTCCCCTTGACTGAACACATCTTCCTCTGCACTTTCATTCCTTTTGAAAAGAGGAAACTCCCCATCAAGAAAAGGAAAAGACCTGATCCTACGACACCCTTTCCTTGGATGGATGGATGGAGAGATCCAGAGACGATCCATGAGGTGATTGCAAGACATGAAGCCCGGATGAGTGATGCTGAACTCCTTGAACACTTCCAATTGCCACTTGATACCAAGATCACGGTCGAAAAGAGAAAGAAACCCTCTAAAATTGGAATGACGCCATGCTTGTGCCATCGATGTCCAAAATGGGGAGTACTCTATGACTGTGAAATGAGGCTTGAGATGTCCTTCGAAACCCTCAGGGATCACATGGAGGCGGAGCCATCAAACACCAACCCTCCTACCGAAACTCTAACCGCTCGGGAGCCATACATGACAGAACCCGATAGGGGAAAGGCACCTGTAGAACCCAATCCAGTAAACGAAGCGGAACCTATCCCAGACCCTGCGGATATCCCAATCGAACACTGATATACCACCATATGGGAGCAAGGAGAATCGTCCCAGGCAGCTCAGGGAAACGAGGATCAAGAATATTTTCAGGAAATGCTCGCGATAATTCAGGAGGTATGTGATATGCCAACCCCAGAAGCTGAAGGCTCTCAACCGAAGGAAAACACTATCACACTGGAGACACCAGATCCCAGAGCAGAAGCAAGACCGGTTCAGAATGCAGAAATGGACGAAGACTATGATTCGCCTCTCACTGCAAACCCAGAAATTTATCCTGAATGGCCTCGGCCTCATGGAAAAGAAACCTGTCATGCGATTGAATCCTTTGGTACTGATTCCGACTCAGATTCCGACGGCGCAGCCCCAAGACTCTGTGTTGAACTCCTTGCTGAAACCTCGATAAGGAAAAAAGACAAGGGAATCATTATCAAAGAACAAGGCTCACACTCGCCAGATCATAAAGGCAAGAGATTGGTTGAAGACCAAGGTGCCATGCTTCGCAGAATGGAAGAGAAGATGAGTATATACTGTGATCTGCTTGCAGTAGTACATCAACAGAACTTGACCATACTAGCCACTCTGGAATCACTATGTGACCTCGCGATTACAGATAAACGCTCCAGTGAGGACGTAATCCAAGCAGTCATGGCAAACCTCCGTTCCACCAACACGGAAGAACCAATTCAACCAGTAATCACAGAAAGGGCCAATGAATCGGGGGACGAGCATAATCTTCAGCCTGAGGGAAACCGTGAAATAGAGGATTCACCAGATGAAGAAAACCTACCTGCGTCCCGAGAAACACCACTTGCTTCTCATGGTCCACCTGAAAACATGCCATCGCAAGAAGAGAACCGACCGATTGGAAGTTCATTTCAAGAAGAGGGTCAAACCAGCCAAGTTCCTGAAAATCAAGAATGGGGGCAAGATAAAGCTAATTCTGACGATGAAGCTCTGAAATTTCCCATTGAATCAAGCATCAAGAAGAGTTCTCCTGAGCGAATTACAGAGCAGACCAATCAGGAACCTGAGCAAACAAATAGACCAACATCCCAACTGAGACCGATCAGAACTCGCAGGACTACTGCACGAAGGAGAGATCGGGCACAAGAGGTCATCGATGCGCTAGCTGAACGAGTTGAAGTGGTCCCTCGCGCAAGATCACAAGCCAGGCATCAACCCACGACCACCGTTCGATCCAGCTCTCACAGAAGAAACCGTCGGAGAGATAGACTCCAGATAGACCGAGAGCATTCAACTGCCTTGGAAACCCATCTCAATCGGAGAGCATTTCTGGCCCGAATTAGAGCAAATCTTGCCCTAAGACCACCCACTACCCCAGTTGAGAGGTACGAGAGGCAACTGTACATGCCACGCAGGCGAATAAGAGGGAGCAGCCCCTGCCTTCCTTCTATTCCATGTATGAGAAACGCTCGAAGACAAAACAGAACTGGATTTTGCCTCTACCACCAGGAACAGGGGCACAGCACCAGTGAATGCCCGGCCTTTCAGAGGTGGTTGACAAATGAACAAAGATTGAGGCGAGCCAGAACGCAGAGAGCATCCAGGACGAGGGATACTTGACCACATAATACCCCGATGAGACAAACAACATGGGAGGAACTCTTGGATTTATCAGATGACGAGTTCGTTAACATTGTCACCTGTGAATATGACCCAGAGGAATCATGGTCGTCTACCAATGGATATGACAGTGCGAGCAGCGTCACGGATAATGAACATCACAACCGTCCTGATGAGGACCCCATTGTGATATCCCCAAGAAGACCAATCTTTGAAGGAGACTCCTGTTCCTTAGGAATCCTATTTGACGCGGAAAAGGAAGACAACGAGTGCAACGTTAATCTCCGCTCGGGTACCTATATTCCGGAACGACAACCCCCAAAGGAAAAAGGGAAAGTCTCCCAACCTGCCAAAGGGACCCCAGGAAGGATTGAGTTGGCAAATGGTTACAATATCCTATCTCACTTACGGAAAATACCAGCGCCGCTCAGTGTCTTTGATGCTCTGATGATGTCGGAAGAGCTGAGAAGGACACTAATCCACACTCTGCAAAATCCAGAAGGCTTTCAGTCTTGTCTAGCCAACAGAGAATCTGATGAAGTCGCTTATACCGATCCAGCCGAACTTATCACTTTCACAGAAGAAGATTTGCTGATCGGAACTACTGTACATAACCGACCACTCTACATCTCAGGGATAACACGAGGCAAGACCATAAAGAGGATATTGGTAGACCCAGGATCTTCAGTAAATATTCTCCCACTAAAAACCCTACAGTGCCTTAACCTAGATATTAGGCATCTATCCAAAGAGACCCCTTCGATTCGAGGATTTGACCAGCATCCGCAAAAATCACTGGGGGCAATCACTCTCCCTCTCCAGGTTGCTGATCTGAAGACCAATGTCAAGTTCTATGTCATTGATGCAAACACGTCATTCAGAGCCTTGCTAGGACGACCATGGTTGCACGAGAATCACCTAGTTCCATCAACCTTGCACCAATGTATGAAGTATGTCGAAAATGGTCAGCAGAAGACAATCAAAGGAGATAAATACCCTTTCTCAGTGTATGAAGTGCACTTGTCAGACGCCAAGTACTTCATACCCCAAACCTGCGAAGAAAACACAACCTTGATCCCGCGGAGACAAAAGTCTGAACCGTCCGAGACATCAGGAGAAACTCAGCCGTTTCCCTCCAAAGACACGAAGACAATAAGGGTCAGATTCGTAGTTAAGGATCCGACAGACAAACCTCTGCAAGACGAAGGCATGAGACGGGGACCCATGAATGGGGCGACAGATGAAAACCCCTCATCACAGAGCAGTCGTGGCCTCACGGACAGTAATTCCATTATCAGGGGATGTCACATGGATCTGACGCCCAGAGAGTTAAACCAGGTCAATCAATTGGAAATCTTCTTAGTACCAGCCAAGATTGAGTATGTAAAAGGAAGGAAAACCAAGCAAGAGCCCATCCTTTTCTACACCAATGGCGGGACTCAGAAAGATTCGACTTCTGATGAAAGACCGAAGAAATGGTTAAAACAAGAGAACTCTCAACCCGTGCCGATACAAATCCCAGAGAATTACAACAGAGAACTCACTCCTCTCTTCCAGAAATTCCAGCATTCAGACCAGACAAGATCAGACCTCTTTCAGAAATTATGGGATATGAGTTCATCTCCGATCAAAAGATTTGATGGCACGGAAAGGCGTGTCAAAGGCGTCGGGTACCATAGAAAAAGGAGAAGAGTTCACATGAGAAAACCCTATGAACGTTTCTGGAAAGTTAGCAATCCAACTTATCTTAGAGTCAAGGACAAGAAAACTGAGGAGTTGTCTTTTACCTGCTACGCAACAGATGAAGCAGGGGACAAAATGGAAGATCAGTTCATATTGGCCGCCAAGTCAGCACCAAAAGAACTCGAAGAAGGAGGACAAAACACAGTAGATGAGCTAGAGGAGATGAACCTTGGGACCTCAGAAGACCCTAGGCCCACCTTTGTAAACGCAACCCTATCTACTGAGAGAAAGGAAGAGCTCAAAGTACTTCTTACCGAATACATTGACTGTTTCGCCTGGACATACAGCGAAATGCCTGGTTTAGATCCCGCTGTGGCAGTTCACAAACTGAAAATAGACCCAAACTTCAAGCCTATCAAGCAAGCGCCTCGAAGGATGCGAATTGAATTGGAGGAAAAGGTCACAGCAGAAGTGAAAAGGCTGATTGAAGCAGGGTTCATTCGTGAGGAAGAAACCCCTGATTGGATAGCCAACATAGTCCCTGTCAAAAAGAAGAACGGTCAAATTCGGGTTTGCGTTGATTTCCGAGACCTCAACAAGGCATGCCCCAAAGATGACTTCCCATTACCCGTAACTGAGATAATCATTGACCATACGTCTACCTATGAAGTTTTCTCTTTCATGGATGGGTATTCTGGATATAATCAGATAAGGATGGATGAGGAAGATCAGAAACACACCGCCTTTAGGACACCCATAGGCATCTACTGTTACAGGGTCATGCCCTTTGGACTCAAGAATGCTGGGGCAACCTATCAGAGAGCCATGACCAAGATCTTCGACGATCTCATACACAAGGTAGTGGAATGCTACGTAGATGACCTAGTTGTGAAAGCACGCTCCCTGGACGAGCATCTGCAGCATCTGAGATTAGTCTTTGACCGCCTGAGAGCTCAAGCCCTTAAACTCAACCCACTGAAGTGTGCCTTTATGGTAACATCAGGCAAATTTCTGGGATTCGTGGTCAGACACAGAGGAATCGAGATTGACCCAGCTAAAATCAAGGCGATCCAAGAACTACAACCTCCACGCAACCTGAAACAACTACGGTCCTTACAAGGGAAGTTGGCCTACATCCGCAGGTTTATCGCAAACCTCTCTGGGCGGATCAAGCCATTTACCAATCTCACAAAGAAGGATGTTCCTTTCAGATGGGATGATAAATGTCAGGAAGCTTTCCAAGAAATCAAGGGATACCTGCTCAACCCGCCTGTTCTTTCAGCGCCCATTCCTGGAAAACCACTCATCCTGTACACCACAGCCTTGGAAGGTTCTCTGGGGGCACTTCTCGCGCAAGAAAATGAAGAGGGAAAGGAGATTTCACTCTGTTACCTTAGCCGTATGCTGGTAGGAGCAGAGCAATCCTATTCACCAATCAAAAAACATTGTCTAGCCTTGGTCTTTGCTGTTAAGAAACTGAGACACTACATGCTAGCCCACAAGGTCACCCTAATTTCAAGTGTCGACCCCCTGAAATTCCTCATGACTCGACCCATGCTTACTGGTAGATTGGCAAGGTGGGCTGTCACATTAATGGAATTTGACATCACTTATGCGCCTCAGAAAGCAATAAAGGGTCAAGCTCTCGCCGATTTTCTGGCACATCACCCGGTCCCAGATGACTCTCCTCTGGCATGCGAATTCCCAGATGAAGAGGCAAGTTTAGCCCAGGAAAAGGAAGAACCTTATTGGGAGATGTATTTCGATGGTGCATCATCCGTCCAGCCAGCCATCAGACCAAAGTTACCTAGAGTACGAGCCGGAATCGGACTAGTCTTTGTCACACCTGAAGGAGGCATTTTACGATACTCATTCTCGCTCACCGAGCCCTGTACCAATAATGAGGCAGAATATGAGGCATTGATCGCCGGACTTGAAACTGCTCTGAGTATGAATATCAGACGACTGCGAGTATACGGAGACTCACAACTGGTCCTCAATCAAGTGACAGGCAAGTATCAGACTGTCAAACCTGAAATGGCTCGATACCACAAGAAAGTACTCGAATTGATCGTTCAGTTCTCGCAAGTGATACTGGAGAAGGTCTCAAGAGCTACAAATGGAAGAGCCGATGCATTGGCAAGATTGGCCAAGGAAATGGGTAACCCTGATGAGGACGAATTACATATTACCGTCCGCAACCGCAGATCATTAGCACCCTGCTTCGCAAGTTTGAATTCTGATGAAGAAGAGGAAGGAAATGTTTCTTTCATAGAAGTCATGAACCTCGAAGAAGAAAAGGGTGAAGATGATACAAAAGAGAGAGAAGATGAGGATTGGAGAAAACCCTTTTTGGAACACTTTCAACAGGGAATTTTACCAAAAGACAAGTCTCTCAGGGAACAAATCAGAAAGCGGGCCCTCCGTTTTGTCTATGTCAACAATACCCTCTACCGTCGATCCTATGATCAGTTATGGCTGCGATGCATCTCAGGAAAGGAAGCACAACAGGTCATGCAAGAAGTTCATGCAGGAGTATGCGGGGCCCACCAATCGGGTCCTAAAATGAGACTTCAGATCAAACACCTGGGGTATTACTGGCCTTCTATGGTAGCTGATTGCGAAAAGCATGCTAGGAGGTGTCACGCGTGCCAGATTAACGGAGACTTCATACACCAGCATCCAAACCCCTTGCATCCAACGGTAGCATCTTGGCCATTTGATATGTGGAGAACCGATATTATTGGACCAATTGACCCTCCTTCTGCGAAAGGACACAGATACATTCTTGCTGCCACTGATTACTTCTCGAAGTGGGCCGAAGCCGAGGCATATAAAGAAATCAGAGCAGAAGATGTGGTCAGATTCTTCAAGAAGCACGTCCTATACCGATTCGGTACTCCGCGGAGGATCATTTCAGACAATGGGACGGCTTTCAAGAGTATAAAGGTCTATCACTTTGCTCGGCAACACAAGATAGATTGGAGATACTCTTCAATCTACAACCCCAGAGCCAATGGTTTAGCAGAAGCCTTCAATAAAACCCTAGTACGCCTCCTGAGGAAAATGACAGGGAAAACATATCGTGAATGGCACGAAAAGTTACCAGAGGCACTTTGGGCATATAGAACAACGGAACGAACTCCCACCCAGTCTACACCATACTCCCTGGTCTTTGGAGTAGAAGCAGTCCTTCCGTTGGAGGTTGAGTTGCCTTCATTAAGGATAGCCATGCATAATGAGATGCCCTTCAGCAAACAAGCACAGCTGCGGCTCGAAGAACTTGAAGCCTTGGACGAAAAGCGCTTGATTGCTCAGCAAAATCTCGAACTATACAGAGCTCAAATGACAAGGGCCTATAACAAGCTTACCCGGCCTCGTACATTCCAAGAAGGCGAGTTGGTACTGGTATTAAGACGACTGATACTAGGAAGGCACCACGGCCCTAAATTCTCACCCAACTGGGAAGGTCCTTATATAATCGACAGAGTCTATGAAGGAGGAGCATACCTGCTGGTCGACAAGGACGGAAATCATCCCATGACTCCAATCAGTGGGAGATACCTGAAGAAATACTACGCCTAGTGTTTCGCCTGTATGCAAAAATAATAATGTAAAATAAAAAATAAACAAATAAATAAAAACACAAAAAATAATAATGGGACGTGCCCCATGAAGTTTAAGCCTCTGTGGCGTCTGAGGGCACACCCCGGTGCTCGACTAACCATGTCTTGTAGCACCAGAGACCATGTCCTATGAATCCCTCTAAGGACTAGAGTCTCAAACCACAGCTAGTATTGAGGAAGACTGTGTGGCTTCTGAATGTACAGGCAGTGGAAATTCACCCCAACCGCCCAATGAAAAGGCTTTAAGGTTCACCCAGCTTTAAGGATCATTGAGGGCATTCCCTGGTGCTCGACAATCTTGTCTAGTAGCACCAAACCAGTCTTGGAAGTCACTCGCTCACAACCCACCATGGTCAACCAGAAGAACCCTGGCTCTGCCCAGCAACCGATGGAGAAGAGACAACCGACATCCTCGACAAACCCAACCGCCCAATGAAAAGGCCTTAAGGTTCAACCAGCCTTAGGGATCATTGAGGGCACCACACACCACACCCCAAAATACCTGACAGGCCTCGACTGATAGCATCGACTTCAGCAATCAGGCCAAACCCCCCCAGTCTTGTTAGTTCGCTTGACATGATGAGAATATTCTGATAGCCCTTGAGGGAGGATTGACTATGTTCCAATCGCATAGAGTCCCGCCGGGATGCTATCCCAGAGAATGTCTGACTTGAAATTCTAACAAGCACTAGAATCACACAGGGTCGCTACCAGATGACAGACTCCTTCCGTTTCCCAACCCTGGACACCTTGGAGAAGAAAAATCCCGACCGCCTCAATCTCCCCTCAAAGGAAACAAGATGATAGGGGGCAACCGAGAGCGATCCCTAAGAAACCAAAAGGAACTCAACAAGGAAAGGATTTCCCTTTTTTTTTTAGATCCAATAGCCTGACATCTGCTTCAAGGATAACCAGCATAGAGTGGCTATGCTATAACTATTCTAGTTGCAAGAAGTCCCACCGGAACACTACCTCGGGAGACACCCAAAACCATGGAATCAGCGGAGTCGCCATCAGCAGACGGATTCCAACCAGTTCCCAAAACCAGGATGCCTTGGAAGAGAGAGTCCCAATCACCTTAGCCTCCCTCCAAAGGAAGGAAGATGACAGGGAACGACCGAGAGCTATCCCTGAAGAAACAGAACGAACCCGACCAGGAGAAAACTCGTGAAACCCAATAACCTCAACGAGTCACTCCGAGAGCATCGACAAGAAGCAGTCACACCTTGGCTACCCTAATCCCGGAAAAGTCCCACCGGAGTGCCGCCTCAAGAGATGCCTGACTCGGAATTCTAATACCGGACACTTCCTCCAACCTCCCTTCGAAAAAGGGAGACGACAGGGAACAACCGAGAGCTATCCCTGAAGAAACTAAAAGAGGGCCTCAACAAGGAAAGATTTTCTCTCCAATGACCCCGACGAGTTGCTTCAGGAACAACCAACATGAAGTGGTCGCACCGTGACTACTCCAACCACCAAAGTCCCGCCGGAGTGCCACCTCAGCAGATGCCTGATTCGGAACTCTAACGCCAGACGCTTCCTTCAACCTCCCCTCGAAAGAGGGAGACGACAGGAAACCACCCGAGAACTATCCCTGAAAAGACTAAAAGGGGGCTCGACAAAGAAAGAATTTTCTCTCTTCAATAACCCCGACAATTTACCTCAGGGATAACCGACATGGAGTACCCATGCCGTAATCGTCCTAATCACCAGAAGTCCCACCGGAGTGCCACCTCAGGAGACGCCTGACTTGGAACCCCCAACACTGGACAAAACCTTTTGGGAACAAGGACCTCCGCCTCTTTTCCCAGACCTGGACTCTTCACCACTCCAACCTCCCCTTAAAGGAAGGCAGGGGGCAGAAGGAGATATCCTGAGAGCTATCCCTCAAGAAACCAAAAAGAGACCCAACAAGGAAAGGATTTCCTGGGATTTAAGCCAGGAACCCCTAATTTTGAGTCACATGAAAGGATGATGACCTTGGTTCTCTCCTCCCTTGAGACCTCAAACCCTGAGCCACAGACTTCCCCGGCTATCCCAATCCTTCCCTTCAAAAACCGGGTCCAAAAACTCCCTGTAACCCATTAAAATGGGACGATTTCAATCGACCCTGAATAATGGGCTGCACGAAACGCAAATGACCCTGATCTTCCGCTTCCTGGATGATTTGGATCAAGAGCTCCCCCAACCGCAACCAAATACACCTTAATACCTGTCCAACTAGAATCCGGAATTGAGCAACCTCTGACCAAATAGTGTAAAGGCACTATTCTGAGGTCAACAAACCGAAGCCTCCCCTGACTCAAGAAGAATGGAGGAAATCCATGCATCACAAGTCAGAGCCAAGACCACGAGCATCTTCGCCCCATCTCGTCTGATTTGTAATCAGACAAGCCTAGGAAGATTATGCCCTCTCCAAAGCCAATTCTCATCTGATCACATCAACATCAACTTCAGTTCAAAGGACCCATTACCTTTTCTGATCAATCCTACTGAAATCAACATCACCCATTCCTACTCGACTGCCGAATATAAAAAAAAACAAAAAAAAAAACAACAAACCAGGATGATTCTGCTAGCAGCAGGGTTGTGCTACACCTACTATCCTATTGACCTCATCACATAAAGTGGAAGCCCAAAAAAATCAACCTACCTATTAACCTACTTTCTACTGACATAGTTGGCATCACTGCGGAATGTGTTGGAATACCTATGAGCTCTGGTGCGAATTAACCGTTGGACTACCCAAGGGACCCGGCGGACCGGTTTGTATTAGCTTACCCATAGGACCCAGTGCGGACTAAACTGAGATCAACTCTACTAACCTATTTCCCTGCCGACGTGGTTGGTTTCAATGCGGAAAGTGTTGGAATACCTGAAGGACCCGGCAGATCGGATGTTGGATTACCCAAGGGACCCAGCAGATCGGTTTGTTCTGGCTTACCCAAGGGACCCAGTGCGGACTAAACTGAGATCAACTTCACCCGCCTATCTGACTTTATCAATGTTGTCGTAATTTGTGTTGGAATACCTGAAAGCCCGGAGCAAATCAACTGTCTGGATTACCCAAGGGACCCAGCTGACCAGTTTGTTCTGTCTACTTGCAGGACCCAATATGGATCCGACTCAAAAAAAAATATCATCAATCAAATGCTTTTCCACTTCACTACAGTCTACCCTGGCGCCCCCAGTGCAGACTAGCTGATTCTGGAAAATCCTGATTCCAGAACAAGCCCAATCAAGGTCAACCCCCATCCTCTTGCACACCTCACTTCAGAAATCAGCCCTATCATACGCATCCGGCTAGCAGTTGGGTGTAACATTGCTTCACCTCGTCTGGTGTCCATTCAGATGAGTTAAGATAATTCTATCGGCAGCAACATCACCTTCCCCAGTCATCGTTGATTTCAACCATAGCATGGATCAATCCTAAGGATACTTGATCAGCAATCGAGAGTGCTTCCACCTCGCCTCGCCTGATCACCAATCACACAAAACCTTTGAATAGAACTTGTGACCATCCCTCACCTATTCTATCACCCTTCCTTACCTGGTCTTGATACGCCTTGCACTGACTCACTCAGAGGAACAACGCCAGTTCGATTAAGACCGACTTCATCCCACACTCGACCGATGCCATGAACCCAAAGGACCCTTGGAGAGGTCAGAGACAGACCGGCCATCAAATACGAGACGGCCTGTGAACCCCACCTAGAAAAATAAAACCTTGTCCCACCACATCTTGATCACAGAAACTGAAGGAAAGGTCTATCAGATCACGAATCAAGATCATACCCCACCAAAGCATGTGCACTAATCTGTTCTATGAAGACTAGAAATTCATGCGAAAGGGATAACGGAAGAAGATGCTAATACGTTAGCTTGCCGGAGTGATGAAAGGAAGGGAGTCGTTTGAAGAGACTAACATGGATTGACAAACCATTGTTTTTAACTAAAAGACTCTCTGCATCAGTTCTGCAAGATAAAAACCATACAACTTTGGTAACGAGGAAGAAGAGAACCCTGATGAATTCATTATATGGATTAGAATAGGAGTTATCTCCAGGATACCAGAGTAAAGGAGAAATAAAGCTCTTGACATGGATTACCCCATCAACAAATACAAAAAGGGAAACACGTAAGGGGAATAAAAATTACAAGAGGTACATCCCGGACACACATATAACCAGCGTTACATAAACCCACGACTTTTTTTAACACCCTAGATACCTAAACAGACCTGAGAAACCAGTAAAAAGGGCATGAAAAGGAAAACTGGTTAAAAGGTAGAGATGCGCGCTATGGTTCCTGAACAGTGAGCGCAGCAGGGGTCTTCAATTCGTTAATGGAAGTAACGACGGTCGTGAGCACATTTTCTATGGATCCGAGACGAGTCTGAATGCCTCCGAATTTCTGGTCAAAGAAGGCAACAGAAAATCTTGAATCCGTAATGGTTGCATCCTCGTCTGAAGAAGGGGAGCCTTCCCGTAATGGTTCATATTGGTTAGGAGCAGCTCCAGGTTGCATAATGTAATCATTGGCCACGTCACGTGGATCAGGGATTAAAGTATTATTTGGAGATTCAACCCAACCAATGGATGGCAATTCACTAAGCAGATTCTGGGGGTATTCAACATCTTTATCGGAGATTTTATTTCCCCACAAAGTTTCTGGGATACCAATGCCTGCCCTGTGCATTAGGTCCTCCACCATGTGACCATAAGGTAAAGGAGCATTAGCAGTACTGACTGCACAATGCATGTGCCGAATGATAACATAGGCCACGTTGATCTTCTTGTCTCTTGCGATGAGATGACGCAAATAAAACAAGGTTTCAGAATCCACAACGTCGGACGGCTCCTCTCGAGGAAGAAGAATCTGATCGATTACCATGCGCAGAAACCTGGCGTAAAACGAGGAAGAAACCTTAATCAGAAAACAAGAGGGCAAAACCAAGAACAGAAAATCCAAACCACCAACCTGTGCATAGCCGGAAGAGAAGTTGTTGAAAGAGACCCTCTCATAGCAGTTAGGGGAAGCTTAAACCAGCGACGATATTCGCGACGACTTTCGAAAGCACGGGGCCAAGACATGAAAGTGTAGACAGGAGCTCCATCTAACGTATCCATAGTCTGCAAGAACTCCGCCAATGCTCTTACGTTAAAAGAAAGATACTTGCCAAAGAGAAAAGAAGAAACTGAAGGGAGATTGTGATGATCATAGGAAACCCGGAGGTTGGCATAGAAAAGGCGAGTGATCTTTGGATGATAAGAGGATTTACGACCTGTCAGTTCACGCATACCCCAAAAGCCAAGCCAAGAACGGAGAAGGCGCATGTGTTCATTCTCCATTCTTCCAAAGGGGTGAAAGTAAAAACATTCAGCCACAGGACGCGCATCCGTACCCATAGACTTGTGATAACAATCGAAAGCCTCGTCATCACGAAAGAGAAAACGGTTATGAGGACCATAAGACCAGTCAGGACTGGGCAAGGGACTCTCTGCACCTCTGTAACGCTTACGGACGGGGGTGGAAGCCATTCTAGATGATGAAAGGGTAGTAGAAGAGATGATAAGCAAGGAAACAGATAAGTTCTCTCTTATAGGCGCTTGGATTTCCAAGGCGTAGTTAAGAAGAATTTATGAAGCGTCATATGCAAGCTGAATGCAATGGCAGACAAGGGCATGTTACAGAACATGCCAAAAGCAGTCAAAAGGCTGAACCTGCGATGTCATAATGTTAGACCAAAGGATCCCCTGGCCTACAGATCAAGATCTCAGGAACTTTGGTCGTCGAAATTAGGGAAAGGAATAATATCTTGAAGAAACCTGTGAAGCGTTGACCGTAGCGGATTATCAAGAACCCATTCAAGAAATGACTCGCCGAATGGCAACATGAGACATTTCTTCCACAAAATATTTTTCCTAAGCTCTACGAAATTCCACAGCCAAATTTCCACAAAAATAAAAGGCCTATTGATAGTGCTGGCCTAAAACCTACTATCACCGGTATACGTTCATCCTACCGGTTCCTAAAAAGATGAACGAGGGTTTCTATATTTGTCCCTTAAACAAAATAAATAACAAATTCTTCTGTTCCTATTTTTGCAGGTATATGGAGCAGCTGAAGCCTCATGTCCCTGGAATATAAAAAAAATAAGAAATATCTTGCTTTATAGCAACATAAGATACTTCTTCCACAAAATTTCCAAACTCCACAAAATTCCACAGGCCAAAATTCCACATACAAAATGGTCAATTGTTGGAGTGAACCATAACTCAACCAACAACGGTGAGTTCATTATACCGTTCCAAAATAATGAACAGGGTTTTAGAAGTTTTGTTCCTTAAACAAAACAAACTGGAAATCTACTGCATCAACTGAGAAAACCAATGCTGTGGATCATGATTTAATATCACGAGAATGCTATGTTAGCTTGAAATTTATGATAAGATCCAGTGAAACGCAAAGTAACAAAGCATAGAACACTATTGCAAAGTCTGGAGAATATCATACATAGAATACTGTCACGATACAGTCATATAATACAAACTAGCATAAGGGCTCATACACCCGTGGTATAATACAAAAGTGGAATAACTAAAGCAGAAGTCAGACATCCGAGCCTCCCTCAGGCCTCGGAAAAGGCTCAGCAACGTCCGGAGGAAGTGATCTCGCATCAGGAACTGGCTCCATGATGAATCCTGAGAGCAGAAAAGAGAATCAATAAGGTATGCGGATCATCCACCTGATAAAGAATAGACACAACAAAAGAGAAACGTACCAGTGCTATCAGGAGTCGGACACTCCTGTGTGAAGCTGGCATCAACCGGTCTCATCCCTGAATCAGCTGGATCCGCCTCCGACCTCCCACGATCAGTCATAAGGTCGGCATAAAGGAAATCCACAAAGGAATACCCAGCTACATGATCAGATCCAAGTCAGAATGGGACAGAATATACCAGACCAAATTTAAAAAGGGGAGAATACTTACGAGGGAACTCAGGAGAAAGAATAGAGGCACCAAAGCTGTCAAACGGATCAGCCGTGATAGGTGCAGTCGTCCCATAAACCCCCAAATCAGCAGCAGAAGAAACCACAGAAGGAGGAATAGCATCAGTAGTAGGGACTGCGACATCCCCCTCAGTAACAATCTCTGCTAGCAAACCCCAATCTAGTGCAATGTCTGGAAGAGGCTGATGTATATCACCCGCTAAAAATCATATGGTGTCAGAAATAACTAGGGGTACAGTATCAGAAATCTCAAGGAATGAAGAAAACAGTACCTGATGTGAATACCGATCCGACAGTATTAGCTCCAGGAAGATCTGCTGTAGTAGCGTCTGCCGAAACCAGATCTACACCTGCTGCCATAAAACAATGTTAGCCACTAAAAGGGATCAAGATGTTCAACTGAAAACCCATAGGGAAACGAGAATAACACCTGCTGAAACCATAGCATCAGGAGGATCAGCAAAAGCAACAGAAGAAGGACCAGCACCAGAATCTGCAAATCTCAGAGTCTGTGAAGGAATGGGAATAGAAACGTCTACCTCATCCCCAGAATCTAAATAATAACAGAGACACTTATGAGCAAACCTGTATGCAATAGGCTTAAGATGTGGGTTATACAGAAAGGGAAATTACCAGAAGACAAAGGATCAATCCGATCGCCCATCTCGATAGGCTCCCTGATAACTAAGGGACTAGGTGCAGTAACAACCCGCTCAGCCCGTCTAACGACTCTCGCCAGAGCTGACCGATCGAATCCATAAGACGAACGAGGTAGAGGACGGACACGCCCTGCAGCACCCTGCCAATCCACTAGTCTCAAGAAACCTACAGGCCGCGATGGGACAGAAAAATGCGACGATCGAACACGCTTCTTTCCCCCAGATCTATCAGTCTGTACCACTAAGCATGAACTCTGAGGATATACCATCTCCCTAAGACAAGACTCTGGAACGGCCTGATGAGCAGCTATCAGACTTCGGATCCATCGCCAGTAAGAAGTGGTGAACTGACCTACCCGATCTGCATGCGGCTCAGCAAATGACACCCCGGTCCCAAGACGGAGAATGAAATGACTATAGTCCGTAAAAGAGTGCAAGGAAACTCTAGGAGGATGATCTGGTACTGTCACAGAAGGAATGGTCTGATCGAAACCGAACTGCCAGCCAACCCGCTGCGGATAATAAGGCTCAAATGAAACACCATCCTCGCGCCTAACTGGCAGCGCACCCTCTCTCATACTGATCAATAACTCCTGCTGCTCAACAGATAACTCAGAAGACTCCCTGTCGGAAGAATAACGAATACCATCCACAGAAGTCTGAAGGCCCTCTCTGAAAATACCTGATCTCAAATGTGACTGAGGCCTCCAAAAGAGGGAATGAATCCTGAACTGGTCACCAGAAGAAATCGGAGCCCCAGCAATATAACTCAGGAGAGGTAATTGCTTTCTCAACTCCAGAGACATCACAACTCCGTAGAAATCCCTCCAATAAGCATATAACCAACCCAGAATGAAGTGGAGGGGAACCACTACCTGACTATTTGAGGGATCCCTGGAAGATGTCACCTCTCTCAGAGAACGATAGATATTCCCTAGAGCAGGAACAGCCAAAGAAATCGGAATCCCCCTCGCTAAAGCACTCGCCACCACAAAGACACCAGGTCTAATCCGATCTGCAGGATGGCACACAACCACAAAGTAACAGATCCACCAGGCTAGGAATGCTGTCAAAATAGTCTCATCATCTAGCCTCCTGGTACTCAACTCTGAAAACCTAGGACCCCTATGCCTAGCTCTGATACTACCAGTACCATACCCAGTGCCAAATGGGTCATTAGGATCTGCAAAAGAGGTTATTCCACCGCCCGAGCGTCTCTTGGAAACCCGATTCATGAAAAAACCAATCCACTCATAGAAAGGAACACCTGGACTTTGCCCATCACCCTCACGCCTGACCAAAATCTCCCTATAAATCTCGAGGACCTGACAAAGCGAGTCCGGATAGGAACGATTTCCGTTCCGTGATCTACTAAACAACTCAGCGTCCGAAGGCACACGCTCCTCATAGGGAAAACCAAGAATGGGTAAACCAGATAAGCGAGACAGTTCCCAAAGGGTAATGGTCATTTCTCGATCATGAAGGAACACTGTGTTGGTAGTATAACTCCAATTGGACACGAAAGCACGGAACAAAGCTGGATGGAACTGATACTCAAAAAGACATAAGAAAATGGCTCTATCAAGGCGTACCCGTGCAAGGCGTGAATGCAAGTGAGATAGCACAAACCGAGTCCACTCAATCTGGCCCACACTCCTCCTCAAGTGACCATAGACATGCAGATAATCTGGAGACCATGGAACAACCCTCCCGGCTGCCATCTCAGTACTCAACAAATGGATAGGTGTGAAAGCAGATTCGGTATGATCGACTGGGTTCAAGAAAACACAATCCTTCCTTTCTGGAATATTTCTTCTATGGATGTCACCCGGTCGAGGCTGAGAATGAACAAGGGTATGTCTGGACGAAACCCAAGAAGAAGGCTCAGTTATCGGTCTGGGAAAAGGTGGTCTAGCAGGAAAAGGAGTCCTCCTGTGGCGAGTAATCAGACCCCCATAAATGTCACCACCTGCTCGAATCCTATCTCTCCAAATGCTATGCAAATCCGTATGAATGCTATCAGGATCCAAATAACGGATATAAGCGTCAAGTTCTTGGTCAGAAAACTCGGGTAACTGATCTTTTGAAGAATCCATGAAAAGTCAGCCTGCAAATCACAATAGAAAAGCCCATTAACATAAACGGACGAAACTTTCTTTGGGGACACCAAAATTGGTTGCTCGAAACGACAGATTCTCTCAACCTATTTTGGTGGGGGGCATTTGTTCGACCCTAAAAATTGCCGTGATATGCTACCGTATGATCAAATCCATAATTTGAGAGATAAATGGATTGACGCAAGGAATTGTAAGAGACCCATTCAAGGGTACACGAAAAAAGGCATGCAGAATTTGTGTAAGCTGATAAAAAACGGTCCCATGATTAGGATGCGAATGGATGCATAATGGGTTTCAGAATCATGTATTAGCAAAATTTTATTTTTATTAATGGAATTTTATTTTTGTTAATAATATGAAATTGGCTAATACAAGGCCCATGGGAAATGTCGGCCCAATCAAAATGGATATCCCATTAAAAATTCAGAAAGTGAGAAAAAGGCCCATGACAGCCCATATAAATTACGGCCCATCCGTCTTTCATTTTTTTTCTGAGTGGGGCCCACTGTCAGAACCTTCCTCTTCTCTTCGTGCACACAGACCCGAACCACAGTGTATCTTCGTCGCCTCCCCCTCTTTTCTGGGATTCAAATTCCGCACGAGTGACGCGCCAATGGCCTGATGAGCGGGTCCCACCTGTCATTCTCCACCCTTAACTCTCGACGGGAGGCATTGATTCACCGATCCTTCGAACCCAGGTCACGCGATTGAGTGCCAAATTGATCACCTGAGCCCACTCGATTGCAACCCCATATGTCATAGAAGCAGTGAGCATGGCAACATCTCATCAATTGTCATAATCTCTGCCTTAATTGGCTTAATAGCTTGTCAAACTAGGGGCTGGCAATCAGTTTGCAATGACATGATGGCAATCAGCGAAGACGTTCACACCTCAAACCACTTGCCTCTGACCACCTGGCCCCACTTGTCAGATGGGCCCCACATGATAAATGGCAGCCCATGATCATTAATGCAGATGGTTGAATCCCCACTCATTTCTCTCCATGACCATCAGACCCCACTGGTCAGACCCCCAACTTCCAAGACAAATGATAAACTGCCAATTGAAGGCTTTCAATTCTTCTTCCTGTATCGGCTTCACCACACGCAAGCATAAGGCAAAAATGTCCCTCTTTCTCTCTGACTATTAGGCCCCCACACGCCATCTCTTTCTGGGGAAACAATACTGTGATGCAGCCCCACCTGTCAGCCTCATGAAGTTCCTTGTTATATCCCTTTTACTAATGACTTTGAACAGCTCAAGAGCAATTACCTTTGCCATCACTGCATCATAGGGCATTATTGCTTTTTTTATAATAAATGACAAAGGTGTGGGACCCACTTGTCATAGGACAGCAATGCTCAATGCAAATGGAAGGAATGAGTGATAGTGGGAAAGAACAAATATCGGACTTAATGAAGAATAGGTGACTGTTATTAGGCATACATAACATATAAAGGGAACATGGCTGTAATTGTGTGATAAGGACACTAAAACCTATACAGAAGCATGCATTGATTTAAAGCCCTTCTGAGGATGATGTGTACTTCTAAACAATGCCCCTTGCACAAGATGTGTTTTGAAAAAAAAAATGCTTTGCTAAAGAAAGAAAAAAAAAAAAGGAAAAGAAGGAAGTAAGACACTTATAAATGCTTCATGAACCAGAAATGTTGAAGTAGTGCCATTATAGGATCAAATGAAAATGAGCATCATGGCAGACAAATTACAATCCCTATGCAAAGAAGAGAGAGTGAGGAAATGAGTTGCATCATCCTACCTTTGCTGATGACTTCAATGCAGCCAAGAAAAGAAGAAATTGATGTGCCTAGTTTGAAAGTGATTAGTGAATCAAGGATGTTGGATAGTCACAAACCAAGCTTAAGCGTCAGAAGGAAAAGGATTGAGTAAAAAAATGATAAAGGAGTAAGGGAGTAGCTACCTTGTTGGTGGGGCAGTAAATGCCACAGTGGCAATTGCTGTGAAAAGTCAAGTATGCCCTTAAGGGCATTTCTGTCCATTAAACTTGCTACAGCTCCAGACCCCCATTTCCTATATAAAAGACCCCCAGCTCTCCATACAAAGGGAGAGAGAGGAGAAAAAAGAAGAGGAGAAGGGAGAGAAAAGAACAAAGAATACACAGAGAGAAGCCAGTTTGATCCCCTTTCGCATAGCATCTAAAACTCTTCACACTTGCACTGCACAGCTCATGTGTTGAGCACCTAGGAATAGAGAGGAAACAATAAGACTCCTGTAACCAGTGTGAGAGAAAAATAGTAAAGCTTGGTGTTTGTTGAAACTACAAAATGTAAGTTTAAGCAATTGTCTTGGTCTCTTTGTTCATAGAGATCAAGGCATATGATTGTTAGTGCAATATATATACAGTTTGCTCTCTTTATATTTCTTTTACCCTTTTTTTTCTCTTTCTTTTCCTGCTTACCCCAGCACTTCATTAGACTTGTTTGCTTCTTCCTTTCTCTTCCCTTTTTTTTTTACTGTATAAGTAACAAAGTTTAATGAGATAAAAAAAAAAAACAACAACAACACAACATATCAATGAAATTGCCAAAGGACAGCAGGTACCTTCTAATGCTCAAGCCATGAAGACCATCCAGAGAGAGAATAAGCTCTCTGGATTGAAGACATCTCAGAGAGAGAATAAGCTCTCTGAGACATGCCTTGTGAAGACCATCCAGGGAGAGAATAAGCTCCCTGGAATGAAACCCTTTTGAGTGAGAATAAGCACTCAAATGGTGTCTCTTCATTAACTTCATCAGCCCCATTGCATCATCATCTAAGCCATTGCTAAACCCCTCTCTTGCCTTGCCAAAACCAAGCCAAACCAAACTGTTATGCTGCCCAATTCCTGACAATACCTAAATCCCTCAATAAACAGCCCCCCTCCATACATATTTGTTGCCCAATTCTAGCCTCTATGACTGCCATTGAACCTATGATAAATCATTCTCTCACTTTCCTCATGTTCATGGTCAATTGTACCCCATGCCATTCCTACAAAACCTTGGCCTATTAAAGAACCCCTGCCATTGTCCCATCTGAGTTGATTAAACAAAAAGAAAAAACAAACTTCCACCTTGCAACTCACAGCTATATTCATGGCAAGCCACCTGATTTTATCAATGCTTCTCTAACAACCAGCTCATGGCCAACTAAACCTACATGCTCTCCTAAGCCTCACCATTACCCATTACACCCCAATCAATCAATCCATGAGTTTCCAACATAAATTACAATCCCTAGTACCCCCCCTCCAAAGGAAAGCCCATCAAACCGCTATGATAAAGAGTGAATTCAGCATTGATGCAATAACCATGTTGTATAACATGTTGATCAGTTTCATGGTCACATCCATTCTCATTCAAAAATGTCAAACTCAGACCTCGATGAGATGCCATACCATGGAATCAACAAGTTACCTGGCTTAATACATGAGTCACTATGTTCTCAAACCTATCCATAGTTGTCAGAAAGTCACCATTAATAACTCACCACCATGGCTAGAATCGTGCTAAAGCAAAACACCATGCCAAAAGCCCTTATCATCCAAATTGGCCTTGTACCAAGCTCTCGGAAGGTGACATGATGCCGCTTGGCCATGCAATTTGCTGTTGGCACCACCACAGAGACGTAATTTCCACTAACCCTCATCAAAACCCTAGTTGTGAGAGGGGAAATCAATTGCAGCAAAGAGGAAGTCCCTACGCTCAACCATTGAGTCCCTCATCATCTGGAAGCTATCACGATACTAGGCAGTACTTTCCCATCACTCGAATAGTTCCCAATCGGTTCAATCCGACAGCCATGGCGTAACATCCTCACTCAGATCGAAAGAGGGAGAGAGGAGAAAAGAAAGAAATGAGTCGTTTATGTCCCAAATTTCAGTGGACTTGGCACACGAAGGGATAGTCAGTGACAATGGGCCCCACGAGTCAAAAGGAACCATTGGCTCACGATAGACACGGTTCACGGAGTAGGCAAACCATTTTAACTAATCCCGTCCCATTTCTTCTGATCTTCTGTGGCATTCATGTGCAATGAGTCGCTGACAGGCGACAAGAACCAACCATCTGCTGACACCTATCTTTTCCGTTAAGGGACACCAAAGAAGCGCTGACTCTCTCTCTATTGACTTGGCCCAATAAAATTCTGCCACGTGTCCATATCTGATGAGCTGGACCAATCATATTGCTGGAAACCTTTGAAAATTCATAGAAAATCAACCGTAACTCCGAAAAATACAAATCCAATTTCTATGGATTCAGAAAATTATGAGGAATTTAACCATACCATAACCCTGATCTAAGTCATGCCGAAACTAGTTCAGAACAATTGTAAAGGAAAATCCATAGCCTGACCAATCATAGATTGCCATGTCACTTCCAGGATTATTCTGAAACCAGAAAACTTCCAAAACCCACCGAAAATCCTAGAAGACCCAGAAAAATATGAGAAAAATCCCTATAAACTCAGAAAATTACAAGGAATTTAATTCTACCGAAATCATGACAAGAATCAGGACCAAACCATTTTTAACCTTTTAAATGGTCAACCACAACCTGCCATCTCAGCAGAAACTTTGAAAATCCATCAAAAATCACAGGAAACTCAGAAAACTACATGGAAAATCCCTGTGAACCCAGAAAAATATGAGGAACTCAACTGTATCAAGGATTTTGCCGAAACCCGACAGATGACATACTTGGTACCACAGCTACACCGGAACCACTGCCAACACCTAAAACCCATATACCCTAAACCTTTCAGATCGAACCGACAAGAGGATGGACAAGCCAAGACTTAAAGTTCAGTTAAGGCCCATAAACCAATCCTAAAAATGGTGCAAAGAAATAAAACCCGAAATTGTCTGAGCAGGACTAGATCGGGCAAAACTCTGAAACTCCATGACCAACTCTGATGACCACCAAAACCCAAAAGAATTAAGTTCAATGTTGAGAACCCGATTAGGGACTCAAAATCCCTCTTCAGAAAATAGGAATAACCCAATTCCACCAGAAACAATCCTGTACCCCGGTAGATCCAGAGCCTGACGAGGACGGAACCTATCAGCCGAGGAACAGACCAACTCAACAAGGTGCACCAATCAACCAAAACCCCAACACTGGAATACCCAGGACAAAAACGAATAGTCTTGTACCACGAGTAACCCAGATCCTGACAAGACTGGCACCCTATTACCCGAGGAACAGACCAACCAAGGCTCACCAAAACAAAAACCCAAAACCAAAACCAAAACAGCACTGAACCCCGGAGAAACCAAGTCCTGACAAGATTGGAATCAAACAACCGAGGAACAGTCCTACACAATCTAGCGGAAACCTAACAAAACAAACAATCTTAGGTCGTAAACGAAAAGGTCGAATTGAGACTACACACATATACTGATCGTATTTCGCCAATGCGGTCAAGTGACCTCAATCTGAGAACAAACGACAAGAAAGCTAAGGCCAACATTTCATTTGGGAAGATGAAATTAGCAACGATGCGAAGTTAAGTTCTGAGCGTCTAAGCCAAAACCTTTCGACCCCGGTTACCCGAATTGTCAGTGGATTTGATTTGGATAACCACCCGACTAAAAAGAGCATTAAACCGGTCGTCTGGGATGACTTGAGGAACCATTTCAGATACCATAAACCCTGGCTATTTAAGCAGCAAGACTCGGATAGTTTTGTGATAGGGACAAGATCCACCCAACAACCCCTGATATTCAAAACTTTAATTGAATAAATCCGCAACAGGGATATCCCAAGGGAATAATTCAGGAGTTATTATTAAAAACTCCAACACACCAATTTTCGTCTTTCAGCACCATAACCTGATGGACCACATTTCAAGACTCTGGCGCCCAACCAAACATATCAACCAATCTTGGGTAGCTACACGAGTCCCCTCTTCAGAGACAAGCCTCAAACTGACCTAATGAGATAATTCGGATATGTCATGACCCATGAACCAATCTCAGGAGACAATTTGAACAAGTCACTGGCCCCCTCCCGATTCTGGCGTCCGGCCAAACATATAATCCAGTTCCGGATGACTACTTGAATCCCCCTTCTAAATATGAACTTCATATCGCCCTCATGAAAGCAGCTTGGGAAATCTGCGACCACCAAGTTGTCGGTAGGAGACGATTTGAACAGTCAACACCCAAATCATAATGCTCTTAAGGCTGGTCAGATCAACGAAGAATTTGATCTGGGGAGCCGCCCCTCGCGCATAATCGGGATTCAGTATAGAACAACCCAAGGCACATGCTGAATCCTCAGAACATCAATACGCCAAGGCCCGATGTTTCCAACCAACTTGACATCCTAGCCAGAAACCAGGAACCAAGTTACCAACATCTGACTGGCAATCAGATGGACCTCCCAATGATTCGGGTCGCAACCGAATCATATACCCTCTAACTAGACCCACTTGGTTGGCAACCAGGTGCATATTGCATTTTTCTCCACCCCAACTCCAAGCATCACGCTCGTATCTCTGACGGGCGGCTAACTTTGCATCATACTGGCATCCACCCCAAATTTTCGGTTGGCTACCGAAGTGCTTACCGACGAGGTCGAGGCACATCAACTCTCAGTGGAAGTCAGACCATGATATCTTGATCAGGTGATTAAGATGTCTGCCACATACTCTATGCCAACGGATGAGCATAACCTCGATGTGCGAGACTGCCAGAGTGGTTCTGTCTCAAGCGTCACCCGCGCACCTCAATAACGCCCTTTACGGTCAGGCGTTAGACTGTTATCAGGAACAATAATCAGGGACATGATGATAACAGACAGAATGGCCGATATTACCGTCGCCGACTGGTATCGAGTCATTCACCCGTTCTCAGGAAAACGACCAATCCAAAGATTCCCAAAAACGAGCCTTAAAACCAACCACATTGAACTTTCTTCCCCGAAGCTCAGACCTGAACAAGGTCTATGCGAATCCTCTCCAAGTCATCAGAATCCAAATAGGAGTCTAACTCAGATTCCTTATATCCCCAAATCCCAAATTCCTCATAGTTTCCTCATAATACCTATCTAGTGGCAAGAACTCAAATTCCTCACATCGGAACCCGAAAATCGAGATAACTTCCAGCAATCAAGGACCCAAACCAAATGGAGAATACCAGGCCAACATCAATTGAAGGGCATCGAGCCGAAACCTCTACAAAGGCAACAACCCAACATCTACCAAGGCAACTTCAAAACCAAGGGCACGGAACCAACTGTCCTGCGATCAAATCCATTGATATGTCAGAAAACAACAAAAAAAGAGAAATAACCCCAAAACTAAAAAGAAAAGAAGAATAACCCCAAAAAACAACAAAAAAACTAGAAAAACTCGAAACACCAAAAATAGAACAAGTCCTTAGCCCCCCGTAAACGCTAATTGTGTTAGACAATTCCCTAGCTGTTTAAAGACATAGAATCCACCGATATCCCTTTGAGTTTCCAGATCTAGAGGTTCTCTTGACCATGTCAGAGGTAATTAACAGTAGGGGCTTGCGCCTACTGGAATAACTGACGAACCCCCCAAATAATAAACTCTCGTGGGAAGCATTAAGGCTGTACAGTTGTCTCACCCGTAAAGGAGACAGCCGTATCGTGACCTTAAGGCCCGCGAGAGGTATCTGATCCGTATGCTTTTTCCGCCCTCAGTCCGCCATAAACGGGCACCGTCACTCAACAAACCGGGAGGGCGCCGAAAGGTGCGAGACAATGGGACACCTAACTTGGGATTTTTGTGGCGTTGTGCAACGCTATATGGCGTTGCACGATGGTACTCAGGAAATTTTCCAAGTTTTTTAACTGCAGCGTTGTACAACACTACTGAGCGTTGTACAACGTTGTGAATCAGTGTTGCCTAACTCTATATAGCGTTGTGCAACGTTGATTCACAAAAGTATGAATTTAGCTGTTCTAGCGTTGTGTACCACTATCTAGCGTTGTACGACGCTAGGTCACTGAAAATAGGATTTTGCTGGTTTATTGAGCTTTTCGCTATCTAGACCATTTCAAGGATAAACAAGGACTAAAGTATACATTCTATCCTAGTCTAAACTAGCCTACAAGCTCTCTAAAGACTTGATCTTGATCTTTCTTAAAGCTTTTATCCAAGTCCTCATAAATTGTATCTTCTTCCTATAAAAACTCAAAGAAGATTGTTAAATGCCAAATGATATTGTTTTGTAATCGACAAACCTAGAGACGTTTAGTACAACAATCTCCCCCTTTTGACGATTTGCAAAACAATACCATTAGTAAAGCGATTAAATTTTGGCATTTCACAAGCTTTACTACAATTCTCCCCCTTTTTGTAAATCGACAAAAAGTGAAAATTGTAGCAAGCTCCCCCTAAATTTATGGCTCCCCCTTAATTTTGGAGAAAAGGAATTGGAGAACCAATTTAGAGCACTACACAAAGTAGTGTGACCAAATTTAACCTCTCAAACAAAAATAAAATAGAAATAAAGAGGCTCTCCCTAAAAATTTGGCTTATAAGACCGGGGGTTAACTTGGTATTTAGGCCACATTGGTTACCATACCACTAGTTGTACCACTAGAGGTACAAGCTTTTGGAACCCACTTACTTTTGGACTCACCATTTGGTTTCCTAAGTTTGCATTCCAACGAGATATGACCATTTTGACAACAATAGTTGCAATATGCATTGGTTGGCTTAGGCATGGTAGAACCCTTGACAAAATGAGAATAGTAATGGGCTCTAAGGTATTCGGCCTTCCTCTTAGGATCATTGGATGAGGCATTAAAATCCTTTTTGCGATCCTTTTGGAAATGTTGGGAAACATTCTTTTTATGCTCATTGGATTGAGCTTTGTGGTTTTGAGAAGAGTGTTGCTCTTTAAATTCATAAAACCATCCATCGGGTCCTCTAAAATAAATTTTATTGGACGCCTTTGGAACAAAAATCTTCTTTTCTTGATTTTTCAAATTCTTTTCGTTTTGCACTCTAGTGTTTCTAGGTTTCCTTTGGTACATATGTGCATGACCACGAGAATTCCTAGGTTTTTGAAATTGTGTGTTTTGTACAACTTGTTTTCCATTATTGTGTGACAAGTTTCTTTTCTTGGTTTGATAATGCTTTTGGTAACCAAGACCGGACTTGTCATGAGGCTTTTGACCTTTGAAAAGATTTTTCAAATCCGTTTTAGGAACTTGGGCTAAAACCGGTTTTTCAAGTTGTTTTTCAAGCTCCTTTATTTTATCCTCATACTCACCCATCTTAGAAGTAAGCTCATCTACCTTGGTTTTTAAGGTTTCTATGGTATCGGCTTTCCTAACCAATACATCATGGGTAGCATCAAGAATAGAATTCAACCTATCACAATCAACACATTTGGTTGAACAAGTTGGTTCATCATCACTCTCACTATCACTACTACTAAGAGATTCATTGAGAGGAAGATATACCTTAGGAGAGCTCGACTTTGGTGAAGTTGGTGGAGATGGAGGTGGTGTTGCCTTACGCGCTTGAAGTAGCGGATGGACAAATCTTGTCCCTTGATTGAACTCATTGAGGATGTCCTTCACGAAGTCATCTTCCACATCATCCGTTGAGAATACCACCTCTTCCACATTTGCCACCAAAGCATACACCTCATGAGAATCCGAATCGGATGAGCTTGTTTCGGATTCAACATCCCACAAGGCATGCATGGCTTGAGCCTTCTTCTTTTCCTTCTTGTGCTTAGGCTTTGGCTTGTCGGTTTGCACTTGAGGGAAAAGCTTGTGACGCTTGTGCATGGAATGCCCTTCTTTGTTGCACACAAAGCACAACTCCTGTTCATCATTGGCTAATCTCTCATTGTTGAACTTCTTCTCATGCTTGAGCAACCCACGAAACATCTTCTCAATCACCACCTCTTGCTTTGTCTCATCAAGCTCGTAGAGGTTCAATGGTGTTTGATGTGGGTATCGGCGATGAGAGGATCGAGATGATGTTGTGGAGGCGGGATTGCTTGTGGAGGTCATGGCTAAGGTTATTGGAGGATGCTCTAGTTTGGCGAGTTGCTTGAGCTTCTCCTCAACACATCGAAGCTCGGTGTACATTTGCTCCGGGGTGTACTCATGGTCCATCCGGATAATGGTCTCAAGCGACGTAATGTGAGCATCCCATTCGTGCCTTCTACTCATAGCTCGCAACATCTTCCCTACAATCTTGCCATTTGTTAGGGGCTCACCTCCTTTGGTGAATTCATTTTGGAGTTGTACAAGACGAGTGTACATATCCTCAATTGATTCACCATCCTTTATGTGGAAATTCTCAAATTGAGAATACAACTCATACAATCTAGAGTGTCTAATTTGAGAATTTCCCTCATAACGGGTGAGGAGAGCCATCCACATATCATGTGCTAAATCATATCTACAAAGGGTCATACCAATTGATTCATGGACCGAGGCTAATATGGCATTAACCGCACAATCATTGTCCCTTTGGTTATCACGGGACTTCTTGGTCAAATCGGTAGAATTTGGTTTAAGTTCGGGGGTATACCGATTTTCTACCACATGCCAATATCCCAAGATATTGAGGTAGTTCACCATGCATCTCTTCCAAAAAGAGAAATTTCTACAATTTTGGCCTAATTTATCCGGTCTCTCTACAAACCGAGCCGCCATGACCGAAAATCGAGATTAAGAATAACTTAATCGAGGTTTCCGCTCTGATACCACTTTGTTGTCCCTAATGGAGGCGGCTTAACCAAGGTTCAGCGGAAGCGATTAAGGTTTTGGATCGGATTGGTATGAACTATCCTAACACAATTCAATTGGTACCCAATACAAGCAAGCACACAAGCAATTCACAATGCAAGATAATAAAGAGAGAAAGAGAGAGAGAAATTGAACACGCGATGTGATTACAGAGTTTCGACCCGCTAGAATAAGCTAGCCTTAGTCGTACGTCTCCGGGAGTTCCGCTACCACGAAAAGGCGCGCTCCGTTCAATTCCAACACGAACGGGACTACAACTTCGAACCGAATCACCTCGTCACAAGAACACTCGAGGCGGATCGGCCTAACTCTAATGGCACAACGGCCTCAAAGGAGAAGAGCTCTCAACCTATTCCAACCTACACCTAGCGACAATGTCGGGGCGGTGGTGTTTGAGGCTACTAAATCTCTCAAGATGGTCTAGCTATGAAAAGCTCAAGTGGGAGAGTATCCCTATGCTCAAAGGCTCAATTCTGGTCTAATTTTGCAAGACAAAGCTCTCAAACTCGTTTTTGGAGAGAGAACAAAGGGTGGATATATATACGGCTCGGAATGAGCAGTTCCCCAGCAAAAACAGGCCACAGCGTTGTACAACGCTGAATAGCGTTATACAACGCTGGAATATGACCGTTGTAAAATCTAACGGCTCTTTAATATAGCCGTTGGTCTGTCAGAGCGTTGTGCAACGCTATTTGCCGTCGCACAACGAAGGAGTGTATAACCAAAGGAAAGCTCCGACAATTCCGTTGGAAATTGTCAGAGCGTTGCTTGCCACTGAATGGCGTTACACAACGCTAAAGGGAGACAAAAGGAACAACTCTGACAGATTTAACAGAGCGTTGTACAACTCTATATACCGTCACACAACGCTAACGTTACCCAACGTTGAAAGACGTTGGCTAACGTTTCCAGAGACTTTGCATGTAAAAACGACTGTTTACATGGGACAGCTAACTTGGGATTTTTGTGGCGTTGTGCAACGCTATATGGCGTTGCACGATGGTACTCAGGAAATTTTCCAAGTTTTTTAACTGCAGCGTTGTACAACACTACTGAGCGTTGTACAACGTTGTGAATCAGTGTTGCCTAACTCTATATAGCGTTGTGCAACGTTGATTCACAAAAGTATGAATTTAGCTGTTCTAGCGTTGTGTACCACTATCTAGCGTTGTACGACGCTAGGTCACTGAAAATAGGATTTTGCTGGTTTATTGAGCTTTTCGCTATCTAGACCATTTCAAGGATAAACAAGGACTAAAGTATACATTCTATCCTAGTCTAAACTAGCCTACAAGCTCTCTAAAGACTTGATCTTGATCTTTCTTAAAGCTTTTATCCAAGTACTCATAAATTGTATCTTCTTCCTATAAAAACTCAAAGAAGATTGTTAAATGCCAAATGATATTGTTTTGTAATCGACAAACCTAGAGACGTTTAGTACAACATATACTTTCGTTTATATTAATGATTTCAAAATATAGATATATACTCTCTCACCTGAAATAAACAAAAAAAGTATTAGCTTATTATCACCTGAAATAAAGATATATACCTGATTGATAGGATCTAATAGTAGCCGGTAAGCAACAACACGTTTATCATCACTGACATTAATCTGCAAAACATAAAATTGTCCAATGTTAGAACAAACACAACTGCCAGGTTCTTGATATGTACTCCGTTGTTAGATATTATTTACTCACTTATCATATGTTTTGTATTCCTTTAAGCCTATGCTAAAATACCAAACACACATGCCAGGTTCTTGATATGTACTCTATTGTTAGATATTATTTACTCTCCTATGCTATATTTTGTACTCCTTTAAGATTATGCTAAAATACCAAACACACCTGCCAGGTTTTTGATATGTACTCCCTTGTTAAATATTATTTACTCCCTTATCATATATTTTGTACTCCTTTAAAATTATGCTAAAATACCAAACACACCTGCCTGGTTCTTGATATGTACTCCCTTGTTAGATATCTATCTAAGATACACCCACAAGTATAATTAATTACTTCTTCCATATTATTTATATACTCTCTGATCAGCAATTGAACACGACAAAACCACAAATCAAATAGCAAAATTGAAAAATATGAAAGCGATGAAGAATTTATGATCTAATTTGATCTGATAAAAATATATGTACTCCCTTGTTTTGAGGTGATTACACTTGTAACAAACAAATAAAAATATAACTAATAATTAAGGATGCAACTTTCATTTTTTGTGACATGAATTTGTACTTTCACTACATTAGTTCTTACTCCCTTAATCTAAAATATATACTCTCTTGTGTGAATAATTAAACTCACAATGTAACATTTGATTCAATTTCTAGTACCTTAATAGCTAATCCCTATATACAAATTATATACTCCCTAGTATCAAATAAGATACTCCCTTAGTAGCAAATAAGTACACATATATAGTTCGCAATTAGCATCGAGCAAATTGGACTCTACATTACACTGGTAGAAAAATTTTGATGATTGAGGAATGAAAATTAACCAATGAATCATGAATAATATAACTAAAAGTTATTCCAATACCATTTCATAAACGAATTAAACACAAAACTATCTTTAATTGCCTCAAGTCAAAAACTGATTTGTACTCCTCCTCATTAGAGCATACGTACATAACATTTTCATCTAAATCAAACCATCTAAGCTCTGTATTCAATTTTGAAAGAAAGATATATAATAAACTCACCATTGCAATTTTTTGACTCCGATTCGAGATCGAGAGGTCTCATTCTAGCCTCCACTACGGTTAGTTGTATTATTTACTCCCTTAATCAGCTACATGTACTCCCTTGATTAGCTTCATGTACTCCCTCATTCAAGATATATACTCCCTTAATAGTAATATGTACTCTCTTATTCAAGATATATACTCCTTATTTATAATATTTACTTTGATATATACTTTTTATAATTAGTTATAATATTTACTCCCTTGATCAACCCTCATTCAAGATACATACTCTCTTAATAGTAATATGTACTCCCTCATTCGAGATATATACTCTTATTTGTAATATTTACTCCCTTGATTAACTATAAGTACTCTCTCGTTCAGAATAATACAATTTTAATATTTGTAACAAAAAGGAGTTGAAATTTGAGGCCTTTACGTGACACTATGTTCACACATGCAGCAAGTCTCTCCATGATAATACTACCACAGAGTTTGTTGCCTATTAAAGATAAAAAAATATCAACATTATTAGCACAAAATTAGACAACTCAAACACTTGAATTCAACAAAAAGCATGGACTGGCCAATAATGCATAAACACATTATCTATGTCTTTAACTATAATTTGTATTACCATTAAAAAGAGTTTAAGACTAACCTGCCTCTTTGTTAGGAACAGTAACATAGACAATTGAAGGAAACGTGGTCAAAGTAGTATCCATTCCCGCGAGTGAAAAGCTCTGGATGAAGCTTGATTGCATAACCTTGAACCATACAATTTGTAAAAGAATCAATAAACTGATAAACAAAATCAAGATCAAATAAGTAAGATACAAATGATAATCGCTGAATAGGTCATACGAAATCCTTCATTGAGCCATACTAGAACTAAAGAATTAAACAAATTGAACACAATTATGTAATGAATGTGCAGAAGAGAGGGAGTGAGAAGATTACAGATTGAATACAATTATGTTAAACAAATTGAACACAAAGTATTACCTTAATATTAAGGAGTATATAATTATTTTAAACAAATTGAACATAATTCAATCTAATTTTACACAGCCTACAAATCGAACACAATTTGAGCACAAATTAGATCTACATATTGAAAAATGTATTATGTGACACTAAATTCATATCTCGACCAAACTTTGATCTAATTAATCATTTCATCTGATTTAAAATTGTTACAAAACTTAAAACTGAATTGTAAATTAAAAAAATTATAACAGAAATAACAAAAACCTACTTCTAAACCTAGATCTAATTTAGGTTTAGGTAAATTAAACCTAAAAGATAATGTAGAATAATTAAAAAAAAGACATCTAATAAAACAAATCGATAGATACCTGATGGAGATGCCGATGTAGATCCTCTGTTTCTAGATTTTGACATGACTAGTTGTTTTCCCATTCGATCGAGAGATTGAGAGAGTAGTGGCGATGATATGGCAATCAAAACAGCGACAAAGAGAAATCATAGAACAATCAGTCATGGTGAAAGAGCAAAATCGAGCAAGTAGAGATAAGATAAAAATTCTCCGATAAATCGATTATCGAAGAGAGATAGAGAGATCTCGTACAAAGACGAGGGATCTCGAAGAGAGAGAGTAATTTCGCCGATAAAGAGAAGGGATCAAAAATCAGATTCAAAAATAAAAATATCGTAACCATCTCTTCTCACGTGAATATGGAATCAATAATGAAATGATCCAATTGGCCCATATGGGCTCAAGCCCGCAGGATGGCAGGGGTGTCTGGAGATTAAGATGGTACTTAGGATATCCGAACTATTAGTCTATGGAACCAGATCCTCTGGTCGGCAGACCAGCGAGATTCTCTGGTCGTTTTTAGATCTGGGCCGTCTGATTTAATCTTAATGGCTATGGAATTACTTACGACAATTACAGCCTTCTACAATCAAACAATCGCTGGCTCCTTTCATTTTTGGCACATATTTTATTTCCAACATTTCCTTCTGTCATCACGTGCCGCTCACATGCACAACCAAAAGTTTTCAAAATTTCAGATCTGATCCAAACCCATCTCTCCAAATTCTCCATTTCCATCAAAATCTCTCTCTCTCTCTCTCTCTCTCTCTATATCTCTCTCTCCTACCATGGCAGCGACATGCCTTCAATCTCTCACAATTCCGTGATCTCGATCCGACTTAATCACCAGCGTCACCTCAGCGAGATCCGCAGCTGCTCCTCTCGCAATTTAACTAGATCTATATTGCAATTATTGATTTTTTGTTGTTGCGTTTATGTAGATTTGCTTTGTAAAGAATGATTTATGTATAAGGGAGTACCTTATTTGAATAAGAGAGTGTATTATTAGTGACAGTATTTTATGAATATGCTAGTGCGTTAGCAGTTTGATGATATTTTTAACAAGATAGTAACTTATTTAAATAAGAGAGTATATTAGAATGATAGAAGGAGTATTTTTTTTATGTGATGGTATATTAGCAGCTTAATGGTATCTCGGTATTTTGTAATCAAGGAAGTAAGTTATTTAAATAAAGGAGTATATTATTAGTGACATGGGAGTATTTGTGAATGTGATAACGTGTTAGCAGATTAATAATGTTTTTAACAACGGAGTAACTTATTTAAATAAGAGAGTATATTAGTGTGATAAAGGGAGTATTTTTTTTGATGTCGTAGTGTATTATAACATTTTGATGGTATTTTTAAAAAGAGAGTAACTTATTTAAATAAGAACGCATATTATCAGTGATAGGGGAGTATTTATGAATGTGCTAGTGTGTTAGCAGTTCGAAGGGTCGATATTTTACTTTTATTTGTGTTTACCGGATGCATGTACCTTTGTGAGACTTATAAATAGGTGGTACTAGCGATTATACACCACCAGCAACGATTCAAAATATTCCATACCAAATTCCAATCTCCTTGCCACCATATCGCACTTCCTTTTCAAGCTTTGCTGTCCCAATTCAGGAAAATCATCATCCGATTCATCCCAATTCCTAATTTTTTTGTTTCTTCATTTCCTAAAATTCATTTAAGCAGCCTCAACCAGCGAAGGGCACATCCATTGAAGGAGTGTTTACAGTTGAAGTTAAAAAACTCTCAGAGCTTGATGCCCAGGGCCAAGCCAATGCGGCATTAGCAAAATTAGGATCCTTCGAAAAGATGTATTATGCTAAGTATGGGCCGTTTACACTAGGAAACATGAAATTCGAGATCCGTTTGAACCCAGTAGGAGGATTTGTGCAGTGTCATCTCTGTTTGTTAAGTAATTTGGAGTTTGTCAAGAAGTTTGTACCCAGGAAACATGATTCCGAGTGATTCTTATATTTGATCTATGTGTCTGAGAGTTGTTTTTGTTCTTTGCCTAGTTGTATGTTGTTTGCTTGTCATTCTGCCTGCCTTTCTGTTCTTTTCCATTTTTCTCCTAATTTATTGCATTTCCCGTGTGTTTAGGGCTGTCAATGGTTACGGTACGGTACGGTACGGTACGGTACGGTACGGTACGGTAGAAGGTATTTTCATTACCGTACCCGTTAAAATTTTCTTTACCCGTACCCTACCCGTACCCGTTAAAAATAATTTTACCCGTACCGTACCCGTACCCGTACCCGTACCCGTTAAGAATTAACAGTACGGATATGGTAACGGTAAAAAATGAATATAATAATAATAAAATTTGTACACTCTGTATAAATAAATTATATCAATAAGTACATTAATAAAGTGCAACAATGGCGACGAATATTTTAGGTTTATACTTTTTTATTTTTTCGTACACTGAATGGAAAGAATTATAAATCTTAAATAAAATCTAGCAATATTTTTTTTACCAATCATGCAATATAAGATGTCATATGTATCATGTAATTATATCTTTTTAATTGTGGCAATTACCCGTTATGAAAACGGTACGAAATAGCTTTTACCCGTATCCATACCCGTTAAATTAACGAAAAAATTTCCTTACCCGTACCTATACCCGTTAACTTAATGAAAATAAAACTTTATCCATACCTGTCTTATACGGTACGGTACGGGTTGGATAAACGGGTAAACGGATTTCATTGACAGCCCTACGTGTGTTTGCCATTATATATTGTACTTTTGTTGCCATAATTGTTTTTAAACCTGCCATGCATTGTAAACAAGTTATTCTCTTATTCATACTTGATTCCATTGAACTATGATTAGTATTCCCTTTGATAATTAGCTTAGATGATTTTGAGTTTTTATCTAAATGAGAATTTTAATTTGACAATTTATCGAACAGCTCTTATATACTCAAAATACAACCCAAATATCACTTAGTTTTTCGGTCCCTCAACCCAGTAAGACCAAAATTTGCAATCAACAACTAATTAACCATCCTACCTACTCCTAGGCATTTGGGAAATTTGAAAAATTTTCTATTCCAAGACATAAATTTATTGAAAAGTGTGTAATTTTGTGAAGAGTTTGGATTATTTATAATAAATTTATGCCTAGTAATAAATTTATTGGGAAGTGTATAATTTTGAAAAGAATTTGGATTGTTTATAATAAATTTATGTTTAGAAATAGAAAATTTTTCAAATTCTCACTTCAATCCAAACGGCCAGATAATAAATTATGGATTAATCTCACGATGCATAAGAAAACCCATCAAAAGCAGCAAGTTTGGAATACCAGAATCCAAAAATAAATTTGTTCTCAGGCTAGCCTTCCAAAATAAGTCTTATCGCACCAAACAAACACACCAGAATAATTTTGGATCATATAAGAATAAAATTAGAATTAGTTATTTCGAGTAAAAAAAATATTAATCATAAACAATCTAGAATAAGTTTTTTTAGATCTAAAAAATTATTTCTAAATAATTCAAATTTAAAATAAATTTTTATTTCTAATGCGTTAGATCATTTTCTTAATTGGAATTAAAATGTGATCCTAACAAATTCTTAATTTGGATTAAGAAGATAATCTAAATTTGGATTAAGAAGATAATCTAAACACATAAACACATTGAATATGTTTGGATAGGGTAGCGAACATGTAATTCGCGAATACTTTGTGTTCGCACAAATCAAACATTGAAGTTCGCGAACTACGCGAATATGTGTAATTCTTGGATTCCTAATTTTCAGCGAACTCACGAACTAAAAGGAGCGAACTGCAAAATCATTTTTTAATATCCAATCCCAAGTTCTAGGTTCGTAAATTGGAAGTTCGCTGCCTATTCAAGGCTCCGTTTGGATAGGTGTGGAAAGAATAGAAGAAGTGGGAAGAAATATTGGAAAGTGTGTAATTTTGTGAAGAATTTAGATTGTTTATAATTTTTTTTTCTTCTTCCTTCTTTTTCTTTTTTCTTCCAACGATCCAAACGCACCCCAAATTAAGAATAAATATTTATTGCGAAATTTGGACCACTTAGATATAACTATCTACATCCCAAAATTCTTATTCTTCATTATTTAAAATTAATATTTTTTATTCTGATTTCATTCTTTTAGGATCCAAACGCCCTCGCCTGGAGTATTAAGCCCTCATACACTGGTTTTCTATGCCATTAGATCACATTAAAAATCGTGCAGAGATTTGAATGATCGGTTGAGATAATCCTAATTTTTGGTCGACACTTTCTTCTCAATCGTGGCGTACGGACCTGATCATGATTTGTTCGCAAGATTTTATTTCGTTTAATCTCAATTCAATTAATTTTATAAGATTTCGTTGGATTTAATTATATAAAAATTTAAACCAAATGATACTTCATTTTGATAAAAAATTTTCCAACGAAATGAAATGAAATTCCATGTTAAAAATAATTTGGAGTTTGATGAGCGCCGTAGTCGACTCCCCTTATTTCTTCATTTTCTCCGAATCGATGAAAATCGAAGAAATTCCAAAATAAAAAAAAACCCTGTGTCTATATCGCAAAATTAAATTCTCTCTCTCCTCTTGGTTGCCTTTGTGACTCTTTCTTCTGGGCTTCTGGCTGATCCCTTCATCCCCAATCTCTTTCTTTCTTGATCCTCCCTCATCTCTCCTTACCACGAGTCTGTGACGCAGAAAGAGAGGCCCTGAGTCAATTAGCCTCTTTCTCCCTTGGCTAACGCCACTGGATAGTCCCTCTCTCCTTCTCCCCCTTTGTTGTTTTTTTACTAATTAACTAGACTTTACGGATTATGATGTGTTTTGTCGAGAATTAATGGTGGAGATCGATTACATATATAACACCTAGAAAATGCTTAGAGTAATTTAATTGAAAAGTAGAAATTGCTTTGTGTTTAAGTACCTCTAAACCCCTGATGCATCCGCATTTGGTAGATTTGAGGGCAAGGTTATGAACTGTGGTGGCGTAGGCAATTGCAACACATGCATCCTCATTTTGGTTGTGACTTTAATTAGTATTTGAAGTTTCAGTGTCAGCCTTAATTATGCTTCTAATTACTTGTTACCATTGTAGATTGGTGATGAAAAGGAGCTTTTGAATGAAAGAACAAATGTTGACAACTGTTACCTGAAGAAGGTATTTTTGGCTAAATGTTCCATTTTAATTTGATTGTTGAATTCAGATTGCTTCTCTTTATTACTTAATTTTTAATTTTTCTGGAGTCACAGAAACCCGAATCTTGGTGGCTACTGGCTAGCACGTCAAACTATTGTTGGAATTAAAGGGAATATGGCAAGCTAACGTGAACATTAATATTATTTGGTTTTGGCTTCTCATTATTTAAATAAATTGATGGCAGTATAGACAAGTTGAAGATGTGGAATAGATAGGTGCATATGAACATGAAGACTTATCAGGATGAAGACTTGGGAATTTATCTAGTTAGCTCATGTTGTTTACAGACTTATTGATAATTAGCTCATTTTGTAAAGAGGATGATGTGAACTTGGTCTTAATATAGTCTAATGGATAGTGCTATTTATTTCAAATTATGAATATGTTGTTTCATTTAGCAAATTGTATCTCGTATGCCATTTTAATGTTCTTTCATTTAGTTCATATGATGTTTCATTTGGTATAGCTTTTGCGCAAATGTGCATATAGTTTCGTATAGCTTCTGTGCATATGCCATACCATGAATATGTTGTTTCATTTACTGAATACAGCAAGAGTAATTAACTACTCAAATTAAAAATGTTCCATATATCATCATCTTATGCCTCAAAGAACCAGGATTGGATTGAAAAAGTTACATATATACAAAGAATGGCTAACGTGCCATCGATGGCACGTGCCATCAATTTTCTATCGGCTCGTTTTTCGAAATTCAGAAGTCAAACGGTCGATCCAAACCGTTCAAGTTAATCAAAATATTGAAATACCTTTGGAGACCAAATTTTACATTTTTTCGAATTTTTTTATTATTTATTATGATATTTTCAAATTGGAGGGCCTGAAATACTCTAATCATAATGTTTTTAAAAATATCATAATAAATGGCAAAAAAATTCGAAAAAATATAAAATTTGGTCTCCAAAAATATTTCAATATGGAGAACAACTTGAACGGTTTGGATTGACCGTTTGAATTTTAGATCTCGAAAAATGACTTGATGGCATGGGACCCTCTGTGCCATCGATGGCACGTTAGCCATTCTCCATATATACATCCATCAAGGAAACAAACATCCAGTAATTAACTCAAGAATACATGCTTACTATTTATTACAAAAGCTAGATTTTTGTACTAACGGATCCAGTAATTAACTCAAATGCATGCATCAGGGAAATTAGCTAATCCAGGTTCCTTAGGACAATGTTCTCTACCCAAATAAAACACAGAGAAAAGGCAGTTGTTCGTAGCTTCACAAGACATCTAGGACCTGTTGATAAGTTCTCAATTCTACCTCCTCAGGTGCAAGCTTATCAGAGAATTGTGCTAAGCACTTGGCAGTCTGTGTCGAATATGCAGTGTGCAAGATTCAAGCTGATGGCAGTTACTTGTTCTACTATTCTGCAGTCATGAAAAAAAAAATCAACAATCAATTAAGTTACAATTGTAGCATGGCTGTAAATCAGAATTGAACTTATAACTAAGGTTCCTAGCATAACAATCACATAATAGAAAAACTAAAATTAACCTCATTCAGCCAACTTGGTTTGAGTACCTATTTTGCATTCACTACTTGTTTTACTCAAAGTTGCAATCAACATGTCTGTTATGTTTACCGCCCACACCAGAACTTACAATTAGAATTTAGAAACAATAATAATTTTTTCACATTGGTCATTTGCAAGATAAGAAATTATTGATGTACTTCTACTATCAAAAGTTAAAAACTGAAAGTTCTATTTTTTTCAAAATTTGGAAGTTGTCAGAAATAAACAATAGGAAGAAAGAGGCTTAAAACAGTGCCACTGTAGCAGTTCAACAATCACAAAATTTTACAATGGATATATACCCAATTTTTAAGAGGAAAAATGAACCGCTTTTTCAAAGGAAAAGGAACCAAAAAATTGATGATGTATACAGTATACCAAAATTGATAATGTATACCCGATTTTTCAGAGGAAAAGGAACCACTTGTAAAGAAAAACTTTGAAGGAGAGATGGAAAATTTTAAAGGGCAATGGAGGTTATGGAGAAATCAGCGCCATAATCCGATCTGCTCATCTCAATTTGGTACACGATTTTTAAAGCGATCGAAAGGTACAAAAAATCAGTGTACGATGGCTGAATAATCTCACTCACACACAAACTTTAGTGCCGGTTTTATATAACAACCGGTTCAAAAGTTCACAATTTGCACCTGTTTTTATATCAAATCTGGTTCTAACTTTAGCACCAGTTGTTATAAAAAAATCTGGTGTTAATTGGCATTTGCATCATCTCATTTGCACCGGTTCTCTATTTTATCTGCACCTCTCCATAGTCCAGACACACCTCTTAGGAACCTGGTTCTAATACAATTTAGAAACCTGAGCAAATGAACTTTTTTCCTTTTTTCTGATAGTGTCATAATGCATGGTTGATATTTTCAAGTTACAAGTCACACTCAGTAAAGATATGCGCAGATCACAAATGATATTTTCCTATCAGGTATCTTTTCACGTAATAGTTGTTGAAAGACTTTTATTGAGAGTCTCATCTGTATTCTCAGCTGACTTCTGTTGAAAGACTTTTCATATAATAGTTGTCGAAACACTGAGTTCTGTTTTTTCCCCCCTTTTAATCGAGGAAAAGGGACAGATCCGGAGCAGAAATTTTTCACCACAGAAACCGATTTCCTAGCTTCCAATCATTAATTATATCATACTGAATTGGAGAAAAATAGAGGAAATATATTTTTCGATGATTTCTATATTGCGTAATTGGTTTCGGTTTGCATTTGTTTAAATGGATCGAAAATTATTAACTAGATGGTAAATCATTCCTCCCCCATTCTCATTTCATTTCCTTTCCATTTAATAGTTCTTCTCCCTTCTTATTTTTCTCGGATGAACCAAATTTTTTTTATGATAAATTGGACTGAAAGATATGCATTAAATCATCATTAGTAATCCCAAATAATTAAGTTGACTTGATAAAATGAAAACTCGTGTGCACTCCAATATTTATCCAAGAACGTCTTTAATTAATTCAACATATATATTTACGTAGGTTAGCTATAATTATTCTTGTATGATAGGTTATTGTTTGTGACTTTGCGTGTATGCATTGAGAGAATTTTAAGAATCATCTATTATATTCACTAGTTTCCATTTGCTATCATCTATAGCTCAAACATCACAATCTTCTATAGAAACGGCTTGAATTTTCTACAGAAAACTAATTAATCAAGCACATTTAATGTGAATGATTGCTGAGGTAGCAGTGTTTAAAGACAATCATAGAAGCCCACATGTAGTCCCCCCTTAATATGAATTAACCAAATACATAACTCATAATTTTAAGTTAAGATTGCACATTAGTGGCTACAAGTAATGGGAGGTATCATCTGGGAAGAGGAGTTGAAACCATGCCTGGCCATGGTTGCAACACAGTTCATATATTCTCTCATGACAATTTTGGCAAAAGGTGCATTCAACCATGGCTTTAGCCCCATGGTTTTTGTGGTCTACAGGCATAGCATAGCTACTATTTCACTCTTCCCTGCCACTTTCATAGCTAAGAGGTTCCCTGCCACTATTTCACTTTCCCCTGCCACTTTCATAGCTAAGAGGTTCCCAATACAAACGGTATTTAGTTCCAGCCACTTGAATTTTAATTACAAGTTTAGGAACTAATTACATTACTGAGTTAAAATACAATCTACAAATCAAGTAGATAAACATTTACTTTTATTTCAAATTTCAAATAAGCACAACAAGATTAGATTAAACCAATTAATGCAATATGACATGTGAGCTCGGCACCAATTCAATATCAATTCAGATTCCAAGCATAACAAATACCGGCTCATTTGATTGGACAATTAGTAAAAATGCAAGTCTGGTTTATCACAAGTCAATTATTTCAATCATTTCCTTCAGATACCGCGAACCACCTTTTAAGATGGATGCCAACGGCCAATTCAATTCATACATAATTCAGTCAATTAAATCATCAAAATGTACAAGCAAGCTGGGAACACTCACACTCCGGACCATTCTAGACTTGACCTACTGAGTCCCGGTACATAAGCGCTTATTACACGGTGCTTGGTAGGATGGGTCATGACTCCACCTCCAAACATTACGAGTGTCTGTCTCAACCACACAAGCTGTACTTATCTCAATCAAATCACATTTCAATCGGATACCATTCAATGTGCCACTATACAATCATGCATCATTTATATATTCACAAAATATTCTCATGAATGAAGATCAGTTTATGAATTCAAAATGCATAATAATAATATATCACATATGATTAAAATTCAAGTGGAATCCGTACCTGCAACAAAATAATAGTAGCACATACACAAAGTATTCCTATATACCGACGGTAACCTGCTCTTGACTCATGCCCTGACCTTTTTTGAAATAAAAAAAACTAAGGTAAGTCCTTACTCAAACAACAAACAACAAACAGTATCAATCCCTATTCAAGCAAACAAGTTAGAACAAAACAAATTCTGAAATTTCTTGTTTAAAAGTTAGGAGGTTAACTCTCATGTAGTGCTATATCATTAATCCCACTCTACTAGTAGTATCAAACAGTGCAGCAGTGAGTAGTGGTACCAAACAATGCTAATTTAGTTAGTGCAAACAAACATAAGCTGAAATCAAAAGTTCTCTCTTATATAAACCAGCTTCTGAAAAACACACAAGTACAAAATCATATAAGCAAAACAACAAGCAATAGAAATTCAGATTCTAAACTTGTTACTGGAAATTTAGAGGTCTAATTCTCGAATTATACTAATTAGTAATAGCAATTAACGAATTTCAAAGCCGAGCAGAATTTAACAGTGTTGGGAAGTGGTATAAAACAATGCAAGAATGATATCAATTGGTGATTAGAAGGCTGGAAAATTTCTGGTATAATCAGCGAAGGGTAATTTTGACAGTTTTACAAAACCCTTTTTATTTCAAGAACGGCTCAACAGAATCAAATAAAAATTGAACTGTAGATGATACATGATAGGACGTATCTCCTATAAAAATTTCATAATGTTTGGACATAGAAATTATTTATAATGAATTTTCGAAATCAGACAGAATCAGGTTTCAGAAAATCTGTTCCAGCAAATCATGCCAGCAAATACCTCTGAAAGTTCATGCCTTGAAACCCTTCAAATAAATCTCTAAAAATTTTGTAAAAAATTACAGAAGCTGACTCTGGATGTCTATTTTAAGATCTAAAAGTTTCAAGTCTTAAATGCAAACAGAGAATAAAAGAAAAATAAAAAACTGCACTGGGGTCTAACTGTTCCAGAAAACTGTTTTTCAAAACTTGCCCTGGTTTCAAAAATCGTGTACAAATACCAACCAATCTCAGAAAAATTCACTTTAGATACCAAAATTTTCATCTGGAAGTCTAGTTTCAAACAAAAATATTCTCACATCCAAATTCGAAACAGAATAACATCAGTTACTTAAAAGTTGATGCAAGCTCACAGCGGTAACAGAAAAATTGTAAATGACTTTATTGAATTTGACCCTTCGAAATTAATTTGAGGAGTAACAAAAGGGTAGAAATCTAATACAACTCAACAAATTTACTTACCCAGTATATGCAACGAATTAGAAGTGTGCAAAATCGAAAGAGATCTTCTAGGTTTCAATTTCTACCTCTGCTGGGCCAGAGAAGCCTTCTTCTTAGTTGGAATCTGATTTTTCTTCTATAAATTTTTGCTTGAATTTTCAAAAATTGGGTACGGCAGAAGAGAGAGAGAGAGAGAGAGTAGCTCCATTGAGGAGAGAAAAAAGGAAATAAAAAAGGTAGAGGAAGGAATGAGAGAACCAGATCCATAAATCACGGAAAAGCCTTCCCCAAAGTGTTAGACCCCTTACTTTATTTATTTGCACATGGTGCAAGAATAATTCAGTTAACCTAAGACATATTTCAAATGGGTCCTACAAGGAAAAGATATATTTAAACAATACCAAAGTTAAGAGCACGCATGATAATTTAAGTAACATGGTATCCAACAGATTTCACTACCCTTGTATACAAACGACCAAGTATACTGAAGATTGACTTCTCAGATATTAGTATATCCCAAAATATATCCAAATAATTAATTCTAATAAATTAGACTATACATATAAACTTTTAAATTCAGAAAATAATATCAATCAAATTGGAAATTCAGTCATGCACTAGTAAAATTTCACGAGAAATGAAAAAACAGTAGATATTAGAAATTCAGGGTATGACAGCTCCCCTGCTCGTCTCCCTTTCCCTTTCGCTCTCTTCTTCCTTTTCCCCTAATCATCTACAAATTTCTCTTCTTCTCCATCACTGTCCTCCCTTCTTCCATTTCTTCTCATTCTTCATTTATTTTCATATGCAACCGCATGTAATAATTTAATACATCCCTTAGTTCATAATAAATACTCCCTTTTAAGTCAAATGGATACTTCTTTTAGTCAAAAAATATAATCTCTTATATTATAATATAATAAGATACTTTCTTACGTAAATATAATTACTCTAGTGAGACGAATTAAATACTCTTTTAAAGTAAATTCATAACTGAAAATATATTTGACACTCACTTAATGAATCTTACATAGTCCCTTAAAAATAATTAGTTACTTCCTTAATACAAATTATGTACTTCCATAATAAAAGATAAATGAAAACATATTTGACACTACTTAAATGAATCTTACATACTCCCTTAAAAATAATTGGTTACTTCCTTAATACAAATTACTTACTTCCATAATAAGAGATAAATGAAGACATATTAGACACTCCCTTAATGAATCTTACATACTCCCTTAAAAATTATTAGTTACTCCCTTATAACAAATTACATACTTCTATTCTATAATAAAAGATAAATAAAAACATGTTTGACCATCCTTTAATAAATTTTACATACTCCCTTAAAAATAATTAATTACTCCCTTATCACAAATTACGTACTTCCATAATAAAAGAATTAAAAACATATTTGACACTCTCTCAATAAATTTTACATACTCTTTTAATAATATTTAGATACTTCCTTATCACGAATTACGTAATTCCATAATAAAAAATAAATTAAAATATATTTGACACTCCCTTAATAGATCTTACATACTCGTTTGTGTATAATATATACTCTCTGATTTTTTATTAGGAGTGACAGTGTTTATAACAAGAGAAATAAAAGATAAAGAAAAAAGGGGAGGAGATCGGTGAGAGGAGAGATGAAGGAGCGCAAAGAGGAGAAGAGATCAGTGAAAGGAAATGTGAAGGGAGAGAAGATCGGTGGAGGAGAGATGAAGGAGCGCAAAGAGGAGAAGAGATCAGTGAAAGGAAAGGTGAAGGGAGAGGAGATCAGTGAGAGGAGAAGTGAAGAGAAATCACACGAGAGAGAGAGCGGGAGAAGATAGAAGCATTATTTGGGCTGATTGGGCTGCGAATCTGTGGGATGTCTAGGATGGCACGCATGTAGGATGTCAGTTAGTAATTCTGCCTCTTTAGTGCCCTTTCACTTTTTTTTTTTGGGCCTAATACCTTTCATTTTTTGCGTGGTCATACGCATTTGAAGAGAGTAATCCACAAAACTAATTGAAAGTGGTCGCATAAAACATTAATAGATTGCAAACTAATTGAAAATGTTGATGATTTAGTAAAATTAGTTATTTTTTAATGTTTTTTAAAAAAAGCATTTTATCAATAATTGCAAATTCTATGCAAAAACTATTCAAAAGATGTAAAGTTACAATAAAAAAAATTAATTTCAAATAGATTTAAGATGGATTTAAATAGTAGAAGTAATTTAATTTTCACTTATTACGAATTAGTACAACAAATTATATATTGTATCACATTAGAGTATGTATGTATTGTAGTAGTAAAATGATGATATTACCAACGTGATTAGGTTAAAAAATTATTTTTATATTTAAAATATTATTTATTATTATTATTATTTTTTAATTAAATTTAATAAATTATTTATTGTGCTCGGGCTTAAAAAAAAGTCTGGATCCGCCCTGGATATAATGATTGATCACTACACAAAGGGGGCATGCCCGCGTCGGAGAAGAAAACAATTATTCATGACTGACGTGTTCACTTCTGTTACTTGAACTATAGTTTGTATTCCATCTCGGATACCTTTTGATCAAAAAACTGATTGACCTATTCATATATAGATAAATAGATAAATCCCAAACTAATCCTTTCTAAATATTATCTGGCATTACACTAGCACTTCTGCTGATAGCAATAGCATGTAGAGTTGTTGAGTGATGTAATTTTCTTTCCTTTTTCTCCCCCACTTTTCTCATGTAATTAATTTTTTTTTTCTTTCAGGAAATGGACTGTTTAGACAGATGCCTAAAAATGCGCCTATGCATGTAATCAGGAGAAGATGGTGTACCTAAATACAAAGGGGAAAAAAAAAAAAGCATATGTTGGTTCTATTACTTTTCCAAAAAATTATTGTCCTAATTTATGCTTCCATCTAATTTGGTCTGGCAACCATGTGCATGTCAGACATTACATCATAAATACCTAAATTTCAAACCGTAGGAGTACTGTAGAAATATTGGTGCATCTCAGCCGTCCGATTTTAGATTGCCTTTTCATCAGATCCGTTGGTCTCCACTCTGGGCTTGATCTATGTTTTTCTATTACTCTGTCATGTGGTCTTTTTGTAGTACCATTCTGATTGAATTTATTTCATTAGCGTTTTCCACCTGCTGCATAAAAGAGAGTACGCTGGAGTTTATAAAAGAAAATTAACTCTGCACGCAGGGCGTCACATGTTATGGGCCCACTCCTCTTGCTTTTCATAGTGGGAGTGGATCATGTGAACAAAAAGAAGAACGACAAGAAGGGATGCAATGGTGTACGTGCTCCAGTTCTATTTGTATTTTATTGCTTCCCTTCATCTAGAGTGTTCCGAAAAGTGGAAGAGAAAATTTCTGCTTTTTTTCGTCTCCCCCCCCCCCCCTCTCTCTCTCTCTGCTTGATCTCTTATTCTTGCATCTTTCAAACCCTAGCTAAGTTTTCTTCAATTTGAACGGTGGTTTGGATTAAGCACTATGGTCCCTGCTTGAAGGTCCTGCAACAGCTTATGGGCGCAAAGAAAGTTAGTGTCATGCGGAGGTCTTTTGTTCGTGTTCTTTCCCACTCTCTTCGTGCCTCATCTCCATTCAATGCCGTGCTTCCAAGCTCGCGGAGTAGAATTTGCTCGACTTGGTGTCTTTTTTTCTTTCGTTTTGATTTATATTCTCCTAGACTTGATGCTTGACGATGGAAGAAGGGAGTTTCGTTTTTGGATTTGGTGCTTTCTTTCTCCCTTGGGAGCACCTCTCTCCTCTGTTTCAGGTACCTTCCTTTAGTTTCGCTTTATTTGTGTGTTGGTGTGAGTTCTGATTTTGTTTTCTTCTTTTTCTTTTTTAGGGTTTGTATTCTCCTCTCTCCTATTACATTCTTGGTGGTGCCACCTCTGCCACTGACAGAAGGGGAGAAAACTTGCTAAATATTATAATTTGGTGATATTCTCAGTTCTTTTTATTTTTTATTTTTTCCTTTTAGGGGGTATTGTAGCATTATCAGTTCAGCAACGTGCATCTTCAAGATATTTATGGTTATAACAATAAATACCAGATCTGATTGGGCTCTTTATGGGTCGTATTTGGTTGTAATTTAGTAATATTTGTCTGGAACTCATATTGGTATGAAATCAGGGGTGATATTTCTGAATTAATAGATAAATTTATCACCGTAAATATCAAATCTGATTGTTGCTGGAGATTAAGTATGTAATGAGTTATTTGGTTTCTAATTTTCTGATTGCTGGAGATTAAGAATGATACGTTAGTTGGGATAAAGTTTTTTTTTAATGTCTGGAGAAATCATGCTATATGTCATGATTACATAGTTATTATGCCCCTGAACCTCTATTTGATATACACAAACAAATAATTCACACAAAGAATTGATGTACTTGTCTTTGTAGGCTCCCTAGCGCTTTACATTATGTATGGCAAAACACAACAAAAATATTCCAATGGGCTACTTTTAAGTTTTTCATAATTGATTTCGCCAAATATCTGTATTTACTTTCCAGTTTTAGTATGCTTGAAACTTTTTATTTTTTTTCCTTCTTCTCTGATAGCAAGTGTTACTATGTCCTGCTGTTCATTTTCTTTGCTTTTCTTATTAGTTACAGTGGATCCATAGAGTATATAAGATAATTGAGAGTAGCGAGAGTTTCGAAGCTGAGCTGAGACAATAACAAGGTAATTGATCTCCTTCTGTTCTGCCATGCTTGCTTCTATATCAAAATTATTAGCTAATTTGCATGTTGTTTTTTTATCAGCGCGGACCAGCAAAATTTTAATTTTGTATTTCTCTATTGGGGCTTTTGACATGTTCCAATAATATCCAGTGTGGATGTATTCAGCTATGTAGATTAGTGGTTTATTGCCTCTGCATATGACCTTCGATTAAAGGAACACTAAATTGCTGAGAGAAATTATACAGTTCTTATGATAACATTGTTTCTATGGCTAAACTTCAGAACATTGTTTCACGAATTGTTTAATTTTCTTTTGGCAGAGTGACATGAAGAGCAAGAGGGTGGGCAAGGCATGAAGAGCTTACTAGGCACCATCGCATGGCAGACCTATTGCCTCCAAGAAGCAGCTCCTCCTCTTGCTTTTGGGGCTCAGCATGTTTGAAGGAATGACTGGTAATGGACACAGGTATAATATGCTAACAATTGGAAAATTTTATTATGTCTCCGGTGAACCACAAATGTAATGATACCTCACCTTTCCGCTGAACTTTGTTACTGATTGTTGTTTATTGAGTAGAAACCTAAATGAACTACTTGCATTTGCTTATGCTTTTGATAAAAATTATTTGTAGGAACATGCCTGGAATAAATACTCAATTGGTTGCAATATAAACATGATTTAGCCTCAATAAACAATCTATTCTATTGAGCTCTGACAAAACTGATCATAAATGATAGATACAATTAGTTAGGCAAAAAAAATATATGGTTCTGTTGTTGAATTTTTTTTTTTTGGTTAGATGGTGTAGTGGTATTAGTAAGGGCAAAATGACAATATTGCGTGATATGAAGGACAATATGATAGTTCATTTTGTCATTATATTTCTTCATTTATGTAACTCTTTTATCTTACTTTTTGTTAAGTCAAGCAATTCTAAACTACAAGAGGCATATTTATTATAAAATCTGTGTTGTGTTGAACTGATTATTCCAAACAAGATGAGAATAGATATGGCTGAATGGAGGAGAGCCTGTAGATGAGTTACAGAGCTGAATAACAATCTTTTAATTGGATGATCTTTACAAATGAATATTCTATTCTGTTGCACTGGTCCCACTATCCAGACCCTACCTCGCGCAGTCGAGTCCCATCAAATGCCAAGTGGACTGCTCCCGACTGGATGGGTGTTACCAGATGAAGCGGCGGCTTTGATGATTTGCCTCAGTCCATACAAAATTTTGCCTCCATATTTAAACAAAAGATCACACAACCCGAATGGAGGTGGTAGAGTAGACATGCGACTGAGCATTATTTTCATTTTCAAGAGCTTTGAATATTCTTATAATCCTTTTTTTTTCGCAATACCACTCCGTTCTTCTGATTCCTTTTTCTGTTGATTTCTTTATAGGTCTGGATATTTTTCCTGACAGAACAAAATTACTCCAGTTAAATAGGTAGGTTTATTAAAATTTTCATCTTCTCTTTATTAGATTTTTATTGTTCTTCCTTGATGCCTTAATTTATTACTACTATTTTCTTTTTTTATCTTCAGTTTCTTATCAGTAGTCTCAGTCTGAGGAAAGATTTTGGAAAGTAAGATGCTACTATGATCAGGTCCTCATTCAACATATTTATTGATTTCAGTTTTGAAATGCAAATTTATTGATTCATGGTTAATTAAATATGTATTATAGCTCTATACCACCACCAGCACTGGAAGTGCCGAATTTAAATGATTTTTTTTAACGATAATTTTGTGAAATCGTCAGATTTACTTACAATTGCTTAGAACCTCAGACTTCATTCAATTGGTGATTAAAGATGTGTTCCATTACATATTTGTTCTTCTTTTTAACCATTTTATCAGTTATCAATAATCTCATTAATTTCTTCTCAATTTCAGGTGCATAGTGGATGAATTGGGTCAGTATTGTACAGAAAATATGCTGCAAATTTCAGGTTTTTTTTTTCTCCTTATTTTGTTATTTTGAGTTATTCATGTTAAGAAGCTTTCATTCTTATTTGCAATTTGGGATTGTTATATTTTAAACATGTGTTAGGAACATGATCCATGCATCTATTTTCCAATTCTTGCTCCCTTATGTAAAAACTGATTCTGATGTGAATTTGTTATTATTAGGTTTTGTAATTGCTTACAGTTCATGCAGGAAATAAAAGGAAACATCATCGATTTACAACATATAATCGTTGTACGAACACATTGAGCTTCTTGCACATGCTACAAATAACTTCCTGAGGTAATGAAACAATGTCAGTTGTTTTGACTATATTTAGTCTCAGGTTTATTAAACATGAAGTTGATTTAGAAGTGGGATTATTGGGGTGATGTTAAGTCAGAATATAGTTTATTGACTTTCTTAGTGAATGTAGGGAGGTGGAGGACAAAATATTGAATGATTGGCAAACTGATTGGTTTACATTTCTTTGTACGTATAATATATTGATTATTCTGACATTAAAATAGATAAAAGGGAAAAAAAATTGCAGCTTCCTGGAGGTAACCATAAATTTTCAAATATTTGCAGCTGAGAATTTCAATGCAATGCAATTTCATTTGCATTTTACACAATTGATGCATGATCTGTCATCCACTTCCGTGCTAATATTTTTCTTACCGATTTTATGTTGCTTCGGAGTCCTTCAGAGAGGTGAGATTCCCTTGACGTTCATGGGTATTTTAGGATATGAAATTGTGAAGCTTCTTGACTGTTTTAGTTTTTTCAAACTGCATTGACAGATTGCCATTAACTTATTTATGTCATCTTATTCAGTGCACAATTCCTTCAGGATTTTAATGTTGATCTGTAGGAATATATAAAAGAGTTTATAAATTGAGGCTCTAGCTTACATCAATCTGCCCTTAGTGTAGGTAGAGCTTGGGGTCAATTTGGTCTTTTGATGCTATTAGGGAATTCATAAACCTTAGTCATTAGCTTTGGAAAAAAAATTAGGGTTCAGTGAACTACAGGTTGGGGTCAATAACTTATTTCTTTTTCTTTATCTTAGGAATAACTTATTACTATTTTGGAAGCATAAATATTCGTTTATTAATGGATTGTTAGTTATGGCAATCTTATTTTTATGTTTTATTCAGGCGGTCATATTTTAAAATTGATATTGCCCAATATACGTTGCAAAATCCAGTGTTTTATACCTCTTTTTTTTTATCTTGCAAACGAGTTCAGGCCCTTGCAATTTTGGCACATAATTAAATTCATTGCATTTGTTGTTGGGTGTGCTGAGTTTTCAATATAGAGATCCAGTATGTGAAAGTGGAATGACTATTTTAATAGAGCTCTGGAAAGAAGTGTTGGAAGGGTTAATCGTGATTTACCTGTTTAGTTTTTTTTTTATGCTAAGAGGCCATAAGCATCCATTAATTATAGAATTTTAGTTTACAAAAATCAAGTTACATACCCTCAGATATTAATTTTTTTTCTAATTCCTTTCTGCAGTTTAGAGCTCAAGCTTATCGGTACAAAAAAAATTTAGGTAATTTTTATATAGCTTTTAAGAGCTCATAGTACAATGTGCAAAGCTGGTATACAAAGTTAGGATTGGATTTTGTTTCAGTAAATTTGATTGTATCACAGAGTTGTTTAGGACTTGAATGTGCTCATTTTATCCCATTTTATGAATTGGAAACTATAGTTTGGTTTGTAATAATTATGCATAGATAATAGTGGTGGTACTGGATCCAAGAGGTAGGATGCCAGTACCAGAATTTTAGAACTTAGTAGATACGTTTGTGAATTGTAGATTGGGGCCTCTTTTAATAGAAGTGGCCGAGTCAATAATACAATCATCTTACATCGGTCTTACATCGCGCGGAGCACGATGCAACAGCTAGTTATCAAGTAATTTTAATGATTGGAGCAATTTGCGGACAAAATTTGGAGCTCTCTATCAACACAGCTAGACAAATATCTTGTTGGTTCTAGTGGGCCAACATTTCACCCAATGATCACATATCACTATTCACTGTTCATAATGCATTTCATGCTTTATTTGTTTTTTTTTTTAATCTCCTTTCGAAACCAAAAACTTTCTGAGGATAAGATTAGAGTCATGAGTCGATTAATTATCCTGGGTAGTGGATAGTGGCTATGCCACCATCTAATCAAAATAGTGATACCACCTCTGATCTAATCAAAGTGTCAATTTTAGGTAATACTTTTCTGCAGAATTTATTCTGGCAGTTGAATCCTTGGCGATATTTTGTGGTATCTGCCAAGGAACTCTCTCGTTGATAATTACACTGTAGCACTCAAATCTAATGTAATTTATGTATAGAATAATTGTTTATTTTTTCTAATCATGAATATTCAAAATGTCCTTGCATGATAATTAATCTCAGCACATCTAATAACAAGGAAAAATCAGATTCCTGGTAAATAGGCAGTTAACAGCAACAAGTAATAGTAAAAATCTAATCTCTCTGTACAATATAAGTGTAATTATTAAGCATACGTACAACCTAATAATAGAGCATGTACAATGCTAACCAAGCAAAAGGAACAACTCCTAACCAGCCATCAAATTTACAAAACCAAATCACCTATAGTAAGTATCATCTGATAGAAATCAATAAAACTCAACCCCACCTCTAGCTAGGTCTCTCTAAGGATACCCTCCTTTCCACCCTCCATAGGAGTTATCCCGGCGGTTATTCCTGAACGCACAACACCCGACTGAGTACACAATCACGATGAAGACGAGGAAGATGATGTTGAGCACGGCGACCTTCTTCCAGTCAGATTTGAGGTTGGCGACCACACCGGCCTTGCACGACTGGCAGTTGTAGCAGAGTGTCGAGTTGTTGTTGTCCCATGTATTGCAGTCAGGATTGCTGTATTCAGTTCCGTTTTTGGTCCACTGAGTCGGGCTCACATACGTAAAGTTGCATTCTGTCGGCGGCTTGCAGCATCCGGACTGTGTTTAGAAATTGAAACAGGATGATGTTAGAAACAAAGTAGAAATTATGGTTTTCATCACTAATGGTACAAGATATACAGTGTTCAATTTTTTTATAAATTGTTGGGTTGAAGAAGATTGGTGTGGTGAATGAAAGAGAACCTTGTGCTGGTTTAAGTTTTACCAGATTTAAATAGAAAGTCAATTAACAGTTTTTGTCACAATAGATTTAGTTTAATACAAAAGTTGAATCTAGATTGTAGACATTACAATAATTTATTAGGCCTTCAGGTATGCTGTGAATAAGAAAACTGGAATTGTATTATGAATTTAAGGCATGATTAATTGATTGACAATATCTGACCAGGACAATTAACTAGGACCATATCGAATCGATTAATAAATTATTTAAAACAGTATCTAGCCATTTAACACACATAATATCAGAAACAGTGGTATTGATAATTGATGTAAAAATTAGACAAGATAACTAAAGTAGATAAAAGAATCAAGAAATGATGTGAGTACCTGAATTGGAGAGAGATAGTCTGTGTAGAACTGCTGGTAGGACTCAGTCTTCTCCTCCAAACTCTTGCAAACCTTGGAATCAACCAAACAGCTTCTGAGTTTATTCCAATTCTTGGTGCTATTGACTCTGTTCTGCAACCAGTTGGAGTAATCGCCGAGTCGGTACTCCTTGTACCCCCTGCCCGACACGGCCTCACCGGCTCCTTTGTTGGTGACGACGAAGGCGAAGATGGTGAAGCAGAAGAGAACAAGGATCAAGACGAACATGACGAAGAGGTAGACCCAGAGGAGCCAGGTGACGCGGCAGCAGGCGCCGATGAGACCGGCGAGAGAGACGAGCAGGAGGAAGACGCCGATGGCGATCAAGGGGTCCTGCAGGAACTTCTCGCACTCCGTGGCTTTGGTGGCGTGCGTCTTCAGCCAGATGCCGCCAGCGAGGATGGGGATGGAGAGGAGGAAGGTCAGGAAGTTGAGAATCCCCACCAGGTTGTTGCTCAGACGAAACGCCATTGTTGGTTCTTGTTGTTGGGTTTGAGAAGAGGATAGGAGAAGAGAAAGATGCGTGAAGAAATTGAGTGGAGATGGGTTTTGGTTTTGGTTTTGGTTTTGGTTTTGGTTTTGGTTTGTTTGATGAATGATGATCAAAGATGAGGTTCTTTCTTATAAGGATAGAAGATAGATGCTTAGATAGAAAGGCGCGTGTGAGTTGATATTTTTTCCTAATATATTTTTTTTTTACTCGGTTGGTATTTGTGGATTTGAAAATTTGATAAAGTTGTGTGTGTTTTTAGTAAAAAGAATTGGGAAAGTTCTTCGGCTTTTCCTTGATGTCCTTTTTATATAAACTTTCTTTCTTTTTAGTATCGCGAGTATTGACTATTGAATAAGGAGTGTCGCTTTCCTATTTTAATTGTTTTCTTATTTTTCTTTTTGGGTTTGAATATTAGGATTTAGGAAGGGGTTGATTGGGATTTGGAACTGGCGAGAGCCTCCACGCGCATAGACCCAGCAGTACTGCGCCTTCTCAGCAGACGCCTCTCGCTCGGACTCTACAAAGTGGCTAGATTTATTGTGGCACACACCGAATTTCTATATGTGTAGCGAATGGATGTGGTTAAATTAGAATGTATAAACTACAAAAGATGTGTTTAGCTTTGCAACACAACAAATATCTTTGTGAATGTTATGTGACTGACTCGTTACATTCTATGACAATGGACTTGACTCACTCAAATGTATTAGATCTGAATATAATTATTTCTTTATATTTTGATGGAGTGTAAGATCATTTCCTTATTTTATTTTCCCATTTCTTTATTTGTTTGTAAAGTAGCATTGACTGATTGCCGCGTGTTATGTCAAGACCCAGACAAAGGTTACGTACAAAAAATTGTTAGACTCTCGTATAAAATGGATTATTATTTTACTTCCTTATTTTTCAGATGTGGTGTAAGTGTAACATTTTTTGAAAAGTATATTGACATGGCAACCACACGCGTCCTCTCGGAAAGATATTGAGATTTTGGATAGTTTTGAAAAATTTCCAAACTGAAGAAAGCGTCAATGATTTGTGTCCATTGGTAAGTAAGTGGTAATGGTCGGTTATCTTTGATTGAATCATACAACTCTTAGATTGCCAAGTCATTATTATTATCATTATTTTAATTACTTTTGGTAGTGTATTAATATATTTATAATTATTTTCGATATTTTGTATTGGACTATTTTTTCAGTTGAACTTGACTCCGATCAATCACAATCATCTATAACTTAAAAAAGGTCTGAATTCTGATCACATTTAAAAAATTAATCTAGTACAAATTTTGCTTAATTAATTTTGCATTAGATGGTATAGAATGTGCTCTTCGAACGATGAAGCAAGACTAATTTTATGGAAATAACAACTGAGTTATTCTGATTAATAACATAATTTATGACGCACCTGATGCGTTGTTTATCTGTCACTAGCATACACGCCCACCCAATGTGTGGGCAAATAATACAATATGACAAATAATATTTGATCATTCATGCTCTATCATTTTAATAGAGAGAATCATACTCAACATGACAATAAGTTTTGCAAAAATAATAATAATAATAAAAGATTAAAAAATAAAATTGAACATATGATATATATTTATGTTGGTCGAAAAGGTTAACCTTGCATTGAAATGTTTTAGACTGACCTGCCAGAGCCCAGTTTATTTATCAAATATAATTGTGTCACGTGCATATCACTTTGACTCTTAGGATAAAAGCCACGGCTGTGGAATGAAAGCCATGGTCGAGAGAATAAAAGCCGCGGTGAAAGACACTTTAATTTTTTTTTTTTGTTTTACAAACTCATGTACTGCTCAGGTTGTTGAAAAGAATGCTTGTTTATACTTCATAGCATACGACACACCAAATTTTTCCATGTACATAGAGATTCCCATAATTCCAACCGTCTTCCTTTCTAAAAATGCAGCATAGAAGTATATAATTCAATAGTAATAGGAGAGAAAAATGACAAAGAAAATAACACTTGGTAAAAATGAAGGTTAAGGACAATATATGAGAAGTATTAAACTTATTAATCATTGCTTAAAAGCTAGCATAAATTACATGACACCTGCTTTTTTAATTTGGGAAAGAAGTGGATAAAATACCCACCACTTTTCAATTAGACACAAATAAATCGCTATTACGTCCTATTACAATAGATCATTCAACATTATTCGACCTAACATAGTCCCATCCTTTTCAAAAGCTGGACTGCACTGGTACCAAGAATTTGGCGATACCAATGCACTGGACTGCACTGGTAGAAGATCCAGCGAGTTGGGATCCCTCAGCAGACAAACCGAAAGCCTCCATCTTCATATATTATCTTCAATATTTTATTTTCTATTTAGAAACCAAAATGAAATATCAAGGCTAACAGCTGATTAAATCACAAAAGCAAGAACAATGTTAAACTATTCCAAATCTAACAAGTTTTGAACAGTTTGCACCAAACAAAGTACAAATATCAATCAGTTCTAAATAAGTGTATCTAATCTTTATTGAAATCAAACACATATTGCCACAGACAAACCCTTTAAAAGGCAAGCTTCAGCAATTCACCAACAATCTTCTGGTCTACACCAGTTTTTAATATTCATTAGATGTTTAATTTTGCGACATTTTATAAAACTATTTGCAAAAATCCAAAAAAAAATGACATAAATATCTCACTAAAATAGCATATAAGGTCTAAACTTGTCATTCAGAGAAATGAATGTATCTGACCACTCCATTGGTTTTGACCTATTGCTAAAAGAAAATTTCTTCATTACCGGTGAGAGTGAATACTTTGACCAAATAAGAAAATAGAAAATAAGATAACCACCCTACTCTTACTTGTTCTCCCAGTTTTACTTCCTTTATGTCACATTTCCAGAGCCAAACATGGTGTTTATAACTAGAAGGTATAAAAACTTCTCAGGATGAAATAAAAAGTTCAATAATTGACTGAACTGTCTAGTAACTTACCAGTCCATGATTCTGCTATTGCTTCAGAATCCAATATTACCTTGTTGTTGCATGAAAATTGTGTTAGAGTTATGTCCTACAAGTCAATAATTTAATGACTTAATTATTAGTTTATGTTTTGGATGATATTTTATCATCTGTTCCTAGGTTTATTATTGACAGATCATTCAGGTTGAGGATCTGAATTGTAGATCTCTGTGGATCATTCTTTAGAATGACAATAATAAATCTAAACGGTCCATAATCTTGATAATTAACAAGGAACATTATTTATCATATAAGATTAGTATGCGAGTTAAGTGATGATTAAGTTCTACAAATCATAGGTAAAGAGTTACCAACTTAATTGCATATGTGTATGTTATGGAACATAGTACAGGACTTGACCCAATGAAATAAACATATGGATTGTGTTACGTGTCATTGTTTATTTCATTATGATTTTGGTTCTAAGTTTGAGATGATTATCTTTTCCACATGAGGATAGGTTCAATAAATATCGTCTACCGCTGATTCCCGATAAGGGCTGCTATACGGACTTTATTTATGTTCTCTTGAATTGTGCGGGGAAAAGCTAATCATCAAGAAAACCGTATGTCCCTCATTAATTCACTTAGTGAGTGACGATATCTGTTTGGGCCCCTTGATGGAGATAGATTGTTTGCATGCAACTTTATACAATTCTCTAGATCAAGAAACGTATAATCTGCAAGAATGACACATTCCTATCTTGGATTATACGATGATATCGTGTGACATAAGAATCAAAATAGAGAAACATATTTATTCTCTTATGCAGGATTTAAATACTGTAGCAGTACACTATTTATGCGAATTGGGAATCATAACGTGTTGCTAGATACCGCTTATGATTATTGGAATTAAATAACGATTTAATTCCATGTCCAACTTAGCATAAATCCTCAAAGGGTCACACAAATAGGACTTTAACCATACAGTGCATTATTTATTTATTCGCAACAGTGCGTATTGCGAAAATATGATAGTTTGATTAATTAATTGTATAGCGTTGTGGACCGTTATAATTAATTAAGTCAAAGGGATCATATAGAAATAAATTAATGCATTTACTAATCCCAAATTAATTATTAATGAGTTAATAATTAATTATGTTCAACTCATTTAAATTAATTGAGCTATTGGGTCTTTATTTAATTAGTTAAATAAAAGTCCAATTTGAGGTTAGTTGAAAGAGCAATTAAAAGGTTTGAATTAATGAGCTTTTAACACACTTGGTGTAGCCCACAAAAGCCTCCAATGGGGCCGGCCATGTGAGGGCAATATTGTCCACAATTTGTTGTGGTAGGTAGGTGTAGAGAGCACTATATGAAGGGGTCAAGTTTTGGGGAAACCCTAGCCTCCATTCCTTTTTCTCTCCCACCTTTCCTCTTTGGCCGAAATTCACCAAGGGAAGAAAAATTTTCAGATTTTTCTCCATGCTCTCTCTTCTCTTCTCTCCTTTCTAGCTCATGGGTTGAGCACTCCTCTCCACAAATTAATATAGTTAATTGCTAAATGAGAGAGGAAACCTAGAGGGATTAGCTTGTATCTTCCTCTTGCTAGCATAAGAGTTGAAGATTATGGTTAACCTCTTTGGTGGACTCGAGGCCGATCAACCGACGAAGGAGGAGGCGCATGGAGGCTCGCCACCAACTCCTATGCCATGGATCGAGCCGTCCAATTGCGATATTGGATGAGGTATCGATTTCTCCCAATTCTCTTGTGTCAAATGAGCTTTAGCACTAGATCCTTTCTTGCTCTTTGTTTAATTGGATTAATTAAGTGTAATTAGTCTAAAATTAAAATTGAGCTGTTTCCTAACAGTGGTATCAGAGCCCATGGTCGTACTTAAGCTATTTTGACACTTAATTAAGAGAAATTAGCTAATAAACGGATTAGTAGAGATGATGCGTTTGTTTGCTGTCTGGAAATGGCATTTTCTGTGTTGTTTCGCATTTTTCGCTATGATATTTTCTTTGGAAGTTTTTTCCATCTACATAAAAGTTGTATATCTTTGGATTGTAATTCTTTTGGCGTTAGAGTCACATTTTTCTGAAATTGTATGGATTTATTGTGAATAAAACGGCGAGGGTGCGCAGAACCAGTTTCTGCTCGCACTGTCCTGTTTGAATGGCTTGAAAGATTTATATTTTGAATATAAGTACCAGTTTTCTATGGCTAGAATCAAAGAGGACTTGAAACTCTTTCTGAGCATGTATAGATTGTTGCATGACTCGGATTAATTTGTGGGTTTTCAAGTATGAAAAAGAAGATCTTGTCAGATCCAGTTTATTGAGCAAATCGATTGTTCTAATAAACTGTACCAACTGAGAACTCCTTTAAAAAATATGTTTAAATGGAGTTGTTCTATTTTGAGTTACGATTCCAAGAAAATTAATTTCATAATTTTTTCGTGGAAGTTTGGAACTTCAACTGGGTTAAAACATTTCGATCGACAGTCTGTTCCAGTACAGAATGTGTTGATTGTTTAGTATGTAACTCGAATTTTTTGAACTGAACTTGGTTGTTTTCTTTTCATGGATGGATAGCCTATAGTCTAAACTAGTTTCTCTATGTATATTGTATATATAAAAACTGGATAGAAGGTGGTCTAACAGACCAAATGGTTGAGATGATAAGCTGAAAATCTCATAACGGTGTTTCGTGCACTTGTAAGAGATTTGTCTTTTTTGATTCTCCCAGATGGTTTAAGATCTCTTCTTGAAATTTTTACTGGTAATCACAATTATGATAAGGAGATTAAGTAATTTATTTCATAATTTTTGGAGACATAAAACTATAGATTTTGTTGGATTCCATTAGTTACGTTTTTTGATAAATTACTGTTTTTCTAATTATTCAAACTAGTTGAAAACAATTAGAATACTCCTTGTTTGATCTCCTTTCAGTTATGGGATGTTGAAAGAACTTTCTAAATGAATTTAAACAAGTTTTGTTGTTTAAAATTGAGAATTTGTACACGGAATTTGCTTATGGCAAACAATATGCAAAGATGCTTGAAAATCGTTAATTGGAAACAAAGTGCTTGTATGTGCTAACTTTGTTTTGTAGGTGGAAAGTGGGTTTAGTATGGCTCATGACTCAATGCCTTGTGGTTGTATTTGAATGCATGTGTGAATGTTTGTAATGCGGCCTTTGGTGCCATTAATTAATTAATTTGTTGATTAATTTTTTATGTAACTTGTGAGGCTTGCATGCCCCTAAGGTTAGGATGAGAATATGATATTTTCACATGTATTTTGTACCTTTATTTTATATAGGATTTAGATCCTTATAGAATTTAGTGGGAGGGACAAGGATTAGAATAGTTTTGCTCCATGGACGATGCGGCGAAACTAATGCAAGCGGGAGCCATACAAACCCACAACTATGAGATGCTTATATGTGATTGCTTGTGATTGCTATGAATTGTCATAGGCTAGGTATGGGTGTATGCTTACACGACCACCAAACAAGTGTCATATGATTGATAGTCCCAACTAAAACTCGATTAAGTTAAATCGCCCTCCTTCTCTCTATCCCCTTCACGCCGATTGTCACTCATGGCGCGGTCCGCCCAAGCGGACGTCATGGTTGCCAATTCGGTAGTCGGGGTGCAAATAGCTAAGATTTGCAAGGAGCAAATAGTGAGAGGTTACTTTTCGATGGACCCAACTATAGTTTGGACATCGGGGCGAAGTTTGTAAATATACTTAGATATTCACAAACCAAGAATCATATGGAACGATATGATTGGTTGGAGAACCTACCTTGTCTAATTAAGTAGGGTGACGTGTCATAGCAGGCTCTACTTGATGAAAACCGGGATCTTGGAAAACCAACTACATTTGGGACATTAAATAAATGTAGTGGGAGTTTTATTTGTTATAAATAAAACAATTGCATAAACTAAATGACCGTAAATTGATTTTGTTATAGATGTTAAAATTGTTAATTTTGTTGCGATCAATCTTTGAAAATGAACAAACTCGTTTCTAAAAGTATTTACTTAAAGAAGTAATACCGATTCCTAAGACACGATCTTAGTGAAAAGAAATTTGAGTATGTCAATTCCCAAAACTTTCCTCAAACTACCCGAACGTAGCAACGCGATGATTGATTGACTTTTGGCGAAAAGTTATTCAATAAAGCGTATGGCTAATATCCTCATTTGAAATTTCTAGACCTTTGAATTAGAGAATTCATATGGACTAGATTTAACTCATGCGCTCTCATCCACTTACTCAAGAAAGTGTTCTTGGAGAAAGTAGATATTAACTCCATCATTTATGATCGAGTATAAAGAGTATGAGTTGACAAAGAGATTCTTCTTTTTATAAAAGGATACATGAACGTTTCATTGGCTTACAAATCGAAAGATTTAAGTAGCTAATTGATAACTAGAGATATTAATCTCCGATATCAAGGATTATTGATATTGTCATACGATCTCTTTCTAGTATTAAAGGATATGACGTTACCTTTTACGCACACTTGTTGGTGAAAAAGGTAATTGGTTAAGTATTCAAGAAATACTTCACCAAGGTATGAGTTGAAATTTCGAGACTCTCATTTATGACCATACGTCACATGAGATGTTTCATTTGCCGTTTATGGGAGGCATTTGAAAGGTTGTCCGAAATACCATGATTGTGACGATTAGAAATATTCTAATCTTAAAGTGTATTTGTCGTTCAAATTATCTCACTATCTCTAATTTACACTAGTAACTTGATACTAGTTCATATGCTCGCATTTGACGAAATGTGTTAGCAATGAAGAATAAGAGAATGTTCGAGAGATGTAAAGTAAACTCCGTATAGGCAATGACTTGTTCGTCTAAGTCATTACCATTGAATACGTAGAGTTATCTTTATTAAGAGTTTGTTTAGGAATTGAAGGTTGCATACCTTAATCCTAACTTCTCAAAACATCTCCACTTCATATTCGATGAAATGGATGATTATGTTTAATAAAAGACAAGTTCTTTTATTTTGGATTTGTTTATATGATTTCATGCATCTTGATTGAATTTGCTTGAAATAGATAAGCAAGTTTTGAATGACAAATAGGATGCGTAAGACTTGACATAAAGTATTTGACTTTCATATAACCGCTTAGTCACATACATAAACGAGAATCGCATTTCGAGAGTCTACGTGACGTAGAGCTCGTAATTCAATTCGATCTCAAATCGATTGATATGCGAATCATGTTTGTTAAATGACATAAGCGCCTTTAACCTATGAAGGTTTAAGGACAAGTGAATTAATTAGGACTTATACATATCGATGTATAAAGACCTATAAGTACTTGTGCAATGAAAGGTTGTTGATACTTTACTACTTAACCAACGATCATTGTAGATATTAACATATCTATTTGATAAGGTATAAGTATGAACCTTTTGACTAGTTCAAAGGAGTTCAAGAGTGAAGTTTAAAAGACCGTTCAAGAAAAATGGAAGTCTTACAATTAATCGTGGTAAATAAGCAGTTAAGTCATATGATTTGAAATATTATCTAAAGAGTATGAAAGTAGTTTCACAACTCGCTCCATGAGGAATAATATGTCCAAGAATGGAGGCATCGAACAATATTTAGTATAGTTCGATCGGTAATAAATCAAATTGACTTATTCGACTCGTATTAGGGAATTATGTTTGAGGACAATATTGTTTACACTGGATAATGTTCCATCGAGGTCTATTGAAGAAGATATCTTAGGAGATTTTGATCTCTAAGTATAATACTTCTCGAGATTTGGTGTTGAGAAGCTTATTTCAAGTATTGTTGACTTGTAAGCTTAAACCAAATAAGACACTATATATTTGTAGGATGCTTTATATTAAAAGGCACTACTTTCACGAATATGATAAGAAAAAGTAGTTGTTGCTAATCATAATGTAGTCTTGATGAATTGAAATTCTCAAGAAGAAGTAGTGGGAGTAAAGTGAGCATTAAAATAGTTTATGCGTCGCTACAAGAAGTACTTTTATAGGAAACTTGTCACTCCATACATGGTACTTAGTGGGAGTTGAGCGGAACTTCATTCACAAGTTGTTTTGAAAGAAGTTTAATAGTACGCTCCTTCCAATGAGGACTTAACCATCTCACGAGTTGATGATGATTCGAGAAACTCATTGAATATATGAGGAGTCAAGAACTCGTTCGACAAATCATTGTGGAAGTAGTTCATGAACCTCAAGTACCAATCCTACAAAAAGATCAACGAGAGTTGATTGCCTAAGCCGTTTGGTGCATTGGCTTCACGACATTCTCAAACTTAGCATATGAGAATCCGTTGATGAACAAGAAAACGATGGAACGATCCGATTCCACATATATGGTTCGAATTTATATGATCTTTGAATAAAATCCATGTATAACAACAAGGTATAGACCTTGGTTGTTGTTCATGAAGGAGCAATCAATCAAGAACGTTTAGATCTTCGAAAGGAAAGATCGACATGGATAACAAATCAACTATGTACAAAGCGCGGCTTCTCGCTTGTAGCTATGTCTAAGTCGATGGCTAGTTGACTACGTACAAAGCACAATCTCTTGCTTGTGGCTATGTATAAGTCAATAAAGATCATTCTAGCAATAGTTGTATTTCATATATGTTGATATATGGAAAAACACATAAAACCGCCTTCTTCGTATGAATGAAGGAAGATGTTGTGCATTTGACACAAATCGAGGTTTTATTTAATGTATTGCTAAAAACATACGCATGCTTCAAGGATCCATTAATGGATTAAAGCAAGTGTTGTGGAGATTGGAATAAAAGTTTTGACAATGAAGTCAAGGAGTTGAACTTCGTCAAAAGTATCTTGTATATACAAGATATTCAGTGGAAGGATAATTGTATTACTTGTATTGTTCAAGATAACAATTCATTAAATTGGGAATAACATTAAGAAAATGAATATTGTCGAGATCTCTTTGGAGAATGCTTTCTCAAATGAGAACTTGGGCGAAATCACCTAATCCTAGGAAACAAAATCTATAAAGATAGATTATGATGGATGTTAGGTTTGAGCAAATATGCATATATTGACGAAGTGTTCTAGAAACACGAAAGTTACTCTCCAAGAAAGGATGTCTAACTGTACGTCACATGGCATGACTTGAGTGTTTTAACTCGGTCTAATGCAACTCAATTCAAGAAAGTGCATGAAATAGTTCAAGCATTCTTTCATTATGAGTTTCATTTCGTACGCCATATTTATGCATATGCCCCAATGTGTAGTATCCAAAGGATATGACAAACAGTTATCAAATGGATACAAGATAGACACATTTGGACGATAATCAAGGATATCCTCGAGTACCTTATGAGAAAGAGTGATATAATATTTTATCTCTTAAGATGAAAGAAATCTCGTGTAAGTTGTTACACTAATAAAAGTTTTTCAAAAGATTGATAAAATCACAATTGAGCTACATATTTTGCTTTAAGGTGGTGTTGTAAATTTAGAAAGTTTTCTAAATGGAATATTACAACCGTTTCCGTCACCAAAGCAAAATACATAGTAACTTGTGAAGCAATAAAAGAAGTTTATTTTGGATCGAGTTCTTAGTCGAGTTATTATGGTTCTATGCATCTCGAACCATAACTTACTCCTAAAGAACCCAATGTTACATTGGAGATTCAAATATGATCTATAACGATATCACTTGATATCATATGATGATGATCAAGAACATATATATAGTAGTATATATATATAGGGTCGAATAAATATGGATAGGTTCGCGAACACAGCGAACACTCTAGCATGACCTCTACCTTGAGCAGTATACGAGATGCAGTTATGCATCCATACGTGGTGGACGTATGAGTAACTAGCTTTAAGCGTCTTATTTATTTTGAGGTCCGAGACATGTATATATGTAGATATATGACATGGTTCTCAATTCTTCGTTGGCTAGAAGTCACTACTGATTGACTCTAGGCTAAGTGGGAGATTGTTAGAGTTATGTCCTAGAAGTCAATAATTTAATGACTTAATTATTAGTTTATGTTTTGGATGATATTTTATCATCTGTTCCTAGGTTTATTATTGACAGATCATTCAGGTTGAGGATCTGAATTGTAGATCTCTGTGGATCATTCTTTAGAATGACAATAATAAATCTAAACGGTCCATAATCTTGATAATTAACAAGGAACATTAATTATCATATAAGATTAGTATGCGAGTTAAGTGATGATTAAGTTCTACAAATCATAGGTAAAGAGTTACCAACTTAATTGCATATGTGTATGTTATGGAACATAGTACAGGACTTGACCCAATGAAATAAACATATGGATTGTGTTACGTGTCATTGTTTATTTCATTATGATTTTGGTTCTAAGTTTGAGATGATTATCTTTTCCACATTAGGATAGGTTCAATAAATATTGTCTACCGCTGATTCCCGATAAGGGCTGCTATACGGACTTTATTTATGTTCTCTTGAATTGTGCGGGGAAAAGCTAATCATCAAGAAAACCGTATGTCCCTCATTAATTCACTTAGTGAGTGACGATATCTGTTTGGGCCCCTTGATGGAGATAGATTGTTTGCATGCAACTTTATACAATTATCTCTAGATCAAGAAACGTATAATCTGCAAGAATGACACATTCCTATCTTGGATTATACGATGATATCGTGTGACATAAGAATCAAAATAGAGAAACATATTTATTCTCTTATGCAGGATTTAAATACTGTAGCAGTACACTATTTATGCGAATTGGGAATCATAACGTGTTGCTAGATACCGCTTATGATTATTGGAATTAAATAACGATTTAATTCCATGTCCAACTTAGCATAAATCCTCAAAGGGTCACACAAATAGAACTTTAACCATACAGTGCATTATTTATTTATTCGCAACAGTGCGTATTGCGAAAATATGATAGTTTGATTAATTAATTGTATAGCGTTGTGGACCGTTATAATTAATTAAGTCAAAGGGATCATATAGAAATAAATTAATGCATTTACTAATCCCAAATTAATTATTAATGAGTTAATAATTAATTATGTTCAACTCATTTAAATTAATTGAGCTATTGGGTCTTTATTTAATTAGTTAAATAAAAGTCCAATTTGAGGTTAGTTGAAAGAGCAATTAAAAGGTTTGAATTAATGAGCTTTTAACACACTTGGTGTAGCCCACAAAAGCCTCCAATGGGGCCGGCCATGTGAGGGCAATATTGTCCACAATTTGTTGTGGTAGGTAGGTGTAGAGAGCACTATATAAAGGGGTCAAGTTTTGGGGAAACCCTAGCCTCCACTCCTTTTTCTCTCCCACCTTTCCTCTTTGGCCGAAATTCACCAAGGGAAGAAAAATTTTCAGATTTTTCTCCATGCTCTCTCTTCTCTTCTCTCCTTTCTAGCTCATGGGTTGAGCACTCCTCTCCACAAATTAATATAGTTAATTGCTAAATGAGAGAGGAAACCTAGAGGGATTAGCTTGTATCTTACTCTTGCTAGCATAATAGTTGAAGATTATGGTTAACCTCCTTGGTGGACTCGAGGCCGATCAACCGACGAAGGAGGAGGCGCATGGAGGCTCGCTACCAACTCCTATGCCATGGATCGAGCCGTCCAATTGCGATATTGGATGAGGTATCGATTTCTCCCAATTCTCTTGTGTCAAATGAGCTTTAGCACTAGATCCTTTCTTGCTCTTTGTTTAATTGGATTAATTAAGTGTAATTAGTCTAAAATTAAAATTGAGCTGTTTCCTAACAAATTGAATTTTGCATTGACTTCGTCTGCCTAGGAATATCTATGAACTCAGTATGCCTTAGGGAAACCTAATATGGCTAACGTTAGATAAAAGTTCATTTCATTGTATATAAAAAAAATATATTAATTAAATACATACGCACTTTTTCTCCAAAAACCATGGGTCATGTAGTTGATACTTTAGGAAATTATCTTAAAGATTAAGCATTTCAGAGTACCGTTGAGGAATAGTATGAAGTGTCAACACTAAACAAAAGGGCAAAATAGTCAAACTTTCATAATATTAACCTTGCCAGTACCATAAAAATTTATGTTGTCACTTGCTAGTATCTGGTATTAGAAAACCTACCAGTCAATTGCTGAAGCCGGCTTGGTCTCAATAATATTAATATAGTACTTTTTGTTGTTATAAGCAACCATAATACTGTCCCCTGTGGTTAGGCACGAGAAGTTCCTAAGAGTGGTCTCCAGTCTTCATAGAAAAAATGACACGTATATATATTAATTCTAGATAAATTTTTGCAAATCACAACCAATATTTGATTATATTTTACATATATCTGAACAGCAACAAATATTTCCCATACATTTACATTAGAAGAACCTTTTTCTGTTCTATTCTTTTTGACCTGATAGTGAAGGTATTATTAAAATGTCAGGGGCAGGCAGGCCATTTGTTGTCAACTGTTAATTTAATCAGCTAGGTGCTTTTTCTTTTACAAATGACTCCCACAATAGTGGATGTAAGATGCTAACATGCCAAAATGCAAAATATCGGGCGACAATCGCAGTAGTACAGTATAGTTTACAACATAAACAAGCAGATCTACATAAGAAATATAGAAGCTTACATTGCTTTAGGGTTTGAGATATCAAGGAAATCTGATGTGTGAGGTTGGAGTTTAACATAAGTCCCCTTAGGTAAGGTTGCGTTCTTCAACTGGACAACATCTCCCTCTTGCAAGAGCATATTTTGCATCATCTGAAACAAAAACATTGAAATGAGATATACATAGCTTGTTCTATAAAATATATGTTTGTACATAGTACAGTCATCATCATTTTCTACTAAGCAAGCAAAATGTTCAATAAATGCCATATGCTAGTGTCATTCGTGTATTATTTGAAATACATGCTTACCCAGTAAGGCATATAAATTGTCCCTTCTTCTACCACAAACTCCAGAACACCACAGTGTGATATTCTGTTAGTTGCATCGTTGTGTAGCTCGAAGAGCATAGGGTATTGAATATGCAAAAAGGCTGCAAAATAAATCATCAGAAATTAAAATTGTTAGCTGTTGTACTAGTTTCTGTTTCAGTTGAGCCCTAATTCCACTTATTTGGATTCACAGTATTCAGAGTACATTTTGGTTCCAATTGATATAAAGGATCTTCAACCAGTAAGAGGAGATCAGGTAAATTGGCAATATTTTGTTAATGAAATAACTATTCTTATCGAGTAAATTAAGTAAAAATGATATTGGAACTTACCGAGACAATCAAGAGCAGATAGGGGCATTATAACTGTACACAAAATAAGAAAAGAAGAATATTCAGAATGAAAACTTCAATCAATGAACGCAATACCACATTGCAAAAATGTAAAAAACCATAACAAAAAAATAATAATAATCAAACATGCAAGCCACAGAGATATACTTTTATCACCAGCTTTCAGGTTTGGCTGCATATATTAAACAGAGTCGGTAATCAAATCAAAGGGAACACTTGGAATTTCAATAATCATAAATCAATAAAACTTAAGTTGTATATGCCAGACCAAACCTTATCGATAAAGGATGATGGATAGCAACGGTACGTCTGCTCAAAAGAATTTCCACCAAGAAATCGCCCGAAAAACTAAATATTTGAAAATGAAGTAAGTTTATATAGTGGCTGACATATATGCATAATATATGGTGAATCCAAAGATAAAAAGAAATGAATATAAAAAAGCCTAAATAACCTAACTACTATCCCAAAAGGATAAATGCATTGGGGCAATTTATTTATCCTAACGACAGCAAGGGGAAACATTGGGGCGGCTCTCAAAATTGTTCTACAAAGGATACTAATTCCCATTGTAGTCAAAATGTCTCAAATATGTTGATGCTCTGTATAATTAGATGGGAAAGGGGCTGCATTGCCTTCTCCCTGAGACCATACTAAACACAATTTACTGCTCTTTATTCTTCAACAAGTAACATGGAATAGCTCATATTCAAGAGCAATTACAGTGACAAATAACATACATAGACAAAAATGTTTGTCTTACCATTTTGACTTATGCCCAGAATTTATTTCACTGCAATAAGAAAAATTGCAATTAATTTAAACAAAATTGACGTTAATTGAAATCCCTAGATTGATTATGAACTGATATTTCACTGCAATTGATATCTTCTAGGTTGTAACATTTCAGAGAAGAGAGTTTGCGAATTGCGAAAGAGAGCGAGGTGTTCGTTTACTAAATTGCCCGACCAATAAAAAAGGAATCCAAAATATACATTATTATCTAGAAAATAGGTATCGGATTAGAAGTGAAAGAGATAAAAAAGGTGTACCGAGATGAAGAAGAGAGAAGAAGACGAAGGTCGTGTGGAAGCTAGGCAGGCAGCGAAAGGGAGGTAGAATCTGAAAATTTCGGAGAATATTGATCTTATTTATAGATGGGGAAGAGGGCTCGGTCGGACAACCTCTATGTATGGAGATATCATTACCTCAAATAAAAGGAGAGATCACCAGAAAAAAGAGGGAAGAGGGCTCAGTCGGACAAACTCTATGCGCCATGGCCGCCTCTGCTCACCAGCACCTTCAACCTTCGAGGTGAGAAGGTTGTAAGTTCGAGGGATAAGCATTGAGTGAAAGAGAGCACGATTTAGAGACGACGTTGATCTAGGTTTACCGGAGATTGCGAAGATTTGAGATGAAGTTTCCCTGAGACAGGTACCGTTCAAAGGAACAATGGAGAAAGAAAGGAAGCGTGGGGAGGGGGGCGGAAAGAGAGAATACACAGCACGAAGCTCTTAACTAATACTGTGCAAAATCGAAGCGAGACAGGGGGGGAAAAAGTAAAGAAATCATGGCAGATCACGGAGGAAAAAGGAAAGAAATCACGAGCGTAGCAGAGGAAAAATGGAAAAAATTAGTACCGTAGAAACCCTGCAGAGAAGCGGAGAAAAAAGCGAAAAAAAGTATAAGGCGTAGAATCGAACTCGCGTAGACGCGAAACCAAGAGTCATGCCGTCTAGCGCCCTGACTTGTTTGTGCGTAGGGTTGACTTCTTATTGGGTGCGTTTGGATAGGTGTGGGAAGAAGGGAAGAAGGGAAGAAGTATTGGGAAGTGTGTAACTTTGTGAAGAGTTTGGATTGTTTATAATTTTTTTTTTCTTCTTCCTTCTTCTTCTTCTTTCTTCCAACAATCCAAACACACCAATTAGAAATAGCGATCCACATCGTATATCTCTGTAATCAATGGTTAATAATGATGTTAACAATTGTGTTCAACTTCTTTTTATGAAAAATATTAACTTTACTAAGTAAGGGTGCTTTATAAGTAGTAGAGATTATTCGTCGGATTATGTAGTCAGAAAGCAATATTTTGTTCTACACTATTCGCTATTCGGCCAGCTCCCACCATGATCCTTATAGTGCTGGATTCTTTTCCAATTTCCATATTGTTTTTTTTTTTGAATTACAATTTCCATATTGTTATTATTGCTTCTGCTTTGCAACTGGAACACAACAGCTGGATTACATCATCTTTCTTTCTTCAAATCCGGTCAAATCAAAGTCAAATTGAGGCAAATTTGGCAGAAGATTTGTTTCCCTAGAATACGGATTATTTGAACTGGATCTCAACTCTAGTCTCAAGTTACAATTTTTTTTTTCTGAATGCATTTCCTGCATTTTATAATAAAGATAATTTATGACAACTTTTTTTTTTCTTTTACAAACTGGGTAGTGGCTACCTAGAGAAAAAGAAAACAACAAAGGTAGAACAGAGGCCTAGGCAAATTTATGACAAGGTAGAACAAGGTAGTGGCTACCTAAGAGTATTTAACGAACAAGGTAGATTCGCTGATAATCCACTGGTGCACAGCTAATTTATGACAACCTTGTCTCACTGATTGCAGGAAAATGGCTTCACACAAATCTTCTCTCTCTCTCTCAACATAAGCAATTAAGATCAAAATATCTTTGTAAATCGTCAAGTTTAGTAAAACTATTTGGATGCCCAAAATATTTTCTTTTTTTATATGTACTAGCACCCGACTGTGTCTTAATAAGAAAGAAAATTTGAGGCGATTTTGTTAGACGACAAATTTGGTATGGTGAGAAATGGTTGATTTGTTTTTCTCTTTTTTTTAGGGTGCGCACAAATTTAAAAAAGAATAAGAAAGATAACATGGTCTAAATGAAAGGTTTAAACTATAAAAAGTACTAAGGTTAACCATACCCCACAAACACAAACAAAAACAATTAAACCCCAAAAAAACTACAAAACTACCCAATAAAATCTCACCTTAAGAAAAGTTTACCGGTGACTGTTGAAAAGTCAGCACAAAACAAACTGTAATCTAAGAGGAACCTATATGTGTATAAGTATAACACACTACAAGATGCATTCAACTTCTTTTTATAAAGTTTTTGACTAATTTAGGGGTGTTGTTCTAAGAAAAATATATCTCATTTAACAAGACATATACATTCGAACTGCTGCTCTTTACTTTTTACTACTACTTTTAACATCTTTATTTCCTAACAGCTTGGTACAAGCAATATGCAATCTATTCATATAATTGATTTTACATTCTTGTAAAGCACAAATAAAGATACTCTTCTCACCAGTTAAGCTTTTGTAATCTCTATTTCACTAAATATGTCACTTCGCACAAATTTTGTAATCTCTATTTCACTAATTGAGCTTCTGCAATTGCATCTACAAAACAAAAAGTCAGAGAGTACAATTTCGGTCAGCACAATGCATGTATTCAAATATATCGTTTATTCCAAAAAAAAAAAACTTTTTGCAACAACAAAATTATAAAATAAAAGAAAATGAACAAACCTCCTAGTATTTCTATTTTTCTTCTTTATCTTACCGCACTACTGGTATGATTCTGTGTGTTATTGTAGGTGAAATATTGCCAAATAAGATGAAGAGAAAAAAAAAGAAAAAAAATCAAATGTCATACCAGTAAAGACATCCAACCTATCAGAAATGCTTGCATAAATGCTGACTTCTCTATTTTCCTTGTATAAACACATCATCCATGCTTGTAACATAACAAAATGTATATGAGATCCAGAGTTCCTAACCAAATTGGCCATGTAGGCTGATTTTTTTTTTTTTTGAGGGTCGGCCATTGGTCACAATTTTCCATTAATAAAAAATAAAATAAAAGTTTACATATCAATAAAAACTGAAAATAAATACCAGTATCAAAACGGGTACGTCACAACAAATAAACGGTATAAACTCTTAACAATGTCTATACCTAACACCGATGTAAACTCATCCAAATCCAATCTAGAACCTATCAAGTGCTTACAAGACTACGTTTGATGCAAAACCGCAAAACAATACCTCCGAAAAGCAAGTGAAAATGATGATCGATGCTTCTGGTCTCACCACATTTACTGACACTAAGGCTCAATCCAGATTTGGAGTAGAGTTCCACTATCCACTGTTGCGATAGCAACAGGGGCGGAGCCAGCACGGTGGCCCAAGAGGGCCAGGCCCACGCTGTTTTTTGCATATTAAAGGGAATATTATGATTGGGCTCCCCCTAGTTAATACAAAATTCAATAGTTTTCCTTCTACTTCTTGAGTAAATTTAGTAGCCTAGTAAAAATGAGATTCCATCTCTCTATACTTTCATGCATAATATAAAAAATGTCTTTTTTTCTATCAATTTTAATGTATTCAGTCACATATTGGTCGACCGAACAACTCCGAAGTTTGACCTCGGCCCCCCTCGCCACCGAATCCTGGCTTCGCCCCTGGATAGCAAAAAATAAAACCGGAACGACACCTTGAAGTACACCTACGACGACCGCCTCTTACAAAATTCCATGTGCTTACTTCACATGCTAGACATCCACAACGTCCATGCCGCACTCGGTTGTGCACTACATGGCCGTAGAGAACTTCTACCGTGCACCGTGTAATGGTCGCACCACACATCGGCTGCAAATCCATGACGATCGTGCCGCAAATCTCGACTGTGCTCCCCTGAAGGCCCTTCGACACCGCTGCTGCGCACTCTCGGAAGCCAAATCACGTCTCCACTGTGCATGGCCGACAATCGCACGACACCTGATGCGACAACAGAATCAACATATCTCACCGTCTTCTACTGGCTGTGTTTTCAGGAGAAGGGGAGGGAAGAAGTGAAAAGGGATTGGCGGGGAGGTCGACATCGCAATTCTGGTCGCTCACCCCTAAAAGCCGCACCGCACCTCGACTGCATAATCTCGACAACAAATCACTTCTCCACGATGTACGACTGAAAATTGCACGATGCGCTCGAACCGCCGAATCAACATATACAGCTTCAAAGATTCAACTTGAAAAAAATTCACACATTCGACTATGAAACTGAAAGTGATGGAAATTGAACTAACTAAAAAAACTGCAATTTCAAGGAAAGAGCTCTGGCTACCTTCCAGTTTTCGCTAAAAGAGGAGAAAAAGAGAGCCAGACTAGGTAAGAGCTTAGGCTTCGTTGCACCGATCTGGCTACAATCGAATCTATGGTTTTGATTTGGTCTCAACCAATCTGACCTCAATCTGTCGAGTGTCGAGCGAAGAGAAGCGGAGGATGGGCAAGGCGAGGCGAGCAGGGGAGGCGAGTTCTTCCGGCTGTCGAGATCGATTGGCAGTCATGGTCTCATGGAGTGAGAGAGAGAGATAGGTGGAGGAATTTTTTTTTTTTTTTTCAGTTTCATGGATGGAGAGGAAAAAGTACACAAACGGAGAGACAGACAGAATAGAAGAAGAAAACGGAAAAAAATAAAGGTAAAGGAGCGTCAGCGCTTTGATCTAATCCATTGGCAGTCATCTCCACACGAATCTTGAGGGTATCAGACAGACAGAAATTTCTGCCTACAAGAGCTGTTTAAAAAAGATGCAACTTAAGCTAATAAATTATTTCAGTGTGAGCTAAATATATTACCCGGATACTTCAAAAAACTATCCGTACTCCGTATCCGATGCGGATTCGCATGCGATTCGCGTGTGATACGCACTCGACGCTCCACGTGATGTATCCGATAATTTTAATATGTTTGACTACAAAATTCTGTCAGAATTCAGCTTAAAATACGCATGGATACGTGCTGGATACACTGGGATACGTTTTTGGATACGTGCTGTCGATTCTGGGTTTCATATATATATATATGCAATTTTCGATTTAAAAAAATTAATTGCACATGAATCTATGTACCAACTTCGAAGGCAGCAAACACCCATTAATGCTTGCGTGCAGCCGTACATCACTGCATCCCATATTTTTTTAAAGTGAGCGCCATGTGGCTCTCTCTAATTGGTTGAAATTTTGAACCACGGATTGCACATCCTAAGTATGATCTAGACCATGCATTGCCTTTAATCCAACTATTATAATTCAAGGCAAAAGTCTGTGGACTACAATGTTTGTACAAAGATCATAGTTTAAAAAACTTCATATATTACATATTTACATGTTTAAACTGAAATAAAGATTATAAAAAGGCAAATTAGATCGGATGCATTTTATTATTTTTTAATATTTTTAATTATTTTTATTATTTTATATATACTACCGTATCTTAATTTTTTAAAAAATTACGTATCCCCGTACCTGCACAGTATCGGATACGACACCCGCACCTGCATCCGCACCCGTGCAACATAGGAGCTAATCCATCAAAAAGAAACAAGCGCAGACGGCAGACACCATCACGTACGGTACGGAGTTACAGGCCTTTGATTGTGAAAAATCAAGCATAGGCAACTTTTCTCAAAAAAAAAAAAAAAAAAAAAAAAAAGCATAGGCAACTAAGCAAGACTTGCTCTGCTGCCCACATGGGCACATGGCCACATGTACTCGGCCCCGACAGGATCCGCGAATTAATTAATTGACCAAACTAATCAAAATATAAATCATTTTTCTAAGATTGGAGCATTAATTAGTTCTATCGTGGGCGTGGCCTATGTAAATGTAGTTATTCCATCTTTGCCTTGGCCAGTCAAATCATACATCTTCATACACAGCTAGTGCATATTAATTTTCCAGAATCCAGAGAAGACTCGAGAGAAAAAATGGCCATGGCGGCTGTGAATTTTGTACTGGTTAAGATTGAGGAAACAATATTGAAAGAGGGCGAGTTGTTGGGTGGGGTTGGGGTGGACGTGAACTGGTTAAAGAGAGAACTGAGACATATCCAGTGCTTCCTGTGCGATGCCGACTCCAAGTGCCGGAGAGGAGATGCAAGGGCTGTGAACTGGCTGAATGAGGTCCGCGACGTGGCATATCGCATCAACGATGCCATCGACATTTTCTTAGTGGAATCTAACCGCCAGAAAGATCTCTCCTTTAAGGAGAAACTCAAAAGGATGTGGCGCGAGCCCAAAGAGCTCCACAAGCTTGCAATAGAGCTTGGCAACTTAAAAAAGATGTTTGAGGGGATCATGGAAAGGAGAATCAACTATGGAATCGAACTGGCACAAGACATAATGGGGAGATCAGACACATACATGAACATGATGCCTTATCGAAGAACCACTTACCAAAATGTGGATGAAACTCAAGTCGTAGGTCTGGATGCTGACAGAAACAAAATTCTCGAACTATTGCGTGATGAAAAAATGCGTAGGCGAGCTGTCATAACGATCGTTGGTCCTGGTGGTATCGGAAAGACTACTCTTGCATGCATGGTATACAAAAGGCAAGTCTGTGTATATTTATTTTTCTTTGACTCTGTTTGGACGAGGTGTGGAAATAAGAAAAACACTCCTATATTTAATTTGAAATTATGAAATGAAGGTGTCCATTGTCTTTTAAAGTGGAGAAAAAAAAGATTGTGCTGACATCATCCTTGCACTGTAGAAAACATCTTTAGAATTGAAGTATTTATAGATTGAACTCTAAGCTTCCTAATTGATCTTCCACAGTCTTGTTAAGCTTCTGTACTTGTGCTACCACTGATTTGGCTATCTTGTTCCATTTAAAACTAAACAAACACTTGAGAGGAACAATTAGTATTGAAATAGTGTTGTTTTACAAATCGGCAAATCGAGTTAAAGACTTGTTTGATACAACAAATCCTACTACTTATAAATGTACACATAAAAAGATCGGAATAATTTCATTTGAGAGATGGAAATAATTGTTATATTAATTATATATGGACCATTGTTTGTGTGATCTAGATGTTAATTTCAAATAAAATGTTAGATCCTTTGTCATCAGGTGGTAATTAAACAATTTATTTGCAAGAGTTATATCGATTTTTTTAAATAATAAAATATAAAAATTTCTATTTTGCGTGGTTTGATAGTAATCATAAAAATTGAAGCTAAATTAATATACAAGTCCCGTAAAAATTGAAGTCCTGTCATATTCACCCGTCCAATCCATTTATTAACATTCATAAAACTTAGTAATATTTATATATATATTTGTTTGTTTTGTGTATCTAGCGCGATGAGAGATTTCGAATACCATATAATGCTACCCGTCTCTCAACAATTCAGTCAAAAAGATCTCCTGCTAAAGATGGTAACAAAGTTCGATTACAATGTTCCTGACATCACAGAAACGGATGAATTAATCTTGAAGCTAAGAGAGAAGTTGGGTAGATCGAAGTATCTGATTATTTTAGATGATGTGTGGAATGATGGTTTGTGTCATCTTCTATTAGAAGATATATTGCCCGATAGTAAAAACGGAAGTCGGGTGTTGATGACCAGTAGATCTATCTATGTTGCTATATCAGCTGATTGCAGAATGTCGCTTTACAAGCTTGACTTCTTAAATGATAAAGAAAGTCGTGATCTCCTCTTTAAAAAAACTTTCTTTTATCAAGAACTTGATGAAGAATACCCAAATGATCTCCTTGAAATAGCCGACGCACTATCCAAAAGATGTAAGGGTTTACCTTTGGCTTTGATAGTATTAGGTGGAATCCTTTCAACAAAAGATCATACCTACATTGCATGGGAAAGGGTGTTGCGAACAATGAATTGGCAGTTAGATGGCAGAGATTGTATGGATGTGCTAGCCATGAGTTATGACGATATGTCTTTTGATCTCAAGATATGCTTTTTATATCTTGCTTTTTTTCCTGAAGACTACAAAATTTCCTCGAAACGTCTAATCAAAATGTGGATAGCTGAGGGTTTCATTCCACATGGAGGGAAGAAATCTATGGAGGAAATAGCAGAGGATTACCTAGAGGAGCTCCTCCAAAGGTAATATATTTTTCCCCTTTCTCTTTTATGTCAACTACCTATCAAAAGTTATATATTTTTTCCCTTTCTCTTAATTTATTTATGTCAACTACCTATCATGTATAACTGTTGTCTTTAGTCCCATTAAATATTGAAATAAAGCGGAAGAAATTGATTTTTTTTTTAAAAATCTTGGTTTCAAATTTAAAACAACTTGTGAAATAAAATAATTATCTTTATCATAGAATGTGCAATGAAATCCACAAAGGTCTCATTCTTATCTTTCTGAAAGTTTCATATTTTTTCCGATTATAATATCAAATTCTTTCATAATTTATTAGTTTATTTTCCAAATTCCATAAGACAAAACTTTGATAAAATGGACGATAATTTTTCCGATTAATTATCTTTTATTTTTTTTGAGTCCTCAAATTGCATCATTGAACGTAGGAAGTTCATTATAAAACCATAGGCCTTGATCAGAATGATAATTTTTTAATATGGGATTTCATCTGATCATTTTATTTCAATAGAATTTTTTTTATCAAAATTGATGGATTTGATATCTTTTGGTCGGAATTTCGAGAAATTAATTCCAATTAAATTAAAATCCTACGTAAAAATCATCATTTTGATCAAAGCCATAGTTATTTATCGGCTATTTTTTATCAGAACGGTATGACCTATCTCAATTCAATCTCATGGTGTGTATTATATTGATCCGGAGTAGGAGACCGTGAATCAACTCTGTTTTATATCGATGATCAAACTCAATGTAACCTCATCTATGTCATGCACATATATGAAATCGGGAGGAAAACTAGAGAAATGAGCTCAATTATAGAGATAAGTAAGCTGGAGCAAGTACATTTTAGAAATAAGCTTTGTATTTCACATTTCTGGAAGGAAATAGAGGAAAAAACTATATTCAAAAGAAAGTACAGAGATAAAATGTTGTCCCAATCGAAGCAAGAGTATAATACTGTCATTTAAAAATTTATAATGAAATTATTTGTGTACCCTCTGTATTTTTTGATCCCTTGCTTTCCCTTCAAAATATAAAAAATATATGGTTTACAGCTCTATGAAATATGAAATTTATAAGAGCTAGTTACAAAATGTTTCGAATGATGTCAAATATAAGTATCAAAGTTAAATTTTAACCATGCAGAGTACCTTGATTTACTTCCATAATAATATAAGAATAAAGTATCCAAGTTTAATGCTAATTCAGAAATCACCTTGAATGACCTTCATGCTAATTCAATTACTTATTACTAGGGTCCTCTCCAAAGTGCACAAATGACATTAATGTAAGAATCGTTTTCCTCAATTACTTTTTACTAGATTACGGGACTCACTCGATAGTACTTGTCGGGAATTTTAATTTGAGTTTAATAATTAGTAAAGTTCAATTACTAAAATGCAACGTGCGGAGTTAATTTGTGATTTTAGTCTAATTTAATTAGTTTATTTCTTATAAATTTACTTTAAAAACATTTCGTTTGCATTCGTAAAAAGTAAAAGAAGGTAAATTTATGCATTTTAATTTTTTATGGGAATATTTGACTAATTTTAAATATACTAGCATATACGCCCATCCAAATGTATGGCCTTTTTTTTTTACAAAGGAACCAAACGCCCCCTAATTCTTTAATCTGATCTATGTAACAAGATATTTATGTAATATTCTTTTCCGTGCAATTCATGCCTATTTTTTTTCCCTACATTGAGGATAGAAAAGAGAAGATACAATAAAAACAACCTAGCTACTTTATCATAGATCATAATACCATGTTAGAAATTTTCATATCCTGTAGAAATTAAAATTTAAGTATTCCATATATATCCCATATATAAAGCACAAAACTAATACAAAGCATATTAATGCAATCTATAGCTCCATCCTATTAATTGCATCCCTACATATTAGTCAACCAGTTATCAATTAAGAGAATGAACGTTGCTATTGTTTTATTAACTTCTTCTTTATTTTTTTTAAAATAATTTCTTGAGCCATAAGCCGACCTGGCATTACCACATGAAGTCAAACACCTGTTCTTGGCCCTGAGCCAACCAATGTAACATTACAAAAGTGTAGTACATACTTGAATAAATTCTTCATTGTAATAAAAAGTGTAGTCCAATTGATTAATAGAATCCACGTAATTACATTGAGGAGGTGTGAGCAGGGGGTTAATGACAGAAAAAATAAAATGGGTACTAAGGAAAGGAGAGATGAAGCGTTGGTCAGGGAATGATGGAGATTAGAGATAAAAAAAAAAGAAAATGTTTTCCTAACTGTTTGGGATGATAGAATGATGAATCTTAAGATCATCCTTATTAGTCCCGAAATAATTTTAAAAGCAAATTCAAAAATAATTTCAAAAGCAACCTAATTGGAAAGTCATGTAATTGAGTTTCCTTCTGTGTGTACATCTCATTTTGCTTTTCATCGTATTTGGAAAAATTCAATAATTTCTCCACGGAATTCCATATATGAACTAAATCTAGCATAATTGTATTTAGTTGATATTTTGCTATCCTAAAACTTTCTAAGAAACTTACAACCTTATTAATTCATCATTTGATAAAAAACAAAACATTTAGGTCATTTAAAATTATTTTTTTTCTTTATGATTCTTCTTGTTTTCATATGTAAGGCAAATAAATGATCCTACTAGAAATATCAACATTTTTCTATAAGTTCATGGGCTGAGCTTTTTGTGTCATTAATTCCCCCCCCCCCCCCCCCCCCTTAGAAATATGGTTGAAGCATCAAGCCGATACTCTAACGGTTCAATCAGAGAATGTCGAGTGCCTGGTCTTCTTTACGACTTGGCAATGCATAAGGCTGAGCAGGAAAACTTCGTAACAATTTTGCCAAAATCCCAACACATCAACCATCCTGACAGGGCAGCCTATCGTGCCTCGCTTCAATCATGCAATTCTCAACTTTTTAAATACGTACGTCGAAATGCCCATTCTTTGTTATTCTTTTTACCAAAAGATTTACCCGAGTTCAATGAGTTTCGACTACTAAAAGTGCTAGAAATAATTGTGGATGTCGATATCCCCGGCGAAAGAAGTCTCATGGTTATGGGACTTGACAGGTTATTTCACCTAAAATATTTGGGGATTAGAGACTGGAGAGGAAGATTAACCATTCCTGTTCGTTCCTTGGGTAGTTTGAAGAATCTCGAGACCTTGGATTTACAAGTACTAGGTATAGGACTCACCATACCCCTGGGTTTATGGGCAGCTGATAAATTGTGGCATGCACAATATAATGATATCATCTTTGAAGCACTGCCACCCAATACAGAATTTACAAACCTGCAAACCCTTAAATGGGTCACTTTTGATGATAAGCCATGGTCGATAGATAATATTCCACGTTTGCCCAACCTGCGAAGTTTGGGGCTTTGGGGATATTCAAATTGGGACGTGGTTGTCCATCTACTTGAAACTCTGGTGTTGCTGATATCCCTGGAGATTAGAGGATCGCCTATCCCAAATGAGATTGTTTATCCTAAAATGCTTCCAAATTATGAAAATCTTCAAACCCTGAGCTTAGATGGCAAATGGTCCCCAGATGTCATCTTAGAGGCTAGCTCGTTCCCAGCACACCTCATCAAACTCACACTTTGGGGTTCAAATCTTTTGCAAGACCCTATGGAGGAGCTGGGAAAGCTGACATACCTCATGGTACTTAAACTACGAGGTAAATTGTATAGGGGAAAGCAAATGATATGTCAAGCAGGGTTTCCTGAACTCCGACGCCTGGTTCTTGATCTCATGGATGTTGAGGTTTTTAAGGTAGCCGAGGGGGTCATGCCCAACCTTAAATACCTCAAAAAAAATCGCACTACCAAGGTGGAGATGCCCCCTGAACTCAAGCACTTGACTGATGATTAGTTTTTATGTTTGACTTTGTCAAGTGATAAAATCTTTCAATTTAAGGGGGCAAACTAGCCATCCATAGCCTAAATTTAATGTATTTTTATCTCAGCTTAATGTATTTTATTATTTGTAAATTTATTCACTCAAAAAGAAACCATAGAGTCGTATCTCTGTGTTAAATTATTAGAGTTTGTGAAAGTCAAATAAGAAATGAACTCTTTCATCGATATTTTAATTTTCTAAATTTGCGAATTCAGTCCATGTCGTGAATTATTTGATTTGATACATCCGGAGCACTGCCACAAATGCAAAAGATGTTCCATAAAGCTGTTTTTAACTTTTATTTTACTTCCAATTACCTGTATTATTTGTTGGAGATGACAGATATCGGACACGATCTAAGCCAGTCGAATGGGCGAATGGCCCCCAGATTCAAACTTTAGTGGGCTGGAGACCTCTCTCTATAACAGCGTTAAATGATTGTGGGCTGATTTGGTATAGACGTATAGTAACCAATTTTTCCTCTGTTGATTGTGTTCATTGATGCAGATTTTTGATATCTAGAATTTGACATTTTCTTAATTTCTTGTTCAGTACCACTTGTATAATTGTTCTTTTAAAGATGTGCTGGCATCACCATTGCACAAGGAATCCTGCGATGTAACATTCAACAATTTCCGATCAATTACTTAGGATTACCCTTGTCGGTTAATAGACCGAAAAAATACATTGCCTTCCCTTAATTGAGGCCATGCAAGAAAGGCTACAAGGTTGGAAAGCGAAGTTTCTATCGCTGGCAGGGAGACTAATCTTGGTTAAATCGGTCCTCTCTGCATTGCCGTTGTATTTTATGCAGGTCTTCAAATTACCTAAATGACTTCATAAGAAAATGGACCAGATAAGGCGTAGCTTTCTTTGGAAGGGTAAAGAATCTTGTCTCGGTGGACAGTGTTTGGTAAACTGGGAGAATTGTTGTTTACCTAGAAAAAATGGTGGGTTGGGAATCCTACACTTACCAACGCAAAATGATGCTCTTCTTTTAAAATTGTTGTAGAAATTAAAATTAGAACCAATCAGTTTGGACGGATAGTGTACTTAGACTTTATGGTACAACAAATATTGTGGGACTGATACATTGTAATCTGACTTCCTATGGCCTCAAGGACATCCTTTGCCTTTAGGATTTCTTCAATTGCTCTATCAAACAAAATCTAGATAGTAATACCTTTCAATGGAGATGGACATCTGATAGTATATCCATGACTAAAAATGCTTATGAAAAGCTAAGAGACCCGGGAGTTAAATCTCTATATCAAAAGCGACTTTGGAAAATCAAGGCACCACCGAAGGTCAAATTCTTTATATGGCTTGCCCTTTTAAACAGGCTACTCACGCAGGAAAACCTAGAGAAAAGAGGGTGGCCCACAATTCAAGGGTGTGTTCTCTGTAATGGCTCGGCCAGAGAATCAACTACACACCTTTTTCTACACTGCTCTTTCTTGACCTCTGTTTGGCAAAGAGTAATAACAGTTGCTCCTCCATCTATTTCAATGGATGATATCTCCAAATTCTGGTTACAACATCACATAAAAGATTCCTGTTGGAAAGATTCAACTTGGGCAGCCACAATGTGGAATATTTGGAAAGCGAGAAATAGTCGTATCTTTGAAGGCAAGAATCAGACGGTTGTTCAGGTTGCTAGGAGAATTGTTCAGGATGTGGCGTTGTGGGAAGTTCATGTATAGTGTTGTAGATTTATTAGATCTTTTATTTTTTTCTCTACCGTGATGAAATTTATCAAACTTTGGTTTTTTGTATTTTGTTTTCTTATTAATAAAATTTCCGTAGGACTTTGGCAATCACCACCCTACCCTCAAAAAAAAAAAAAAAAGATGTGCTGGCATCACACTTATATAACTACTATTTAGCACTTCAAAATTAGTAATTCATATATCGACTTGGGGCATGCATGAAACTTGCATTATTTGACCAAACCCCTTGAGTGTCATTTTTAGCTTCTCCAAACAGTAAGTTGTTCATGAATGGAGCGTTTGAAGATGTTAAAGGAGGAATTGCCGCAACACCTAAACTGTGCCATAGTTGTCTAAAGAACGATCAAAGGAGGAAAAGAGGTGCAGCCATTTCGCAAGAGGTCATTGAATCAGCTAAACTAAATCAAATTTGAAGAATTTTAAATAAAAATTATCTGAACTACTCTTAAAATATGCTAACGACAATTTAAATGCTTAAAGGAAATTTATTGTTATTAGTATCTATAACTCTTACATTTATCAATCTGTAGTAATTTTTTTCTTTTTCTTTCTTTTTTTTTAAAAAAAACGACTCCACAGGTGTTACTCCTGCTTCATTGAGCAAAAACATATAGAAAGTACTTGAGGGTTAACCATACCCCACTTACAATAACAAAACAAACAAAAAATTTTAACACCAAAAAAACTACCCAATAAAATCTCACCTTAAGAAAGGTTTACCGGTGACTGTTGAAAAATCAGCACAAAACAAACTGTAATCTAAGAGGAACCTATATATGTGTACAACACACTACAAAGATTCATTCGACTTCTTTTTATAAAGTTTTTGTCTTTTTGACTAATTTAGGGGACTTGTTCTAAGAAAAATATATCTCATTTTTTCGAAATACTAATAAATATATAAAAATATTTAATAAGTACTTAGATGAATCAATATAATTTCTAGCATGTATAAAATATGTTGGGGAGTTCCACTACCATAATATTTGGCCACCACAAATGCCACAACTTCTATATTTTTTTAATATTTCAAAATTTTTAAATCAAACTTGTTTAATTTAACTTGCGATATATTTAATATAATTCTTTTTAAGATTTAGAGTTCATTTGATACTAATCAAAACTTCTAAAATGAATGGATTTTGTTAATCTTGACAGATTAATTATAATATGTCATATTTTGATGTGTCGATCAAATATTAAATGAACTTCAAATTGTACAAAAAATATATAGAAATGTACTGCTCGTTAAATGAACATCGTCAATCGTTTGTACTTAAACTAAAATTTTTAAATTTGAAATATCAATAAAATATAAAAAAAATTCGACATTTGTGGGACTAACTATTTCTGGTGGTGGAACTCTCGTCATAAAAAAAATATGTAATAAAGATTGAGATATTCAATATGACTTGTAGAGTCGGAATTGTTTAGCTCGCTTTTTGGTTCAATAATATTATGTTTAACAGACAATCTTTTAAGGCAAAATATCAAATAACACCACTGCTTATTAATAGTTTGGACTTGGATGGACGATTATCTTTAAAATTTTAACTTCGTAATTAACCAAAATTTTGTCGAGAACGTGGCCAGAGTACGTGGAATCACGTTGTGGGTTGGGCTGTGAATGAAATCTGTTTATCTATTTATCTAATCCGTATCGTATCGTATCGTATCGTATAAGACAGATATGGGTAAAATTTTATTTTCGTTAAGTTAACGGGTACAGGTATGGGTAAGAAATTTTTTCCGTTAATTTAACTAGTACGGGTGCGGGTAAAAACTTTTTTGTACCCGTTTTCATAACGGATAATTGTCACAATTAAAAAGATACAATTACATGATACATATGACATCTTATATTGCATGATTGGTAAAAAATATTGCTAGATTTTATTTAAAATTTATAATTCTTTCCATCCAGTGTACAAAAAAATAAAAAAATCTAAAATATTTGCCATCATTGTTGCACTTTATTAATATAATAATTGATATAGAGTGTACAAATTTTATTGCTATTATATCTATTTTTTATTGTTACCGTACCGTACGGGTAAGGTACAGGTAAAGTTATTTTCTAACGGGTACGGTAGGGTACGGGTAAAGAAAAATTTAACGGATGCGGGTATGAAAATACTTTCTACCGTACCGTACCCGTTAAAAAAATTTTAAATTTGAAATTTCAAAATTCAAAATTTGTATTCTGACGGCGGCTTGCAGCATCCGGACTGTGTTTAGAAATTGAAACGGGATGATCGATGTTAGAAACAAAGTAGAAATTATGGTTTTAATCACTAATGGTACAAGATATAGAGTGTTCAAATTTTATAAATTGTTGGGTTGAAGAAGATTGATATAAATGCTCCGTTTGGAAGGTGTGGAAATAAGAGGAATAAGAGAAGAGGTATTTGGAAGTGTGTAATTTTGTGAAGTGTTTGGATTATTTATAATAAATTTTGGAGTAGGAAGAAACTATTTTCTTATTTCTGCACCCATCCAAACGGAGCCATAGTGAATGAAAGTGAACGTTGTGCTAGTTTAAGTTTTACTAGATTTAAATAGAAAGTCAATTAACAGTCTTTTCGCATTAGATTTAGTTTAATACAAAAGTTGAATCTAGATTCTAGACATTACAATAATTTATTAGGCCTTGAGGGACTAAGAAAACTGGAATTTTGTTATGAATTAAGACATGATTAATTAATTGACGATATATGACCAGGACAATTAACTAGGACCATATCGAGACAATTAAGAAATTACTAGGTGGGGAAGCACAGCCGTGCCTTAGCAATTTTTGTATATTTCAATTTTAAGAGCTATTAATATTAAGTCATTAAGTCTTAATTGTGTACAACATGGCATATAAGTCCAAAGTCAAAAATACCATAATTTTCCTTTCACATGAGCTGGCTTCAGTATCCATGTACATTGAATTTTAAAAAAACATATAAGCAATCAAAGAGATCCAAATAGAGCTACCATACATTTGATTGATATTCATAAACCAAACCACAAAAAGCAAGGTAAAATTTTTAGTTTTTGAATAAATTGACAAGAAAAATACACATGTTTACTCTAGGTACTTAAGCAACTTTAGTTTCAAATCATTCTGAGGTGCAACTTTAGTTTTCTTTTTATACTATATCTTCTATTAGGCTCCGTTTGGATGCGTTGAGAATAAGGTAGGAAGAAGGAAGAAGGGAAGAAATTTATTGGGAATGGATAAATTTATTTGGAAGTGTGTAATTTTTGTGAAGAGTTTGGATGGTTGGAAATAAATTTATTGGTAAAAAGTGGTTATTCTTTATTCCTTATTCCGGAAAGAAGCCATCCAAACGGAGCCTTAGTATCAACGTATCGTCACTGTTGCCCTATTTGCCTTCGAATGAAACAAAAGTTGCTTCTGTAAGCCAAAATAGGAATTATAAAGAAGACTCTCACAATTCCAAAATCAACAATTCAAACTTTGGATACCCTACCCTAGAATTACAATTTACAAATTTTCAGCATAAATCAACATGGAAGCAGTATGACTCATCAAAGAAGTGCTGATATGTTACCAGGTCTATTCTGTTCATGTAACCTTAATTGCACAGGCAGGTTAAATTAAAGCCACATTCGACATCCTTAATTGAGGCATAATATAAAAAACTAATGATCGTTCTTACTCAAAAACACAATTACAAAAATTAGCTTGATTAATTTAAAACAGATGCCAATCGAAATTGTCCAGATAATTCAATTGTTGAAGTCAAGGCTTTGACCTGCGAGGGGATAAATGATCTGAACCTCTTTTTGTTTTTCTTTTCAAACGGGAAATCCGTCAAAAAGAGCCGGACAATTAGAAACTTAAATTTCATTAACAAAATTCGTATTATATCATTGAAATTGAAAAAGATATAATATGACACCTTGTCGACATTGAGATTTCAAAGTGATCCGATAGAGCCAAAATGTGCACAACACTTTAATGTGTAACGAATGGGTAAATCATGACCAACATTTCACCGATTCCACCTACAATTGATAATTCAACAAAAAAAAATTTACATCTTTAGTTGTGCTCTAGTGCTGTCTCACTAATTACCAGAAAGAGCAAGATTAAATTGGTTGTTTTTTATTATAAAAAAAGGAACTTAAAAAGAATATTAATGAGCACCCTAATTGTGAAAATAAAACATTGTCATTATTTTCCCTTCCAAAAATAAAAAGAGGAAAAAGGCCTGATTACATGTTTAAGTAATAGACTGTACAAAACGAAATGAATTGAATTTAAGAAACTGAAATTATCTTTAATTTTTTTTTTCAAAACGACCAGCATAAGCATACTTCTATGGTGTGTATCTAGTTTAGATGGACCATTTTCCATGTCAAAATAAAAAGTAAAAAGGAAGAGAAGTAACAAAAATAAGTTGTACCGATTTGTGCTGTGGTATGTGCCAAAAAAAGACCAACTAAATCCACTGATTCCAATTGACGCTACATCTTTGAAAGACTTTCTTGGAATGCCAATCTATAGGAAAGATAAAAAAAGAAAATAAAAATGTAATAGTGTTGAAATATGCAGAAATATTTGAATTTACACTCTCAGATTCATGTATGGGCCTTGTTGAGTAATTGTTAAATATTGTTTTCAAGATGACCAGCATAAGCATTGTTTAGAATTTAATTAGCCATTGTTTGGCACTATTTAGATGCTAGCTCCAGTATTACTACAGCTGGTTCAGTTACTGCTTCTAGACTTGTATGTGATTTCAATTTTATCAAAAATAAAGGCTGAGTATGGAAAAATAACATGAGCTGCATGTGAAGTAAAAATTAATTGATATTTAGGTTGTGTATTCTTGATGCAACCTGTTAATGCTTGAACCACAAAGTAGAAAACAATTATAAAATAGCAGTTAAACCAATATCACAGCCATTAATTCTGCAACCTCACATAGAAAGGTAAAATGAAGTACCTCTCAACTGAAAATGCTAACAAATTTGCAAGTCGTCTTTGATTTCCTGAATGCCTGAGTTTAGATAGTAACAACTACCCCCAAAGGTTTTTGTTCCACGCTGGCCTGCAAATAATACAGTCATTTTTAATATCTGATATATGCTAGCGATGCAATTGGATAATTTTGTATTAGAATTTTTTTCAATATAATTTGTCTATTTTACAGGTTTGGAGGAAGGTGTACTACATTGTTATTATTGTCTGTCTTTTAAAGTTTACAAAATATGCATTGTCGACAATTTGGTTCCTGCCATGATTGGTTCAATTGAGAACCTTCTTCTGTATTAGCATGCTCTTTCATAAATTTGTTTGATATTTGATAAGAGTCAGCAAGTGATGATTGTATTCTCCTCCCTGGCAAGTTAATCAGGATAAAAGAGAGGCTGAAAAATGACAAATCTAATTATAATTTGACAATACCTTTGTGTTTTCAACAGTGTGAATTTATGTTTGTAGTCTTAATTTAATTGGGCACTAAAGAGAACAATTTTAGGTTGAGCTGAATATTGATAAGGCTGCTTGCTTCTACTTTCATCGAATGGACAGGCTTAAACATAAACTTTTATGTTAAATGCTCATACCTTGGTATAAAAATGAGGAGGTGAGTAGGAATCAAAATACGTTTTACTACAGTCCCATTGGCCAACCATCACCCATGTAAATCTTCACTTATTTTAAAATTTTCAGAGAAAATCGTTAGAACAATATAAAAAATAATGCAATGCATTTCAAATAAAACATTTAATTTTTAAATGCACTTTGTATTAGCCATTTTTAAATGCTAGAAAACTGAATTATGTTCACCACTGGATGAAACACGCATTCAAACGGCGTGTGTCATCTGTGATGATGGGATCCTCTTAGATGTTATGATTTTGTATCCTTGGATTATATGATCACTTAAAATTTTAAAAAAGCAACTGACCTTCAGAGTTTATTTCACTGCTAATGGAACAGAAGGTTAAAAACTCTACCACTTTGACCCATTTTCATCAGAAAATCAGGCTTTCTAACATAACCACAACAACCATGAGTTAGGATATGGAGGAAACAAAGAAGAAAATGAGGGGTATGGATTGAGGTGGGATTGGTGGAGGAATAAAAGCTATACTTCATATGATGTTGCATACAATATTTTTGGAGCAATAGAAGTTAAATTAAAATAAAAGTTATTTGATATATCACATTGTAAATAAAGAGTTATTTGACAACCTAAAAAATAAGGATCCATATGCATGAGAAGATTCAACAATGTCCATAAAATGATTCCAATTTCAGAGTAAATCAAGACTACATAATCTGTTTAGGCAGGGACTTAAAAGCCGGCGAGCTGTATGGAATCATAATCTTCAAAAATAAAAAAGGGAAACTATCAATACATCATTTATATCATACAATTTCTGTAGCCAACAAAAAATATTTGCTTATGTGGGAACTGGGAAGACAACAGCTGGTCTTTATTTATTTTTTTATTTCTTCTTTTAGTTCATGTACTTTTAGTTATTGAGAAAGATTAAATTTTGAGATTATTCATAGAATGCATCAGTTATAAACATATTGCTCTCTGATTATGTAATAGAAAAGTAAAAAATCATGTTATAAAATAACATAAAAATAAAATTATCATAATATTTGAAATGTTATTTTACCTTTCAATACCCCATGATGCAAAAATCTGTGTTACAGCAGCAATTTCTCAATACTGAGTAGCAACCACCCCAGCTGAGGAAATTTCATATAAGATTCATTGATAAATCTGTCATGCCAAAATGAATTATGAAACATGTATGTCAATAAGCAGCAAGGTTTTAATATTATTGTATTTCTCTAAAACATTTTGCATCGACAATGAAAATAGCTAGGGATTATACTACCTTTGATTATCAGCTATTGGAAATTGGAAAAGTTCTTACTAATCACACCAGCAATTTGGTGCGAAGGTCGACCTGTGCGTTCAAAACTCTATGATATCTACTCTACATCAAAGGAATTTTACGACAAAATAATCAGGCGACATGGCTACTAACAAAATTGGCCGAAAAGATTAAAACATTATCATAAAGAGGACCAGTACAAACAATACCTGATTCTTAACATGAATTGAACCAATTGAATTCCCTCAATCAATTCTTACTTCCTCTCTTTCTCTCCAATTCCAATTCCAATTCCAATTCCATGCTGTGCCCATCTATTCGCCTCCCTTATTCCATCAATTCCATTATTCCAAGCTTCCGCGGCCTCTTGCTCTGTCGACTGTCATCCTCTCCTCTCCTCGGTCTCTTTCACGGTTTCACCCAGATAGCAACGATCTGTGTTCGAAATTTCGGATCTGCACTGAGTATAAATTCGATGGCGTTTCCTCGTTCGACCTGACGTGGTCCTGGCCTCCTGGGGACAGGAAGCTCCCTCGCCCCCCAGTAGCTTCTTCCTACTTAAGTTCCCATAATCACCAAGGAGAAAATCAGCTTCATTATTGTAATTCGATTAAAGATCTTCCAATTTGCAAGTGCAATTGCAACGAAATGAATTCCAAATTCGATTAAGCATCTTCCAATTTGCAAATGCTAGGTAATGAATTCCAAATTCAAAGCATAGATTGCAGTATGAGCATGGTTGTTAACTCTGTTTCAAAATTTTAAATTAAATATTTATTTTCTAAGATGCTTTAGCGACAAAACCAGTCAAGCAATCTGGAAGCGAACCCAGTTAACCAAAATTCAGAAGTAAATTTATTTTCAGTTAGAAGGGGAGTTAGTGACCTACTCTTGCAAAATTTGACTTGTCAGGGAATGCAAACTATTTTAAGAATTTGTTGGAGATATTGAGTCCAAATTTGAATTTGAACGATTTAATTTTATGAAGGTCAAATTTTAATGATTTAATTTTACACAGGGTATCCTTAATATATATGGAAATTTACAAGATATATCTTATGTACCAGAATATCAAGTAATTTGGTGGTTTGCGTGCAGGCAAGCATACTAGATGATGTGCTGTACCAGCATGTCTGTATAGTGACATAGTACCTCAGTTTGTGAAAGTCCATTGTCAAGTTACTAAAAGTTTCTTAAAATGTAGGTTTCATATTGATGAGATGTCATCAGCACATGTTTATGTGAGATTGAACAAAGGCCAAACAATGGATGACATGAGCGAGGGTTTGCTTGAAGATTGTGCTCAGCTTGTCAAAACTAATTCTATTCAAGGTTAGATCATTGTAATCTGATCTGCTTTCCTGTGTTAATGTTCATATTGGAAACACACAACTTGAAGCTTACAACTACTTTATGTTTCATATGCTGTGTCAATCTTCCTTAACTGTTACAACCTGATCGAATTGGACAGAAAGCACCAGTTTACCACTTTGTTTGGGGTTGAGGTATTTGTTCTCATCCCCAACCTTAAAATTCAGTTTTAGTTTTTGTTTAAAAGAAAGTCATATCGCAAACCGTGTAATTTGAAGATTGAGGATGCTAATTTTGAAATCGGTTAAGGATGTATACTTTAAAATTCAGTACAATTGTTTTTTTTTTTTAAGATAAATTAGAGGTCTAAGCCATCCAACTTATTTTTAAGTTAAATGTTTATGAAAGACCCCCCAGCCGGGTTTCGAACCTGCGATCTTTCACTTAAGGAGTCAAGGTGAATTGCTCTTTGCCACTAGACTAAGAGCTGATTCTTAATTTAATAAAATTGTTATCAAGACAATTCAGTGATCAAATTGTATACTTCTATCACATTTATTTATCCAGCTTTAGAGCCGCAAAGTATAACAATGCACGTGACTCGTGACCCATCTGTCATGGAACGGGTTGATGATCCAGCTCAAAATCTAAACCCGTCAACCCCACTAGGCCACTACTGGTCAACACTCCAGGTTCAAATTTAACCCAACTATGCCAGGACAAGTCGGTTATCATTTTGAACTTATGCCACAGATGTACCTTTCGATAGTGTAATCTAAAATTCATAACTTATTATTTTATTGGTCTAGACTCTAGATTATGGACAGAAACAATGAAGAAAGAAGTGAAAGCCATGATGCCAAATCTAATTTAACTTTCGTGCACTATGACTGTTTTGGTTGGTGTTTTTACAAATTATCAAATCTAATTTAACCAACCCAATCTATATATTGAAATCTCGTAGCAAACAAAATTTTTCGAATTTTTTAAGGCTTGCCATTTTTTGCTATAAATACACTAATTTGTAAGGCAAAAATGACAAGTTTTAAAAATTTCGAAAAAATAGTAAAAAAGTTTTAAAAATTGTAAAATTTTGTTTGCTATGAAATTTCAATATATAGATTAGATTGATTAATTTAGATTTATCAATTTGCAAAATCATTGATAAAACGATTGTGGTGCACGGAACGTTCTATACATCATGGTTCACAATAGATTTACTCTCTTTTCAATATATATATAGAGAGAGAGATTGGATAATTAGATTAACGATTTTCTAAAATTTCAAAAAAATACTTAAAAAAAAGGAAAAATAAAAATTTCGAAAAAATGTGAACTTTGCTCTGCATAGAGATTTCAATAGAGAGATTGTATTGGACGGTTTAGATCGATTATTTTTAACAAAATTTAGCAGTTTTGAGTCTAACTCACATACCCTTTGGTGAGTAGCGACTTTCCATAGCAAAACTCTATATATATATATATATATATATAGAGAAAGTTTAATATGCACCATAGTGCATAGGGCATTCCGTACACCACGGGTTTTTTCGGGAATATTTTTGTAAATTGACAAATCTAATTTAACCAATTTAATCTACATATTGAAATCTCATACCAAACCAAAATTTAAAATTTTTGAGATTTTATTACTATTTTTTTTTTGAATTTTTTAAAACATGTCATTTTTGGAATGTTGTACTATTTACAATTTTTCAAAATTGGCATGTTTTAAAAAATTTGAAAAAAATAGTACTAAAATCTCAAAAATTGTAAAATTTGGTTTTCTATGAGATTTCAATATGTAGATTAGATTGGTTAAATTAAATTTTTCAATTTACAAAAATACCCTCGAAAAAGTCCGCGGTGCACGGAGTGCCCTATGCACTGTAGTGCATATTAAACTTTCTATATATATATAGAGAGAGAGAGAGAGATTGGCTAAAGTATACTCCAGCATACGGATCAAACCCGTATGCTAGAGTCGTTTCTGAAAATCTAAAATTCAAACAGTCGATCCAAACCGTTCAAGTTGTTCTCCATGTAAAAATATCCTTCCAGATCAAATTTTATATTTTTTCGAATTTTTTTGCTATATATTATCCTATTTTCAAATTGAAGGGCCAGAAATACTCCTTTACAACTCTTTTACAATGTTTTTTTAAAATAGCATAATATATAGTAAAAAAATTCGAAAAAATATAAATTTTAGTTTCCTAGGAGATTTCAATATGGAGAACAATTTGAAAGTTTCAGATCGACTGTATGCATTTTAGATTGTGAGAAACGACTCCAGCATACGGGCTATCTATATGCTGGAGTATACTTTAGCCAATCTCTCTCTCTCTCTCTCTCTCTCTATATATATATAGAGATTTCAATAGGGAGATCATGTTTGACAGTTTCGATCGGTCATTTTGAACCAAATTTAGGAGTTTTGATCGCGACTCACGAAGGACTTTTTGTGATGCATCTCACCGTAGCTAGAGAGAGAGAGAGAGAGAGAGAAACCATATGGTGCATATATACTAATGTACGGAAATTTCAGTGCATACTGATCCAAACTGTCCAATATGATCTCTTTATTATAATCTCCATACTGACCAAATTTTATATTTTTTTTGAAATTTTTAAGTATTTTTTTCAAATTTTAGAAAATTGCTAATCTAATTTTTTTTAACCGTTCAAAAATAGCAGTTTTTAAAAATCCGAAAAAATACTTAAAATATCGAAAAAATTAAAATTTGGTAGGCAAGGAGATTTCAATGGGAAGATCATATTGGACGGTTTGGATCGGTCATTTTGAAACAGATCCAAGAGTTTGGATCAATATGTACCGAAACTTCCGTACATTAGTATGTGTTGGAATTGTGTTCTAAAAGTTATCTTATAGTGATTACTTTTATATGTTATATTTATGAATTGGATGTTATCACATTTTGTTCCATGAGTTTATATTCGTATTTAGAAGTATATCTCTAAAATGTTCACAGGTCTTGGATATTAGCAGGAACACTAATATGCCATACAAGACTGTCGTCTTGATTAAAAGTACGTTGTAATTCTGTAAACATTGATAAAGGATTATCATTTAATAACACGAGTATATAAAAAGTTTCATATATTGAACAAACCTAATTGATAAAAATATTATATGGATTGTGTTTGTGTCATTAATATTTTTATCGTGTCATTAATTCTAAGATTGATATGATATATTTTCACATAAGAAATATGCAACGTGATTATTACTTAAAGCCATTTGAAGCTTGTGGTGATTAAAGTAATAGTTTTTTGTATATAACTTGTGTAGGAGGGAAATATATATGTCTATAGCTAATTGTCACTCATGAATTGAGGAATGATGTTATAAAGGGCCTCTTGGTAAAGTAAGATTATAAATGGATCCAATATAACTGAAGTGCAGTTATAGTTATATAATCATACTTATTGGAGACCAAGAAAAGATTATAATACGAAGATGACACAGCTCTACTTTGTATAATAATCATAATATCATATGGCAAGGAATAGACACAAGTAATGTTAATAACATTACTAGAAGGGTCGTGTTTCGTAAAAGGATTTGCTAACCATATATATTATTTGGGTAGCTGTAATGTATGCTAGAGTACCGCTTACAGTTTACGGAATAAAATATTTTTATTCCATTGCCAACATAATATGGATCCTCAATATAGGTCACACCAACTGAATGGGAAACTAGAAATATATTTTCTATGTACAAGGTTTCATGTTGTATGAAACAAAGTGTACAAATAAAAAATTATATCACATGACGTGATTAACTAGCAAGGAATAAATTTATTGACATGTGAATATTATGAGTATAATATGTGTTTCACATACTATAATAATAAACGAATATTATTATAGAGTGCATAAATTTATTTAAAGCCCAAGCCCAATTATTTTAACAAATGAAGAGAGAAAGAAGGTTTTAAATTCGGGTCAGAATTTGAGTCAACTTTAAACTGAAAAATAGTATAGCAAATGATAATCAAATTGGACAAGTGATATATGAAAATTGTAGCCCTGGAAGTGTAGAATCCAATGGTTCAAGTTGCATGTCGTTTGGAGTTTCCTACAGAGAGTTTTCAATATTTTTGTGCTACAACGTCAGAAATTAAAGTTATGTTTTAATTTCTGATTAGTGACTTTAAATGCTATACGAATTTGAAAGGTTTATTCTGATGTTTTAAAGGTAAAACATATCAGAATTTGAGAACACAAGTAAGTCTTCATGTGTTGAAGCTTTGACTTTCTTTTCCTCAAAATATTTGTTAAAATATTCTATCGATTAAACAATCGATCAAGACACGGGTGGCAGAGCTAGGTGTTGATGGGGAGTTCGCTAGCATAGATTCAACTGTCATTCTTGTTTCGGATTCAAGGTGAACCGAAGAGGAATAAAGCTTCATTAGAGACCATAGGTATGGCTCAACAATCCTTCTTATAGGAATATATGTGATTGTGATGCAAATATAATATAGGAAAGTTAGCGATAATAAGAACGATCTTAGATGCTAATGGTTAATAAAAATTTTAAAATTACCCGATTCGCATCATGAAATCCTTCAGTATGCACCATAGATTTCCTCTCAATATATATATATATATATATATAATAAATCTATTGTGAGCCATGATGCATAGAGGGCTCCATGCACCATGACCGTTTGATCGGTGATTTTGCAAATTGACAAATCTAAATTAACCAATCCAATTTATATATTAAATCTCATAGAAAACAAAATTTTACAATCTTTGAAATTTTTTTACTATTTTTTTCGAATTTTTTAAAACTTGTCATTTTTTGCTACAAATTACACTAATTTGTAACAAAAAATGAGAAGTTCTAAAAAGTTCGAAAAAATAATAAAACTTTTTTTGCTATGAGATTTCAATATATAGATTGGGTTGGTTAAATTAGATTTAATAATTCGTGAAACCACAGATCAAAACGGTCATGGTGTACGAAAGCTTATATGAATCATGGTTCATAATAGATTACTCTATATATTAGTATGCATTGTATGCATACTAATATATCTTGAAGCATATCCAACGCAATCCAACGCTCTGAATTTGTATGTATTGAAACTCCAATACATTAGTATGCACAATAGGTTTTCTATATATATAGAAGAATGACTTTACTAGTATTTATATGTAAATTGACTGTGTAGGCTAGATTTTTAGGTTGTTTTTTTTTTTTTGAGGAAAAGATTTTTAGGTTGTTGGATCTCTTCAAGATCCGCACGATGATGAGATCATGCGGATTGAATTAAGGCACTGAAGGCAACATTTTTTTCGAGTTTTCCGTTTTCTTCTGTTTAATTCCTCTCCGTCTCTCTTATAGTTCGTTTCCTTATGATGATTCTCTCCTTCGAAATCACATCCGTCTAGCAATTCGATTCCGCCTCCGCCTCCTCTTCTCGCGGTTGTCTCCACGATATGACTCCTCAAAATCGCTCTCCACGCTACTAACCCTAGAGCTTTTTCCCTGCTGGGAGAGACATCTCGAAACCCTAGAAAACCCTAGGTCGTTGTTCGTGACAGATTGGCCTCACTTTTCTCTACAGCCCGTTCGCTTCATCGCTGCACAATTCCTTTCGGGGCCGTTTGGATGTTGTAGGAATTTAGGAAATTTGCAATTCCTAGGCATAAATTTATTGAGAAGTGTGTAACTTTGTGAAGAGTTTGGATTGTTTATAATAAATTTGGCATATAAAATGTCCGGAATTTGCAATTCCGGCGCCATCTAAACAGCCCCTTCATTCTTCCGTCTTTATGATCTGGTAACCATCTTTCCCTTTAATTCCTGGAACCTAATCTGCTTAATTCTTCAATTTTGATTTAATCTTGGTAAGTTACTTTTAATGTGGGAATATTTCTCTTTCTCGTCAATTTTCTAATTAAAGTTGTTACTTGCGATTTCTCAATTGTGAATAAGTGAAATTTTGTACATGAATCTTAATTAAAGTTGATTTAGTTTAAATTCTCATATTGTGGTGCTTTGCTATCAAACAGTACAGTCACTGGTACTACAATGCTTGGGGCACAGCGATTCTAGTGGGTTTGTCGTTTAGAAAATGCTTGTAGAAATGACATCTTTGCAGCTGGTGTCCTACAGGAAGCAAGTGAATGATTGATTATAAAGCTGTGATAAGCTTGACCCTTCACAAGGCATAGGAGGACGGACAAGTGAAAAGTGATTTTATGATTACTGTGAAATATTGTGGGAGTAGAGAGGGGCTTACATTGTGAATATGCTTATTGGGTTTGGATAGTTATTAAGGGTGCAGAGCATGTCAATTTTCTAAATTAATGTAAACAATTTGGAATCTGGTATAATCAACTACATGTAACTTCGATTTGATTCTGTAAGTGCTGGACTATAATGTAATGTTTATTCTAAGTTTATGTTGCGTATGGGTTAAAGAAATTTCTGCATTCGTTTTGACTTGGAATATGCCTAAATAACTATTCCTTTTGGCATTCAGTTCATGATATCGTTCAATTTGCTTTCAGTTTAGATAAACATAGTTTGTTTGAAATGATTTTTTGCATATAAACTCCCGCTAGATGGCCAGGTGGGTTATGTGAAACAACTAAGGATCTGCTTAGAGTCTGTTCAATTGAAAAATTTTTATGATAACCAACCTGAATAGAACCGTCTAATTGAATATATACTTCCTTTTGATGTCATACATATCTAAGGATCTGAATAGAGTCAATTTAATTGATATTTTATTATTTTACCAGTAAGATTTTGTTTTCCAATAATTGCACGATCGGAACTCCTTCACAGAGTCACTCCATGTGACTAGGCGTGTCTAACGTCCACTACGTACACGGAAAATAAATAGAGATTCCGTTATCTGTTCCAAGCCAAAGATCGGAATTGGTAGAGCGTAAATTACTTCTTTTTTTTCTGTTTTTTAGAGATAAATGGAGCGCTAAAGATCGGACCGTTCATTTCGATCAGACGGTCAGAAAAGAGAGATGGGCACTCTGCCCATCTTAATAAGATAGGCACTCTAGGATACGACTCCCTAAATTAGAGTGCCCCAAATGTCACAAATCTGAGACCGTTAGATCAACAATTGATAAGTGGTCCAGATTTCATCTCTACTAAATAATCTATTGTCCTGTAAAATGAAAAGAAAAGAACCAAAGGACAAAACCAAAATCATCTCCCTTCTCGCTGTCCTCTTCCTCCACCGACGGCAGTGGATTTCTTCTCGACTCTCACCTCTCTGGCCAACATTTTCCGTTCTAGTCACCTCTAGCTTTCTCTTCACTCTCGCCTCCATTATCGCGACTTTAATCGCTCTCGCACGAAACCCTAGATTTTTCCACCACCGCATTTTGGTCATCCACCTCAGGCTGCGCTTTATTCATGGCCTCGCGAGGAGCTTGAAGTACTTATTGGCCTTATTATCTCACCTCATAAGATGGTATCATCTCTTTCTATCTGACACACGCAAGCACACACACTGCTGATGGCAAAACAAATTGCTTAATTTTTGTCCTATTTTTTTGTGCTAGTTTTTCATTTGTTGCTAAAATAATTTGAAATTATAATTACTGCCTTAGGTAGATATTAGAGAGAAGAGATAGATGCATTTCATTTTTGTAACTTATTGTGTAGCTTTAACCGTTGTTGTTTAAATTAATAAAACAAATGTTATTTTACTACTTTGATATGGTCTAGAAGAATGAATTTTGAGCAAATAAAAGCCCCTTGGAATCTACTAAACGTCTAAACATAATACAGGTTCATAAATAACCTTTCAGGTCTGCAAAATCAGAAGCCTCATACCTCATTAGAAAATAATAGAAACACAACTTTGAGCAAATATTGACCTTCTTCATACGTTCTTTATTTTGGACATGATATGGTACTTTTCACATTTTATTAAATTTGGTGTTTCGTTTTCTATTTAATTAGGAGCCATTGTTTTTGAAGGATAATGAAGAATTTATGAACACTAGGGAATTAAATGAAGATGATCAAATTGAGATGGAGTCCATTGATGCTGGTAAGACAGAGCATGTTGATCAAAATATCAATGATCTCATATTTTATGAAGGTATGGTATTCACATCTTTAGAAAATGCTGAGGAGTTATACAAAGTTTTTGCCAAAGTTAATGGATTCACTGTTAGGAATAAAAATACTCGTTCTGGAAAAAGAGAAAGCATTTCGAGTCGAGAATTTGTGTGTTCTTTTCAAGGATTTTGTATAGAAAAAAAGCAAAAAGAGTTATCTATTGCAAAAGAGGTGGACAGAAGAACATTAACTCGTAGATGTGGATGTGAAGCCATGTTAGTTGTTAAATGGGACAAGAAGAAAAATGCATGGATGGCACACAAGTTCGGTAATGATCACAATCACAACATGGTAAGTCCTAAGAGTAAATGCTATTTTATAGCCAATAAGTGTATGCCGGCAGTGGCAAAGAACCTTGTAGAGAAATTTAATGAGTCCGGCATCCCGATTGGAAAGGTTCCAACAATCTTTGGTAACATGGAAGGTTGAAATTTTAATGAAAGAGATTGTTATAACCACATGAGAGATAAAAGGAGGAAAGATCTTGTTGTAGGAGATGCACAAGCTGTTGTGGAATATTGTAGAAGAAAGCAAAATGAGAATCCTAATTTCTTTTATGCAATTGATTGTGACAAGGAGGGTCGGATGATTAATTTTTTTTGGATAGAAGCTAAGGGACACCTTTACTATGAAAAATTTGGAGATGTGTTGGTTTTTGATACAACCTATCGAACCAACAAATATCAGACGCCATTGGCTAATTTTGTTGGAGTTAATAACCACCTACAATCTATCTTTTTTTGGTGTGCATTACTTCAGGATGAGCAGGAAGAAAGTTTTGTGTGGCTTTTTGAAACTTGGTTAGAGGCCATGCATGGAAAAGCACCAATTTCAATTCTCAGAATTGATCAAGATAAAGCAATTGGAAATGCTGTCAAAAAGGTCTTTCCTAGTATTTATCCATCGTTTATGTTTGTGGCATATCACAAGTAAGTTCCCGACAAAGATTGGAACTTGCAAAGTGGGATCTGGATTTCAAAAGAAATCTCAAATTGTATTAGAAAATCAATTTCTCGTGAGGCATTTGAAAAAGATTGGAAAATCATAATTGAGAGATACAAGTTGGAGGATAATACATGGCTTAATGGATTGTATGAAATACGACATTCATGGATTCCAGTTTATAATCAAACCATATTTTTTGCAGGCATGAACACAACACAAAGAAGTGAAAGTATGCACTCATTTTTTGATTCATTTGTCCACATCGGCACCACCTTACATGAGTTTGTGATGAAGTATGAGAAGGCTCTTGAATGCCGTTACTTAGATGAGAAAGATGAGCAGTTTGTCTCCAAGTACAAATTTCCGACGAAAGTCAAGTCTCCGTTAGAGTTTCATGGAGCCACAGTGTACACAAGAAATGTTTTCAGCTTATTTCAAGATGAGCTTACTAAAGGTATCTGCATGCGAACAAATGAAATCGGAACAGATGGCACCTACACCATTTATGAGGTGTCATGTTTCCGAAAGCCAGAAAAGAATTATCATGTATATCTTAATTTGGGTTCACTAAAAGGCTGGTGTGAGTGTCACTGATTTTATTAAAATACATAGATAGTATTTTGTAAACCTCAATCACTTGTCACTTCTTTTTTTGTTGGATTGCAATTTGCGTTATAAAATTGGTGTGGATTTTGTTGATGTTTCTTTATTGTTTAGACATGTCTATTATCTAACCATATTTGTTTGTCAGTTCACATCAATTTCTACATTTGTATTATTAAATTAGAAATGATTGTCAAGGGCAGTGCATCTATGTTGTAGATAAGTCATATTTAAGAAGCCATATTTGCTAACTCCATATCCTTTTCATAATTAGATAAGTAAATACATATTGTAAATACATCCAAATTGTAAACATATAACTTAGCATTCAACATACATCCAAATTGTAAACATATTTAGATAAGTAAATACACTGCAAAAAAAGTCTGATAAATAAGTGAAATCAAATTGAATTGCAAATATAAACGTAATCAATTTATGCTACTCTAGTGCTTCTAGAATTGGGGCAGCTTTGCATTGCCATCGGTACTTTAATGGTTGCTTCATCATGACCCTTGAACTATCATCTCTTGAGTTATTACAGCATTTTCCTGAAACATATCAAAGGTATAGCAGATTGCTAAATGAAAATGCTTCTACTACCTAACCAGTATTGGCACTAATTATAAATACAAATTATTTCAGCAAAATAATTAAAAACCAGCACCATAGACCAGACAAAAATCAAAGCAAAAAAAATATTTCTTTTAGAGGTGTGCGTGCTTGTATGTGTCAGATGGAGAGAGATGGTACCATCTTAAGAGGTGGGCCAATAAGGCTAACAAGTACTTCAAGCTCCTCACTAGTCCATGAATAAAGCGAAGCCTGAGGAGGACGACCAAAGTGCGATGGTGGAAAAATCTAGGGTTTCGTGCAAGAGCGATTAGAGTCGCAACAGCGGAGGCGAGAGAAAGAGAGAGCAAGAGGCGACGGGGAGGGAAGAAGTCGGCCAGGAAGGCGAGAGTCGAGAAAAACCCAGCTGCCGTTGATGGAGGAAGATGATAGCCAGAGGGGAGACGATTTTGATTTTCCCCCTTCGTTTTCCTCTTCTCATTTTAGTGAGAAATGAATTATTAATAGAGACAAATCCAGACCGCTTATCAATTGTTGATCCAACGGTCCCTGATGTGTGACATTTAGGGACACTCTAATTTAGAGGTACCAGAACCCTCCTCATATATATATATATATATATATATATATATATAGAGAAAATCTATTGTGCATACTAATGTATTGAAGCTTCAATGCATACTAATTCAGAACGTTGGATCTCCTTCAAGATTCGTGCAGATCAGATCGCTGGATTTAAAAGATTAAGTTGTACCTTTCTCCTTATTTTGCTCCGCTCGTCTGTCGACTATATGGTTTGGTTCCCCTCTTCGTTCCTCTCTCTCTCACGAAAAATGAAAACCTAGAACTCACTCATCCCTCTCTCACCTGAAAGAAATAAAGAGTCCCTATACGTTCATTGAGAGAAGTCCTCTAATCTGAGATGTGCCCTTGAAGGGAGGTTTAGTAGAATAGAAGGAATCTTTCTCTTAGTTAATTGGTTAATTTCCTTTTTACCTGAAAGAAATGGCCTGGGTCTACTAGATTAGCAGTCTAGTAGAGTAAATTGAAGGTTTAGTTATTAAAGGAGTTGAGGGTGTAAAACGTGTAATCCACTTACATTGGTTAGATTTGCAAAGTAAAAAAAAAATTATGGTTGTGTAGATAGCAAAAAAGCCTTTGTATGGTTGAAATTTGCAGCTCAATACTTCTTATTATCCGTATATGTCTAAGCATGGTACTGCTAAAGTCTATTCTAATTGAACATACAAACTGCTGGCATAAGTTGAGACCATGTTTAGTTTATATGTTTCTATTTTCTGTTTCTAACCAACCTTCATCTCTTGTAGAATTTCATAGAACTAATGATTTTGTATTTTTTATTTTTGTAGACATCAAGCGGTTGTAATTTTTTTTAGGTGGTACGATGCAAGCGTTGAAGACCAGCTAAGGAAGTAATTAATGAACTTATCGATCGGTTAAATGAGCTCAAAAAGGAGAAGAACGCTCATGAACGGAAGGAAAAAAAATTCTCATTATAATAGTAATTAGTTTACTTGTTTTAGTGTTCTTCTTGTCGTTTGTATTTTCTGTATGTTCTAATGGATGCAATTTGGTAGAAAGTAGTTGTTTCTGTACTGTGAATGCTAAATTGAATAGTAATTACTATCTTACTATCTCATTTCAATAACTCATTTCAATAACTATAAAATTTGTAGCATACAAGATTTAGACTCGTTTCAGTAACTGTTGTTCTTCTGTAACTGTTTATTACTATCTTGCTATCTCATTTCAGTAAGTTGGACATGCAAAGGAACTGGTACAACTGGTCAATAAATGGTACAAATGCAAACGAAATGACACTTCAAAAATTAAACGCAAAGGAAATGGTACTCCAGAAACTAGTCAATAAATGGTACAATTAAAGATGCATTTTTTTAGTTATCTCTGTACCGGTTGTACAAACAATTTATACAGCTAGTTAATTGTTTTTTTATACAACACTCGTTAGACATCAAATTTATGCTCAAAATTTTTTCATTAAGGCATGGAATATACAAGGCATGAATTCATGCAAGTTAAATAGACAACTTTTGCATACAACTTTTACATACTTTCAACAAAAGATAATATTTGAGGAAGCCCTTACCCTGTTAAAAGTCAAAAGGGATAAACTTTTGGTGCATCATTTCATTGAGAGAAGGAGAGAATTACCTAGAAGTTTCGACTAGCTAGGTTTTGTCGGCAGAGAGGAAGCTTCAACTTTCTAGGGTTAGTCGGCAGAGAGAAAGCGATTCAACGGAGAGGCGACAGTGGGGCGACTAGGAGATGATGTGAATCACAGAGAGAGGGGCAAGACAGAGGCACGACTGATTGGGAGAGAGGCGTGACTGACTGGGAGTCGGAGAGAGTAGTCGGAATCAGAGAGAGAGATTTTCATTTGTCGAAGACGAAGAGGAGTTGGAGTCGGAAGATAGAAAGGCGAAAGAGATTAGGTTTTCAATTTCCGGCAAGAAAGAGAAAAGGTTTTCTGAAGAACGGTTCAGTAGATAGAGAAGGGAGCGGAGCAGAATAAGAAGAAGGCGCATCTTAATTTTTAATCCAGCGACTTAAATCTGCACGGATCTTGAAGCAGATCCAACGATCTGAATCAGTATGCATGAAGTTTCAATACATTAGTATGCACAATAGATTTTCTCTCTCTCTTTATATATATATATATATATATATATATATATATATATATATATATATATTGGATGACATCAAGTTATAACCAAATCTAATTTCTCTAGCAAATAGTAAGCATTTTTACTATTGGCAAAATTGGGTTCATACCCTTCAAATTTTCCTTATTTAGATATTTACCCCTCAAATTATTTAAATTGGCCTCATACCTCTCAAATCTCAATATAACTAGATGTATACCCTTCTCAGCTATTTTAATTAATTTATGAATATAAAAACTGAATTTTATATTTTATGACCAAATTGTCCCCACCTGAACTCTCTTACTAGACCTATGAGCGTAAGAGACCTTTCATTTTCCAAACAATACAAATTCTGATATATGCTTTTTCCTTTCTAAATATATTTTCTAATTGTTAGATCGTGGAAGAGATATCTTTTCTAATTAATTCTGTTTAAGAAGTAAGAAGAAGACAACCTCGAGTTAAATTTATTACAGGAGAATTTTGTTTAACAGAACCACCAAAGCCTTTGTGCCATGAAAGAAGGATTGGTGGTACCAGTATCAATTTGGTTGGGTATGGCTCAGTTTCAGCGGTTATAAGTTGGTTTCAGCAGTCAGTACTTTAGACTATCTCCAATTAATGTCTGTGAAAAAAACTCTTATATGAAATTTAATAAGTACTTTAGACGTTAGTACTTTAGGGATCATTGGTTATTTTTCATTTTCAAATCTGTAATATACGGACATTCACTAAGCCAAAAAGTTTATTTTCTAGAAAATTTAATCAAAGAAAAACTAAAAAGACTTAACCACATCCCACGTTACCAGAATAAAAATTGTTGTTTCATGATTTTACCAATAGCCCGATGTGAACACATCGATCGATGATGAAGACAATAGTCATATACGAATAACAATTTACACAGTAAAAAAAAAATCAATATGGAATTTTACATTAAACCATCTTGACCTTTTTTCTTGTCTTCAATTTTTGATTCGGCTCTTCACTAGTTAAGGAGATTTCATTTTGAGAATTTGATTGGTCAATAATGAATCATGAAAAGTAATCTTCATTTGATTCTCTTGCATCCATGGTTACAAAATTAGAAAGTAAGAAGAGATAATAAACAGAATTAGGGACTATTTGGTCTAAAACATAAAATTGTACTGACAATAAACAGACTTTTTATTGTTTGAAAATAAACACTCTTCGCTTCGGGGTCGTTCATGGTCTCTTACGCTACCATAAAATTGTACTGACAATAAATAGAGTTTGTCCTGACCTTTCATCTTCCTAACAATACAAATTCTGTTTATTATCGCTTCCAAACAAAACAACCTCCATGGTTTCTTACGCTCATAAGTCTAGTAAGAGAGTTTAGGCAGATCAATTTGGTCATAAAATATAAAATTCAGTTTTTTATATTCACAAATTAATTAAAATTGCTGATGAGGGTATACATCTATTTACATCAAAATTTGAGGGATATCAGACCAATTTAAAAGATTTGAGGGGTAAATATTTAAATAAGGAAGATTTGAAGGGTATGGGCCAATTTTGCCATTATTTCATAGGTGCAACAAAAAATTCCAATATTTTCGATCACGACTAGGCCTGTCTAACGTCCACGACGTACACGGAAAATAGAGATTCTGTTATCTGTTCCGTTGCAGAAACGGTACATACCAGTAATTTCGTTAGCCGTTCCGTTTGAACGGAACGTGACGGAACGATTAAAATTGAACTATATACCACACAAATGAACGACGAAATCCGTTCCGTTTCAAAAACGAAATACAAATCTGTACCGTTAGCCGTTCCGTTGGAACAGAACAGCCATGAAATCACGTGGACGAATACTCCGTCTGCAGGCCTAATCACGACTACCTATGAACTTGGGCTATTTAGAATCAGCGGTAAGAGGAGAAGAGCATAACGGGGTCAGTCTTTGGCGCACATGGGCACATGGCCTCATTGGTGGGACCACCGCTACTTAGGCATAACGAGGAGCAAGTTATGGAATAAAGCTTATGTTTTGTGAGATTTGTTATGCATAAACAGAATTACAGAACATATGTGAACGACTCATATATCTTAAACTCAGCTATGAGACTTACAAAAAGTATTTGATTTTTCATTTTATTGCTAAATTTTGCAGTAACTTACAACTGTTGCTTCAAATTTAAGTATAATATTTTTTATTTGAAAGCATATATTGTTCCTTACGAAGTAAAGAAAATGTATGGCCAGTCGAAGACGAAAATTTATCAACAAACACTGATTATATATGTTGTAAAATCTGATTTTTTTTATGAAAACGTATTATTGAAAAGAAACAACTTTATGCAATAGATTTAAAAATTTGATCCTACTACACACCTGTAGTTTTCGAGTGCCTTTGGATATCCCTTGAATGATAACAAGAATTAGAACAAGCTATTCAATGCTTAGTTTCGTGTACAATAGCTGGTTCTTGATCCAATTTATTTTATTTCTTGTATCAATGAAACATGAAACTAGAACAAGAAAATGGTTTTGTTCTAGTTCATGCACTTTCAAACGCACCTTTCAAATCAGATCAGACAGTTAAAAAAGTCACATTCTTAATGCAAAAATAGACTGTATATATCATTGATCAAAGAATCTGAAACTGAGATTTATATATACCTATTTATTTACAGAGGTCCCTAAGGTTAACATCACAATTTCTGTATTATGTTCGGTAAGTCAAACTCTCAATCTTAATGCATTTTGACATATTTGTAAACATCCCAGTTTGCATGGATGAAAAAACACAAATTTTCACTCTGTCCAGAGATAAGAAATAGGACAGACTAATTGCCCCTTTTCTACGCAATTTTCTTTTTATTTATTCAAACAAGTAGGCTCTAAAAGCCTACCACTTCCATTTCAAATTAAGAAGCAAAGTTATTACACTGCGTTACAACTACAAGTCTACAACACAACATGCAAAACTAGTACTGCACTGCTTTTCTTTCTTTCTTTTTTTTTTCTAGATAGCCACTTTCTAGTGAATGAAATAAAAAAAAAAAGGCGGTACTTATGTGGCATGTATTATGATTTGGGAATTTGTCAGAGAAACATCCAGCGCAATGACTTCTCATTTTTATCCGCTCGTTCGATCTGCACAAGATAAATGTATTATGTTATGTATCCATCACAGACAAGAAGGATGGAAGCGTACCAAGATTTACGCGGAAACAGATTCATACAGTGGCCCAGGTTATAACTTATAAGCAAGTCAAGAGCCCAACCAAAGCCCAATTAAATTGAACATGAAGATGAGTCCTAAATCCTAAATACTTTTTCTTCTTCCAATTTACTATTTAGTGAGAGATCTACACTACACATAGCAATCTAAACTGACAGTGATATTCATGAGAGGGTTGATCCGGAGTCCATCCATGAAAGGTAACAGTTGCAGAGTTGCACCAATGGTTTGTCGACAACTGAGTCCAGTGGAGTGCTGTCCAATTGAATGAGATGATAGAATTTAAGGAATGTGCAATTCTCATATTTACGTACAGCAGCTTATTCCAGACAAGTAATCTATAAAATCAAAATCATGAGAAATCACTGACTTCACATTGTAATAGTTATTTTTTAGAATTTAGTATATTGTACTTTATGATCCGATAATGTTACCAAATCAAATTGCATTATTACAAGCATTACTTTTTTGTTGGATCAATTTAGAATTAAATAAAAAGTTGCAAATATTGCTGGTTGGATGACTCATGAATACTCATGAGCGAGCAAACAATAAAGTCAGGAACATTTTCTACATTTTAAACTTTATGTCGAGAATTTCACACAGCAACCCATTGTTTACAACAAATTTGTTTCTTTTGTTCTTGTCACCTTTTTGTTGCAATATTTGTCTCATTGTTATATACATATATATATATAGAGAGAGAGAGAGAGAAAACTTATGGTGCATACTAATGTACGGAAGCTTCGGTGCATACTGATCCGAACTCTTGGATCTGCTTTAAAATGACCGATCCAAACCGTCCAATGTGATCTTTCTATTGAAATCTCCTTGCCGACCAAATTTTACATTTTTTCTATATTTTTAAGTATTTTTTTCGGAGTTTTAAAAACTGCTAATTTTGAACGGTTCAGAAAAAATTAGATTAGCGATTTTCTAAAATTTGAAAAAAAATACTTAAAAATTACGAAAAAATGTAAAATTTGGTCGGTAAGGAGATTATAATAGGAAGATCACATTGAATGGTTTGGATCGGTCATTTTAAAGCAGATCCAAAAGTTCGGATCAGTATGCACCGAAACTTCCGTTATATATGTTTGTTATCTAGCAAAGGCTCATACACGCAAATAACGCAGCAGTCCTTTGCTAGATTATATATGTTTGTTATCAAATTTCATTTCAAGGCAGTACAGGACTGCTGCGTTATTTGCGTGTTATATTATATTTCCTCTGCTTTTATGTATAAGAGTCTAAGAAAGGTGCGGAGAGGTGCTTGCTGAGTTCTTGTATGCATTAATTACTTATTTATTGTTTTATTATTATTATTTTTTATCATTTGGGCATTGCATAGCACCAGATCTAGAGTTTCTAGAAAATTGAATGTATCACTTGTAATATTATGGATATATTATAAACTTTAACTCCGTTTGGATAGGGCCGGAATTGGAAATTCCGGACATTTTATATGCCAAATTTATTATAAACAATTCAAACTCTTTACAAAGTTACACACTTCTCAACAGGGGCGAAGCCAGAAAAACAACATAAATGGGGCCAATCTATAAATTTTACTTGTTGAAGGGGTCATTCTACATATTTGTTCATACCTTTATACAATTTACCTTGTGATTTTTAGTAAAATTAAAAAATGTGGGAAGGGCAAGCCCACTGAGGCCCCTGCCTTGGCTCCGCCCCTGCATCTCAATAAATTTATGTTTAGGAATTGCAAATTCCTCAAATTCCTACAACATCCAAACGGCCCCTAAAATGAATATATTATTTATAAACCACAAAAGTACTAATTTTCTTCTGTACGTCAAGACTAATTAACCAGAAGTAGTTACTCTAGTCAGAGGAGAAACTGAGACTTATGGGGTCCTTTTTAATTGGCTTTCCTCAAAACGTTGATTTGGAAATTTTAAAGAGCTTAATTAGTGATAATCTTGATATTAACAATGACCACCTTTCTTTTTAAAAAAATTATTTAAGACAAATAATGCTCTTCTTATCTCATAAGTCATGACAGTTACATACAATAATACAAATGAAAATTACAAAATGAACACAGCTAAATGGTCACCTTATAATTCAGAAAAATATAATAACAACACGACCAATTATTATTATTCAACAAGACACAAGACAACTTTAACGAGATAAAAGCATTACAACACAACATACTCTACCTCCGCGCACACAGACACCAACAGTCCAACAGCACACTTTCTACAAAAGACAAGGATTAATTGTTACTCGAAGTGGATGCAATTTTCTAATCCTCTCCGAACCCGACCCTAATTGGAGCATTTCCTTATTACCCTCGTCTTTTACCGTGTGAAGAACCCGATCCAGATCCGACGCCTGACCCCGCTTCTGATCCAGCGGATGACCCTGCACCAGACCCACCAGAGGTGGCAGATGACCCAGCAGATGAACCAGCTCTAGACCCTGCCGAACCGGACCCGGATCCTATTGAGATTGAGGTAGAGTTAGAGCCAGAACGAGAAATGGCACCAGCTGGGGTAGCAACCGAGCCGGAGCCAGAGCCAGAGCCAGACACAGACGCCGATCCTCCCCCAACACCGATACCTAGTCCGAGCCCCATCCCAAGGCCAACCCCAAGGTCCTTCCTCGCAGGCCGGCTCTCAGTAGTGACAATGGCTAAAGCCAAAGAGAAAACAAGCAGTAACTTCAGGACTGTTTTGCTTGCCATTAGTATCTAGACTTGTAGTAACTTGTAAAGGACTTGTGGGATTTAGTGTGTTGCACTGATATCCCTACTCCTTTGTATTTGAAGAGGACAAAAAGCTACTTGGTAGTGGTAGGTTCCTATGAGCATGAACAGTAATTAAAAGTAAAAACAATGATAAATAGACATGCGCAACAATTAATTGACTTTGAAGATTATATATATCTTAGTCGGAAAGCAATTCAAAGTGGCTTTTCTTTTGGGCCAGGAATTATGGCTGCAAATTATTATTAAAGGTGGTGGGGTGCTCCCGTGAGGCCGTGAGGCATCAGTACTGAATCAATTTTTAGGTGCAGTTAACTCTTTGAATTCGTACGTTTTTTTTTTTCTGATTTATCTTGATGCAGATTGTTTGATTTTTGATGTTGAACTTATAAATAGAGAGTGCCGACAATAGAAGATTAAATTTTCGCTCCACGATTTATTGTGGCACCCGCCCCACGATTTAACGGTTTTTATTTTTTCGCTATTTTTGTGGCGCACACCCCACGATTTAATGGTTTTTATTTTTTCGCTATTTTTGTGTCACCCGCCCCACGATTTAACCATTTAACGGTTTTTATTTTTTCGCTATTTTTGTGGCACCCGTCCCACGATTTATTGTGGCACCCGCCCCACGATTTTACGGTTTTTATTTTTTCGCTATTTTTGTGGTACTCACCCCAGGATTTAACGGTTTTTATTTTTTCGCTATTTTAATGGCAGCCGCCCCACGATTTAAAGGTTTGTATTTTTTCACTATTTTCGTGGCACCCGCCCCACGATTTAACGGTGTTTATTTTTTCGCTATTTTTGTGGAACCCGCCCCACGATTTAATGGTTTTTATTTTTTCGCTACTTTTGCAGCACCCGCTCTACGATTTATGGTGGCACCCGCCCCACGATTTAACGGTTTTTACTTTTTTCGCTATTTTTTGTGGTACCCGCGCCACGATTAAACGGTTTTTATTTTTTCGCTATTTTTGTGGCACCCTCCTCACGATTTAGTGGTTTTTATTTTTTCGCTATTTTTGTGGCACCCGCCCCACGATTTAACAGTTTTTATTTTTTCGTTATTTTTGTGGCACCCGCCCCACGATTTAACGGTTTTCATTTTTTCGCTATTTTCATGGCACCCGTCCCACGATTTAACGATTTTTATTTTTTCACTATTTTTGTGGCACCCGTCCCACGATTTAACGGTTTTATTTTTTCGCTATTTTTGTGGCACCCGCCCCACGAATTAACCATTTAACGGTTTTTATTTTTTTCGCTATTTTTTGGCACCCCCCACGATTTAACGGTGTTTATTATTTCGCTATTTTTGAGGCACTCGCCCTACGATTTAAAGGTTTGTATTTTTTCACTATTTTTGTGGCACCCGCTCCACGATTTAACGGTTTTTATTTTTTCGATATTTTTGTGGCACCCGCCCCACGATTTAACGGTTTTTATTTTTTCTCTATTTTTGTGGCACCCGCCTCACGATTTAACGGTTTTTATTTTTTCGCTATTTTTGTGGCACCCGCCCCGCGATTTAACGGTTTTTATTTTTTCTCTATTTTTGTGGCACCCGCCCCACGAATTAACCATTTAACGGTTTTTATTTTTTTCGCTATTTTTGTGGCACCCCCCCCCCACGATTTAACGGTGTTTATTATTTCGCTATTTTTGAGGCACTCGCCCTACGATTTAAAGGTTTGTATTTTTTCACTATTTTTGTGGCACCCGCTCCACGATTTAACGGTTTTTATTTTTTCGATATTTTTGTGGCACCCGCCCCACGATTTAACGGTTTTTATTTTTCTCTATTTTTGTGGCACCCGCCTCACGATTTAACGGTTTTTATTTTTTCGCTATTTTTGTGGCACCCGCCCCGCGATTTAATGGTTTTTATTTTTTCTCTATTTTTGTGGCACCCGCCTCACGATTTAACGGTTTTTATTTTTTCGCTATTTTTGTGGCACCCGCCCCGCGATTTAACGGTTTTTATTTTTTCATTATTTTGGGGGCAGCCGCCCCACGATTTAGCGGTTTTATTTTTTCGCTATTTTTGTGGCACCCGCCCCACAATTTAATGGTTTTTATTTTTTTGCTAATTTTGGGGCACCCGTCCTACGATTTAACGGTTTTTATTTTTTCGCTATTTTTGCGGCACCCGCCCCACGATTTAACGGTTTTTATTTTTTCGCTATTTTTGCGGCACCCGCCCCACGATTTAACAGTTTTTATTTTTTTCCCTATTTTTGTGGCACCCGCTCCACTATTCAACGATTTTTATTTTTTTCGCTATTTTTGTGGCACCCGCCCCACGATTTAACGATTTTTATTTTTTCTCTATTTTCGTGGCACCCGCTCCACGATTTATTGTGGCACCCGCCCCACGATTTAGCGGGTTTTATTTTTTCGCTATTTTTGTGGCACCCGCCCCACAATTTATTGTTGGGCGCGTGCCACCGATAATAAAAGAGTCAATGTCATCACCTCAAATGCAGACAATTGTTTTGAGTGGTTTATGATTAGCGGTGTGCATATAACCCGAAAACCCTTATACCTGCATGCAACTGTTTGGACCTGGAGCTTAGCCTGCCTGGCCCAACCTGATCCGGATCTATAGCAGGCCAGGTGAGGCTAGGTGTTTAAGGGACCTATAGGCACTTGTTCTAACCTAGCCCCTATTTCCCTTCACCTCTGCTTCTCTATAAGCCTCTCCTAGTCTCCTTCGAGCTTTCTGTCTGAACTAGCACTATTACAAAAGAAGAGGCACGGGTACCCACAGGAGACTGGATGACGGGGTTAGGGTGCCTGCAGGAAAGGCCAAGGTCTTCCCAAGTGAGATACAGGCGCCCACAGGATTGGAACAAACAGGTTAAGGCAGCCTTCAGGCAACACCATGGCCATCCTTATTTATGATGATTTAGTCGGAGTATCATTTGGTTAAACATTTATCTTTATTTTACTCATGAAAAATATTTATCTTTAGATTTTATATCAAACTTCATCTCCATATTTGATGAAAAGATATTTCTTTTGATATAAGTATATGACTATAAGATTTAAGGTAGAATATACCAACATGTGTAACTCGATGCATGTATCTACCTACCAGTCCAAATTTCGGCGCCGTATATTTGAAATTTGAAACAGTATAGGACAGATAAATTTTTGGTACAAAATTACGTCTGAAAAACTTTATCTCAGCGAATACTATTTTCAAAGTACTTGTTTGATACAGTGATAGTTTATGTAAAGAGTTCCAATGCTACAAAGTTAAATGCCAGTATGCCACAAAATATCACAAGCTCATTATATTAATTTTTATATATTAAGAATTTTGAAATTCAAATGTCAAGTTAAAAAAATTGAACATCTTTATTTTCATGAGAGATGCATATAAATTTTGACAGCTCATTTCATGCTAGATGAATGAACACGACAAACTAATTATAAGTTTGACCGTTTATAAATTTAAAAAAAGTACGGTTATCATTTTTGTTGGATCCTCTGTGGTGTGTGGGTTAGGCTTAGGTTTAGAGAGTACGATTGTAGTTGAAAGAGTACTCGCTTCATGACAAGAGTACATAGTTAAGGCTTCAGAAGTAACATAGGAAAACGGCGATCTATTGGCTATTTTACCCTGCGTGAGAACATCCGTTGCTTGCAGTGTTAACTGTTACAGTAGGGACAAAATAAAAGTAAAAGAAAATTTGTTCATAGATACAAATTACGAATTACCAAGCTTTTAATCACGACCGTCCGTAATTATAATGAATATTTATTTAAAAATAAACTATTATAATCAAAGTTCGATTCAGAATTTGTATCATAGACAAATTTAAAAAAAAAATCCACAACATCTGAAATAGTAGTACAAATACAAAGGCGCTCGGAAGTAAAAACAATATTGGCGATCCACGTGTCAGAAAATAGAAGGTTAGCAATCTCTCAAGCGATCTCCGGTTATTAAAATAAGAAAGTTCTGCCATCGATCAGAATTAATTTCTGAATTGGCTTTAATATCGTGAAAGATTAATTATACGTTAGCACACTCATAAACGGTTGCGATTGAAATTGGATTTAAAAATTTATTCTCATGAAAAAATTTCCCTTAAAATAATTAATTAATTTCTTAGCAATGTTGTCTTTCCAAAGAGGAAAAGAACGGTCAATGCAAAAATAATACTTTTTGTCTAAAATTTATGTAGTAGGTCATATTTTGCCACGCACGTGCATGGGGCACAGAAAGTTTTAAATTAAACACGACGATTCTTCATTCTTGCATTTAATGGTATGTAACACTTTGTAATATATCACTGGCAAAGCAAAGATAAATGTTTTTCATCTGGACCAAGTCGGATTTGACATTTTTTACCATCATTTGTCATGAAGTGAGGAGGGACATTTATTTATTTATTTAATGCTGATCGATATGCTTAACTGGTAATTTTGTTAATTTCGAGTTAATGAGAACATTAACGGAGCCGTTTGCTATGAGAATAAGGAAGAATAGGTCCTTTTTAGGAATAGTTTTTTTCTAAGCATCCAAACAAGTTAGTAATAAAGAGAAGAATAACTTCTTTCTAGAAATAATTTTTTCTAACAATTATATATACATAATTTCAACAAAATTAGCTAAATACTAATATCTAAATGAAATTTTGTGTGCTCTTTAATTAATTAGTATTTTATTTAATATTAAAATAATAATTTTTAATAATTTATTTAAATTAATATTAATTTGTTTATTCCTAACTAACCATCCAAACAACATTTCTTATTTCCGGAATAACACTCTTCTCACTCTTTTTAAAATTATACACTTTCCAATATCTTTTTCCTAAAAAATTCTTATTCCTTCCTTACTTTCATACCATCCAAACGATCCCAACATGCGAACAAAAGAATAAGTGGGTTTTGAGTAGGGACAAATTATATAATTGTATGATTGTGATGAGATCATTAACACTATTATAGTTAACTTTTTTTTTTTTCGAGATGGGAACATTGCCACATTGGTTCGGAAAATGCTCTCTCGTTCGCTGGCAGATGCATCAAGAAAGTTCCAGATAATAATTTATAGATAAACCTTTAATAAATTTTCCACGCCAAAATATACCCGATAAGTTATTAAGTGCGAATGATTGATGGCTTAATTAATTAATTTTAACGATTTGTTCTTAGCAAATTAAGAAATAAATAATTTTATAACATTTTCAAGAGGTCCAAATGTTTTCATATTAATATGACTAATGCAAAATTATGGAAGTAAACTAAAAAAAAAAACATCAAATCAGCTGTTGTAATTATAACATTTGTCAAGTCAATTATTTGTCAAGTTAACCGTTGTAATTATAACATAAAATTTGTCAAGTCAATTATTTGAAACAATTTAAGTTATGAATTCAATCAAATCAATACCAGAATTTGTCGAATCGAACCCAAAACTGCAAAGCCTAGATGATTAAATCATCAAATCAGCCGAACACTAGAGACAATTTAAATAATTTGGAACCTAAAGCCACCGAAAGCAGACTTAAAACATAAATTAAATTGTGCCCAAATAAACGAACAGAACTAGACCAAAGTGAATGGGCCAACCAAACCATCCTTCTTGCCACGTCTACTGAAAAACAAACGAATAAATATTAATAGTTGAAACGCGTCATCACTCTTGTTCTGTGTCAGTTAGAATTGTGGAATATGGAAATATCAAATGACATGATCATTTGCCTACTTTGGTTTTGCATTCTAATCAAAACATAATTTCATCAATAAATTCTGTCAAATAATAATAATAATAATAATAATAATAATAATAATAATAATAATTCAGACTACCCTTCTAAATTTTCACGAAAGTATTTTTTTCGAGTAGAGTTTAGAGGCGCAAAATGACGATTATAATTTCGTCAGAAATGCTCGTCAATAAAAACATGTGCCGCATTTGTACATATATTATAGATAAATAAAATGTGAAATCTGTTGAAATTTTAAATGATCTATTAGTGTAATGCTTTAGCTTGAATCCAACATTATAATAATATAAGAAAATTTTAAAAGAAAAATGCAAAGAATTCGATTGGGAAATATAAACATTTTGATAGTGGTTCCTATACCGCAGAACGCTTTTTATTTCCCTTTTGAAAACATATATAAAAGAATTTAATGCCATTAAAATGCATGTGTTAAAAGCAAAATAATCTAAAACATAACTTATAAGCGTAATTAAAATTGTAGAGCTACATGGGTTCACAAAAGTTATAAATCATAAGGTCAGCGGTGGAGCTAGAAACTATTTTAAAAAGAATAAATCATTTAGAATGATACAAAAATCTTGCATAAAATCTTATACGTTCTTTTCAAAATGTCATAGAAAAATAAGGAGGGTAGTGCATTGTTTTTGCTGTTAAGATGGGAGCATGGGTGAAGGCCCAGGGGTTAGAGGTGCTGCTTAAGTTAGCTGATTTAGCCTGAACAGAGTTTGTTTATTGAACTTCTTAGTTTTCCTTCCTATAGGCTCCTTTAGAGCATATGCCTAGATGATAATCTTACAGTATGTCAGCCAATGAAATGCAGCACATTAATAAACTCGTAAGTTCATATTTTAACATAAGCTGTCCTCAAAAAAATAAAAAAAATAAAAAAATTAAACAATTTAACATAAGTAAAAAGTACAAAATAAACCTTATTTGTGCTTTACAGCCACAATCAAATTACGGACTAATGATAATGACATTCGTATCACAGTAGAGTTTCAAATTTATATTTCAATAAAGCGAAATAATTTTAGAAATTTAAAATAAATAAAAATACAATGTCTACAGATTTAAAATCATAAAAAGGATAAAAACACTCAAATTTCTAAAGTACATGATACTATAGTAACCGTAGTATGATTAAAGACGCTAAGAACTAGTAAAAGTTGGTAAATTCTCATGAACAATAAATTCACATACTGTTATAAAATAAAGTGAAAGGTGGAAGAGATAAAGATAAAAGAGAGAGTAAAGTGGTGCTCTGTAATTCTTATTCTTAATTGTTCAATTTAGATTACAGTATACATCCTCAATTTATAAGGCAAAAATAAATCTTCTAATTAATGCTATAGATCTCATACAATTAATAGGAATAATGAAAATGGACAATCAATATATAATTCCATTTATAACACTTTCCCTTTGTTCATCTTTCATTATACACTAGTAATATGATACTTCAGGATCAATATTAATATGATACTTCTTGATCATTTATACTGCCTCATTAAAATCCTTACCAAGCAAAACCCATTGGGATAAAAACTTGGATAAGGGAAAAAGAGTACAGCGTGTATAATGCTTCCCCTCATTTTGATATTATTGGACATCCTTCAGTCGGTGTAGACCTATCTTCTTTCTGAGTTGTTCAAAAATTCTTATTGGAAAAGACTTCGTGAATAGATCGGCCAAGTTGTTGCATGATTGAATTTTTTGAACATCTATTATACCATCCTTTTGTAGATCATGTGCCGAGAAGAACTTCAGCGCAATGTGCTTAGTTCGGTCTCCTTTGATATATCCTTCTTTAATTTGTGCTATACAAGCTGCATTATCTTCATATATTGGAGTCAAGCTTTTAAATTTCTGTTTTTTCGGTATGACGGTCCAGGTCCCCATGTTATTTCGGTGTTATTTCGATGTTATAACGGTGTAGTGTTTTTTCAAAGTTTGACACATATCAATTCTATAACTATCAATTTATATGTTTATGCATCTCCAATACTCCATACAAATAGCATACGGCCATACCAAATTCAATATACTGCAGTGTACCAATATTGAGTAGCAGTAGCAGCTTATACCAATTTAACAATAGTTCAATATTGAATACACAATTTAACAATAGTAGCAATAACAGCTTGTTATTTCGCCGAAAAAACTGAAATAACGCGTTATATCGCCGAAATAACTGAAATAACGTGTTACGTCATTTTCTCAATTAAGACTGTAACGTTCATGCGGTTTGACACAGAATACCGCTATTTTTGTTATTTCGCTGTTATTTCGCCGAAATTTAGAAGCTTGATTGGAGTAGGATTTTCCTTAATGTTTTGAAGCCCACATTCTTCTTGAATATTTTGAATTATTGATCTCAATGAAACACATTCTCGACTCGCTTCATAGAGAGCAATTAGTTCAGCATGATTTGATGATGTAGCCGTTAGAGTTTGTTTTGTCGATCGCCATGAAATCGCAGCTCCACTATAAGTAAATATGTATCCTGATTGAGATCGTGCTTTATGCGGGTCTGATAAATATCCTGCATCTGCATATCCAACTAGATTAGATTTTATATCCTTTCCATAGTATAGCCCCATATCTCGAGTTCCGCAAAGATAGCGAAAAATATCTTTAATTCCATTCCAATGTCTTCGGGTTGGTTTGGAACTATATCTTGATAGTAAATTTACAGCAAATGAAATATCAGGTCTGGTATTATTTGCAAGATATAATAATGCTCCTATTGCACTTAAGTATGGCACTTCAGGACCAAGTACTGCTTCATCATTTTCTTGGGGGCGAAAAGGATCATCTTCTATATTTAACGATCGTACGACCATTGGTATTTTCAAAGGATGAGTTTTATCCATACTAAATTTCTTTAGTAATTTTTCAATATAATTTGACTGATGGATAAATATTCCATTCTTTAAATGCTCGATATGCAGACCGAGACAAAATTTAGTTACACCAAGGTCTTTAATTTCAAACTCCTTTTTCAACAATTTTGCAGTTTTTTCAATCTCTTCAGGAGATCCTATAATGTTTAAATCATCAACATACACTGCAACGATTGCAAAACCAAAATTTGATTTTTTAATAAAAACACACGGACTAATTGCATTATTCTTATATCCTTCTTTTAAAATATATTCACTAAGTCGATTATACCACATTCGACCTGATTGTTTTAGTCCGTATAAAGATTTTTTCAACTTTATGGAGTACATTTCTCTAGGTTTTGATTTATATGCTTCAGGCATTTTTAATCCTTCGGGAATTTTCATATATATATGTCACTATCAAGTGAACCATATAGATAAGCTGTGACAACATCCATAAGTTGCATTTTAAGATTTTTTGTGACTACGAGACCTATTAAAAATCTGAGAGTTGTTGCATCCACTACAGGTGAATACGTTTCTTCATAATCAATTCCATATATTTGTGTAAACCCTTGTGCCACTAGCCTTGCTTTATATCTCACGATCTCATTTTTCTCATTTCTTTTAATGACAAATATCCATTTGTAACCTACAGGGTTAACATGTTTGGGCGTCTGGACTACTGGTTCAAATACTTGTCGTTTATCAAGCGAATTTAATTCAGCTTTTATAGCATCTTTCCATTTAGTCCAATCATTTCTTTTTCTACATTCTTTTATGGTTTTTGGCACATTTTCTTCTTCGCTTATAACATCACTAGCTACAGCGAATGCAAAAATTTCATCAACTTGAGTTTTATTCCTATTCAATGTTGTATTATTTTTCACATAATTTATAGAAATCTCATAATCATTTGGTACTTCGGTTTCTTCTAGAACTTTCTTAATCTCTTCAAAGATTTTAGTTTCTTCTAGAACTTTATTAATCTCTTCTGGAGATTTAGTTTCTTCAGGACCTTTGTAAACCTCTTTTGAGGTTGTACCAACTGCTTTATTCTGCTCTTTTCTTTTTCGTGAATTTACATCCTTAGAACCAATTGGTCTTCCACGTTTTCTACGTTCATGAGATTCATTTGATAATTTTGTAATATCTATTCGAGCAGGTGCATTAATAGCTGGAATATGTGATTTAGTGACTCTATTTATATCTGTGAATGCATCAGGCAATTCATTTGCAATTCTTTGCAAGTTTATAATCTTTTGAACTTCAAGTTCACATTGACCACTTCTAGGATCAAGATAAGACAATGATGAATTACATGTCACTTGTCTATCCAGTTTTTGTTTTCCTTCCCCTAAATTTGGGAATATTGATTCATCAAAATGACAATCAGCGAATCTTGCTGTAAAAACATCTCCTGTTAATGGTTCTAAATATTTGACAATGGAAGGAGTGTTAAAACCAATATAAATTCCCAACCTTCTTTGAGGTCCCATTTTTGTGCGTTGTGGAGGAGAAATTGGAACATATATTGCACAACCAAATACCTTTAAATGAGACAAATTTGGTTCTCTTCCGGAGACCAATTGTAACGGGGAATATTTATGATCAGCAGTTGGTCTTAATCTAATTAGTGCTGCAGCATGTAATATGGCATGTCCCCATGCAGAAGATGGTAAACTAGATTTCATAAGTAATGGTCTAGCTATTAATTGTAACCTTTTAATCAATGATTATGCTAGACTGTTTTGTGTATGAACATGTGCCACTGAATGCTCTACAGTAATCCCAATAGACATGCAATAATCATTAAAAGGTTGGGATGTAAATTCTCCTGCATTATCAAGTCGGATTCTTTTAATTTGATAATCCGGAAAATTAGCTCTCAATTGGATAATTTGTGCTAATAATCTAGCAAATGCAACATTTCTTGTTGCTAACAAACACACATGTGACCAACGTGTTGATGCATCAATTAAAACCATAAAATATCTAAATGGTCCACATGACGGTGTAATAGGTCCACATATATCTCTTTGAATTCGTTCTAAAAATGATGAAGCTTCAGGTCCAACTTTATTTGGAGATGGTCTAGTAATTAGCTTTCCAAGAGAGCATGCTTGGCATGTCAATTCTTTTGATAACAGGATCTTCAGGTCCTTTAGGAGATGTCCGTTTGCACTTTCAATTATTCTCCTCATCATTATATTTCCTGGATGACCCAATCTATCATGCCATAATGTAAATAATTTTGGATCAACTAACTTCTGGTTAGTCACCATATTTGATTCTATTGTACTTATATATGTACCATATAGTCCATTTGATAATGCTTGTAATTTCTCCATAATATTTTCTGGCCATTTTTAATAGATATGATATGAAGATATTCGCAATTTTTCTCATTCAAGTTTCAATATGATAACCATTTTTTCGAATATCTTTAAAACTTAGTAGATTTCTTCTGGATCGACTTGAATATAATGCATCATCTATTATTAATTTTGTTCCTTTAGGTAACAAAATACAAGCTCTTCCGGAGCCTTCAATAATATTACTTGAACCATAAATAGTTTGGATATTAGCCACACTGCAATGCAATTGTAAAAAATATTTCTTACTTTTCAATATTGTATTCGTAGTTCCGCTGTCTACTAGACACGAATCTTCTTTAATTATCATTGCATCGGTCATTTTCCCTTAAAATGAAATAAAATAAATAAAATTAAAAGAAAAAGAAATAAACTTGCTTCATTCTCATATAGACTTTTTCATGGGTAAGTCTTTTATCGGAATACTGTACAACAAAATTAATTGAGCAATTACCATGAAATTAAATGAGCATAGTCCTTATCCTTGGTATTATAAATTAGCCATTACCTTAACATACGCTAAAAAAAATTAATTCCCAGCATAACTTACGCATTAGTGTAAAACAAAAATTAAAAAGGTGATATGAGCATTTTATGGTAGGTCGGAGAAAATATCTCAATTTGCTTCAATATGTTGTGCGCTCTAAAAGAAAAATAAGTAAGCAGACCAGAAAAAAAAATATTGCCAGGGAAAAAATAAACAAACATTGCTAATAATTTTATTTTGCGTACATAAAAAAAATAAAAGGGAAATTAAACTAACCATCTCTAATTTATTCGCATACAAAAAAAAAACGAAAACATTCTAATTTTCCTTCATGGCATTTATTTCTTCATCAACATTATTGGAAAAATCCGATACATCCAGATGTGTATCTGTTTGGAAACCATTCTCATGATTATTTTCAGCCAAATTAACTTCTAGATTTTTCTCCTTTTTCTTGATCGAAGTTTGATAGAGCAATACTAGATGCTTGGGTGTACGACAGGTACGAGACTAGTGATTTGTCATGCCACATCGATAGCAAATATTTTCATGACGTTTTGCTTTATCATTTTTCACCATATTATTTTCATTTGGTTTATTGTTTTGACCATCACGTCGCCAAGTATAGCTGCGACCACGCCCACGACCACGGCCGCGTCCATAAAAATTCTTATGGCCACGACCGCGTCCTCTATTAGATGATATCACATTCGCTTCAGGGAATGGAGTTGAACCAGTGGGTCGTGCTTGGTGATTTTTCATTAGAAGCTCATTATTTTGTTCTGCAACTAGGAGACATGATACTAATTCAGAGTATTTCTTAAAACCACGCTCTCGATATTGCTGCTGCAGGAGCAAATTTGAGGCATGAAATGTGGAAAATGTTTTTTCTAACATGTCTTCTTCTTTAATAGGTTCACCACATAATTTAAGTTCGGAGGTTATCCGAAACATTGCAGAATTGTATTCTGCAACAGATTTATAATCTTGTAACCTTAAATGAATCCATTCATAACGAGCTTTTGGTAATAAAACATATTTTTGATGGTCAAATCTTTCTTTCAAACTCTTCCAGAGTTCTAACGGTTTTTTCACTGTTAAATATTCATTTTTCAAATCTTCGTGGAGGTGGTGACGAAGAAAAATCATAGCTTTAGCACAGTCCTCCCTGCAGGACGGCTTTATTTTCATCCTTAATGGTTTCTTGCAAACCATTTGCCGTAAGATGTATTTCAGCATCGAGGGTCCATGGGAGAAAATTCTTGCCCGAAAGTTCAAGAGCAGCAAACTCAAGTTTTGTAAGATTTGCCATGTGTACTACGAAAAACAAAGCACAAATAACTTCAGGTTATTAATGTCATAACTTCATGTCATGATAAAAAAAAAACTATAACATAATGAATGGAAAAAAAATAAATACAATTCATATGATTATAACTTCAGGTTATAATATTCAATAACTTCTGGTTAATTTTTTTTTTTTTGACTACACAATTAGAAGAATAACTTGGGGTTATTCTCATCTATTAGATTATAATAACTTCTAGTTATTAAGATATAAAACTCCAGGTTTTTTTTCTTTGAAAAAAAACAGATCTAAATGTCTCAATAAAAACAATATTGCGATGTTTTACAGATCTAAATGTATTATTGATAACGTATTATTTAAGTTTGTGATTCCAGAGGAAAAAAAAAATGGATACGAAAAGAAAAAGGATAAGTAGAAAAGAAATATGTATCTCATTTCTTGTTAGCAACGTAATGAAATAGATCTAAACAGATTATAAAAGTTTTCAACTACGTACATCAATTTCAGAGAGAAAAAAAAAAAAATTGGATACGAAGGGGAACAAATGGACAAGTGGAAATCTATATCAATTTCAATCAAAACCCTTTTACCTTTTCCTCCCGAGCAATTCGTGCTGATAACGTGTTGTAAAATAAAGTGAAAGGTGGAAGAGATAAAGATAAAAGAGAGAGTAAAGTGGTGCTCTGTAATTCTTATTCTCAATTGTTCAATTTAGATTACAGTATACATCATCTATTTATAAGGAAAAATAAATCTTCTAATTAATGCTATAGATCTCATACAATTAATAGGAATAATAAAAATGGACAATCAATATATAATTTCATTTATAACACATACAATATTTTCTAGTTACTTATTTAAAAATCTAGTTTATTTATCAACAATATAACGTTTATCCATTTCGGCCATTTGTACAGTACTGCGATATTGAGATGCCATTTGTGCATTATTACCAATCCTCCACTTAATTCTCCATGGTCACTATCAACAATTGGAAGTTTCTAGAGCCACCTTTTTTTAATTTAAGTATTCGCATATTAAAGATTTTCAAAAGATAAATGCAATAAAGTTACACATGTTGTTGGGTTATTTTCCTGACCCGACGATAAAAAACATATTAAATAGTTTGTTTTTGTTTTGACCTACAATGATTAATTAAGAAGTTATCATATATTAAAGTAAACAGAAAATTAACAAGACTGTACCTGTTCACCACAACTTAAATAAGTCATGTACTAAAAACCAGTGTTATTTTTCACAAAGTTATAAACAATCCAACTTAAATATTAAGTTCTTATTATAATTGATCATTGATCAATGCGAGTAAACATGACTTTATTGGCTTTAATCAAAATTATTTTTCCGAGGGATTTTCATTTAATTAGAAATAAATATTCTTGATTTCGTTGGGTTTAATAATATGAAAATTTCGATCAAATCCATCTATTTTGATCGAAAAAAATTCTAGTTGAATCCCCTGTTCTAATCAGGGCCTAACTTTATTATCACCAAACCAAACTAGCCATATGGCTTATCTCTATTGAACACAATATATATAAGAGCCATATTTTTCCTAATGTTATGGCCGTAAAATAAATTATTTATTAAACAAAAACTAAACAAAACTTAATTAATTGTGTTTGTACTATTCTTGTATAGAGTAGCAATTTTTTCAATTAAGATAGCTCCTGTAAACAACCATAATGAAAATATGAAAGCAGATGGTAGAACCTTTAAAATTTTGTCACTTATCCGAACAAAAATTGCAGGTGCAAATAGTAAATACAACAATTTCGCTAGTGTGCTATTACACTTACACACAGTCGCGTCTCGCATGCAAGACGACTTGCGTTGAAGCCATAGCCTCTAATTAAAACCAAACAGCTGGAAAGTCAGCACCAAATCAAGTGCACAAACTATTGAGTTGACCAGTGTCTGAGGTGTCATAAGGTATGCAAAAGAAAAGATCAAGATCAAATTATTGCAAATGCTCCACTAGCAAAAGATTGCAAACTCAAGTTCAGCCACAAACTTTGCCACTCAGTGACTCAATCACCAACTCCAAATTCAAACACACATTTAAAAATCACCCCACGACGTTTGACCTCTAACCAACTTCAAGCTTTGAACCCTATAAATAGCACCTTCAGTCGCACCCCATTTCACCAACAAAAACATCAAGCAGTCTGTTACCAAATAATAATCATCAAGTAATCGTTTGGCAAAGATAATAAAACCACTTACACAAATGGCTTCCATGACATTAATAGTTCTTCTTGCAACCATTACTGTGGCATCACTTACATTTGTAGGTGAGAGCCGTGTGGCAAGGAAGGACTTAGGACTTAGCCTTGGTGGTGGGGATGGCGTTGCTGTTGGTATCGGGCTTGGTGGAGGTGTTAGCATAGGGTTAGGTGGTGGTGGTAGTGCCTCGGGTTCAGGTTCTGGCTCTGGCTCAGCTTCTGGTACCGGGTCTGCATCTGGTTCTGGGTCTGGCTCAGGCTCTGCTTCTGGCTCAGGATCTGGCTCATCAGCTAGTTCTGGAGCTGGTTCATCAGCTGGGTCTGGTGGCTCATATGCTGGGTCGGGTGCTGGTTCAGGTTCAGGTTCTGGGTCAGGATCTGGATATGGTTCAGGTGGAGGATCTGGCTCTGGGTCTGGATATGGATCAGGTCATGGTGAAGGATATGGTTCAGGGTCTGGCTCAGGTTCGGGTCATGGTGAAGGATATGGTGAGGGAAGCGGGTCAGGAAATGGACATGGGTCGGGCTATGGTGAAGGCCATGGATATGGCTCTGGTGCCGGCCAGGGGTCAGGCTATGGTGAGGGTTATGGCGAAGGAAGCGGGTCTGGAAATGGATATGGGTCGGGCTACGGTGAAGGCCATGGATACGGGTCCGGTGGTGGACACGGGAAGTGAGTGAAACTAGTGTGTACAGCATCAGGCATTTTTCTCCTGGCTGTGTGCATAAATTGTTGTCCAGGTTGTTGTCTCAAGTGTACTAGCTAGTACACTTCTATGTTGTGTACTTGTGTTCACAATCTAGCTAGCTTATGGTACTAATTCGTATTGGAATAAAACCTGTGTGATTATTTGTAGAATGATAACGTGTCGATCATATTATACCCTGCATGTCTTTATATTTTCAATATTTCATTATTCTAAAACTCATTTCCTCGCACATTTACAATAAAAACGATGAGATATAATTTTCTCGTGACATGTTATAATTACAGCAAAAAAAAAATAATAATAATTGCCATATTTACTAGAGTAAAATGTCCAAAATGATCCTTTGAAAAATGAATTACAGATCAGTATTTTGTTAATATATTTTTATATGCATAAGGAACATTGCATTGAGCCTTACACATAAATATGTTTCTTGAAAATCATGAGTAGCAAATGGCGTTATTGTACAGCTTAAATGCGTATTAAACAAGGTTGTGATCCACTCAGAACGGAAAAGTTTTAGTCTGAAGACTGAACAACCATTACTATTAAATTTAATTTTTATAATCCAGTAGTTATTTACAATCTATGATTTATATACATTATCATACAAAAAAAAAATTAAAGAATTTGATTGAACTGTTCTTCAAGAAAAAAGAAAGTTTGATTGAATTTTCAGCATTCATGAAAAGAAAACTTGAACTTGCAACGATTTCATATTTAATGGTATTTGATGGAATATCAAATAGAATTCATATTGAAGGAAAAATAAGACGCAATAAATCTAGTATGGAAATAACATAAGTGTTTTTTTCTATTTATAAAAATTATGTATATGATTTAAGAAAATATTTGTATAAAAAAATTTGTCAAGATTATCAATGTTAAATGTTAAGCCATCAATAGTTTTCTAAGACAAACTTGATAGTGGTTGTTAAGCTCTAAACCGTCAAAAATTCCAACCAATTAAGCATCTCCAAGACATAATTTTTTTGACACAAACAAAACAACAGTTTTATTTCCTTCGGTATCATTAAAATTTTTTGTTGAAATTGAAAACATCAATATCAATTCTCTCTGGAACATGGTACAGTTCAAGTGAAAACCAGCATACTTATCGGACGTACCGGCAGCCTAATATATTGTCAAGTAAAGTTAGGTCCTTCACAGGAAAAGAACCAACTCTGCGCTCAACAATTTCCCATAAATCTATCATATAAGACAAATTAGCACTATAGCTATTAGCAATTAACCCAACTAGGGGCGAGTCAGGAAATGCAATAGAGTTTCATAACGGAACATAATCTTTCTAATTTATAATTATTTTAATCTATGAGTATATATTTACAATTTTTTTGCAAAAAAATTTAAAAAAAAAACTAGCTTTAAATTTTTTTATAATTCTATTAATTAGGTGAGGCACGGCTCTGTCCCGAAACCCAACAACGTCCCCATACCAATAATCCAGAGAACTTGTATAATACAAGCATCGATACTGCAATAAAATTTTAAATTAGAGTAAAATATACAACACCTTGTAAAATGTAGACCAGTCTTCACTTTGTTACCCCGATACAAAGATGAAATTCTACTTTCGACTTGTAATTTCTACATCTTTAATACTTTGCAACTCTGTGACACGCTACATGGGTTAATATCAAGATAGTTCCTACCATTGATATCAAAGTCGGCATCCTGACAGCTGACACTTACAGAATAGTAGTCGTGATGATGTTGACATGCAGTAGTGCCACTTTGGTACCACCTGTACCAGTTTAGTTCTTAAATTCATCTCTCAGCAGTATCCAAAATACCGAATGCACCTTCATTTTCTTTTAATTGTTCCAATTAATGTTTCCAAACCAATAATTCGTTGTGTTTATCTAAAGGAAATAAAACACAAATGGAGAATACTAAATACATAGCTTTGGAAGGACAAAACTGAAGAATTGAGCAATGCAGTATTAGATTTATTATCTTCATAGTATTTATCCAATTTAGATTACAAAAGAATACTGAAAGCCGACCAATGTGCTAGAAGCTGCCTTTAAATAGCCTACATTGCATTATTCTAAAACTAGGTCTCAACACAATTACTGTGAAAACCATGAGATATAGCATTCTTATTCCATATTATAATTAAACCAAATGGTACAATATTTGCTAGACTAAAAGGGTCCAAAATGCTACATTAAAATGAAGTAATTACTAGTTGAACATCTCTTTGACACGGCACTTTTTCTGTGAATTCAGAAGGGATATTGCAGTGAACCTAATATAAAAAACAACTACTCCAACATCAAAACTGACTAAGGATTAATTTTGACAGCCTTAGTGGGTATTGACTATTTTTAAGTATATACAAATAACTAAATTGTCAAATGATACAGCAACTGCTTGTGTGTATTATGCTTGTATTAGAAACATTATTAACTATTACTCTCAAATTGTCAGACCCGTCAACTGGAAAGCAATAAAATCATTCCCAGACATACCAGTATTCATGTAGAATTCTTCATATATAGCAGCTAAGCATATTATCATTTATCAAACTAGAGTTAGTTCCTCCACAAATAGTAAACAATCCAGTCTGCAAGTGATTTTCATAAATCTGATAGATGAAAGACCAATTAATTATTAAGCCAACATTATGTCCATTAACAATGAACCACCATTATTAACATAGTAACATATATATTAAAAAAATATAAGTACTTCAAAGTTACCTCACCAACTTTTCTCCTTGGAGCTAAATCCATAACAACAGACACCTTGTCAGAAACCTTACCAAAATTTCTTCAGCCCTACAAATAAGTCCTGAGCTTGTACTCAACCCAAAGCTGGGAAGGTAACTTTGCCAAGTGGAAATTGCAGGTTCCAATTTTATTTGAATTCTGTGACTGGTTTGTCAGATTACTCTTTACATAGTCATCTAAAATAGATACCAGACAGGCCGTGGGGCTAGCACATACTTAGCAAGGAGAACAGGAGTTAATTTTAAAGGTGTACAGGACTAGTATTTTCTGGCAAGCATTGAAATTGATTTGGAAATTTACAGTGGGTTTCCAGGTGGGAGGTTGAGACGGAAGCCCCAACACTCCCTAGTTTCTTTATAGCTTTTATTTCTTTTCAAAGCCTGTTAGTTTCTCTTCGGAGATTTATTTTGTGTAATTCTGTTAATTTAAGGCTCTGTATCTGGTATATCAGGAAAATGACTTATTTTAGGATTAGAATTTAAGGGGCTAACTGCTCCCACAAGGGGCTCTTCGTTTGTTTTCAAGCTGTAATCTCGTTAACTATCTTTGATTTCTAAGCTTGAAAGCCCAAGGGCCGTTATTCCAAAAAAAAATAACAATAATAAATAAATAAATAAATAAAACGCTACCAGAATTTCCCGACAAAATAAGCATACAAACTTCTATATGTGAGACAACAAACAACCCACTTTCTTTACACCATTACCAGTACTCTCATCAGAAGTTAAGTACCTAATGCCGTCAACAAACCTTCATAGCGTCATAAACATATGGAACCTCTTGCAAGATTGATATGGTTTTACCACCATAAATTGACAAGGTTTCCTTGGAAATAAATTTACAGCAAACAAGGTATGCTCATATCAGAAAACAGGTTTTGACAGGTTTATTAAGCTGTTAACATAATCTAATTTCATAATTAATAAGCAGCACAAATTTGAATTCATGTCTCCCGATTCCTAAGAAGAAAGAACAACATCATCGTTTGTTTTGAACAATTCGAGTATAATTTTGAGTCTACAAAGGATCTATTATGAATGGCTATTAAAAAAAAGAAGTTTTTAAAAAAAAATTATTTCCTTAAAGATTGAAATTGCAGTGATAAATACCAGAGATTCCTAATTCCACTATTGTAGTTGCATGCAAGAGATTATTACTGCAAAACAAAAGTTTCTCAAGTCTCTAGCAATAGAGCTAAAAGAGCTCCAGCTCAACTCAAACTCAACTAAATTTTTCAGCTATGCTTCCAAGTAGCTGAGGTGTCACAAGGAGTTCAAAAGCAAGATCAAGTTTCAACAAATGCTCCACTATCAGCAACCCCAAATTCAATTTCCTCCATAAAGCTTGCCACCCAGCAGTCAACTCAAATTCTCAAATCGACACTTCATCTCATCCATTAACTTAGCACTTTCTGACCTGAACATTAAACCCTATAAATAGCATCCCAGTTACACCGATACTCCTCATCAAACCAAATCAAGGGATGACCAATAAAAAACACATTCGCAATGGCTTCCATGAAAGTACTAGTTCTTCTTGTAACTACTGTTGTGGCCTTACTTGCACCCACAACTGAGAGTCGTCTCTCAAGAAAAGACCTAGATATTAGCGTAGGCGGTGGAAGTGGAACTGGAGTTGCAGTTGGAGTTGGGCTTGGTGGAAGTGTTAGTGCTGGAACAGGTGGTGGTGGTTCTAGCGCCTCTGGTTCTGGTTCCGGTTCAGCATCTGGATCTGGGTCTGGTGCTGGGTCAGCATCTGGTTCAGCATCGACATCTGGCTCAGGTTCAGGTTCAGGGGTTGGGTCATCAGCTGGTTCTGGGGCTGGGTCGTCAGCCGGATCGGGTGGTTCATATGCTGGTTCCGGTGCTGGCTCTGGTGCTGGATCAGGGTCTGGTAAAGAATCTGGATCTGGGTCGGGATCTGGATATGGAGTGGGTCACGGCGAAGGCTATGGAGAGGGTGGCTCAGGTTCAGGCCATGGAGCAGGTTATGGCGAGGGTTATGGCAAGGGAAGTGGGTCTGGTAAAGGATCTGGGTCAGGCTATGGTGAAGGTCGAGGATATGGGTATGGATCAGGTGGTGGGCATGGAAAATGAAGTGACAGATAATTTATCCTAGAAGAATGGTATCTAATATTTGCCAGTGCTATTATGTTAATGAATAATATAAAATAAGGTAGTACTATGTGTTTAGAGTTATGTGCATTAAAGTTTATTGTATTACTTTGTATTAATAATAAAGTCTGTGATATTTGCACAAATAAAACACAGCATTTTATTGTGTAACAAATTCCGGTGGGAGCTCATTAACTACATTTCTCATGTGCCTACACTATGGTTACTCTTAACTCTCTGTAACCGTAAGGACACCAGGACAACAAGAAAATGAAATGTGCTAAAAACACACAATTATGTGTAAGCTAATTTTAATGTAACATAGAGAAATGTAATGAGCCCACAAGGTAATTTTAGTTAGCCTATAGTTGTTATTGTGGTATTTGAAAAGTAAAGTACACTGCACTCATCACAGTATAATAATTTTTACCTTCTTACAACATGTTATAACTGCACCATTTTTATTGATATATCTATGACAGTAGAATGGATCAAAATGTATGTTCAGATTGGTATCATATATTATTTCAAATTCCATGTTGAGGTGCCTATCTATTCCATGGAAACAATGTTACTAATCATTATCACATTACTCCATTTTGCACAATACACATTTATGTAATCTGAAAATTTACCAAGAGCGCTTTAGCAGGTAAGACAGCTGCTAGAAATAAATGTATTGAGAATTCTTAACATTTTTATCTTACTCCAAGTCACTTTTATTTCATTGAATTTTAAAACTGAACTAGAAAGGCACTTACTGGTTACTATTCACTGTCAATTGTCAAATATTCACAAATGGTTCAAAGGATAAACCAACAAATAATTCATACACGTACCAGTATTCTTTCATCAATGTTGTAAACACTGAACATACAACAAAAAAATCTAGAGAGTTAGTTCTTTACAGGAAAGAGACTAAATACCCAATCTCATAAATCTACCCACACAAAGTTAACAATGAGTAATAAACCCTATTAAATAACCTAGTACCTCAATCCAGATCATCAAAAGAATTAGTATGATACAAGAAAGAATTTAATTTATTTAAACAAATTTAAACCCTGTAATTTAATTACCTCACCAATTCTTCCCTTTTCTGGAGCTATAGCCATAATACGACAAGTACCACTTTACAAACTTCTTTAATCCCTCCTCCAAATTAGTTTTTGGCTTATACCCCAATTCAACTCTGGCAAGTGTAATATTGGCATGTGTAAACGGGACATCACCATTTCCAGGCATTTCTATCACGTGTTTCTTAGCCTTAACCTTCAAATAATTCTCCAAAATTGATACCAGCGTAGGTACCGTGACAGGTGAAGTATTACCCAAGTTGTATATGCGGTATTGTGCTGGGCCCATCTTAATACCACCAGTACCAGTACTCTTCTCAGCAGTATCCAAAGCTGCCACACAACCTTTCACAATGTCATCTATGTATGTAAAATCTCTAGCAAGGTCGATATGGTCTTTTCCACGGTAAACTGTGATAGGTTTCTTTTGCAAAATATTTCTAGTGAAAGAGAAGTAAGCCATATCAGGTCGGCCCCATGGTCCGTACACAGTAAAGAATCGCAGACCAGTAATTGACAGCCCGTAAATGTGATTGTACACATGTGTTATCGCCTCACCGGTTTTCTTCGTGGCGGCATATAACGAAGCGGGTTGATCAGTGCGGTGCACCTCCGAAAAGGGAACCTCATCATTCAACCCGTAAACGGACGAAGAAGAAGCCCAGACAACAGCAGGTTGCGGGTTGGCATTCTTACAGGCCTCCAACAAGGTCACTAAACCGGCCACATTGCTATGAACATAGGAATCCGGGTTCTGGATCGCGTACCTCACACCGGCTTGCGCAGCCAAGTGCAACACGTGCGTGAAAGAGACGAGATCAAAGAGCCTCTTCAACAATTTAGCATCATTAATGTCTCCTTCAATCACAAAAATTCCTTGAGAAGATAGGAGAGATCTCCTGGCCTTTTTAAGAGATGGGTCGTAGTAGGAATTGAAATTATCCAAGCCGACGATGCCGTCGCCGCGCTTGGCGAGAGCGAGCGATGCGTGTGACCCAACAAAGCCCGCGGCGCCGGTAACCAAGACGACGAGGCCGTCGGGCCTGGTGGGTTCGGCGGAGGCCCGGACGCGGTTGTCGAAAGTGAGAGTGGCGAAGGAGGAGGAGAGGTAGCGGGAGGAGGTGTGGAGGAAGCTGCGGAGGCTGAGGTAGGAGGCGAGGAAGGCGAGGAAGAGGAGCGTCCAGAGGAGGTGGCGCGGGAAGGCGAGGTGGTGGCGGTGGCGGTGGTTGTGGTGGGACCCACCTCGGTCGATGATCTTGGTCTTGCCAGGTGTCGAAGGGAAGGAATCGTCGTCGTCGACCAGAGCGCGCATGGTGCCTCCGTTGATGGGATCTGATATTCTGATTCTGATCTGATAAATAAAGGAAGGAAATGGGATTATGGGATTATGGGAAGGCAAATATTAACTTCACCAGAGACATATGGTGGGATCCTCTCCGTTGGAGGTTCAATTTATTGTGCAGTCCTTTCGACATCCTCAGTGTTTACTTCAGTTAAGAGGAAAACCAAACCAACGGATGAGAGTTCGCGCAAGAAGTTCAATAGTTTGGGAAATTGGAGAGGATCCGGTGGGTTGTAATTTGGAGAAGCGCGTGTACTGTACAATATGGAATTTGACAATTTGTGTTAACATGTAGAAATCAGTTTTGACATTTCCTACGGAAGACCATTCAAAAAAAAAAAAAAAAACAAATCAGTTTTGACCTGCGGTTTGGAATTTTCTTGTTCTGTGTTCCGGGTCTGATTTGTTTTGTTCTGTTGTTCTTATCAATGAAAGAAATCTATAAACAAAAGATTTAATTTACTGATCTAGAAGATCAATGCGAATAATAATAATAATAATTACCACGTGTGATCAAGAAGGATCTCCAGTTAGGAGGCGTTTGTTTGTCTATTAAGGAGTTGCATAAGTTAAGAATGTTTAAGTATTTATATAGTGTTATGTAATAAATGTTTGGTTATGTAGTAAGGATGACTAACTTAATGAATGCATATATTCATGTCAAAAAAACTAAAATGCCCTTAACTTTGAATTAGTATTATGTATTATACGTTGTGATCTAATTATTGTTAATTATTAATTATTATAAAATTAATTATTATTGATGATAATAAATCATTTTTATTATTATGAAATATTAATAATTACTTTTGATTAAATATTATATTTATTTTATAATAAAAATATTATTGATTAATTATTTATAATTAATAATTATTTTTCAATCATTATTATTAGTAAATTATCTTACTTGTTAAATATTATTATTTATACTAATTAATATTTATTATTAATTATGATTTTTTCATAATTATTGTTACTTATTAAATATTATTATTTGTTAATTATTAATTATTAATGATAATAAGAAATCATTTTATTAATATGAAATATTATTAATTTTTTAATAATAAAAAAATATTATTTAATAATTAATAATTAATATTTATTATTAACTATAATTTTTAATAATTATTGTTACTTATTAAATATTATTATTAATTATTTCTAAGGAGTATTGTTGGAAAAAAATTAAAGGGGCCGATGCATGACTTATGCAACTTATTTAGGTTGCATAAGTTATATACCCTTAAGGCATTTTATGTAAAAGTTGTTTGGTGACTTAAGAATGCATAACTTAAGTTATCCACCCTTTAAATTATAAACCAACGGGGTCTTAGTGTCTTCAATGCTGATGGCACAACTTAGACAATATTTATTTGCCTTAGTGTCTTCAATGCTGATGGCACAACTTAGACAATATTTATTTGCCTTAGTGTCTTCAATGCTGATGGCACAACTTAAGACAATATTTATTTCTAGAAGCTAATATTTTCTCTGATTTTTCAATGATTGCGAAATGGATTTGTTCATGGTTTGACTTCTTCTTTAAACAAGAACGTTGAAAAAAAAATTTCTAGGAAAAAAGAAAGAAAGAAAATAGCATATTGTGCTCAGAAAACATTTTTTTATCCATGAAATTTTGACACCTGTTATTTTTTATCTGATATATTTCTCCTCTTTATTTATTTTAATCGAAGGACAATTATAGGATTATCTCTTCTTAATTGCAGGAGTGAGCAAAAACTCGTAACTTGAGCTAATTCGAACTCAGATTTAGAAAAACTCAGTTGTAACTCGAGCTAAACTAACTCGGTTAGTTGACGAGTCGAATTTGGAGTTAGGCTCAACTCACCTTGCAACTCGCGAGCCGATTCGTGATATAATAAATTTATATTTTAGATAGTATTACCAATATGATTTAGAAGTATTAAAATTTTATAAATTAATCATGAAAATTTTCTCCTTGTATTCTTTTGCTTAAAATAATTGCAACATTTAAACAGATTGAGTTTCAAGACATATTTTGTTCAAATCAATAAAAATAATATATAAATAATAATAATTTTATGTTTTAAAATATTGTATATGTCAATAAGTTTTAATGCTAGATGAACATATTAATTAAAATAAATAAATTTTGAAAAATATATGTTTATTCCAAGTTCATGAGCCACGAGCTAACTCGAATTAGAACTAAGACGAGTTTGAGTCAGTCTAAAAAGTTCGAAAGTATTTTTAACTCGATCAAAGTCAACTCAAGTTACGTCCAAGCTGAATTTGAGTTGTCCTCAACTCGCTCGAACTCAGCTCATATATGTTTTCTTTATTCGGAATTCAAACATGACTAATCGTACATTTTTTTATCATTAATAAATTTCGGATATCAATCAAATTATTTGATTGTTTTTCATAATATGCTGATGCACTATTTTGTTTATTATAGACATTGTCTAGTTCTAATTAGAACGAAATTGCTTGCCATCATTCCATCATTCCTATATCTTCATTAATTATCTAACATCTTCATTAATAAAAAGTCCATCATACCATCATTCCCATGTTTTCATTAATAGAAAGTCCATCATACCATCATTCCCATGTTTTCATTAATAGAAAGTCCATCATCCTCATCATTCTTAGATCTTCATTAATTATCTAATATTCTCATTAATATTAATAGAAGGGATGAGAGGATGAACGCTAAAAATATGTACATGTCCTGTTTATCCAATTGATACTTTCAAATATATATACTTGTTAGTTGTTACCAATTTTTAGTTGTTTTGAGATCGTCTTTTTCGTGACGCTCTAAGACTTTTATCAATATATTATGAATATAGAAATGTTTGAAGAAAGAATACAGTAAATTACTTTTTCATAACATATTAACTAGAACAATTAAGTTTTGAAACAAGAATAATTAGTTTCAGATCTAGAACAATTATTTTTTCAGAACATATTAAGTAGAACAATTAAGTTCTGAAATAAAACAATTAGGTTTTGAAACTAGAACAATTAGTTTTCTAGGACATATTAACAAGAACATTTAGGTTCTGTAACTAGAACAATTAGCATTTTTTCCAACACAATTGCATTGAAAACTAAAATATTATTTGTCCTAGTTAATGTTACTAACTATTCTAAGAAAAATATTAATTGTTCTAGAAAAAATATTAATTGCGTTTAAATAAATGCTAATTGTTTAATTAAAAATAAGGTGGAGAGAGGGAGGGAAGATAGGACAGGGTGGAATGAGTGTGCTGATAAATTCATCCCAATTAATTGCATTAATGAGGATGATGAGATGAGTGCTGGATTAATTAATCACATTCTAAAAATAGAAAACAAGTTTTCTTAGGATGATGGGACGATGAATCTTGAGAATGAATCTTATCAGCCCAGGTTTTAGAAAATTGTATTTTTTTATTAGAAAAGTGAAACTTTTATTTTGTAGTTAAAATCAATTGGAAATATATATTAAAAAAAAAAAGACGTCACCAATAGATGAATAGCTTGTCCGTGAATAAGGAGATGTTTGAATGGTTTGTTGGGAACAAGAATGGAGGGATATACTATTATAATAATAATAATAATAATAATAATAATAATAATAAAAAAGAAAACAAGTAAATATATTTTCCACTGCAAATTAAGTTAACAAGAAAACAACATTACCAATGCAACCGGATGCACAAAATCACAAAAAAAAAAGAAAAAAAAAACTATTTGGTGTTGTTCGTTCAGTAAATTTCTGGGGAGCAATATTAATGATCCGAAAACACTTCACTTAATGACCACTTTTCACACACTAATTTTCTAAAAATGGGAAAGAAAAAAATAAAATTGCAAATTAAACAATACTCCAGAGAGTTTTTAAACCTTTCCACTTCTAATACTCTAATAGCACAGCAAAGAGGATTCTCAGTCTTCATCGTATTTCGTATATACGTCAAACGATCCAGATGCCTTTTTCGTGGAGATCAATTCCTGAAACCAAATAATTAAGAATTAATTTTAATTGTCATGCAATTCAAACAAACCATTTTATGGAGAATTTATGCCCCAACCAAAAAGCCCAAAGTGTTAGGTAGACTACAAATTAATCCTACCGGACTTAATTTGAAACTAACCCGAACAAGACAACCCAAGCGCAACGCATATGAGAATAAGTTGATCTGATCTGATCTTTTTTTTAAGATGAATTGTTTTTAAGATGAATTGGAGGTTTAAGCCATCCAATTTATTTTTAAATTAAATGTCTATGAAAGACCCCCAGCCAGATTTCGAACCTGATCTAGCATGCTAAATTAATTTTACAAGAATAATGATTTGAATGGACCTGAGATAGAAAAATGCTCTCACTTATTTAAAACTAGTTGACCTGCAGCAAGTTGAAAATGATTTTTATAAGAAAGTAAATAGATGGTGCATGCCAAATGTAGGTTTAATATAATTTAGTACATTAAAAGAGAATATAAGATAGTTATCGTGTTTACAATCCTGTGATGTGAAGAATTTTAACCCTTACCTGATCCACAATCATGTAGAAAGTTTCCTCACCTTATTTCAGAAAGATCCTGTTCATTACACGCTCCTTAAATGAAGTGACTGGTGGTAGAGATTTGAAGTAATAACAGGATAGCTGATCCTTGTCCATCTCCGATAAAAACATCTTGGATTGCCTTATATCTCCATCTACAAACACCTTTTGATCACGTGGTTTGGTCAATTGAGGAAGCCGACTGAGGCTCCAACATCCTCGAAAGCTGAGCTCCTTCCATTCTGGCATCTGAAATGGATGTTTTTGGCAATCATACAGTTGACTCAATTGAGGGAGCTGATGAAGTTTTATGCTGCAGAGTCTTGAAAATTGATCTTTATCATTTGCTTGACAGTAATAGAACACACTTCTAAGATCGTAGCAGCATACAATTGACAGTGTTTCTAGGAAAGGAAGTTTCAAGTTACCCGGAAAGATGCTCACCAACCTCGGACAATCCCGTAAGTTAACAAACTTCAGTGCCCAAAATTCATCAAACTGGAATGAACCATGTAAAACATTGGTTAATTTCAAGAGATTTGAGACCCAAAGGTTTTGCAACTTCTTTCCTTTTAGACGGTTTGTTTCGCCGAAAATCACTTTCATGAGATGGCACCCCTCAACTTTGCACTCTTGCAACTCTGGAAATTCTGGGTTTATATCTGTTAGAGAAAAGACAAAAGCATTATCCCTGAGTAACAATGACTCGGTGAAACTCAAAATGCCCTGCCACCAAGAAAGGTATCTTCCAACAGAACCAATCTCCACTTGTCGGCACAAGTGGCCTCCCACAAAATGTTGTGCGAATTTGTTTTCAAATAAGTGTATACCTTCGTAATATGGATTCTTCTTATGGAATTGGTTGTTACTAGTCATGTCTTTGCTCATACTCTGGCTTCTATGCTCGCTTGCACAAATGTAAAGAGATGGGGAATTTGCTTCTTGTTTATCTAAAAGTAGCCCACTTCTGAACGTAGACAAAATTCTGATATCATGCACAAAGATTTTCACCCCAATACCATCATTTAGAAGTTGCAAACTCTCATCCACAGAGTCCTGGTTACCCATGACCCTATATTCATGTTGAACCAAATTAAATACCTCTGGAAGAGGTTTGCGCAATTTATGCCATGACACTCTTTTTAATTGACAAACCGAGATTAGATCTAGTCGTCTAAGACTTCCCTGATTGCAGATTTCAAGAGGGAACTCTTTGATGGATGTAAAGGACAGATCAAGCTCCTTCAAATTGTTAAGATCTCTCAAGGCTACTGTCTCTAACGCATTGCATGCGCACAAGGAAAGGCGACTGATAGATGGAGATTTTGAGAGGGAGAATGAATTGAGGCTTGCATGACCGGCCACATTCACTTCCCTCAAAGCCGTGCAGTCATGGATGTGGAGTTCTTGGAGCATTGAGGCTCTAGAAAGTGAATTGGGCAAATGCATTAAGGAATGATTACCAATCAGTTTGAGCACTCGGAGACGTTGCATGTGCTCAAAGATGTTACACGGAAGAGAATCAAGTAGAGACTGAGAAAGAGAGAAGACTTCTAGATGAAGCAAAGTTGTCAAGGAAGTTGGAAGGCTTTTGAGTGAAGTACAACCGAGAAGGAAAAGTTCTCTGAGACTTGGCATCTCTAAAAACAGGTTGTGGGGCAAAGACTTGATGGTTGGACATGAAAGATCAAGAGAGTAGAGGCAATGTTTGTTACTTCCAATTTCTTCGGGTACATGGGTCAAAGGAACCCCGTTCAAATTAAGAAATGACAATTTTTCTAACATGGCAATCGGAGAATTGGAGGAATCAATTTCAGAAGGTCGGAGGGTTCGCATATTTCTGCAGCCTATCAAAGAAAGGAGTCGGAGATTGGTGAGGTAAGCAATAGATGTTGGTAAGGCTTCAAAGGAGCTACAGGATAAGTCAAGAACACGAAGATTATTTGCCATTTTCATTAGGATAGTATTAATGGTTGATTGAGAGGCACTAGAAGGACGTCCAGCTCTGTACAGAAAAGTGGTGGTTTTGTTTGTTTTTGGATGGATTATCCATTTGCCATCGTTCCATAAGAAGGATATCCAGCTCTTGTTCTCCCAATCAATTGGACTAGAGATATTATTTTGTGCACCTAATGGCAATGAAGTCTCCAGGAGCTGGCGCATCCCAAAGAAAGGACTAGTAGGAGAATAAAAAAATAATTCTGATCTATTTTCCATATAACAATTATCGTAAAAGAGAAGTTGAATTAAAGAATGTGACTGGAGAGCTTCGAATACCACGTTTGCAGCATTGAGGGAATCGGTCAAATTGATTTCTCCTTCTTCTTTTTCATCACCAAAAAGACCCTCCGCAACCCAGAAATTTACGAGATCAGCTTTGTGCCCAATAATGCTATTGAATAGCTTACTAAAATACTCATCCTCTTCCTCTTCCTCTTCCATTTCTTGTAATTTCCATTTATTGCTGTCAACAATGGCAATGTAGTAAGTGGGCCGGCATTTATCAAGATCAGAGTTATTTTTGTCATTAATTTCTGGAGAAAACAGTAGGCTATAGAGTAAGCAACTTCGTAAAGTGTCCATCGTCTCCCTTACTCGAACTGCCGGTGCGACAGATTGAGCACAAAATTGCAGCGCTAGCTCTACAAGTTGTTCGTTGGATTGTAGTGGCCAATCCTTTTCACGAATTAGGGCTTTCAAATTCAACTCAACATCCCTCTCTTCATCCCGAGTGATAGAGCTTAAATAGTATTCAAATTCTATTGTAGTAAATTGAGACATTGGGAAAAAATAGTTCCTCGGAGCATATAATTTTTTTCTGATCCAGTCGGGTGATGAGATCACCCACCTGGCACCGTTGTACTTGCTGGGTTCAGGGAGCCAACCGTCTTTAAGTAACCATTTCATGGCTCGGTTAAATACAGCTGGATCAAATAGATCAATACCAATACATTCTATTACTAGTAGATAGTTCGTGTTTCTTAGTTTCTCAAAGATTTCAACTACCAATTCGTCAACTAAATTTGATTCTTTCTGCTTGTTAACCTCATAGTTGTAGAACAATTCTTCATCCAGTTCATCTTTAAGTTTCTTAACTTTTTCATTACTTGCATCCATTATTCCCAGTGCATTAGCTATTGCAATTGCTATATACGTTTCCATTTCAAAAACCTCTTCATTGGACGTCAATACGTACTGTATTGATCTTTCTTCATAATTAGTTATTAATTTTGTAAAACGACTCATTTGGTCCACTATTGATGCCATTGAAAGTCGGATTGTGTACCTAGGTTTGATGATGTTACTCACTGCTTTAATTGTGACACGTTCAAGGAGGCCTAACAAGCCCAACCCTTCACCCGCAAGACCTCGCAACCATATAATTCTGAATCCTTTTTTGAGGTTAATTTTGTTTGTCAGATAAGTGACCACATCATTTTCAATACTATCCATTCTTTGTAGTTAGTTATAGATGTTACAACCCACAGAATGCCAGTTAACCTGCTTATTTTATTTGAATAAAGAATAAATCAGAAACAATTTAAGATGCGAAAATACTTGGGCTTGAGTGAATTTCATCAACTCATTGTCCGACAATAAAAAAAAAAAAGGAATTTCTCATCTGAAACACGTACAGGAACATGTTAGTGTGTATTAATTTTTGCAACTTGATGAATGTTAAGTTTTAATTTGTTTCCATTATTTTTTTTCCATTGTATTTGATAGTTTTTTACTGAGATTTCTATGTAAACATTTTTTTGTGTTGGTTACTTTTGATTGTTTTTTAATTTATACATAGATATGCAAAATTGATTACATGCGCTTCACATGATCTTTTTTATTATTATGCATTACATAATATCCATAATATATTCAACATAATTATGTAACTTTTTTTAGTATTTTTCTGATTATTTAAAGATTGTCATTAATGGAATAATCTATCCGAACCAATTGAAATTTCATGAGTCTAAATTTATTTTTTGAAATATTTATTATATCTTTTGGATAATTAAAACAGTTATTATTAGAAGGTCCAAAACTAACTTAAATCGATGGATTTATAAATTTTCAAAAAATAATAATAAATTTTAAAAATATATAAAAAATTTTGTTTTCTGTACGATTTGATATAAAATTGAAATGTGAAAATGAGATTTAGGTGTTTAAATTCAAAATTTTGGCAAATAAAATTTTAGAACAAATACGTAACAGAACTCACATCGATCGGTCTTACACTTAACATTCTAGCAATCCTCTATATATACATATAAGCAATAATTTAATTAAAAAAAAATTTTGTATCGTGAAGCACAGAACATACCGGGTACGTACGTCGCTCACGGAAAGGACTGCTGGAGGTGGAATCAAAGATGGAGGTAATTGATGATCTGTCGGCATGTAAAAAATGTTCAGTCTGATCCTTTTTAAAGTGTTCCTTTTTGTTATTTGCATGGATTTTTAATGTTAAGAGGAACTTCAGTTTGGGGGTAAGCTGTGGGGTTGCTTATTTTCAGAAAAATAGATAAAGAAAAAATGTACGTACCTACCGTAGCAATTGCTAAAATGCTCGGAGCACTCAGATATTCATATCCTATAGTTACACGGAAATAATAAATTTCCTTCTATTTTATTCAGGGTTTCAATTGTTTTCTCTGGCTTTTCTGAGAGTAAGTTTGTTTACTATGGAGTGTTAAATTTTGAGCCAAAGCCCCAACAAATGTACTTATTATATATAAGCTTGACTACCCCAGAATAAAGTAAACCATTTCTCAAGGAAAGGTATATATGCAAAGCAAGAACTAGAAAATTATAAAGACTAAAAGAGCACGAAGAGTTTGCTTGTACGTAGCGCATAAATTAAAAGAAGTTAGCGGTTGCTTGGGAGAGGAAAAGACAGAATAATTGGCACCGGAGGAATTGTGATTTTTTAACTGAATGTGTCTTGCCCTCCACTTAATTAACTTGTCACAATTAAATTAATGGTACTGAAATGGAACCCGTTATTTATGTAAACTAGCTGTAAATAGGACAATGCACAGCTCTGTAATTTGAGTTGTCCAATATAAAGTTTTCAGAAACTGAGATTTACCAGCAATATCGGATGCAACATATCCAACTAATTAAGCCTCAAAACCCATCAAACAATTTCTTCGCTTTTTAATGATCGTATAGGTTAACAGCAAGCTTGCATTGAAATTCAAGATAACCTGTGTATCCTGTCCTATAGTACTATACATGCACGATCGCAATACAACCCAACCCGCTTCGCATAAAGCAACGCGTGTAGCTGTAGCACTTTAAAAAAAAGTTAGCAGTTGCTTGGAAGAGGAAAAGACCGAATAATTGGCGTTGGAGGTGATTTTGTGCTTCTTTTGAATGAAGGTACCTTGCCTTCTAGTTGCATATATGCAATTTGTCAAAATTATTCCAGTCACAATTAAATGATAATGAATGGAACCCGTCATTGTGTGAAGTAGCTGGTAAATAAGGCAATTAATTCACCGTTCTGCAAATTGATTTGTACATAGGGCTGTCAATGGATACGGTACGTCTAAAATATTTTCATGTCTGCATCTGTTACAATTTTTTTTTATCCACGTCCTATCTATATCTTTTAAAAAATGACTATATCCGTATCCTTCCCATATACGCTAAGAATTAACGGTAAGGATAGGATAATGATACATAATGGATAATAATAATATTATTAATTTAATAAAAAATATATAATGTATTAAATAAATAGCATCAAATAAATATATATATACAAAGTACAATATTTAGATAATATTTTACATATAAAAAAACTCATGAAATTTATACTCATGTCAATTGACATTCAAAAAATCTATATAACTAATTATAAATTATAATATGATAGAGTACAAATTAATTTTTAATCAACGTAAATAATATTCTGATGCAGAATATCTTACAAAATATGTTAATTACATGATTATATATACATATATGTTTGTAAAATTTTACATTGTTATTTCTTGAGTCGCATCATTCAAATATTTACACACACAGAGAATCTTATCTTATATTATAAAGCAATTAATTAAATATTTAGGTTAATATCCATTAAGAATGATTTATATATCTTGACAACTTTGGTGATGTTTTCTTAAATTAAATAGAAAAAAAATCATAGATATATTGTCAACACAATATAAATTTATTGTGAATTAAATTTATGCAGTCTAAGTATCATATATATATTATAAAAGTTCGTTAAATAAGAGAATATTTATAATTTTGAATTCATGGAACAAACAGTATAACTTGTATCAAATTTTATCTTTCATGTCTATCATGTGCATAAAGTATATATGATACTTCAAGTGTCAAATTACAGACTTATAAATCATTATTAAATATTAATGGTTGTCAAATTAAGTTGGTAATGAATCCCAATCATAAAAAAATTATCAGAACATAAACATTAATTAATTGCCGGTCAACGTATCTACTCAAATATTTCAGATGAAGAGGGTCGAGAGAGACATTGGTTTATCACGAGTTTTGATTCGTTGATGATTTGGAAAATGGATCCCATTTGACGACCATGGAAAAAGAAGTAAATCTGTGATGAAATTTTATCTCGTTTTGTAAATCTGATTTCCTAATTAAGTTTACATTAAGAGCTTCTTAGATGATTCAAATGATTCCACAATTATTTCTCTCATTCATCAAACGTTATTCACAGTGTTCAAATCGTTCACAAGTTAAATTCTGTGATGAACAGATTTTTTTTTTATATGAGCCGATATCTAGATTATTTCTTCACGATTATGAATGATTTTAACTGATCATGACTTGAGCTGGCTTCTATAAAATCCCATTTTTAATATTCTATATCTGAGTCTGAAAGTTTTCGTCTCTAAATTCTGGCTGTATTTAACTGGTTAAGTATGGGTTAAGTATGAGTTCATTTAGAAAATAAAAAATTCTCATCCCTTGCAGTTGGTGCAGTAAAATAAATTTAGGGTTGTTTGGATGGGGTTTGAATTTGGGAAATTTTCAATTCCTAGACATAAATTTATTATAAACAATTCAAACTCTTCCAAACGGCCCCTTAAGTATGGGCTGAAAATTGTATATACATTATTATATATGTTGACTGGATGATATCTTTATAGTTAATAGTTATCTACTTTTTTTTAAGAGAAGATAAATTTTCATTAACAAATAAGTAGAATGGTGATGGACGTGGAAAATGAAAAAGAGAAAAGAGAGAAAAAAAAAAACTCAGTTTTCGTTTGTAAAACTGGGCTGGGCTGGTTTCTTGTGGAGTGCGCGGCCCAGTGACCAAGAAAGTTACGTGAAGAGTTTATGCTGCCACCTGGCAGTTCGATCATTTAACGGGCACCAATTACAATTAGGCGAAGCGAATAGCCACTCGCATCCTTTCCTTTCTTTGTTGGTGTCTTTTAATTCGATTTGGCGCCTCTTCTCTCTCTCTCTCTCACACACACACACGAGCGCACACACCCACCAGTGTTTAAACTGCTTGACGAAATGCCGCAGTGGACAAGGATGCATTGCTACTGTTCATTAATATATGCTTTTCTATGGCTTTTGACGAGATGTCTTTCTCAGGCCAATGCTCCTTCACCAGGTAATCAGAGGCGATGCCATGAGTGTGACAGTTCATTTCACACGGGCTCTGTGCTTGCATATTTGGAATAATCATTTAAAAACCAAGTTGTTAGCAATGTTTACTGAAATCATTGTATGTCCACCTGGGTGTTTGCCGGTATGACCAGTGCATTGGGACAAGATTTCGGTTTGTTTGAGGGCACCATGGATTACTATTATTCTTATTTTAACAGTTGAATTCGAGTACTACATCAATCTGGGTCCCAAGTTTTATCTAACAAAACAAAATATTACTGACCAATGTAGAACCCAACTCAACAATCAGCCTAAGTTGTTAATGATGAAGCCAAAATTTGATCCAATACCTAGTTGGCTGTTTTAATGCATAGGTACGAAACGGGTAAAGCCAGTCCTGGTCCACTGGACCGATTACTTAATTAGGTGACAGCATCATATTGTAGGCAAACTTGGCACTAATAAGCTCTTCTTTTATTTATTCAGCAGAAGCACCACCGCCAAGCCTGACCTTCAGTTGGCTTGACGATAAATCTGTATTTCAAGCTGGTGACGTGGCAGCAATCAAAGTCAACCTACTCCAAAGTTCCTTTAGTGACAAAATGACCGACTCGTCCCATCCTTCCATGAATTTCTCAGTATCAGTGAACGGAAAGAAGGGAGATAGTTCGTTTATTTCTGGTGTCTGTTCAAACGCAGATGGTGACCCGGCTAGTTGGAACATCACGTTTATACCAATCATGGCAGGAGAGTTTGGGCTACTGATTGAAGAAGTTCATTTTGGGATTTTTGATTCTTCGCTCAGTTTCCATGTTACTCCGGGTAGATTTTTTATTGTAGCCCCTATACTTTTGTAGTGTTCTCTATTGAACTAAATTTTGGCATGAAGTTGATTTATAGCAATCTTATTCTGTTGTGAAGAGATGAAAATACCATTAAATAACCTTTTTGTTATGGTATTTTAAATTGATCTGTGAACTCTTCTTGGATTTTGAAGGGCAGATCTATCCATCTGGTTGTATTGCTTCATGGGTTGGTGACAGCACAGCATTGGCTGGGACAAAAGCCTCCATATTAATACTTCCTACTGATGGCTTTGGAAATAAACTAGCAACAGGAACCCTAGAACTCACTAACCAGTACTTCGACTTGTCCATATCTTATGAGAATGGATCAAGTGTTGTTCTAGAAGATTTGATATATCAGGGCTGGAATGAGGAGGGGTACATTCTTCTCGACTTTATGCTTACCGTTTCTGGTAGTTTTCTGGTTCATGTGCTTGGTGATAAGATGAAACTGAGAAATTCTCCATTGCCGTTGGTAATAAAACCAGGTTAATAAATTGAAACAAACTCAGATTACCTTTCCTTTTTTTTTCTTTTTTTTTTTTACAGCTAGATATTTGTCGTTGATTTAATTATTGACTAGAGAACAGTTAATCCTCGTTAATGGGATTTTCATGAAAGAAGGCCCTATTTATCTGTTTACAAACAGCACAAAATGATTCGTGATATTTTACATTTTGCACTTACCGTCAGTGGATAACTACATTTTTTGCATTGTGGGATTGACAATTTTAGCCCAGAATTTTGTAATTCTCTTTCTTCTGCTAAGCAGAAACTGGAACAGATAGATTTGATCACGTTATCATTAAAAATTAGGTTTCAAGTAAGAATGAACCTAAATAGATGGATTGGATCAAGTGATCATCAAATTTGGTACAATTTGGCCAGTTATTTCTGAAGTAGTTTCAATTCTGTTTTTTAATTCACTGGGTAATTAAATTTTTTTTTTTGGAAGATAAATTGGGGGTCTAAGCCACCTGGGTAGTTAAGTGTTATTTGTAAAGAACTCAAATACTGTTGGGTCTTACTCTCACATTGGAGAAATCTAGGGTCCTTCTTGTAATAATGTAAGATGTTGATTGCAAATTTTATCCAATGTTGGTACATGAATTTTGGCTGTTTTGAATTGACTGATGCAGTATTAGACTAGTATGAGACTAAATTTATTTTGAGAACCTCAATAAAGGAAAATATTACATTTATCTTTTATTTTTCAATTCTTTCAGGGCCTTTTGATATAGGGAAGAGCATAGGCAAATGGAGGCATGACACAAACAATATTCGAATTTTCTCCAAGTTGGAACTGTTAATTTTCCAGATGGATATTTTTGGAAATTTAGTGCCTGGTATGCACCCATTTGATGCCCGGGTTGTTAAGAAGAGCTCAAACCTCTCAGCACCAATACCAGATCTGAAATTTCAGGAGGTGACTGAGGGAACCCAGTTGCTTTCCTTCACTGTGTCAGAACAAGGAGATTTTTTCCTTACTGTTTTTGATGCAGGACTGAATTACACTTTATCGCATTTGGTGTATGAATACAAAGTTTTCATAGGTATGTATATGCTTGGTTATCTGTACTATGCTACAGACATGATTACTTTTATTTATTTTTTATTACTGAACCCAGCAAATTAATACCTATGCTGGAGTTCAATGTGGCATCTGTAGGTATCTAACAGTAGGCTTTTGTTGAGACTGGCAATAATCATTTTCCAATATGAATATAGGCTATTGTGATGGGTGGAAAAGCTTTGCTAATGGGTCAGGGTTAGCCTCGTCACTTGCTGGTAGAATGTCATCTTTCATGGTGTTTCTGACAGACCAATTTAACAATTCTTCTCCAATCAAGGTAGAACTGCTCAATGTTCAACTCATCTCTAGTAGTGGTGGCACTGCTATTTCTCCAATTGTGTTCCCTTTGCGAAATCTAAGTGGTAATTAGATTCTTTTAGATTCAAAGGCGTTCATTAAAATTTTTTAGACAATGTAGGGGTTATCTTAAAAAGTGCCAACTGTTCTTTCCAGATGGAGCTCCACCTCCTGCAGAGGGATACTTTGCAAAATCCCCAGAGAGAGTTCAACACAGAATTTCAGGAAGCCATGTTCAAACAGTGAGTTTCTTTCTTGATCAAGGTTTACTTATCTTTGGGACAGTCTTTTTCATGAAATATTATATAGGTAAATAGAAGTGGCTTATGTTGCGCTTAGTTGTACCATTGCATGCATGCATGCTGCTGTTTGGGAACATGGTAACATCGCACTAAAGATACCATGTGAATCGTTAACAGTCAGGAATTTTTATAGTAGTAAAAAATGAAAAATTACAGAAACTGCCAACTGGGATATGTCCACTCTAGTTGCTACCTCCATAGATTATAACAGCAGTAGTGTACTTCTATTCAAGTAAATGTAATCATGGTTCTCTTCTAGATATTAGGAAACAATGTAACTCGGGCAAGTGATTTCAATGTTGCATATAACCCCCAAAAATATGGAGAATACGAAATATGGATCTTTTGTGGAAATGTGCCCATCAACCATGGAAGACCGTACCTAATGAGAGTTTCTCCAGGTGAGTTATTAATTTTTACTTCTTTTCCATGTTTTTTAATATTTTCTTTGCCGTCAAAACTCAAAACTGAGAGCTTACTTTAAAAAATAAGTAGAATGCATTGAAACAATTAAGAAAAAGGAAAAAAGAAAAGAGCAGAAAGGTAATTTTATGAATCCTATAAATGTATTTCTTACTCAATACTGAACTATATTTTGTCTTTTTAGGTTTTGTTGATATAAAAGAGTCTAGTGTAATAAAATTCGAGGCCCATGTGAAGATATCAACAATATCTGAAGTAGTTGTACAGCTACTTGACATATCTAAGAACCCAATTATTTCAACTGGGGCAAAGTTGAGCTTGCAACTTGGAGCTAAAAATGATTCAACATTCACGACATATCCTTTTGTTGAAAGGGAAGATGGAGTATATCATGGCTACTATATTGTGAGAGAAGTTGGTTTTTACAATGTATGTGTTTTATTAGACGATAAAGCTCTGTCTCCTTGTCCCTTTGAAGTTCAAGTTCATGAAGGTAACACACTTTTGCCTACCTGAAAGTCATTTATTCCTGCAATTACAAAAAACAAGTATGAGAAGAATAATAACGTTTTTAATAAAACTTTTGAAATATTATTTTAATTTAAAGAATGCATAGTAAATGTATTAAGATATATTTTATCTGCATCTATACTTATGGTCATTTTTCATGCTTCTATAAAAAACTTAACTTGCATATGTCAACTTGAATTTTCAATATTTTGAAACTATATTCTATATTTGTAAAATTTCATTGGCACAATTTACTGTGCTTATTCCGATGAATGCTTTCATGCTTCTGCAAAACTTTCAAAGTTTCCGTGACTTGTATTTTGAATTTATTTTTTTTCATCATCTATTTGCACAACCTTGTTGGAACCATTGTTTTTTAATTTGAAAACTACAATACTAAAAGCACAAATATAGCAATATAGTTTCATTTTCAATATAGAGTGCAAAAGATGATCAACATTTTTTTTTGCAGACAAATATTTTTCTGTGGCCTATGATGATACCGTTTCTGTGTGGGAGGATGAATCATTTGCTTTTGACGTTTTATCCAACGATTATATTGCAGGAGGAACAGTTAACATTACTGCATCTATTGTGAGTGCTAATACCAGAACCCACCATCCTTTCCCTACTCTGCCTTCATACACACACAGACACAGAAAAGTAAACTATATTAAGTCAATTGAACCTTGATTTTCACATCTTTATTTGCTTTGCAGCCTATCCATGGCTCTTTGTTACGGTATGGAGAGTTATTTCGGTACACTCCATACAAGGGGTATTTTGGTGATGATTTTTTTAACTACACAATTTTTGACAATAATAACAACACTGCAACTGGGAATGTATTCGTCTTTGTCCGTTGCAAGCCTCCTCAATTTTCTTCACTACCAACTCAATTAAATGTAACTGAAGAAATGCTCAGCCCCAAATTCAGGCAAGTCATCTGACTATAACTTAAATTAACATAATAAACACTGATTATACTGCTGAAATACAGTACTCCCAATGTGTATGTTAAAACTCTTGCATTATAGTTAGGTTCTTTTGTAGATATTGTGTAAAATGAAAAGAAAGAATTTAGAATTTTTTGTTAATTTACAGTGAATTCGGGAGAATTGAAATGACGTATTCAGATATGCATGGAAATATCTCAGTTACAATAAGAGCTCAATCTGGCACAATATTTCTAGCACCAATTTCGATGCAATTTCTTCAACCCACAGGAAGTACAATTGCTATCAGTCAGGGTGCTAAGACCAGGAATGAGTTAAACATCACTGGCCAAGCAGAGAAAATCAATTCTGCTCTACAATCAGTCCAGTATCTCGGGTACTGTTTATGTGGAGTGGTGATTTAGTATTATTAATTAATAATTTTGACATGCTGGCTACACATTATATATGATGCTTAGCTTATTATCGAATAATTATTCTGCGTTTACAACTTTTCTTTCGAGACTATCCTATTTCATCTGGAAATATTTTTTTGAAGCACAAAAATTCATCTTCCAATTCTTTATAACCTTTTTTAAGTTAAATTAGGGAAATTCTTGAGATATTGGAGCTAATTTCAGGGAATAAAATTCTGTAATAGCGAATGCAAAAAGTTTTTCTTTGTTTACTTATATGAGGTTAGTTCTAATTCATCAACCTTCCTCCATTATTTCAATTTTGTCCAGAAAAGAAAATTTCTATGGAAATGACAAGATAATCCTGTATGCAATGAACGAGAATGGTGTGCGAGAAGCTCATTTCTCAGTTTCCGTTGAGCCTATTAATGATCCTCCAATTGTAAACGCACCCAAGACCATGTTCATTGGAGGGAAGGAATCTGCTGAGGGACTTCAAATTTTCGACAAGAACATAGACACCTTTGAGTTTTCTATTCATGACCCAGATATTTTTCACTTTCCAGGTACTTATCACAGCGGTTAGGTCAACTAGGATCATATCTATCCCTGAAATTGCAAATAGTAGTCTATGTGCCATCAAACATTGTCAAATCATCCCAATATCCATGCAAAAAAGCAAATTTGTCATTTTCTGTTGTATATTCTTGCATTAGGTATTGAAATCAATTGCAATTGAAAAAGCAGGAACTTCAGTAAGATTGCTGTAATAAGAAACTCTCTTAATTTAGGAATTAGTTTCGTATTGCTTGCTTTATGTCATATCAGAAATTGCAAGTTGTTTGCAGTTGGGAAGCACTTGCTCTAAGCTATATAAATCTTGTTTATGACAGAAGTAAGAAAATCACAGGAGTTATATTAGTATGGAGAAACTTTTGGTTAGAAGATACCAGTCATTCTGTGTACACTCCAGTGATAATATATGTGTAAAATACAGTTTATTTGAACCTAAAATGTTGTAATGACTGATATATAGCATTTTACTGCTTCAGGGAACAATTCTGAATTTCTGCTAATGCTCTCCTTGGAAATAGACGAGGGAGAATTATTGACAACTCTACCTGTTAGCATTATTGGTTCAGCTGAGTTCAAATCACAAAACCAAAAGGTGTGGCAATTTCTTCAGTCCTACGTGACTATTTCTAAACGTTTTGTTCTCAAAGGAAAAGGAATTAGGTTTCGAGGGACCCATCTTGAGTTGAACAATGCATTGCAGCAACTGTTTTACAAGGTAATATCTATTCATGAATGAAATTTCACAGAAAGAACCTTTTAGTTTGCTAATTCTAATTCATATATTGCATTAAAAAAAAAATTAAAATATGCTGATATATTTTAACTTTTAAATTGAAAGTTAGGCAGGAAAAAACAAAGTAACTTTAATTGTTCTTTACTGTGGTCAAAAGCGAAACAGGAAACCAGCAGATGCCCTTTTAACTGATCAGTTTTTTGCTTGCTCCATTCTCTCACTTGCAGGGCCCAAATCAGGAAGCAGTTTTAACAGTAACGGTAAATGACTTGGGAAACTACGGTTGCTACCCTGATTGTGCCAAAATGCAATCATCGCCTCTCTCAACTCAGGTTTTAATTCATCTCAACAAAAGAAGGCCAACTACTTCAACACAAAGTTTTTGTAAGAGCATACATATATCTACCCCATCTGGTGACCCTTCTTTAGATTTCGTACTTCAATAGATAGTGAAGATGTGGTTGTTCCTGGTTTGGATTCTTTGGATTGTGTTTCTCAAAAATAATTTGACAAAGTTTGGAGTGTCATAGTCATTTCTCTGCATCAATTGGTTCCAATTGATTTTGAGACCAGGAAATATTTTTGATTCAGTATGGCGGCCAACTCATTTTGTGTCGGACTCAAATGCCCAATCAGTCATAATCTGATTTTACTAGCTTTAGATGGATCTGGTTATTCTATATAGAGATTCGTTAACCTATCTTTCTTCTAGTAATAAAACACTTGATTTGTTACAGTAATAATAGGCGCCATCATTGTTGAGATACTGATGATGGTTGTGCTTGGGGGAGTGCTTTTGTTTTTCATGTGCCGGTGCATGAACGATCTTTATGGCACGAGAAAAGATTCCAATGAAGGTGCAACAACATCTCCATTAAATGAAAATTTAATGCCACAGAAGGTAGGGTTCCATTTTTCTTACGATTCCAATAAAAAGATGAATTGACTCCTTGTTATACTAACTGGTATACACCCACAAAGGAACTGGCTAGTACAGGTCCTTTTTCTTTTGTCTTCAATTATGTTGCCTCACAACTTACTACTATTTGTTACATCTGTGCAGATTGATACTTCTCCAGTCCAGCACAGAACATACTCGCTTGCAAGGTCCTCCTCCCAAGTTCGACAGAGGTAGATAATAAATGTGGAAAAGAAAAAATTATGAATGAAACTGTATTTCAGAAGCATGCTCGCTCATACAATAGTTCATGTTTCAGGTCACAGAGAAAATTTGACAAGGAACCTGGCATGGTTGAACTTCAACCAGTCTCAACACCTCCTCATTCTATTATTCCGAATGATACCTGACTGTGTAATGTATATAGCAAAGGAGTGTAGTTATTTCTAACAGAAATATATCATTGCCGTTACCATGCTTAATTTGGTCAATTTTTTTAAGCAAATCATGATGTATGCATGGAAAAAGAGATTATATATATGGTGTTGCAGTGTTGCCTGATAAGATGAAGACCCAAATATCAACCAAAAGGGACAAGAAATAAAAGAGATAAATGCTTGTCCATTTTCCTATAATCTTGAGTCTCTCAAAAATTCAATAGTAAGATGAAACATAACCAAAACCAAGTGCATCAAACCTAGAATTGAACCAGATAATTAATGGAAGCAGAAACCAAATAGCAACTAAAAACACTTATTATGAGACGAGAAATGGTTTCAATTTGATAAAAGAAAAGAAAATATTGAGGACTACTTGTCTACCAACATGCAACTAAAAACTGAACCGGCAAAGTCAAGAAGATGGAGAAGCAGGTGCGGCTGTGGCAGCTTGTGCAGTTGGAGTTGTGGTAGGCGAAGGAGGTACATAGACTTTGGCTCTACGAAGAATTTCGGCCACAACCCAGTGCTTTCTCTTGCTGAGTGGCCTTGATGGATCAATTTTGACCTGAAGAAAAAGAAAACTGACATTATCCCTTTAATAAATTAAAATAAGACTTTTGTGCTTTTTGTTGGTAAAGAAAAGGAGAAGAGAAAGGAGGTACCTGATCGCCGATGTTGCAATGATTGTTCTCATCATGGGCCATGAACTTGGAGGTGCGCTTGACGTAGCGGTTGTAGAGCTTGTTGTGGAAGAGACGGTCCACCGCCACCACCACCGACTTCTGCATCTTGTTCGACACCACTATCCCCACCACCCCCTTCATCCCTACAGTCTCCTCTTTCTTCTTTCTTCTTTCTTTCGGCCGTCAGTCTCCTCTCCAGTCTCCACTTCTTCAACGATTATTTTGGGACCTGTTCAATTATTATATTATATTTTCACAACACGGGACGGGACGGGATTGATAAAACAAATCCAACGGTTTAGAGGGACGGAAGAGCAAATACACCGCTCCCACAGTCCCAGACCTAGGTCAGCGCTCATTATACTGACATGACAATAACAGGATCCTACGCTCTTATACTCTTTTCTCCTACTAATTTTTATACCAAAAAGTTACCAATTCTTTCTCTCTTTCCATTTGTAATGTAATGGTTATCACTGTTAATTAACAAATATACAACAGTTTCATTTCTTTTTAATTTTTATACATTAATGATGTCTTGGCAAATTGATTATATCAAAGATAAGAAATCATGTCTCATAACCCCTGTTATGTAGATACAAAATCATATAAACAAAGTAACAAAAAAATAAACTCATACACCATCTTTAGTATGCACTGATGACCTTAGCTTCTTTCCCCAAACTACATTTTTGCTCAACTTATTCCCACGGAAATGATGCTATAATACATTGTAACTTCATTCACTGACCAGGAACATCAACTCCGTCAAAATTGGTCATCTTAGCAAAACAATTTGTTACATAAGAACATTGGGAAATTTAACCCCTGGATATAATTGTAATTTTATTCACTGCCAAAAGAACATTAACTTAGTAAAAACTGATTATATCAAAATTTATGGAAAAGAAGTCAGCACATCCCCCTTCTAATCCAACAAATCCTTTGGGGTGGTGAACATCCACCCACAGGGTTTCTATCTTTTTGGCAGTGCAGACGCTTTTTTGTGAGTCTTTCAAGCGCTTAGCGAACAATTAGATTCAGCCTATGAGCCTTTAAATAAGCTGCCCGGAACCTGCCAATCCAACAAAAAAAAAAAAGGAAACAACTAAAAATAACTGAGATATTTCACAGATCTGGTATAAAGATTGTACTAGCCAAGGCCATAAATCAACTGTACTCCCACATCCTTTTATTTAATAAGAACTATCAAGTCCTATCATTCCACTTTGTATTTAGCCATTACCCACTGTACCTGCTACCATTTTAGATATCTGAGAACTTGAAAAAGAAACCAAGCTTTATGCAAACACAAAAAAGAAAAATTATTTTTAACCATGTTGTATGTTTAATGGTTTTGTACTTTGAAGTTCGCGTTATACAGATGACATTCAACACATCTCAAATTAGCAATAAAGTTTGTTTGTTTTCCCTAACAATAATGGTTCTTATTTTCTTTAAGCCAAAATTCAAATTAAAAGTTCCAGATGTAGGATTTGAAGTTCTTAGAATTTAATCATTTTTTTCATGATACAGTAGGCTATTATTTAAAAAAAAAAAAAACAACGATTCAATATTTCAGGTATTATTTAAAAGTAGTATAAACTACCGGATGAGGCTACCATTTTTCCCCAAAGAAGGATAAAGAAAAATATAATGATAACATCTTACTTTGACATGATGAGGCATGATCTTTACATCATAAGGCGGGTGGAGCCATGAATCAGGTGGGTATGCCAAGAAATTTTCTGGCTTGCTTGTGTATACATCAGCATGTTGATGGATATGGTATGCAAAGGAAGATTCTTTGCCAGTGTCGGTTAAAAAGGTTGCACCAAAGGAACTGTTAAACAGGTCCCGCATGGCAGCTCTGCATTTCTGTCTCTCTAAATTGAGCTCATTCAAGAGGGATTTGTAAATTTGGCCTTTTTCTGTGCTAACTACTGTTGCATGTATCTTTCCAAGTAGCTCAAGGATTATGTGAAGCTTTGCCTGTTGTTAGAGTTTAAATACACTATACATCTTAGGAGCTTTTGGGTTATGAAAAATACATTTAGTATTTCACAGAACTGACATATTGGTTGGATTATCTGACAAGAAAACTATAAGGATATTACATCATTATAAATTAATTTTGGACCTACACAAATTTTGCAAATTACATTTAGAATATCTGACTTTTAACCTTTTTTAGATGCTTTATTCTAGCACCTGACTGCAGTTTTAGTAGTGTAATAGTATAGGCATGTAAACATTAAAAACTACCAAGTTTGCTCCTCCCAATACTGAGCTACTTTCTTACTAAGCACCAAAACAACAAAACAAGCAAATTGATTGTACTTTCGTTCCAGATAACATGTTGTCATTGGACAGTTTTTTTATGTTTACTCCACATGATGTCGAAGGGGAAAAGAGAAACAACAAAACAGCAGAAACAGTAGTATTACTTTTCCTCTTAGAACCTCAAAGCAAAAGAGGTTGCACAATTCATTGGTAAATTATCTCAAATGGATATCAATAATAAATCAGGAGCTAGGACAGTATCAATCCAAATGCTGGAAATTAAGTGTACCTGTTGAAACCGATAGGATTCGCTATTTTGAATCTTAATTTCATCCTGCACAGACAGAGAAATTCTGTGAACAATTAAAGAATGATTTGGAAATAATGCAGAGATATGACATGGAACATACTTCAAGTTCATGAATTATGGCAGCTGTTCGCCAGCCAGCTTTGGCAGGACCTCTTAGGTCACTAAATAAGTGATCACCAAAGTATATCACCTGTTACATCAAATACATCTATGAAAACCAAGTTCATCTGCCAAGATAGATAAGTAATGTAAATTTTCTGGTGACCAAGAAAAAGGGACGGCATCGGACAGACGACGAAGTAACAGAATTTAAAAAATAAAAATAAAAACCATGTGTAACCTTTACCCCAGCCAACATAAGGTATGCAATGTTCAATGAAATTGCACTATTCTGAGATATGGTGTACTACATAAAAAAGGATCATTTAAAGAATGCACGACAGAAAGCAGTTTTGCTTCCTAGAGGTCAGGTCAGGCCAGATCAGTCCAAGCCTGCCATCCCGACCGGCCTGACAACCAGCAGACCAAGATTCCTGAATTTAATAGTAAAAGAAAAGAAGCAAAAAGGAAAAAAATTAATTTAAAAACCTCTGGGCCTTTCCATTTGGTGATCTGAAGGAACGATTTGAGAGAACCATGGTAGTAAACTTCATTTGGTAAAAGCTTATCCACAGGTGTAAATGCCAAGGTATCCTTCTCTATGTCATAGCACCTAAAAGGATTATTAAGCACAGTCAAGATATCTTGCAGTATGGAAAATGTTGCTACTTGCTTATGTACTAGACAGAAAACAGCCGACAAGACTTTCCACTGGCTTGAGCATTTCTTTTCTTCAATTTTTTATTTTTTTTTCATTTTGATAGCTTATTTGTTGTACAAGGTAATAAACAAACAATAATTTGGTTAAAATGCATTTTGATTTAAAAAGTATTATATATTACTATAAAGGTAAAATCAGTTGCATTGAGGATAACTACCATAAACCTATTTTACTACTCAAAAACATTTGAACGATAGGTATAATATGATATCATATTAGTAATACAGGTAGTAAATTGAAATTCCAGTACACATTCAAGGAAATGACAATTTTTCAAACAGCACCCAATAAAGAATATTAATTGTTAGATGGAATTAGTAAAAGTTCAACCTAAAGGGGTACTCTGAATTATAGAAAGTTGGCTTATTGGCCTGGGCAATGACCACATCAAATAGCTCCCTCCATGAACTACCTTTTCCAATATAATCCTATTACCAAATAAAAGAAAAATAAACAAATCAATAATAAATGGTTCAAGTTAAAAAGTACAAATAAAAAAAATACATATATTCAATTAGGAGTATTGGCAAACTGTAAACTCAGCATTTGTTTCAGTTTGATAATTCAAAACCGACCCAAACAATAATCTGGCAGTCAATTTTGTCGCAATTGATGCATGAAGTAAAATATCATTGGAGTTCATTATAGAAATCAAGGGTTCCAGAGAAAACTTATAATTGTAATGAATCTGATATGCATTTTTTCAAGTTCGATATTACACATGCCTGCTCCTATATTATAATATTGACATGTGTGCATCATTTGTGGCATAGAAAATATCAACGGTTTGAATTTGTCAATTAAATTTCCCAAGTTGGATTGTTAAGCCATGACAAAACTGAACTCCCAAAAGGCATGCGATCTGAGTTTACAACAGATGTATACTTCAAATCATACCAGTGGCTACACATACTCATACATTGTGGTACAAAAGTGGAAAGCACCTCTAGCATATAGTGCATTCCACCATCAACAAAGTAGAAGGGTGAATTGGTCAGCAAGAAAAGTTTCTTTCCTTTTTCTTTCAGCTTTTGCAAGAATTGTACCACCCGCTCCTGAAAAAGTATCAGATGGAAAACCAACATCCAATTAATAATTTACTAAGTAACACTTTAAGTTTGATCAACTTTCAGCGAATTCCTTTAATAATTTGAAGTTCTTTAACATCACAATCCCAAAAGCATCATATACAGTACTCCTGAATCCTGATCCACTCAAATAAACCCTCTTAGATACTTAGTTGTCACTTGTCAATCAAAAGGTCTCCTTTATTACTTTACAATCAGTAATGCTTGCACCTAAAGAAAAAGAAGTTGCAAGTTAAACTCATGACCATGTGTCAAGTTCGAAAGCTTGTCCATGGTCAAGCAATCTCCCCACTAATGAGTAATGGATGCACATTATGGAAAATAGATGGCTTTTGGACAAATACATAAAAGAAGGGAGAAAATGACATTTGAAATTGGAAAGATATTTATAGAAGGACAAAGGATAAATAACATAAAGACTGGTAACATATACTCCAAACTTCAACTAAACAAAATCAATTAGCACAACTTACATTTGTTTAATGAGGAACTTGTGAGATGACATAAGGTGATGGAAACCTATACTCCAATTTTCAACTAAACAAAGTCAATTTGCAGTACTTACATTTTTCACAAGGAACTTGTGTGGTTCAGCAAGAATTTGCCTATGAACCAGTCCACTTCTGTGAACATGTTGAATTGCATGGTTTACATCTTCATATACATATGAAGCATCAAAGTCAAGTTTGGCATCTGTAAAGTGCTGTATTATATCTGCAATAAGGCAGGCCTACATCATAACAAAGACAAATTTTCCTTTAGAAGAATATAAATTATTATAAATTGTAGTAATGTTTACAATTATTCACTAGAACTAAAAGGCCATCAACACCAAAATAATTCCCTTATATTAGTCTTATGCTGAAGATGCCATCAATCCAATATTTTTGCACAAAAAAGAAGGTAACCCAAACAGAAAGGGAGGAGGAAAGAAAAACACATGCACACCAGAAACCAAGACAGCAACAATGACACAAGAAACCATCTAAAAGGCTCAAAATAAACCCATTTTGAATTCATCAAAAATAATAATTATTATTTTATTATTGAATATTGATCAACCAACGAAATCCAACAAAATTATGGTGTTAGTTGGAAGTAGGAAAAAACAATGCATTTTTAAGCGAAGCGATTACCTCACTGAAACAAAAGAAATCCATCAGAGCAACAAGCCCCCTTTGATGGTTCCGGCCGATATGTCGAGTGCCATACAGCTCTTTTATCTCATCCAGGGTTAGCTGCTCTCAAACAATGCCAGAAACAAAAGCTATAAGATAGAATTCAAATATACTGGAAATTAGCAATTTATAACAAAAGAGCTATTAATTATTTACAAGCATGGAAGTTCACAGCTTTTTTTCAGCAATTGCATGTCCTGCAGGTCACAATTATATCACTACAACAAAGAAAACAGGAGGCTTATGAATAAATGCAAAATAAAAGGGTCAATGTTTTTAAAACCTTTCTGCGGCCATGAAAGCAGCCATCAGTCTCAATTGACCCGAAAAAATCGAGCTTCAAGAGGCAACCCTTCTGTCTATCATAATAGAGGCCTCTGACAGGAAATTTGGAGTCATACTCAAATTGCAAGCAGCTGTCTGGATATTTCATCTGCACAAATTTAAATTAAAGAAATTCTAAGACAGAAGAAACATGGATATATGTCGCTGATAACAAAAATAAGGATGAAAAAATCACAAAATGAGGATAGATTTGCTAAAGTTTTTTTACAGTACATCTGTAAAATTGATGGTCACTACTGCCAATTTCAGTCAAAATGAGGCTATCTGAATTTAATTCAGGCTAGCAGGTTACTATAGTCTAATAGTACAGATTAAGACATTACTTGATCCTTCCATATTAAGCAAAAAAATTTGAACTGAGGGGAGGGGAATAACAGGGATTTGAGTTGGCACATAAGGTGTTTGTGAAAATGCTGAACAGAAAATGGTAGTTAAAAAGGACCTAAAAAGACAAAGATAGCATAGGGAATTTACCTCATGTACAAGGTGTTTTTTTGCAAGGTCATAGATCAAAACTTGTAAATGTTCAGAATAATGGGATAAGGTATAGTCGTAGTCGAATCCATAGACTTGCAAATCGTCAAGCTTCAGGTTTTTGTTGACGTAGATGCCTATATTTGTTAAGAATTATAGATGGATGGAAGTTAAAAGGTGAATGCAATCACACACAACACCATATGAGAAATAGACCTAACATATATCAAATTCGCAAACCAAAACCTTCTGGGTTCATAGTAGGCATTTCGTTGAGCGCAGCTGGGATGTTGAGAAAGTTCTTCTTCGCTTCTTCGAATTCGTTTCGAATCTTCGTAATCTCATCGTGAGAACCGGAATCAGCGTCGATATTGCATCCATCGAGCTTGAATCCTGTGTCAGAAACACTCAAACCTCTTGATGGTGCGAGATGGCATGGATTAGCATTAGAATTAGCTACCAAGGACGATTTCTAACAAGAAAAAAGAGAATCGAATCGAATGAGGGAATGAGTAAAGGGAAGGATGAAAATAGAAAGAGAATAGGGTAAGAAACTAACAAGGAAATGGTTAGAAGCAGGTAAGAAGACACCGAGGCTTCTTCTCAGAGCCGCCATCAGAGCGAAGAAAGAGAGAGAGAATGAGAGAACGAGAGCGGGAGTACCGAGTTGTTGTTTTGTCGTCAGCTCTCAGCTGCGGAGTCGTATCCTCTGCCCATCTCATTAAGATGGACACTCTGCCCATCTCTCGTCCTCGATCGTCCGATCTAAACGGACGGCTAGATTTACAGCGCTCTATTTATTTCTAAAAAACACTTTCTTCTCCGTTTCAGAGTCGATCGCTCAGCGCTCTCTCTCGTGAGCACGCAAGAAGAAAAACCTAGATCGCTCTCTCTCCGTTTCTCTTTGCGATCCGATCGAGGTGCACCGCCTCCTCTCTCTCGAAGCATCTCCACAGCCAAGAGATCAATAGGCCTCCTAGACCTTTGTTGGCCGAGCTCTTCGACCTCAGCCTGACCCGTGGTCTACCATGGCGACGACCTCCTCGACATGGTGCACCGCCTCCTGTCTCTCGAAGCATCTCCATCAACAGAGTGAGGTAATTGTTTGTTGTTATGTTTCTTGTTTGAATCTCCTTAGGTTTTGCCCCTTTTATTTGGAATTACCTTTGTCAATTTGGTACCAAATTGATAAGTTGCTCAATTACGGTTGTAATTTGTTGTTATAATTGGATTTTTCTTCTTTTTTTTCCTTGGACAAATGGGTCCCTTAGGCAATCCATTCATTGCAAACAACCATTTTATTGCTGTTTAGAGGGGCGTTTATTGTGATTTTTATTTTATTGTTTCTGTCTCAGTATCTGAGATACTGGTATGGTGGCAAAGGCCACTCATTCAAAATGCTAGGTTTTATTTGATTTCCTAATTGCCTTTTGTATGGTCAATTTAAACACATATAAGGTAAAACAAATTCAAAGCATGTGACGTCCATCCTCTAAGGTACTATTCGATGCCATTCTTTTAGTCATTACTTTAGAACTGCTGCTTTTGATTTTGTTGCAGGTCAGAGCTCAAGAGGGTATGGTATTGTAACAGATGGTAGTATGTAGCCAGCAAGCTTATGTATTTATATGTTGGTCTATGTGTACAAATTTGTTCAAGTGAATATCTCTATATACACTAGAATTGGTATTGGTTGACACAACTCAGTACCAACTTGGTACGGCCAGTGTAAAGAATATGTAACTATCACATGTATGAGATGCCTTGTTTTATTACTGATTTTAAAGTTTATTTGAAGGAAATGATGATGACAAATGGTGTGATGATTAAATTGCTTATTTTTATTATTGTACTTTTAATTTTATTTTTAAATCTTAAAATAAAGAAGCATGCGTTTCTTTACTGAGACGTTGGTACTAGCTAAGTATGTGTTCTTAATTAGTCCCTTTCAAGTTTCAATATACAAGTTTAGTCCTGACAAGCAAGTTGCACATATTGGTTATAACTAAGCAATATCAGATATGTATAGGTACTGAAACATAGGTACAAAGCTAGTGAGATGTTGGTACAAAAATGCATGTTTCCTTCAAAAATAAACTGCAACTTTGTTCTAAACATGAAGTAAGCATCGTGCCTCAACTCACTCTTTGCCTTGTCTTTGCACTATCATTTCTTTTCTACAAAATGTTACCCAAAAAAATACTACTCTTATCTAATCTTCTCTACAAAATGTGGCCAAACTGATACACGGCATATTGTCTACGGTTCTGAAATCCTCAAACCGCTGCAAGTAAATAAATAAATTATTAGTACTCGTTCTCCGATATATCTTGAGATGGGTTTAATAGATTTTGTGTTATTTTAATGCCCTTACTATATGTCTTCAAGTTCACTAAAGCACCCAAAATTTCCTTCCGATATATCTTGAGATGGATTAGTACTCGGCCTAATATTGAAACATATATATTAGATAAAAAGATATATATGAACAAACGTAATTTTTTCTAAAATAACTTACCATATCAAATCTTGGCTATTTGAGATAGTTTTATTTTTGACTTTCTTGACTCTTTTCCTTTTCTCAATGCAAGAAGGCTTTCGTTTCGAACGCCTATCACCGCCATTTTTCTTCTTTAAGCGGAATGAAGGTTCGGTAGTTGGATTGCCGTCACCATTCTTTTTATTTTTGTATTCTTTGTAATCTCGTTGAAGCTCGATCAACCTATTCCTCACAAAATGACCTTCTTCTTCATTATGGGCCGACTCTTCAATTATTGGTGTTGCTATATGAAACATATCGGCTTTACGGTTTCTAACTTCCAACATAGGATCTTCAATTATCCTTCTCCCTTTTATATCCACAACGGTATCATTTTTTGCCGCTCTAGTCCAACGGTTGAGAACGTACCTCGGTGGAATCACCTTAATATCCTCACGATCCAACACCTTCAATGCATGCCAACACAAAATACCCACTCTTTCAAACTTCTTACAAGAACATGAAACCATTTGATCCTTCCGAGTCCAAACAACTTGTCTACTCTTGTATGGAGTTTTATTATCAAGACCATACTTACCCACCGTGTATGTATTACCCTCTAGGCATTCTATGTGAGCTAACATGGATAACTCGACCTCCGCTTGAAATAGCTCGAACACTTTGGGTGTATACAAATTAGAGGCTCCACAAAGAATAGGCATATTGAACTTGAGTGTAGGTTGTCTACTTCTCATCCAATACTCAGACTTGATCTCTTTTTCACGATTTTGTTCAAGAACCCTATCAAATTGTTCCATAAATCTACACACATCCAACTTGCAATTTAAATAGCCTTTCAAGATTGAGTTGAAGCTCTCACTTGATTGTGTGCTACGGATTCCCAAAGTGTAAGCATCTTTCATAAAACAATACGCCCACTTTTCTTTGCTTTTATATATAAAATCTAGCCACTTCTTGCCCTCGTCATTCACTTGTTCCATGAGAAACTTAATGGCATTCTCGAACTCCTCTTCCTCTTCATACCTTAACATGAAGAAAATAGCAACATTAGTGAATTCATAAATATCATAATTAATACTAACAAATTAAGAACCTTAAACTAGCTAAAAGAAGTAGCGAAAGAAACATTAATTTAAGAACCTACAGTTACATTATTAGAAAAAATAAAATAAAAGAATAGTTTAATTAGTTCTAACTTGTAAATCTAAACGACTTAAAAAAAATAGATATATAGCAGACCTAATTATTAATCCAAATTAAAATTGGAATCATTTATATCCCACAACTCGAGAGGTGTACCCTCATCAAATTTGTATTTGTAAACACAATAATAGTAAGAAAAATGAAAATAAAATAGTACCTGTACAAACATTCATTAAATTTGGAAGTTATGTGATTCTCTTTATCATTGAACGTCGACAAATGTTTTACACAATTCTGATTAATATGCCACGTACATAAACCATGCCTAATATCAGGCATTATTTCCTCTAAAGCAAGCCCAATTGCTGTATCTTGATCGGTAAAGATGGTGTTGGACTTCTTGCCACCATGTGCTTCGAGAAATTTTGTAAACACCCATTCAAATGACTCTCTTGATTGATCACACATGAGAGCCGCACCAAAAATCACAATCTCTCTTAGATGATTAAAGCCAACAAAAGTACCAACCGCCCACTTTTTATCATTGGTGCCAAATGTAGTATCGAAAACAACTACATCTCCAAACCGGGCATAAGATGCAATCATCTTTGCATCCATCCAAACAACATTCGATATCTCTCCTTCTTCCGAGGTATCTTCAAAATGTTTGAAGGATGAATCTTCCCTAGAACGCTTTGCAAAATACTTGATCATAGCAACGGCGGCTCCATATTGCATTGCTTCCTTTCTTATATTCCTCAAGCAATTATTATGGTCCACCATTGTGTAACCAATGCCACGAATTCCGCCGTGTTGTCTACTATGAAGATCATGTGCATCTTTCGGGCTAATTCCCGAACTAGCGGCTATTTGAATGTCAAAGCTCGCTATCTCGGATACTTTGCGTTGGCTTGGTATTAGATAGCATGCTTCGGGCGGTTGGAGAGGATGGTTGTGCTCGGAAACAAAGTCCACAACTTTGAACTTTTGGGTGTTTCTATCTAATTTTATTTGTAAACGAGCTTGACATCCGGTCCGCGTCTTCGCTCTTGTGTTTTTCGTCAAATGATCTCGCTTGTCTACTCCTCTTTTACCTTCGCAAGAGCACACAAAAAACTTTGAAATAATTACATCATCTATTTTGCTTCTTGTGTCACGGTCCTTTCTTACTCCAAAACCAATTTTTCCACCATAGTAACTCCAAGCCGACCATGCTTCCTCCATTGTTGGATATTCCATACCCAAACGAGGTACAAAATCATCTTTTTGTTCTTCCATAATCTTCAATTTTGAAAGAAAAATGTTAGCAAGTGCGGCTAACTTTGGATAGAAAAATCACATTAAGGTCAAAATGGTATAGTAAGAATATTACTGGTAAAGAAACATCAGAAGATCAAAGCATATAAAGTTATAAACAAAGTTACAGAATGATTGGTTTGATACTAGATGCATAATAATTGTAAACCATGAACAATTCATTTTTTAGGTTCTAGCGAGCATTTAATAGATGAAATTCTCAACCCTTATACCTGGATGGTTGTGCCCGTAAAGGAGGTACCTAAATTGGGTACCTGAATTGGTGAGGCTTATGGTTGTGATTTTTCTATAACTTGTCAATTGCTGAGTCAAAATCTTTCCTTATTAGTTACTAAGTCAAAATACGCAACGTTCATAGAAAAGCAATAGCCTACAAGTCCGTTAATAGGAAAAGGTTTTAGAAAAATCACAACCATCAGTCTCAACAATCGACAATGAAGCGGAGAATCACGATATGGAGAAAAAATCACAACCATCAGTCGCAACATGGTTCAGTGGTACTAAATCAAGCTCGTAAAGGAGGTACCTGAATTGGGTACAGTGGACGAAGCGGAGACGAAGCTTCAGGTAAGTGAGGGGCACACTCACGGAGACGAAGCCTAGGGTTTGCGCGAAAACAGAAGGCTCCGTTCATTTGTATCCATTTTAGCGGGTAAATTTCTTTTTTTTTTAGGGATCAATGAAGCACCGTAAATCTAGCCGTCTATTTAAATCGGACGATCGAGGACGAAAGATGGGCAGAGTGCCCATCTTAATGAGATGGGCAGAGGATACGACTCCCTCAGCTGCATCACAACATAACAAAAGCAAGTATTAAACAAGCCGCAGTTGTTGTTTTGACTTTGGATTTTGATGGACCCGGTTCTTTGTTTCATTTGTGAACCGAGCTGTTACCTCCGTCCCTGCACAATGGGGCCCCCACAGAGTATCTTGATATCTGATCCGGGTTTTCTGGTCTTTACACAGGTCAAACAAATATTCTACTTCAGAAACCTTTCATTTTGATTTTGGTACAATAACCACATAATTAATTTCGTAATCTCTCTTTGCGGCCGGATTGAAAAGGATTGGCAACAAAGGACAAGACGTAGTTTTCTTCACAAGGCTTTCTTAATTTTTCAAACAACAAATCTGATTTTATTCTTGCAACTTAATTAAAAGAAGGGGCAATTTTGTTTGTGCCATCCGAAATCTGTAAAATTATGATTTTGCCACTCTGGAGGGAATATTCCTTGGTATTTATACTAGAGTCACTCCAATTGTGCACCCAGGTTAATAATTAACAGTCTTAGATTTTAGTTGTCAGGTTCTATTAATTTCAGGTTCCTCTCATATCACAGTGTTTTTCCGCGATCTTCATTTATCTAAAAATTACTGTACGGCAGTGTGATTCTTTTGATTCTCCTAAAATTTTTAGAATTTTCGAACTTTAATGCTCACAGACTTAATTAATTATTGATTATAAGTTTCAAGTTTTGAACCTTCTAAGGATTAGTATAATCTCCCCCTTAAGTGCCTACCTAGAACACACAGAAATTTAGAAAGCCATAAATAGTATTAAGAAACAAACCTTGCTCTGATACCAAATTGGAAGCGAACTGATCGACTTTGAAACTTCGGATTATAAGTAATGCTGGCTTCAAAGATTTTTATGGAATTGCAAGAGAAAGTTTTTAGAATAAGATTACAGGAGAAGAAGTAAGACTTCAGAGTTTTTCTGTGTGTTGTCTGTTAAGTCCATTTCCATGGAACTTATCAGTGAGGTATCATTCCCCCCATCTTGTGTCTCTTAAAACAACTAGAGCATTTACCCCTGCATTTCTTCTGTGCAGAGCGTATAACCTGACCATTACAACACCTTTGTGTAAGTGTTGTAATCCTTCTTCAACGAGCCTGTTGTAACTTTCTTGAGAGATAAAGGGAATTTCCCTTTGATCTCCTACCACCAAAATTCTTTCATCGGAATAATGTTGGTATACCCGATGATTTCTTTCGCTCCATCCGGCTTGGTATAGTGTTTCTGCCGGAACTTGCTGTGCTCTGCGAAACTGTGAGACGTTCAGCTCCGCATCAGGACTTAGTTGAGATTCTAATGTCCTTCTATATCGCCTACGCCTTGGCAATCATTCATGTAATTGAACAGATCCTTGACATGGTTGCATGACAAGTGTTCAAGATCTTGTAATCATTCTTGTAATCATTCATGGTTTCATCGGAAGAATTTTTCCGAGAGTTCTGAGGAAATGTACATCCTCCCGGATTTTGCTGCAAGGATCTTGTAATCATTCATGTAATTGAACAGATCCTTGACATGGTTGCATGACAAGTGTTCAAGATCTTGGTAAGCGCGTGTCTGTTCTTCAGTGGACTCTTGGTATGGGTCCTCTAGCAGTATCATCCTTCGAATGCAGGAGATTACGTTTTGGGGATCATCTGCGACTGCTATTAATTCTTCATATTCATGAGGATACGCCATTCTCCATTGGATGAACATCTTTTTCTCTACATCTCCTAGGAGATTTTCAATGAAAATCACCTTACTCTTGTTATCTGTCCAGTTGCGGTCATTAACCACATTGAGAGTAATCGATTCCCATCGAGAAATTACATCACTGTATTGCCCAATATCTTCTGGTAATACCAGAATTGCACCTTTGTCACTTTGAGCATCTGGAAGGTTGAATCTCCCGTTATGCTGTTGTGCATAACCTCCTTTGAGTCTGCCAACATGATCTCTGATTTCATGTATTATTGGCATTGGTGTTTGCCTTGATGTGCTCGTCGGTGGATAGTTAACAGGACCCATTACTGGTTCTGTTGGCCTTCTCTGGGTAAGTGAACTCTCAGCTGTTGAAAAGGCTGATTCCATCATTTTTGTGAAAGCCTTCATCTTAGGATATTCTAGTTCTGTTTCTTCTGCCGCGTATGCAAAATGCGACAGTTTGTCTTTATCACCTTCGGAGGCGAAAGGATTGAGCCATTCTTCATCTGATTCATCATCTTTATCCCAGATTGGACAATAATCTAGCATCGGTCCTTCTCTAGACAGGGATGCCAATAGTTGGATTGCTTTCAATTCTTCTTCAAATGAGGTTTCTGGTTCCTCAATTGTGACCATCAAGGCCATTTCTCCATCTAGTTCTTCTTCATCATTAGGCCCGACAACTGCTGGTTCTGTTGGAATTGTTTATGATTATTGCTGAAATCTAATGGGTAGAGAGCCATCAGTTCTTGATCTGACTCGAATTGTTTGTGGGTGTTGCACTTCTGGAATTGCTGGTGGTGTGATTATCCATCGTTGGCCTCTCAATTCCTCGGTTGTCCCGGTATAGCCCTTATGCCTCTGCTTGCTAGGTGCTCTGTTACACCTTGGACATTGTACCGGAAGTTTGTGTGGCTGGTGTTTGATAACCTCCCTATTAAAGATCGAGAGATTAAGAGGTTGCTTTCTCCACCTCGCCATGATTCATACCCATGAGTTTGTACAACCAATTGGATGTGATTGTAGAAATCATGAATACTAACCATCATGTCAGGAACTGCGTACGCCAGTTGTGTGTTGTCTGTTAAGTCCATTTCCATGGAACTTATCAGTGAGGTATCATTCCCCCATCTTGTGTCTCTTAAAACAACTAGAGCATTTACCTATGCATTTCTTCTGTGCAGAGCGTATAACCTGACCATTACAACACCTATGTGTAAGTGCTGTAATCCTTCTTCAACGAGCCTGTTGTAACTTTCTTGAGAGATAAAGGGAATTTCCCTTTGATCTCCTACCACCAAAATTCTTTCATCGGAATAATGTTGGTATACCCGATGATTTCTTTCGCTCCATCCGTCTTGGTATAGTGTTTCTGCCGGAACTTGCTGTGCTCTGCGGAACTGTGAGACGCTCAGCTCCGCATCAGGACTTAGTTGAGATTCTAATGTCCTTCTATATCGCCTACGCATTGGCAATCTTCTTTGTGCCTCATACCGTAACCGACTTCCAAGTCTGTAATCTCGGATTTGATCTTCAACGGTTGGTATTTGGTTTTCGTGGCCTGATACAGATGGTCTACCCACTGTTTCTGTTTCAGTGCGACTCATTGTATCTTTTTCTTTTCTTCTCCGTATATCTTCTTTGGGTCACGGTATACGAAAAATTTGCCCGTTATGGTTGGCCGTTTTGAGGTTGTTGGCGGACCGAGACTCAAATTTTTGAGTTGATTTTGGATTTGTTCTAGGGCCTCGGATGTGTCAGACCCCTCAGGTGCTTTTGCCCTTCTGAGTTCTCTTATTTGGTCCTTGCAATCTTCAAGTTCTTCCTTGATTTTAACAAGCAGTTGAATGACTGTGTTGTTCTGCTTGATAATTGTTGAGGTACCCTTTTGTGTTGCTTCTGATGGTTTAACAAAACCAAGGGCTGGCTCTTCTAATGATTCTGTTGCTCGTAAGGTTTCTCTGTATACTGAACTTTCAGCAGTGAGACGCCAGTCGCTCATAAATAGAAAATAATTTTATAAGTATTTTAATTCATTCAAGATTTATTCTTAATTTCTAAATGACCTTTAATTTCAAAATATTCTAGGCTGGCATTTAGGGTTCAATTATACCATTTTATTTAGTGTTCAATTCAAAATCCTGAATTTTCTTTATTACAACATCCGGTTTCTCTTTGGGACAGTTTTTGGGGTTCCTAAAGCATTTAAAGGTGGGTAAAGTGGCAAAATCATAATTTTCTTGTTTTTTGGTGGCAAATAACTAATTTTCCCTTAAAAGAATTTGGAATTGCTGAATGTTAATAAACATTAATTTTATTTAATCAGCTTGATTAGGCCTTTTTTTGTTCCAGCGATGTAATCAACAAAAGCTGGTAATATTCTCAAAAATATTTTGATGATAACTTATATTATTTTAGCTAATTTCAGTAAAATATATATTTACCCATAAAAATATTCAATATATGCTCACAAATATTCTGGAAATATAATTTTTGTCCATGGAACCATGCATCAAGATATCAAGATTTAACAACTGATAACAAGTGTCAAGTCGGATGGTGAAGAAATCAATGAAATTTATGGACTTTGCAATTCTTTCTTTTGAAAGGATTAATGCCCTTTGGCGTTGATTAGCACATAATAACTTGCAATTCCTTAGTAAGACTGATTTATGTTTTTTTTTTCAAGCGAGTGGGAAAAAAAAAGGACAAAAAAATGTGCTATATTCTAGTGTACATTGTATATATATATAGAGTAAGTATTAATTATAAAACATACATCGAACATGTTGAAGCTAGAAAAAAAATAAATAAATAAATAACAAGAAAAAAAAAATTTGCTAAGCAGACATGACGCCTGCTGGGCACTGCCCGTACTATATTTTTTATTTATGGTATATTGTATTGTATATTGTATAATATATAACAGTAGACTATAATTATACAACATACAGCATGTCGCCGTAGTATTTAACGGAGACAATCGGCGCTCTCTCAAGGTTGTTTATATACTGTCCATTTTTCTTTTATCCGCTCATTGTGGGACTAATTAACTATCATCGACCGGAAACCATCAATTAATTAATTAATTAATTAAGCGGCTTTTCTTTTAATAGGCTGGAGGCCCAATAAACCTGGAATTTAAAGATAAAATCTCTTTCACCTCAAAATGTGCGGACGCGGCCCACGGGACAATTACGCATTTGCACGAGACGAGATATATGGTCAAGGGTGCTGGTCTTGATATGTCGAAAAATTGATTACCTCAGGTTAAATAATTAGCATAAATTAAAACGAATTTAAAAGATAAAATGACATTAAAAAAAAACTTATATTTCAAAAATAATTAAAAAAAAACTTCCAATAAAAGTTTGAAACACCACCTTGTTAATTTGACAAATATTTTGGCATTCAGTCTAAAATGAGCCGAAAGTGAAATCTCAAATAATTGTCCAATATTCACGCAATGTTTGATTCAAAGTGATCAATTGCGCTAAGAGCTACATGGTACATCTGGAATGGTTCCATCTATCTTTGTAAAATTTTATTTCATCAAATAGGAAACTATCCATCTCGAGCACCACTAAAATACAAAACTGAAAAATAAGACAACCCTAACAAGATTAAATTTTACAACAATAGAAAAATCCCCTCAAATCAAAATTTTACAAAAAAATAATCAGAAAAAAAAAATCCCTCAAAATGACTAAATTCTAAGTTGCACATGACAATTCAGCTACACAACTTTTCTCTCGTGCCAACTCGTGGAGGTCGTGCACAATTTTAAATACCGCATCTGGCCGGGCCAATTTAAGGCAGTTTTGAGACATAGCCTGCAGCTCATCAGCCTTTGCTTCAAACCAATCTGCGACTATTTTTGCAATCTCTTTTGGTGATTTAGAGAATTTCCCACAACCATTTTCTACAACATAAGGTACATTTCCCGCTTCCTGTACCAATATAAAAAGACCATTTCATAAAAATTACACATTAAAGTACCGCATAGTAATTTCAAAATAACAAGTGCATTTGTAGCATATTTGAGGTTCAACCTGACTTTTGTACACTTCAATAATAGATTAAGATAGTTAACAAACTTCAAACTGGCACATGCAATTGTATCTCTGATACATATATAAGTTCAGAAAGTTGCCAATTGATAATAATTTGATCAGTAAATCAGATGAACAACAAAACTATTATTTGACAATTACACCAATATATGTTTAATTTTTACCTGCCCAGCAATATAATCATTGAGAATAATGGGAAGCCCACGGATCATGGCTTCTGCAATTGTGCCAGGCCCTGCCTGTACACAATAAACAAATAATAATCAAGCATTAATGTCAAGCAACTTTTAACAGAATTAAACTGAAAGAGCATCATGCCACTAATTTCACCTTTGTAATAATGCAGTCGCAAGCACCCATGCATTCCTCCATTTTTGTAACAAAGCCCTTCACCTGATTATTATAATGTGAAACTTAACTGAGCATGGGGCAGAGATAGTCTCAGTGTCCACATAGTCATATAAACAAGAAAAAGAAGTCTTGTATGACCTTCAAAATGGCTTTTAGTTCTAAAATTTCATTTGCAAATAAATACCACAAGTGGACAAATGAGCGAATTCACAAATAAGACAACCACAATAGTCCTTTGAAAATTGAGAATCTTATTTTGCATTCTTTTATTTATTTATTTTTTTAAATTTAGGCTGGCTTTAAGGAAATGAGAGATATCTAAAAGGAGAGAAATATATGTCAATAAATAAAGGTTCAGCTTTAAAATTCAAGTATTACTGTGGATATCAACTCATATAACAGCCCCCATAAATGTTAAGGCACGTCATGCAAATACATAAAGTACCAAATGTCAAGCACAAGCATATATAAAATAAAAAAGCACCTGAACTGGAACTTTCCATTCAATGGACTGGAGTCTGCTAGCTAATTTTTTGTTACGGCCGCATATGATGAGGATTTGGCCGAAGGGCCCTCCTAGTGTTTCGTCAAACAAGCTATCCCCAAGAGCACGAGCTGTTGCTTCAATGGGACCCATTCCTTCGCCCCCTCCCATTAGCAACACAGCTGGGAGATCCTCATCCATGCCTAACTCCCTTCTTAATTCAACCTAGGAAATGGACAAATCAGATTATATCACAGCCAAGATAGTACATGAATAGACTAGGTTTCTGTGTACGCACCAGGCTTATTTAGAATAAGTTTTCTGGTTTGGAAAATATAGCGAATTTGATGAAAGGATGAATAGTCAACGCTAAAATCTTCAGATCTAACATTCAAATGATGTAAGAACAATTCACAAATATCTCAAATTTTTTTTGGGCTAGAATATATTGTAAGAAATGTTAAGTGCTGCCGGCAATTAATCTGACATTGCATGATGGACTTACAAGAGAGGCCTTGCTATTTTATAGGCTGTACCACAAAGTAATGCTGTTTTCTGGGCATTCTTGTTTTATCTTCAATTTAGCTATGGAATAAAAATTGGTCCTCATGCCCTTATAAATTCAAACTCTGCTGAACAAATGTATTTCCTATCAGTAAATATGACCAGGCATACCTTCGGCCGAACTGGCTTAACAAAGGATGGTCGAACAGGAAGCCCATAAACCTTCAGTTGAGAAGGTTTAAGGCCGGCTTTCAAGGCCCTCTTTGCAACCTCAGTAGATGGGCAGTAACACCTTGTTACAAGCTTGTGAAACCTGACTCAGCATCAAAATGTCTATTGAATTATAAGTGGAAACTGTTGGAAAACACAGTGAAAATGTATATACAAAACTGCCACGAGAGGAAAGAAATCATCTCTCTTGCAACTCCATTTAATATTTTACCATATTTCTGCAAAAGGCAAAAGTTAACTGTTGAAAAACTGACACTATGTTTCATTAGGAAGCTAACTGTTAGGCAAACGTCAACTAGCTTGTTAGGAATACTGGAGGCTATGTAATCAATTGTGGAATCCAGGAAAACATAGGAAGGACATATTTGTAATATAGAAAAGCCTGGTATTTATAGAAAAGCCTGGTATTTATTTGTAATAAGGTTACTCTGAAAAAACATATATTGTCAAGGGTATCTGCAATTTTGTTGGTCCAATTAGCCCCTTACAAAATGTTTTTTGTTTGAATTGGCCTGAACATGAAATTTTTGTTCAATCAACCCATCCCATTACCCGACAATTTACGGTTCTATGCAATAATGGAACTGTATGGTCACACACTGAGGAGATATGAGGAGAGCAATATGATGTGGATTCAGTTTTCATTAGATCAGTGACCAGTGAGAGGAATATCTTTTAAAACAAACTGAAAGGAAAGGAAGTTCAAGTCAATTGACTGTCAATTTCAGAGTTAATTAAAACAACAGCTGTTCAAAATCCAAGATTAATTTCCTCAGATCATACAATTGATTTTCTTTAGTTCTGAGTTAGACAAGAAAGAAGGCATTCTATTAAAATAATTTTGTTTATAATTGACTGATAACACAATGTCAAGGCCTAACAGAAGCTTTAAATACATAATATCAACAGTTAAAAAGAAATTACCAGGTAGGATGACAAGTGCTGAGATCAGTAATAACAGTTGTAAAAACAATCTTTTGTAGAAGACCTTTTGCTCTCAGTATTCGAAGAGGCACATGTTGCATTAAAGGATGCACGCTAATTATTATATCAGGCTGATACTTCATCAGTCCCTTGGCCACTTCCCTGTACACCAATTGTACATTAACTCCAATTGTGCATTATTGGAACTTGATCTGACTACATGAACTGGAAACAACTAACCTGGCAATGAATGTGGAGGTGGCGGCAAAATGGGGCTGGTGCACGACCCGAGGTGCGGAGGCATAGTAGGTCATCTTCCACAAGGTGCCATGCTTGACCAAGAAGCTATAGCTCCTCGGCAATTGGTTGAAGGGCCATGGCGTGTGGTCAGTCCAGAGGTCAGTAACATAGACATTGTATTTGTCCCCGAATTCCTGGTCAAATGCCGCTTTGATTGCCTCGGCCGACGCTCTGTGGCCCCCACCCGTATCACTCATCAAGATCAAAACCTTCTTGGGCTTACCGGCTTCGGCTCCAGTGACGAGGGCCCCACCATCATCATCTACAATTAGATCGTTGCTTCTGTCACTGGTGCCGCTGTTGTCATCTGTGGTGGGAGGGAACTCTCCATTTCCACCGGAAATTGAGGCGAAACCGAGGGGAATTTGGTAGGTGTGGAGGCGCACGAAGCGGTTGAAGGAGGAGAAGAGACGATGGAGCTTGGAGGAGGTGGCTCGGATGGAGAGGTGGCAGGATGCGACAGTGGGCTTGAGGGAGAAGTGGGAGGAGGTGGGGAGAACTGGAGAGGAGGAAATGGAGAGCGGGTCGAGGGAGAGGGAGAGGTAGGAGAAGAGAGAGACGAGGCTGGTGGGTTCGTGCGAGAGAGAAGGAGGAGGCGGAGGTGGCGGAGGCATGGCCGAGGCTAGGTAGAGGACATGGAAATGGAGACGAGAGAGAGAGAGAGAGAGAGGAGAAGGGTTTTAAAAGTGCAGAGTGGAGAGGAGAGAAGTGGGGAAGATTGGAAGAAGAACCACACGGTTTTAGGATGTTATTACTTTCTAAGCGGGTTTGGATTTTGGACGGTGACTTGGTCCACAGTCCGATAATCCGATTTAAGCGCAAGGACACAAAGCAAATACACAATTTGGGTTTTGAACCCGAATGGTGAAAGAGATCGGGTTTTGTACGGAAGGAGATCCGCTAACATAATTATTTTGGAAACGTATGAGCCAGTCTGATACTCGACTATTTGGTAGAAAAATAGATTTGTCGCTGTGTTAAGTTAGATCCTAATTAAGTGATTAGAATCATTTTTTTTCTTATAAATACGGATTTTAATTTGTTGGAATTTTTTTATCAAAATGAACGACTTTGTTTTTATTTGATTAGAATTTTAATGCTATTATATTCAATGTACCCTAAAAAAAATCAATTCTAACAAAATGACATGAAATAAACTCACGCATAGAAATCATTTTGATCAAAGCCTTACGCCCAAAATTCCATTTTTTTTTCCAACAAGGAATTTCATTTCATTTCATTTTATTTCGTTGGAAAATTCTTGATCAGATTGAACGAATTTTGTATCATTTCATTGGAATTCTCATGTAATTGGATCCAACAAAATAATGTGAAATCAATTAAAATGAAATAAAATTCTTTGTAAAAAAACATTTTGACTAGGACCTTAGCGTCCATCGGAAATAAACTATCCTACATAAATTAAGTGGATCGAATGGGATGTGATTCTCTATTTTTATTTCACATTATATACGTTGACATTGTATTTTTTAATTAATTTATCAATATTATATTGATATGTTTTATACAATATATAATTATTTCCTCTACAATGAATGATAAATTAGTTTTATTGTTGATCTTCATAGTTACAATTTTACGTAATCGATATGATCCTAGATGTCAATATCAACATTTGTGCGGTATTCCATTAAAACTTTAAGGTCACTGCCTATGAGTTTTACGATGTATAAATATAGTACTAATTGATGCTTTTAGAATTTTAGTGATTAGTGATTGGCTTTAATTTAATAAGATAGATTATAATAAATTTAATTAACAAATGCTAACAAAATTGTCAACATAAAATAATACTCATAATTAAAACACAAAGTAAAAAAAAATTTATAAACAAGTACGATTGTTTGAAGTGCAGCATCATTTGGATCACATCAATGAGTGGGTTAAGGATTCAAAAGACCTGAACAAATCCGACAGCTTAGTCGGATCGAACCAATCACTTGTAATTTTACGCAAAGATCCTCCGGAAATTTTGGTTTTTTTAATGGTACTGATAGTATGCCAAATTACTATCGGTGATAAGAGGGTTGAAAAATGCATTGAATTAAATTTTGAGACAGGATATCCTCAAAAAGTAAACATAATTTTTTTGGAAAACTTATGACCGTATTGCTAACCGGTTCTTAAATAGTATTTATGTGTCTAACAAATTGTCATGAAATAATCATAACGGTGTAATATTTCATTAGAACCCCTACAAGGCTACAACTCGTGCTTGCATTCTTGCTACTGTTATTGGTAGCTGGTCTTCATAATCACAACAACAACAACAACAAAAAAATAATAAAAAAAAACTGGTCTATATTATTATTAATTTTCTTTCATCCGAGGAGTGAGGACTTGTTAAAAAATAATTCCAAGGCGAAGGTTATCGATATAAAACTAACCTCATCAGAAGAGGTACTTTGTGCCACGCAAAATTCAGAGAACTTATTTTATTCAACTGTTTAGTCAGTCAGTCAGTCTACGGCTCTACGCCAATTACCGACACGTGGTCCAGACGTAACATGGCCCACAAATCAGTGTCTACAGTTCCACAATGCAAATTGGAAGCTCAACCCCGAAAAACCAAAAAGCACAAAATAAAATAAAAAACGAGGAGAGACTCTTCCTCTCCTCTCCTCTCCAATGGCGATTTCTTGCTATTCCTCTTCGAAATTCCTTCTCTGTTCTCCCCTCCAAAGAGATGGGAATGGAAGAACGGTGCTTTGTAGAAGATTTCAGAAGGTTCCCTCGTTCGTCGCCATGGCTTCCAGCGTCGATTCGTCGGAGAGCTCTTCTTCTAGCTTCGCCAAGCGGATCGAGCGCGCTTGGCTCATCTCTCAGGTACTCTCTTCTTTCCAAAAGGAAAAAAAACTTTACTTTTGAGTAATTAACTGATTAGAGCAGAAACCCCAAAAAATTTCCTTCATACAAACCAAATTAGAAATTTTTATTTGGTTACTAAAAAAATTAAGAGTTTGGTCCTTGGAATTTGAAAGTTGATTGATTTGCAAGAATAGTTCAAAAAAATAAAGCTCAGAAGGCACCGATTTAGAATACAAAAGGTGAAATTCTTGTCGAGTTGTCAGACATTGATGGATTTGGATGATGTAGCAACCCAGGCCGATAGCTTGTTCGTCCTGTGAGTCGAAGGGATATAAGGAGTGCGAGTGGTGCAGCGGGACCGGCTTCTTCATCCTTGGCAATAACATGCTTTGTGAAGTGCCATCCCGAAATACTACCTGTGTTATTTGTGCTGGCAAGGTAATTCCTCATCTTCTATCTTCTATATATATAATTGACTCCTGTTCTGAATATGCCCTGTGTTGTGTATGCAATAGATTAAAACTGCAAACAAACTTTGACATCCTTGGAAATATGATTCCTTTACTGTTACTTTGCAAACTATTTTTTTTTTCTTTTTTACCTCGTCAGTGCCAGTTTGTAGCAACAGAACATTGATACTGGTACCAATTGCCCCTCTTTTGTTGCGTTTCAGGGCAATGCTTGCTGTGCGGACTGCAAGGGAACCGGGTTCCGGGCCAAGTGGCTTGAAGAATCCCCTCATTGAATGATTTAATGCAATGAGAATTTATTCATGTACACAATTAATAGAGATGCTAAACATATGCTCACACTTTGAGCAATTTAAATCTATTTGGCATTCATATAGTCATTACTGCTGAAATAGAAGTTGATCATTTTTTTCGTGTATACATCAAGTTCCCTTCAGAATTTATAGATGTAATGTTTTCATCTTGTGCTTTTATGTATCGGATTTACATTACGAGCGAACAAGGAATCTGAGAGAGGAATTTGTCCAATTTTATCAAACTGTTATTCTCCAAACATTAAAAATAATTACAGGAGAAAAAATGTAGATGCATCTTGTAAGTATAGAAGATTGCAGACTTGCAGTTCTAACTTGCGATCCAGCATCTACATGCTTTGTATGACATTTTGAGTATTTCATTGCAAGTGGAAAATACTATGCGTTGGTTGCTTTATGATAACTCTTTTTGATTAATAAATAATCAGATGTAATGCAAATCTAGATGCCGTGGACATTGCTTCCAAAAATTGAATAAGTATGATCTAAATTACATTCTAAAATATATAAGTAGCTTAAATAAAGATTAATGTGATGAAATAACTTCAAATAAATTCATAATCGCTTGAAATGCTCAAATCATGCCCAGAAAAACTTTATTTCCACATTATATGTTCATTGTTTATGTATAATGTAATATTTTGAATGTGTAAGATCATAATTATGTTTTAGACCATATAAAGAGGTTAAATAAAGATTATTGTGACAAAAAAAAACATTCGGATGAATCCAGAATGACTTAAAATTCTTAATCGACGCTTATTACAAGCTTTATTTGCAACTTATATGTATATATTTTTAAGTATAATCAAATATTTTGTGTAAGTAAGATTTGAATTATTTCGTAGACCATAGAAATAACTTAAATATAGATTATTGTAATCAAATGACATCAAATGAATCCAGAATTATTTGAAATGCCCAAAACAATGCTACTAATAAGCTTTATTTGTAATTTATATGCATATTTTTGTTTGTATAATGCAATATTTTGAATAAGTAATATTTACAATGGCATATTTATAATTAGCTATTTAACAGTGGCATTTTTCCAATTGGCAAAATCGGGAGTGGCATGTATCTAATTATCTCTATGAATTATGTTCTAAACCATATAAATAGCTTAAAAATAGATCCTTGTGACCAATGAACTTTCGAATGAATCCAAAATAACCTAAAATGCTTAATTAGCGCTCATTACGAGATTTGTTTGTAATTCATACCTGCATTTCTTAAGTATAATAAAAAAATTCCAAATATGTAAGATCTGAGTTGTATTGAGTTATATTCTGAATCTAATAAGATGTTCAACACAATCAATCAAACACATGTAAGCATAATCAATGAACAAGCAAGCGATACTGATTTATGTTGATTAGTTTATAATTTTGAAAGAAGCAAGAAGGATATTTTGGTCAATACGAGAAGTTACAAATGGACGGGATGATTTATACACAAAAAGTGACAAATTTCTAATTGAGTTGAATTTAAGGTGGCAATTTTTAAAACCTCAACTAAAGTCGGTAAATTTCTATTTTTTTCAACTTTTGTGGGGCAAAAAACTAATTTTCCCTTTCTTTAATTAATAAATGATTGATTTTAATTGAAAGATATTATTCCTTAACTCTATAGAGTACAGGGTGTTGTATCCGATTTCAAGTGTGCAAGGGGTTGTCTCCCGTCGTCGAAATTTATAAGGGTTATATTCAATTTTGACTTTTCTTTAAAAAAAAAAAAACAGAGAGAGAGACAGAGAGATATTTCTTAAAACGGGCCCAATTGTTTCCACCTTACACCTATATAAGAAATTAGAAACGGGCCTTGCTCAATTCAAGACCAAGCCAGTCTGAAAAATAAAAGAAACAATAGGATGGTTACCATTTTCCCCAAAAAAATAATAAAAATAATAATAAATCACATTCTTACCATCATAATTATTTTATTTCCAATTAACAGAAAAAAAAATCCTTCAGGTTCTATTTCATACTTTACCATATGCCAATATGGTTTTTTTCTTTTACTAAGATAAATAGTGATGCTAATAGGGAAGTAACTCTTTAAACCAAAAGATTCCTAAAGTCATCTTGTTACTATACTATTGAAAACACAATTTCAAATTCTTCATCCTTGTAAAGAAATTACATGGGTACGCTTTACAAGGTTGATGGCCTAATGACGACCAAATCAATAGGCGTTTCAAAATGGGCAAGCATAGATTGGCCGTTTAAAACTTGTGGAATGAAGCGACAATGATATTTTGTTTTGACTTTCAACTTTGGACACCTTACTATCTACTTTACTTTACTGCGGCATATTTTTTTCCTTCTATTTTCCCTGCTACTTAGTTAAACTAAGTTTGGAAATAATATTTATTAGTTGATGATCGAAATTTCGACTACTTGCAGTTGCAGCCATAATAAGTTATTTTAATAATAAGAAAAGATGTACAATCATGAATCATGTGTGCTTATATTAGGTCAGTATCATTTCAGTCGTTTAAAAGGGTTATTAAATTTTCAGATGCGTGAGGCACCTCATTCAATTTATTTAAGTAAAGATGTAGAGATATGGCATCAAAGGATCTTTATGTGAAATAATAAATGTACAGCCGATTTATTGAAAAGGGATAAAAGTTTTTAATTAAGATAACCGTAAACAAATTTGCCTAGTGTAAATTTACTAGATTGTCCGTTGTATGTTAAAATGAGAATCCAAAGGACGGTAGGAACCAAATTCTGCATTAATAAAAAGGAAAAAAAAATGGAATGCTATTCAATTGTACTGAGATACATAAAATTTGTTTTTAGTATTAATTATTGAGGTTTCTTATTTTGTTTGAGGAATTAATTTTAATCTACATGCAATTTGTAGTTAGCGTTTATTATTAGTTTAGCTATATATAATATTTGTGTCACGTACATTATTTGATTTTACAAAAAATATCAAGAAAAAGTCAACAAATTAAACCCATTTGGACATGCATGTGGTATAATTTAAGGTACTTTTCATATATTAATTGCATAAGCATGCATGGAATTTATTTATTTCAGTATGAAGATTCACAACGATATGATTACGAAAACGGATGCCGAGCACTACTAACTTGCAAATCATGATGTAAGATCTACTATTATACTTTATATACAATATACTATACATTAATTTATGGATATGAAGATGGAAAAAAATGACAAAAGAGAACATTACAAGGCGCAAACCTGTACACGATCCTCCCATGTAACATGTGCACTGCTAAAATAAACTTCTAAAAGAAATCCTAAACAGTTGGAATGGTATCACATAACTCATAACTGTATTAGTTATATACTATTATATGTTGCACGTCTGATGAACAAACCATTTTAATACATTTTTTTCGCAAGATAATTTTTTTAAATACCAGCCACGTGCACTAAGGGCTTGCATGCATTACATTAATTGCAAATTAATTCTCTTATAGAAATCTTATCAATACAAAATGCATTATTGGAATTTTTCATTTTTTTTTCAAGGTACTTAGTAGGATGCAAATTAAGTACCAATTTTGCAAGTACCTGAAAAGTTTACAATATCTAATTTTCTCATAAAAAAACAAAAAATAGAGTTCATATTATTTAATGGTCACCTATTTCGTTTCTTTTTATCTCTAATTTTCTCTATTTTTTTGTTTTGAAATTGAGTGAATAAAATTGCTGAGTTTTGAACTGTGCAAACACCTACTTATTGTTACTCAACTATCTGACCATTTTAATGTCGCACAAAAGGCAACATGTATATATCAGGAATATTTGGTTTTCGGTTTATCTAACTTAAATGGCCCCTGAATTTATTTTTTTTACGTCATTAAAGAAATATTGAAATATAATGCATGACTGATATTATTATTTGCTCAATTTTGTAATTAGCAAGCTTGGGTGATAGAAGCTGAATTTAACCTTTTTAAGTCCAACGATGCAAACAAAAACTGAAATTCGACAGTATTAATTAAGCTCCCAATTTTATCGTGTGTCAGCTTTGTTACGCCGCGTCAAATGCATTTTTCACAACTTAATTATTCATTACACCAAGCATGAACACGAAGGCATCAAGAGATTTTGTTGGTGGCGCCAAGTAAAACGCAGCTAATTTCTGCTAAGATTTAATAGCCACTTGACTTCATATATAATTTCAGTTTGATAACGAGTCAATTTGATTTACAGCCCTTTTTTTTTAACAAGAATAATAAACTTAGAGAACATGTTCTTGGTCTAGTGGTAAAGATCAATGAACCTGTTCTTGGTCGCAGGTTTGAAATCCGGCTGGGGGATCTTTCATAGACATTTAATTTAAAAATAAATTGGATGACTTAGAACTCCAATTTATCTTAAAAAAAAAGAATAATAAACTACAGGCTTGTAGAGACAAGGACCATAATTAATGCATTGGCTTTAGCTCATACCGATACGGCAATAGAGAATCCGAACTCCCACTTGAAAGTTGTGTTGTACTATCGGTGCGGTTTCTATGGAACGGGTCGGCTGAAACGGAAGCAATATAATAATGGAAATTAAAATATTATAAGATTACCTAACTTCTGGTTGTTTTTGCACATTAGCTTGTACATATTCAGGTTAAATTAATGTGTCTTTAATTCATCTTTATTATGATATTAATCTATATCATATAAATACTTAAACTTTCAAATTTATTTTTATGCCATATCACATCTTATTCGCATTCAATCGATTTTTTTTTTTAATCTTTCGTCGTTTATCTTGATTAAATAGCTCATGTGCCATATTTCTTGTTTAAAAGCAATATGTATTAATGTACTTAATATGCAATTTAAGTTTTTAAAGCAATACAATATACCAATACACACATATTAAAAAGTTATTTGTGTCTATAATTTATTGGATAGAATGAAGAAGATTTACTTTGTTGCACATGTTCTTTCGAGAAAATATATGTTTTGTCTTCAAACTTCATAGAATGTAAAATATTATTTATAGAAATTTCACCTTTTAAAAATATAGTTTTTCCTTCGATAATTACTTTTAGTTCTAGAACGAATCCAAAAAGTAACTCTAATAATAACGATCAGGGTGCATGTTTGGATACACCTTTAAATAAAAACAAGAACTAGAACTAATAACTTGTTTTTGTTCTATTTTTAGTTCCATATTCTTTGTTGGAACAAGGAATAAAAACCGAATAGTTAGTTCGGCTAGTTCTTGTTGCCGGGGTTTGGTTTGAGCTAGAATGTTTAATGTGATGAATGAATTATATATAGAGGAAGGTTCTGGTGCCACAACTTTAGAGTGCCACCAAATGCCATAATTTTACTTTTCATCAATAATTAAAATTTTTTAAATTTAAATGTTGAATTCAAACCGTTGATCTTGTACAACTTAACGAGCGATGTGTTTCCATATAAATTTTATAAAATTTGGAATTGATTTAAAATTTGATCAAGAGATCAAACTATGAACGTATTACAATTAATCTGTTATAGTTAACAAGATTCGTTCATTTTTTAACCTCTTGTCAAATATCAAATAAACTCCAAATTTAATAAAACTTATATGAAAACACATCACTCGTTAAGTTTGTATAAGATCAACGGTTTGGATTCAACATTTTTATTTTAAAATTTTTAATTATTGATAAAAAGTAAAGTTGTGGCACCAGAACATTTCTCAATATGTATATGCCATTACGTGGTCATAAGATTTCATCTATAAAACATTGATATTTTGTTCACTTGTAACGCATTATTGTTCTAGTTTTAATGAATGCTTTCTTGAGTGAAAGGTCGCAGGTTCGAAATTCGATTGGAGATCTTTCATTTATATTTATTTTAAAAATAAGTTGGAAGGCTTGATCCCAATTTATCTTAAAAAAAAAATGAATGCTTTCTAGCTAGATTATCTGCCACAATAATAAGTTTATTTTTATTCCTATTCGAAAAGCATGCCTCTAACTTACGTTGACAGTGGTATGGAAATCAGGAACAATTACTGTCATTTCCTCTTCAAAATAGCAAATATCTTCTTCAAGTTGGTATTAAAATCGGCAAACAATTAAAAGTATACCTATTTTTCTAAAATTCATGTGCACACAACTCTTAATATTACTCAACCAACTACTCTTATTTTAATATGTTTTATACAATTTAACCACCTTTTATTTTAGAACAATATAGCGTGTAATATTGGGATCAGGACAATTTCAAGAGATGTTATTTTATTTAACAGTAATTTATTGTATAAGAGGAATCTAGGCAATTTGAAGAGATGCTTCGTGATACAATAACATTTTGCCACATATATTGCCTTCTATGGAGTAGTGATTCAGCTGAAAAATATGCATGACGCCTTGAGTAGTAGGTGAAAATTCACAAATGTGGGCTTCAACAATGACAAAACACATACTTTCGTAAAGCAAATATTTAGTTTCCTCACTTCCCTGACAATTGAATTGCATGATAAAGTCATCTTCAAATTCGATACTTAGGATCCAAACGCCAAAATTGAGGCAAGTATTCGAAAAAAAATATATATATATGAAAAAGTTTCTGACCATATTTCATTTTATCTTTAGAGGTAGATCAACACCAAAATTGTTATCATACCAAGTGGAATGCTTCATTTCATATGTCATTATTAAGAAAATATATATACCAATGTATTGGATACTTTGATATTTAAAAATTAAAATAAGCCAGCATGAGCAACAAAAAATTGTAGCAGGAAGAGAATATCCAGAACTGCATGCTCCTTAAATAAATCAACTCAATACGGTAAGATTCTCTATGTGAAACGCCTCAATTTTATTTGAATTTTTAATTATTGTCTAATTCTAATACATAACCATTTCTTACATATAAAACAAAGGACAAATCCGATTGGAGGTGACATCTCTCACCCTCCTCTCATCTCTCTCTTCCCCTATTCGGCAGTAATTCTCTCTGCTTTGTAGCCTCTCTGTCTCTCTTTCTCTGTTTTAAACTCAAACGCATCCGTTGTGACAAGAACTTTGGTCATCTAACAATCTCTCTCTAAACCAAAACAATGACCAAGAACCAAAAGAAAAACACCTCAAATGAGAGCTCTAAACAAGTCAAGGACCCAAGCTTAAAAGTTGATTCTCAAAAACTAAAGAGAACCCGAAAGACTGCACCGAGAGATTCCAACTCGAGACGTAGCTCAGCTTACCGAGGCGTTACAAGGTTTTAGACACATATGTTCCTTCATTTTTTTTCTTAAAATTTTTCTTCTTGGAGTGATAACATCCTTGACTTACAAGTTGTATTCAATTGGTACAGACATCGGTGGACGGGGCGGTACGAGGCACATTTGTGGGATAAGAACAGCTGGAATGAAACCCAGAACAAGAAAGGGAAACAAGGTTTTTATCTTGGCAATTCCTGCACATTATCCACATACTTCTTTTTTTTTGAATTTTGAATTTTGTATCTTTCTGAATTTGTCTCTATCAGCCTCAATGCTAACGTTATTTCCTTTTCAAATTTCTTTGTTTCTCCACTTGGAATTGGATGGCAACAGTTTATCTTGGTGAGTCATCAAGGATCCAAACAATTTTTTTCTTATTATCATCAAATTTTCCACTTGATGTTCTGAGTTGGGATTCTGGGTTTTAGAACACTTCCCAAAATTTGAATTTTGATGAGCTTGTAATTTTGTGAAATTTGGGGGGTGTTCAGGTGCTTATGATGAGGAGGAAGCAGCAGCTCGCGCCTATGACTTGGCAGCATTGAAATACTGGGGCCCAGATAGTCTTCTCAATTTTCCGGTACCAATAGTTTCTCCTTGTGTGTTTTGTTGAATTATTTCTTTTTTGTATATGTATATTTGACTTAATTTTACTACCAAAACTTTGTGACTCCTCTGTTATTCTTTTGAACTGGAATTACTTGAAATTCTCATATCGTTTTATTAGTTATATACACCTTCTCGATCATCTACTTGTAGTATGCGCTCAAAGTAGATTTACTATTTTCATTTGTCACAAGCTTCCAACCAAAATTAGTCTGTCAAAAAAGAAGCAAAAAATAATCTTGCTACGACATTGATTGGAAAGGTGGAATTGCTATGTTTCTTTATTATTATTATTATTATTATTTTGTTGTCATTACTATTGTTAGTACGTAAATGACGGTTTGATGGATCCACCAGCATACAAAAAGTTTTACCTAATCAACAATATAGTTCATGATACACTCGTTTATGGTATTAAGTAATATACAGGCCGTTTTTGTAATTTCCAAACTCTGACTTTTTCTGTACTTGTGTACTGATATTGTTGTTGTCATTATTTTTTTTAAATAATTATTATTGTCATTATTAACACATAGTTAATGTACTTCGAAAAACATATTTATGTTTGTTTCTTCTTAAATTATTATAGTACAATATTTTCTATTAGCTTACTTTTGGCGTAAACTGAGGTCTATAATTAACTGCAGTTAGCAACATATCAAGAAGAGTTGATAGAAATGGAGAACCAATCTAGGGAGGAATACATTGGAGCTTTAAGAAGGTAAAAAAGGATCTATAAGTGAAAATGCTGGCCAAAAGTTTAATAAGTTTTTCTTTTTTGATATTTGTAATCTTGTATTTTGAAACTTTTTTTTTTCTTGTGTTCTCAATATGTTAGGAAAAGTAGTGGTTTCTCTAGAGGAGTCTCCAAGTACAGAGGTGTAGCAAGGTATTATTCTCGCATTTTTTTTTTATACCATAATTGTTTGCATCAACTTATATTAGTCAACAATTAAACTAGCTAATTGTTAAATATGACATTTGTCTAAATTTAAATAATGACCCCTCATTTATGTGATTTTTCACCAAATTGATCCAATAAAATTGTTGTTTCAATTTTCTCGAAAAAAAGAAAAAACTTTTTTTTAACTGTTACGGCTCCTCTTTTTTTATATATATTTATTTTGTTCTGAAGAAGATTTTACTTTGAAAAAAACTGTAAAGAGAAAGAGAAACGTATTATTTCTAATTTAAAAGAATGATTCGACTAATGTTAATTTTAGTTTTTTTTTTGTTTACCAAAAATTAAAATAAAAGAGTCTTTGCATATAGGCATCACCACAATGGTAGATGGGAAGCTCGCATTGGCAGGGTTTTTGGCAATAAATACCTCTACCTCGGAACATATGGTATTTATTCTTCTCTCTTACATTTAATTTCATATTACTTTGTTTTGTTTAATTGCTGTCTACATCATTTAAAAGTTGCACAAATTAATTTTTTTTAGAGGCAACCCACCCCCTTAAAAAAAAAGAAAAAGAAAACCAACAAATAATCAGTACTAGACTTGGAAAAAGTCAAGTCTCTCACTCGCAACAAAAAGCACTTTCTTGGTTCCGTTGATGAGGACGATCGCCTCACAAGAGAGAATCGCCAAAGGAAATGACAAAATTGCCCTTTGTTCAACTGTAAATGATCACAATTTATTTCACTCCTATAAATTCCCCACCAAATCTCAACCAAATTATGTCCCACCACCTGATCCGCCAATTGACTATGAGAGCACTCTTTTGATTGTTTCTTTTGCTAAATTAGGAGCGAATTTGAAGTAGAAAAATCAAATAGATATCCTGTAGTTTAGATGGTCCAATTACATGCAATAGTACGTACAAGACAAATCTAAGTAGTTCTTTTTTATTACACCAAAAAGATGGGAAAAATACAAACCACCTCAACATCTTTCTTATCCACCGGTACAGTGCTGCAAAGGACTGGAGAGTCCAGTATTGATCCAAAAAGAAGATGGAATGGTTCTATTGGTCTTGCCTTTTTGAGGCAACAAGCATGGCAACAAGTGTACTAAAAGTCAATTTAATTAATGATGTCCTCTTCTCCAGTTAGATGGGAATTGCAACAACAACCCCCAGTTAATTCTAGTACAGTTTCGGTTCTTCTACTTGAGGGACCACTGCAATGGTTTCTGGGGGCTATTTGTTATCTTTTTTGTGATAATTTAGAGTAGTTTGTTAGATCAACTCAACATAATTATTTAAGCTAAGTCAGAGGTACAGAATGTCACCAATAGTAGTATTGATGTTGATATGTGACATTAGCTCCATATCTATTTGCCAGAAGCCAAATGGCACGATTGCCAAACAAATCAGACATCTTTTTTTCAAAGAGACTATAGGAAGGACCACACCATGTGGCGTCGCAACAAACCAAAGGGATGTTGGCATATGCATCCACCAAAACATGCCACAGTTAACACATAACCTACTTATCTCACCAATCTTAATTTGTTGGTCACCAAATTCCCTACTAACCTTTTGGAATCCTTAATTAAAACAATCTCCTTCTGGCACAGGTCCCACTTGTCACATCAAGCTTGTGTTTGGTACTTGTTGTACATGCTCCAAGCTACATTTCTGCACTAATAAAAATCATTAAAATCACTAACTACTTATTTTTTTGAATATAAATTGCAGTAACTACTTATTCATGTACTCATTTGTTCACTTACTATTTGATTTATCTATTTAGTTATTGGTCATTCATTAACTGGCTTAATTATATATGTCATATTGCAGCCACAGAAGAAGAGGCAGCAATGGCATACGATATGGCAGCCATCCAGTACCGGGGTCTCAATGCGGTTACAAATTTCGACATTAGCCGATATGTGAACCTGATTCAAACCAACTCCGAAGAATCCAAAACAACAGTACATGTTGATCCCGCCATTGATTCGATCCCGATCAATGCAACATTTCAAGATGAAATCAAGAATGATGAACAATATGTCCAATTTGTGAGTTCCAGCACTGATAGCATAGCAGATATGAATGAAGTCATACTGGAATCACCAGAGTTCATGCAGAGTATAGATGTAAACACTACACCTGAGAGTAGTACCTCTTCCTCAGCCCCAAAATTTGTGGATAAATCATCTACATGTAGTTTCCCAGATGATATACAGACATATTTTGATTTTGACTGCTTAGATAGTACAAACGGATTCGACTTCGATGATTCGATATTTCGAGAACTCGAAGAATTTACATCATCAATTTTTCAATTCGATCTGGACTTGTGAGGCTTTAGTTCTTCTTTTTTTTTTTTTTTTTTTAGTGTCGTATTATCTCATAAGGAGAGATATTTCTACTGTTGTTCTTTTTTTAGTTGATTTTTTATTATTTGTAAAATCATTTATTATTGTTTTCTACAAGGAAAATATATTGAGTTATTACTTGCCAAGGTGAAATTTCTAGGAGTTATGATGTACATAAGTAATGGCTTGTTGGTTTATTCATGTGTAATTGAGAAACTTAAATTCTTTGACATTACCATGTGCAATTGTTATAATACTTTTGAGCATGACTATCGTGTGAACTTCGAAGAGATGTTTCATAGAAGCGACATGTACTATTTAAAATGATAAAAAGGAGTTACATGAGGATTTTATTAACAATAAATTAATTTGACAATATTGGCACTCGTCAAAAAATAATGTGAAGTTATAAAATCCGACATATAATACATAATTTATACTCTATATATATATTATATATGCAAAAAAAAAAGTATAAAATCAATTCACGTTTTAGCATTCATCAAAACATTTAAATGTTACATTCAAATTTATTGATCTTTGATGTAATATCAAATGACATTTAAATTGCATGATATTTACAACTAATTTCTAAGGTCATCAATGAGTTTTTTAATTAATATAATAATTAACTATCAAATTTGTCAGGTTATTCATTATCAATAGATCTCTGCCTTATAAATATCCAGATATTTATGGTACTTTTGTAAAACTAAATGGTACTTGTTGACCCTACTTAATTTGATGGGACTTTCTCATTGCATAATATGTTTTCAGGCTTTTGCTTGCATGTAGTATAATTTTGACTACCACTCAGAGAAAAAAGTTTAACTGAGTACACATAAATAGGTATGCCTTATTAAAAGTTTATGTGCGCGTGTGTATTTTTTTTTCCTTTTTCGAGTTCTTAAAATTGTACTAAATAATAAATTAGTATTTAGATGGTCATTTCTTGGGTTCCTCAATACGGTTTGAAATAATCTTTTCTCCCATGACGGTTTGGAGTATGAGACACGATTTGACTTGTAAGTAACTTCTTGTAATATACAAATAAAAAAAAAAAGAGGAGAAGATGCAAGCGAAATAATTTATAAAGAAACTGAGGTATCAGTCCAATGGTGCGGACTTGAATAAATTTCCTAAACAGAATTACGCTTGCAAGTAGTATCATAAACAATATATGGAGTCAATTCAAGACCATTGCATTGTATTTAGTATTTAATGATTAAACTAGCTTATTTGACCACTAATTATTTGTTTACGGATATAAAAAAAAAGACGAAAACATGTTTTTAAGTTAATGTCAAATATCAAATCATGAATGTGGTGAACTGACATTTATATAATTTTTATTTGACTAGAACTTCATGTAGTAAATCATTAAATTCAATTATTAAATAGTAGTAACCTATGCATTATTTGTCAGATAAGCGTACATGACACTCCAAAATGTCGCGAACTTTTTAAAACTAGCGAATATACTGTTGTGATTTTTAAATTGATTTAAAATGCAAAAACCACCGACAAATAACATTGTACCACTGTTTTTTTTAATCATCATGATTATTATCGTTTTGAGTTTGCTTCTATTGATCAAGAAAAACTTTTACACTGTACACAAGTGCAGATAACGACATTGACAAATGCACAATAAGTTAATTATACATAGGTTAAGTCATCAATTTAAATCAGGATAGTTGCCGTTATATATATGCTTTGAAAATTAAAATTTTAGAGTAAAATAAAAGTGTTAATTAGTCTCCATCACTATAGGGAAAAAAATTAAGATTTAAATCGTAAAAGAAAGTGTAAGTCAGTGGAATATATTTGAATTGCTTGTATGCTTGTTTGTATTGCTTGTGTTCTTGTTTGTATTTCTTAGATTTAAATTGTATTGTTTATATTTGAATTGCTTGTAAGTCTCTCTTTCTCTCTTTATTTGCTATATTTGAATTGCTTGTGTGCTTGTTTGTATTGCATATAAATTGAATTGTGTTAGAATATTTTATACCAAACCGGTCTAGAAGCTTAATTGTTTCCGCTTAAATCTTGATTAAGCCGCCAAATAAGCATGGAACATATTTGTCTATTTTTGCTATTCCTATTCCTATTCCAATTAAAAAGGGGTGTGTTTGGATGCAACGGAATAAGCCGTGAATAGGGTATAAAAATAAGAAATTTCGATTTGTGTGCTTATCCTTATTCCTTATTCTTATACCATGGTTTTTATGGGTGTGTTTGGATTGCTAGTATTTCAATAAAAAAAATCATTGCCATAATAACTCATAATCAGAATGATGAATATTTATGATCTGATTAAGGATTCCAATGAAGTGCCAAGTTTTGAGCCTATGTAAAAAAAATATCCATAACATAATTACCCATAAAAATAAGAAAATTACTATTTATCATCTGCGAAAAAATCATAGCTCAGCATCGTTGAGAGATGCACTCTTTTGACATAGCGGTGGACACCCCATCATGTTATCTCCCTTTCCTTGCTCTCTCTACCTTCCGCACCCTCCTCAACTAGCGAGCCTTTCCATCTCTTTTCGTGCACCCTTCCCTCTCTCTCTCTCCCTTTTGCTCGCTACCTCCCTTCCTCTCTTACGTGATTTTTTCTCTTCCCCGTCTACCAAAATTGCTTCTAGTGAGTCTTTCTTATTTTTTCGCTCTAATTTCGATCTTTCATTCTCAATGAACCTGTTTCTCACCCTCTTCTTCTTGTTATAAGCGTTCATTTTATTGTTATAAGTGTTCATTATATGTTTTAAATTTGTTAATTTTATTTTTTTAATTTCTTATTCATTTTATTTTTTATGTCTGTAATTTTATTTTTATATAAGTATTCACTTTCGTGTTATAAGTGTACATATTATTTATTAAACATGTTCACTTTGTTTTATTATATGTTCGGTTTGTTTGTGTTATGTAATTTGTTTAATATGTTCATTTTGTTTTATTAGGTGTTCAATTTGTTTTATTCTATTTTTTTTTGGTCCATAGGAAAAAAATAGAAGAGAGGATAGGTGCAAGCGAGGTGAAAAAGAGGAAAATTCGAGAGGGGAGAGCATTAGAGGAAAGGAAAGGGATAGGAGGGGGAGCGCATCTAGAGAGAGCAAGGAGAGGGGGAATTGAGCGCGTCAAAGCTAGGGAAAAATAGCGATGGTCAGCGATGATAAGATCACTGATTGCAGTATCATTTCTGTAAAAGTAATAGATATATACTAAATTTTCCCATCGCTATTCTAAATATACCATATATAAAACAACATTTCCTATCGATGAGTCCTTGTTCTTCCCTAAATAATATTTTCATTGTTCTCAGCTTCAAAATCTTAAAAATCTTTTTCTGATGTCTATTAGCAAATTCTCATAGGGTGCATTTTGGGTCGCTTGAGAACAAAGTTAGGTTTAGTTATTTGAATAAAAGAAAATTTATTCCTAGATAGTTGGTGAACTTTTTTTTTAACATAAGAGTGTTAATTTATGCGATCTTAAATTTAGAATAAACTTTTAATCAGGGACATAGCTAGGAATTCATGTTAGCAGGGTCCATAATATATTTTTTTAAACATATGTACAATATAACGTCTAATATAGATATAATATAATAATATATTTTCAAACAAACAATTCTAAAACAATGTAACTTAAAAAAAATCATGAGAAATCAAATATATCTATAACAATAACACAAGACCTAAAATAATATATCCAATATCTAAAGTAATAATTGAAGGCAATCAAAAAAATAAAAAGATTACAACAATTCCTTACGAATTTTTATTTTCTAATAATTTTTACATAATAGTTTTCATTTTCACAAATTAAAAGGGTCAAAGGTTTTACATTAAAAATATAATTTTGGATATTTCGATTACAAAAAATCACGCAGGAGGAAACAATTCGATTTATGATTTTCTAAGATGGGTCCTATGAATATTTTAGATGGGTCCCTATAATTTTTTATTTACATGTACATCCTATTTCAAGTAAATTTTTTTTTCAAGGTGGGTCCATGGACCCACCAATAGCTTCGCCGTTGCTTTTAATCAGTGTATTTGGATCATTTTTTTAATGCAGACTAAAAAAATTAACTAAAATGAATTTTAATCCAGAATTAACAAATTTATTCCGAATTAGGACCAATTAGAAATAAAATTATTTATAAAAAAAGTTATTTTCAACAATTTAGGAATAACAATTTTATTCTTAATAATTGATTCTAACTTTATTTTCAAGTGATTCATTCACACTCTAAATAACCAGTATGGCAGTATACCATTGTCTATTGTTATGCTACAAAAGAATAGATATGCTGATTTTATTTTACTGATATCCCTACCGATACGATGCTTACTTGACTAGAGTACACAACCAAACCAACGTGGAAATGCGATACTCTCAACCTGTTTGACCAGGCAAATAAATTTCTACTTCTTTCTCAGAAATTACCATAAAAAGTATGTTTGACTCAAAAAAAAAAAAACATATTTTTGTCAACTGATATCATCGATCTTAATAACAACTATGTCATTGTGCATAACTGTTAGTAATAATCTGAATTATAACTATGTCTATGATTCAGAAAAAAAAAAGTTTAACCACATTTTAATTTGTATATGTATATAATAGTAATTCATTTAATTTCAATAATACATTAGTTTATATATATACCTCATTTTAATGCGAACAAATTATTTTCTAAATTGAATAGCATTTATCAGTATAGGATTTACATTACATACGTTTATTAAATTATTATCAATGGATAGTTCACATTTGGTAATATATACTTTGTACTTTGTTTGCACTTTATTTTCCTTTTTTTTATACAGACTTTGTGCAAATCATTTCATATTCGTGTTGTTTTCCTACTAATTGTCTCGTGATTTGCACTTTAATCGTAATCGTACTGACAAATACGTAGTTCACATCTTGTTTGTACCTCGCTCTTAGGTAAAAGTTTCCATAAAACACTTCAAATATATATTCAGCACAAAGATGACATGAATAAATGTTTTTTTTTTTAAAAAAAATCAGGAATCAGATTTTTTTTTTTTTTTTATGTTGGCGAGGAGTAATTTTCTAAAGATTTTGTTAAGAGTCGCACAGAGATGGAAATGTGACAAGAAAAAGTTCATCCCTAACATTTTGTGTTCGCATGGCCTACATAATTCCTAGAAAACAGAGAAAAATAAAATAAAATAAAATGAAAACTGAAGTGTTTCAATTAGGCCCTAATCAAAATGTTTTTTTACGTGAGATTTAATTTCATTTGAATTGATTTTTTAAGATTTTATTAGATCTAATTAATAAAAATTCTAACTAAATGACATCAAATCCATTCATTTTGATAAAAAAATAATTATAATAAAATAAAATGAAATCTATATTAAAAATAAGGGATTTTTTTTAATAAGGGCCTTAAATCTACAAGGCCCGAATAAATTAGAGTGTCAGTATTTCTTGGCATTGACGCGTGACATGATTAGACATGTCAATATACTAACATTTCCATTTTCGTTTCGTCCAAACGAAATGTTAAACGAAAGAGGAAATGAGTTCCGTTTTAAAAAAGAGAACGGAAACGTAACTATGTTTTAAAAACGAAATGTTAAACGGAACACAGAAAATGCGAAATTATAATGACAAATGAAGAACGAAACGTTAAACGGAACGAAAATCTGTTTCTTCTACCGAAACGAAAATTGAAGAGTAATTTCGTTCCGTTACTGACAGGTATACAGGTGACCTACCATTGTGGAGGCCCATAAGAAAATAGGAAATTGATTACTACCATCGCACATTCTACCATCGCTGCCATCGCGTCAGCGCTCGCACGCTTCTGTCTGATGGATCCCTCATCGCGTCCCTCCCTCTCAAGCGATCCCCTCATCCAGCGAAGCGTTCCCCTCTCCTCACCCAGCGAAGCGCTCTCCTCTCCTCACTCGGGTACGCTCCCTCTACCTTCTACGCACTCTTTTGTCTCTCTTCCTTTCCTCTCCCTTCCTTCTGTGCATCTCTCTCTCTTCCCCCTCCCTTCCTTCTGTGAATCAGACTTTGTTCAATTTGTTTATTGCATTTGTTCAATTTGTTATTTTAAGTGTTTATTTTGTTTTGCTGTGCATCAGATTTTTGTGTTTATTTTATACGTCTCACTTTGTTGGTGTAGATGTTCACTTTGTTCATTCATATGTTCAATTTGTTACTTTTAAGTGTTCAATTTGTTTTACTGTGCGTCAATGTTTATTTTTTATGTCTCACTTTGTTGGTATATATGTTCACTTTGTTCATTCATATGTTCACTTTGCTACTTTTATGTGTTCAATTTATTTTACTGTGTGCCAGTGTTTATTTTTTATGTCTCACTTTGTTGGTGCATATGTTCACTTTTTTCTTTCATATGTTCAATTTGTTATTCTATATGTTCGATTTGTTTTCTTGCTTGTCAGATTTATGTGTATATGTTCACTTTGTTCATTCATATGTTCAATTTGTTATTCTATATGTTCAATTTGTTACTTCTATGTGTTCAATTTGTTTTGTTGTGCGCTAGAGTTCTGTGTTTATTTTGTCTCACTTTGTTGGTGTATATGTTCACTTTGTTCATTCATATGTTCAATTTGTTATTCTATATGTTCAATTTGTTTTCTTGCTTGTCAGATTTATGTGTATATGTTCACTTTGTTCATTCATATGTTCAATTTGTTATTCTATATGTTCAATTTGTTTTACATTCTCACTATTTGATGGAAAAGGAATCATTGATGAAGGAGATAGAGGAAAGACAGAGAAGAGAAGAAAAGGTACGGTGGTAGAAGAATTTGTTTTAAGTGTTCAATTTGTTCATCAGAGAGGAAAGGAGAGGCGAGGTCCAAGGAGGCGGAAAAGAGAGATAGTATCCGAAAAGGGAGCGTCGGGAGAAGGAGAGGGGATCGGAGGGGAGGAGAGCGCATCTAAAGATGAAGAGATGCGGAAGGGAACACGCACCAGAGAGAGGGAAGGGAAAATAAGGGTAGCGATGGCGCGCGATTGCATAAATCGCGATGGCAGTTATCAGTTCTGAGAAAATATGTTATATTGTTTGGGCCTTCAGAAATGGGCTGGATGAAGTTGTCCTAGATCTGAAAACGGGCCGGAAGCACTCTATAGCCCAGAGAATTTGTTTAGGTCTAAGAAGAGGAGACGGAGATAGGCGGGAAGGGGAAGAAGAGTAGTAACTAGTAAGTAAGAGATGTAGGGAAAGGGAGAGGGAGAATGGAGCAATGGAGGAGACTGGAGATGATTCGACTGGAGAGGTTGTTGATTCGGATGTATAGACGCTGAGAGTATAAAAGTTGAAGGTAGGTACTTCTTTAGCAATCAGATTATTTTATTTTATATTATATTACTTGGATACATGTAGTATCAGTATTTGCATGTCTGAGGCCAATTTTTCTTATATATGCCAATTCCGAATCCTGGAGCAGTTTTTATAACTTTGCAAGTATAGTTCCAATTTGTGATCGGACAGTGACAGATAGGTATGAATGTTGTTTTCAGAGTTTTCAGAGTGGTTATGGAATTCAATGTTGCTAATTTATACAAGGTTCAATCCATTACAGCATGTCGCATACTCTACCTGTATTGTATCAAATTTGTCCAAGTTAAACACCTTTTTTTTTTTAAAAGAAAGGCCCATAGGCCATCCATTAAATAAACTGCAGGCCACGAACAGCCGCATAATCAAATTACAACATCCATAACAGTCCAGCCACTCCTAACCCTCATACAACTAAAAAAGAAAACAGCAAAAACTAAAGAACTACCTACCTAACGATACTTTCTTGGAGACTAAAGAAAATAGAAAAAAAAAAACAGAAAAATAGAACTAGGTGTGGCTGCAGAAAGAAAAACAGTGAAATCTAAGAAGGTGCATCCTGCACCCTGTGAAAAAATCTGCAATTTAATCTACAGTCAATTTGACCTTCTTCTTTATGCCAGAACCTTGGAACTCCAAAAAAAGACACCCTTGTACTCCTAGCAGCATTTGCCAATTTGTGTGCAGGATACACTGCTTCTCTGTTGACATGTTTGAATTTCCATCTTCCTCCAAATTTGGTGGCCATAATTATATCCCTGATTTCCTGACTTGCCCTCCATGATGGCAAATTTTCTAATTCTTCTTCATTTATTGCCTGAACCAGATTGTTGCAGTCAGAGAAAAAATCAATTTGCTCATTTTGCATCCCCAACTCTACCAACTTCTCTACTGCTTCTTTAGCTGCTTTAACCTCAGCATGAAAAGGGTCCAAAGTATTATGGTTGCTGTAAGCAATCCTGAACAGTTCCGCCCCTTGGTAAACCAAAAAAGCACTCCCTAAATTGTTTAGCATGTCCCAAGACCCATCCATAATGACTTGATACCCCTCTTGGAGGTAGGAGTACTTGCCATGTATCTCTTTTTTTACTTTCTGTACCATTTGTATCCCTCCTTCTAATAAATCTGAGCTGAGTTAAACACCTTGCATTGCATTACGCTGTCACATATACAAAAGTTAAAACACATTATCATTATGTTATGTTTCATCATAATATATATAAGAACACTGTTGTGAAGAAAAAGAGTTGATTGTAATGTTTGGGTTATTAATCTGGAAGATTTAGTTAGGTTTTTTTTCTTGCTTATGATTATTTGATCTTTCCTTTCTCTTCATGTTTGACAATCCAACTGTTGGAAATCAAGCATTGCTTAAATCAATTCATTGATTTTAGTTCAAATATGATGTTAGATGTTTCCTTTCTGTTTTTAATTTATTAGTGGTACTTTTGCTTGCTTGGTACCTACCAATTAATCCATATTCTATCTGATGTCATACAAACTATATATTTGCTCTTCTGAATTTTTACTGAATGAAGAGTTTCTAGATTTTCCTCTTTTTCTATATTCTTTTTAGAGAATGTTGCAGTTCTAGCTTCTCAACTGTTTCAATATTGATTTCTGCACATTGCAAGTTGCTATGTTTAAATTCCCTCCGTGACATCCATTTCACAACTTTTAAAAAAAAAAAAAAATCATCGAGTTAGATTCTTTGACGTGTTTGTGGTTATTACTGAGCAAACAATAGTTTATTTGCAGTGTAACTAGCATAAGATGCCCTCATATGTGGGCAAATAAAGAAACAAAATAATGTTAGACAATAAAAATATGTTTCTTAATTTACCAGCGATACAAATAGATGTGTTATTCAATTTATTTCTATATTAGATGGAAAACCAATCAATAGTGTTGCTTCGGCTGGCGATTGATATCCAACCGATCAAACCAATCGAACGGTAGAAACCCTGTTTACACGCTAGACCTAGCGTAACGTGTACGTATTACACCTTTTCGCATGCGTGCGTTTATAAGTATGCAGTGTAATATATAGGTTATACCCAAACATTGTACCATCATTATGGGTATCTTAGTTTAATAGGCAAATGGTGATAGACATAGAATATTCTAATAAGTTATAGTGCTTGCTCTTGTTGGGGCTCAAGAGCAGTTCTAATAAGTTATAGTTCGTCAGAACATAAATGATCATACTTTCCAGCTTGGTTCTGAATTAATGGTCTTGTTCTAGCCACAAATTATGATCTAAGGCTTTGGTGTTGCAATTTCTAGTGAAAGACAAATGATCTTATCTGCCAAATTGGTTCTGGACTAATGGTTAACGACAGATTACAATCTCAGGATTTGATAGTGCTATTTCTAGTGGAACAGGAACGATCTTACCTTTCAAATTTGTTCTGGCTTAATGATCTTCTTATAACCACAGATTATAATCTAAGGCTTTGGTAGTGCAATTTCTAGTCGAACACAAATAGTCACCTTCAAAATGGTTCTGGATTAATGGTCTTGTTATAACTACAGATTATGGTCTCAGGATTTTCTGGTGCAATTTTTAGTGGAACACTTGAAAGTCTTAAATTTCTTAGGTAACCACAGATTACAATGTCAAGCTTAGGTAGTGCAATTTCTGGTGGAACACAAATAACCTTACCTCCCAAATTGGTTCTGGATCAATGGTCTTGTTATAACCCAGGATTTGGTAGTGCAATTTCTAGTGGATCACAAATAATCTTACCTTCCAAATGGGTACTGGATTAATGGTCTTGTTATAAACTTATAACCACAGATTACTATCTCAGGCTTTGCTAGTGCAATTTCTAGTGGAACACAAATGATATTACCTTCCAAATTGGTTCTGCATTAATGGTCTCGTTACTATAACCACAGATTACAGTCTCAGGTTTTGCTAGTGGAATTTCTAGTGGAACACATTGTCTGTTGAGTACTATCTTAAGTTTTGATGTTTACATATAAATCACCAACTTCTAGTAGAACATTATTGTTTCATGAGTTACCAGCTCAGGTTTTGATGTTTAGATATATAAATGATAACCTGCACTTAAAAAGTGCAGCTGACATTTTGTCCTTAATAGTGCAAGTGCGCGGTGGGGACCTATGAATCCCCACTTGTTTCAGAAATCTTAATCAATCCCATATCTAGGCTCTTGTAGTTGCCTATAGATGACACTCTCTCCCAATGGCACTATCATGATTCAAAACTTGTCTTCATTCAATGTACCTCATCACTGGGAGGATAACTGCCTTTATGTTGTAGCAAGATGCAATTTGAACTAGGAAAGAGGAATATGAATGGAGGACGTGCTAGTTGCTTCAACATAAGGTTTGCATAGAGTATCCAAGGCTGGATTCTATACCTTAAACTGGACTACTGTATATGGTGCTCTATTGATGAAATGGATAAGTTCATGAACCGTTGGAAACCTTTACACCTTTTTGTATCCTCTATATGGTAATTGTGTTAAAAGCGATGCTACAAGAAACAAGATACGAGTCCCATTCCTTTAATCTGTTGAAAAGTATTATGAAGACAGAATTCTTAATCAAGCAACAAATCTAAGCTAGGATAGTCGCACATATGCATCTTTTTAGCCAGGCTTTAGCACTATGTAATGCTTGTTCAAATTTGTTGCCTTTACCTAGTTAGTGCTGAATAACCTCTATGTTTCATTAGGATTTCTTTCATTACTTTCTTTTTATATTTATGAAAGGGTATTTGCAGAGGTGCTATGCTGCACTCTATTCCATTTTTCTAAAATTGTATTGTTTCACATCAGCTTGTTATTTTCAAAACTGCTCTAATATTATCCTGATGGTTGCTGTGCTTTTTCATCTAAATACAATTTAATTTGTCAATATCTGGGCCCGTTTCTTGCTCTAATTATACCTTGGCCTTTGTTGTTGTTGTTTTTTTTCTCAATAACAGCCTTTGTTGTTGATTATTGAAATACTATTTCTACACTTGGGTGTAAGGAAAAGGACTAATGATGGATATTTAAATATTCAAATTTTTAACGTCCTTCCTTTTTATTAAAAATAATCTTGCTAGAGCAAAATGTATAATTTAATTAACTAGCAATAAATGATATATAACTTTAGCCAGCGAATACGAAATAATATGCAAATTTAACTATTTCATTGTAACAAGAGGCCAGGGTGGATTACATTAGTTGATCACTTTCACTAGAACATATGTAATAATCCATATGTTATTCCTCGTAATCAGAGGTTCAATGTTACCAAAAGTTACTTCCCCAATGACTTTTCTAAAATGAATATGTCTTTATTAAAGGCTCATTACGAATTTGGGTGGCATTAGATGCTATTAACACTGAAGATAAATAGGAATCTTGCAATTCTAACATAAGAGGCTGCTCCTGTTTGGTACTTTCATGCAAGTGTTTTATGGAAGTGGATTCTGATACAGCTCCCTTAGAAAAAGCATCCTTGTAGCCTAAGAATCTGCTTGCTTGGTCTAAACAAATGTGACAAGCAGGGGATACTTGAAATAAGCTTCTTGGATGTGGTTTAGTGGTATATTACTTAAGAATTCATTGTCTAATCGTTGTCATTAAAAACCAATTATAGGTACTGTAAATGTGAATAGAGAAGCGTCCTGTGTTGCAAAACCACAAAAACATGGTTGTTCCTGATACATGTGTTTGACCCTAAAATATGGTGCCAAATTCATGAATTAAATTGGATAATTTCATCAAGGAGCTTAAAAATTTCATGGAAAACACCAAATGAAGCGCAAAAATCATGGAAAAATACCCAAAAGTCCAGAAAGATATGAAGAAAATTATGGTGCCTTTAGAATGATCAAAGGAGCTGCAGAACCTCTGTTTTATGCAAAGAGGTCTATAATTTTGGAGAAATTAAATAAAATAGTAGAAAGGGTATTTTGACAAAATTCTTGGCACCAATGGATTATACACATTTTTACAAGGTAATGTGTGAAATTTCATGGAGAAATGCTATCAGGAGCTACTTCAAATAATTTATCTAGTTTCAGCAAATGTGAAATACAATAAAAACTCCATAAATGGACATATCCAGTAACATAAAAATGGAGGGGAAGCTTGGCATCCCTTTCAAAACCAGAAAGCTCAAAAATTCCCTCCCAAGCAGCGTCTGAGATAGTTGGACAGGGAGCTTATGCACCGCGTATGCCTTCCTGCATGGTCCATCATGAACCGGGAGCATGACAAAGAGGAAAAGAGATGTCGCTGAGGTCTCTATCCCGATTGAAACCAACCCATTCACGAAGGATAAAAGAGCTGCACTCGGAGTACAAAGGCAAAGCAGGGGAGCTATTCAAGGGCTCCGCTGTCAGAGAAACGTGGCATGGTACGCCAGGAGCAATAAGAAAAAAGGAGAGAAGAGAGGTGAAATAAACCCAACAAGAAGTCGTTGGCAAAGGAAGCGTTAACCACCGGGCTCAAGACCAAGATCCATGGAACCTGGACGGAAAAGCGACTGAAGACTAAGCCTATAAATAGGCCAGAGGACTTTTGAAAGGAAGGGGAGAACCCCAGAAAAACTCAGACGACTCCAGACCTTCTTCCCCATTCCACCAGAGAGCTAGGATTAGAATAGGCATTTCAGCGAATACCTGTTAGGCATTGTAGAGTAGGAGAAAAGATCGTGTAAAGAGATCAAGGATCAAACCATAGAGGTACAGGTAGGTATTGGAAGATAAGAGAGGCGATCAAACATTGATCGATGCTCTCAAGATTTGTAATTTGTAGATTTCGTGTTGAATGAAGCCGAAATTGGTGATCTCCTGCCATGAGCATTGCTTTCCTCTCTTTTCTTGGTTTTCTTGTTTAGATCTAAGTCATTTAGTATTGTTCTTGATCCATGGCGGTGTTTAGATAAATTTTAGTGCTTGGCATCTTGTTTCAAGTCTGAAAAACGGGTTTACCAGGGAGCACGGCTCCTATGGTGGATTCCCTACTTCTTCATTTCTTTATCTGGTTTCTTGCATTTTCTTTACGCATGAATGTTCAGTTAATTGAGGTATTTAGGGTAGAGACGAGGTCAACCAGGAAGCATGGCTTCCATGGCGGATCAAAAGTCTCAGAATCGTGGGGTTAAGTTGTTTAACTGTTCAATTGTGGTGCTCTTGGTTTGGATTCATGTTGCATCTATCCTTTCCCCTTTAAAATCTGATCTTCTTCTGCCAGGGAGCACGGCTCCCATGGCGGATTTCATTTCAGTTAGGAGCACGGCTCCATGACTGGATTCTCTCTTTTGATTTGCTAAGAGGCTCGGCCTCCATAGCGGATCGAGTTTAATTGATTGAATTGAGCCAATTTCAAGCTCAGTTTGATCCATTAAACTTCAAATTAAGAGAGAATCTAGGGGAGGTGCTGTCCAATTTTGCTCAGAATTTTAGGTGTCAATTCTCATTCTTTAATCCATAGTTCATTCTCAGAAATGCAAATAGAAGTCTTTGTGAGGATTATTTTGCATAAAAGTCATAGAGCTTGCTGTTAGTATCTTAAAAAGAAAAGTACTTTGATATGGAATTTTCATTCTTATTTAGGTTGACTCTATTGTTATTCGAGTGCTCTTATGATTTTGTTGTAACCTTAAAGTCATTCATGCGAAATGTAATTCCCTGTGTACTTGGTATCTGATGTATCATTGGTTAGGCATGCTTCCATCTGTTATGGTACTCTCGCTAGAATAGGTACAGTAGGGTCAGATTTCAGAAAAAGAATTGGGTCATTTTGTAAAGCATAAAAGGAAGTCTTATCTTCTTGCTAATGTTTGACTTGTTATACGTTGACATCTTTGAGCAATAATGTAATGTTACCTATCTTCTTTCTTAATCATAGGTTTAGGACCTTAATAGTACATAATCGGATAGTGATTAGATGCACTTATGGTTATTCCCTCACTTTTGTATGAAAATTACCTCACTAGCAAGTACTGGAACATTCTGTGACCCTGCAAAATAACTAATAAACGCTTAAAGAATAAAATGAGAGTGCAGCGATATTTAATTGCTGATTAAATCTATTAGAATTTGATGTTTTGAATACTTGGTAATAGTGTGGCGATGCAAGGTTCGTAATCAATGAAAGTTTGACCTATTTATAACTTATCCCCTTGGCCGTGATTGGCATATAGAAAATATGTGTAGGTATGACTTTTGGTGAATTAATTTTACTTTAGTACTTTAGTCTGATGAAAATACAAAGCGCAATATGACAAACCAGCATCAAGCTTATTAATCACTTAATTGGCTTCAGTGAATTACGTGTACGCCAAATTGAACTCGTTTGTACTCTCTCGGTGTCTCATTGATGATGACAAACCCCTCCCTGGTATTGATAAACTTCGTTCAGTACCAATCGATACCAAGCCTACACCACCGTGTCAACTAGTGGTACTCCCACCAAATGGCGACGACGCGACAAAAACGGAGGCCGTCGCCGTGTTACTCTCACTTCCACGATGCTAACGAACCCTCTTTCACCGGTTGCAATGGCTTGGATCATTATCGGATCCGAACCCGTCGTCTGACGAACCCGATAGCGAAGAAATTAGACCCTTCTTCTTAAAAAGAGCTTCAGCGCCCCTCTCCTCTTGATCTTCTGTGACGAAAGAAGAGTGTAGCAAGTCGGGGAACCGTCAGCGACTCGTCACATGAAGCCATGACGCAATTAGCCCGGCCACTCCCATTTTGTGCCCCCCAAAGACGCTAAGCTGATGTGGACCAATCATAGGACGTCAAATCAGTCTGAAAATTAGAAAATTAATTAAAAATAATAGAAAGCTCATAAAAATATAAATGACATATCCATGAAATTCTAAAAATCTAAATAAACCAAATTCACTGATACTTTGATATGAAATTATGTCAAAGGAGCGATCTTTTATATTTTTGAAGTATTTTTGCTCTAAAAATGACTTTTATAAATACTAGAATATTATTAAATTTGTTTATAAAATTCCTAGGATTCAAAATAAGTATTTTCAAAATAAAAACTCTAAATATGATATTTTCAAAAGCCAACTATACTCGACTATAAATATTTTCAAAAATCTAAAATAATTTCGAACACGATATCTTCAAAAATCAAGTATCTTCAAACTCAAGTATTTGGTTAAAGTCAAAATTGTAAAGGCCAAAGTGAATAAAAAACATCAATATCTCAAGAGAAACTTCATAAAATTAAAAGTCAAAACACGAAACCCAATGTCAAAGCCAAAACCTCTTCATTTGAGGAAAAGTCCCTCGCCGAGGTTGAGATCAGCCTCAGATGACTTAAATTATTAGGCGGCCTCCAAACGACTCCATATGAAGAGCTCTTCTTTTCAAATGAAAACCATCCCTTAAGCCAAAAGTCCTAAATTTAGCGATCCTTAATTGGGTCCCGTCAATTAGGTTTGGTACCATCAATTAAGTCATCCTTAATAACACTCCATAAGTCTCTTTTCTTAGCCCATTACGTCAATACCCTTTACGTCCCTTAATCAGAGGTTCTCGTAGGCCACTACGAGGTAATTAACAATAGGGGCTTGCGCCTATTGGAAAGAAAGGACCCGCTAAATTAAGAAATTTCTTTAAGTAGCGACTCTTTATAGGGTTCTCTTGTTTCGAGAGATACCCGCCATGGAGATCGAAACCTTAAGGGAGGTGAATCTAAGGCTATGTTCCCATTGTTCTTCGAGAGATTCTTTCGAGGAGAATAATGACGAAAAAGCCGCAACAGATTCTCTGGCACGCCCGGTGGGACCTCTTTCTCCTCTCATCTTTGGGATTCGAAGGGTGACGTAAGGGCTAAGAAAATTTTAATAAACAATCCTAACGGTAACATTGAGTTCGTGTCATTGCAGGTTGAAATGGCGTTCACCAGCATTGACGTTTTCAAGCCGACAGGAGTCCTTAGGATCGGTGGAGTGCCGATCTGCTACAATGATGAATTCACACTTGGAGGCCTACCATTCGGGCACTCGTACGTGCCTGTCGTCCAAGCTAGTGATGGGAGCTTCAAGTTAGCAAGGGTGGTCGAAGAAGGGCCACTCGAAGAAGTGATGGAGATTACCAAGGTCATTGAAGATCCAATGGAGATTGACTCTGTGAAGGAAGAAGAAGGGACAACTGTATCTCACAAGCGAGCCCGCTCAAGCTCAGTCTCGTCTCCTCAAAAGCACCAATTTCACCGCCGTTCCCCTATTAAAAAGACGGCCGTGAAGAAGGTGTATGCGCCGGTCTCTCAAAGCGCAAGAACTATGAAGAAGGTCCAACTGGCTTACAAAAATGAATTGGAAACAAGGCTGAATCTACCAGTGAGCAATCCTTTCGCTTCGCTCCGCCTAATGCGAAAGAACTCACCAGTAGCCATGCTCAAAACCATGGAGGAGTTCTCTCCCGAATACCAAATGAAGTTTAGAGGAAGAAGTCATCAAAACCGGCAATCGGTGAACGAGAGATTGTCATTTCCACGCGCATCAGTTCACGACCGATTGGGTCCAAAGGGTCAAAAGAAAGGATCTTCTTCTGTGCACCAAAGACTGGGGCAAATGATTAAACCAATGAAGGAGAGATTGGGACCCAAGAAGGTGTGGATGCCTAAAGAGAAAACACAGCCTATGGAAGTGGATCAAGAGCCACAGAATAAGGGCACGTGATACGGGAAGAATGTCGACCCGTGATCCATGCTCGAGTCTACATGGTGGAGATAAGCAAAGAGCATGAGATGCATGCCTTCGTAAACATGGCTAGTGATGGAGAAATCCCTTTCACCAAGAAAGATAGCAAAGACAAGCAAGGTCACGCCTCTTCAAGCCACCTTCTAAATGGAGAAGGACCAACGAAAGATGAGGAAGGATATGTGAATGGAAAAGATCGTTGGCGCGAAGATGAAAGGCCGAAGTTGATGAGTATCATTGAAAGAAATGAAAATAAGATGGCGGCTATGATGGACGAAAGAGAAAAAGAAAGAAAAATATTCAAGAAGATGTACAAATTCCTAGAAAAGAAAAAGTTACTTGAAGATCTCGAAAAAGAAGGTTCTTCTGGCGAAGAAGAAGAGGAGTACAAGGGAAAAGTACTCAAAGAAATGAGAAGCAAGAGTAGATATGAGTACTCTGATGAAGAAGAGAATAGAGAAAGACCATTTAAGAAAAGAAAGAATAAGAGCAAATATGGATCTTCCGATGAAGAAGAAGAAAGGCCTAAAAGGAGGTTTTTCAAAGAAAGGAGGAATAGGCATAGGCATGAGTCATCGGAAGAAGAAGAAGAAGAAAAAGGATATCCAAGGCATCCCAAAGGAAGGGGAAATAAAGTGAGATGTGAATCGAGTGAAGATGAAGTTCCCGAAGCTAGGCATCGGACTGGGGCAAGAAAATCCGATTTAACCAAACAAGTCATTCGAGAGATGGTCAACCTACAGCTCCAAGCCGTGGGAGCGGGGCGACTTGTCAACCATCGCAAGAAGTGCGGGAGGCCATATCCCAAAAGATATGATCAAATCTTGTACCCCGAAGGTTATGTAATGCCCAAGTTCAATTTGTTTGATGGCACGAGAAAGGGAGATATTACGCCTGATCAGCACTTAATCCAATTTCGCCACATGTGTGGGAACACTTCTAATAATGAGGCGCTTCTCTTTAAGCAGTTCCCGCTAAGCTTGATAGGTGCTGCATTCAATTGGTATGCTTCCCTTGAAAATGATTCAATGAAAACCTGGGAGGAAATGGAGGAGGCCTTCCGTTCAAAGTTTGCAATGATCACACAAGAGATCACCATGGCCGATATGGCATGTGAAAAACCTAAATTGAGAGAAAATGTCCTTGACTATATCAATCGATGGAGGAACAAGCACATAAGGTGCTCTCATCAGATGCCTGAAAGTGAAGCGGTTGAATTCTTGATCAGAAATCTAGATGATTGGATGCAAAGATCGCTCTCGGGAAGTGATATTACCTCCTACAAAGAACTAATTACTCGAGTGACAAGACTGGCACGTATTGGACCACCTAAAGGGCCAGAAATTTCCACCAATTGTGATGAAGAAGAAAGAGGCAATGGTGCAAGTAGTTATGAAACCTCCACCAATGGAAACAAGGTCAAGAAAAATGGCAATCAAAGGAGTAATACCATGATACCCATGTCTGAATTATTGAGTAAGCCATACTCTTTTAAGAAGGAGAAAACGAAAGCTATTCTCGAGATGATCCTAAGGGATAGAAGACTAGAATTGCCTCAAAGAAAAGCACCTAGAAATAGAAGGAAAATTGATGTCTCAAAATATTGCGCGTACCATCGAATGATGGGTCATCTGACTGAGGATTGCTATGTGTTCAAGGATATTGTCGAGCAAATGATCAAAGAGGAAAAGTTGATGCTTGACCCTAGTTTTGAGCAAGAGCCTGCCCCTCACGAGATGATGTCTCAAAGTGGTGAAAGCGAATGCAATGTCATTGAGATTCATAGTGAAGAATCAAGCGATGATGAGAGCTCATACCAATGCATGAGTAAACACATGGTGGGGACATCGTATGCTGACCAAATTGCCTCCATTACCTTTACTGATGAAGACTTAATAATAGGGGCTATGGAACACAATGACCCCCTATACATAACAGGCGAAACAAACGGAGCCAGGCTAAGACACTTGTTGGTTGATCCAGGGTCAGCTGTCAACATTATGCCCATGAAAACTCTCAATCAACTTGCCTTACCCACCAAACGCTTAACCCAAGAAAAACTGTTCATACATGGATTTAATGAAACTTCAGAGAAGGCGTTGGGGACAATCACTTTGCAAATGCAATTTGAAGAATTGGAAACATCTATCAAATTCTACGTGATTGAGGCCGATACAAGTTATAGAGCTCTTCTGGGTCGACCATGGATTCATGAAAATCACATAGTTCCATCAACCCTACATCAGTGCTTGAAATATCTCAAGGATGGAAAACAAAAGGTTATTTGGGGAGATGCTCATAAAATCAAATTTGAGAAAAAAGGGTGTTATCTAGTGCCATTGCCACAAAGGAGCTTGGGTACCACAAGAATGGACAAGTGCAAGGAGAAAGGAGAAGGATCTAAATCCATTACCCAGCGCCATCTTCTTGAGGGTGGAAATAAAAAGAGTAAAGATGTGAAGCAAATGTCAACAAGAAAGAATAAGAACTGTGAAACACCCACTCATACTAAGAAGGGTGACAATAAAGACCAACAAGGCCATAATCGAGGTCTGAGCAAGGCAAAAGACAACTTGGAGGAAAGAATGAACAAACCCTACACCTTTAAGAAAGACAAAACAACTGTGATCTTCAAAGAAGTCATGAAGGATGGACTGGTATCTTTACCTAGATGCAAACGACCCGAAGAAGTGAAAGAAGAGGGTCACCCAAATTATTGCCTTTACCATAGAATACTGGGGCATAGCGTAGAAGATTGTTATGTATTCAAGGATTGGGTCGAAGATGGAATTTGGGAAGGAAAGATTAAAATACCCGATGAATATAGGCAAATACCTGCACTCCATAAGAGATCTGACAATGGATTACGAAAACTCTTGAGTTCATTCAAGAAGGCAGTCGATGGCGAGGGAAATCTGCCTGAGACATCAACCAAAGGACCATGTCTCGAAATAACTAATAAGAGTAACAATCCCAAGGCACTTCCACCACGCATCAATATAATGGAAAAGAGAAGAAAACCTTATTCATTCAGAAAGGATAAAGTGAAGGAGTTGTTTTCTTTGGCCATAATATGGGGACTTGAGTTGCCAATAAGTAAACGCCCCGGTGAAATGGAAGAAGTTGAAAATCCAAGATATTGTGTATACCATAGATTGGTGGGACACAAAACCGAAGATTGTTGGGTATTCAAAGATTGGATAGAGGAGAAGTATGGAAAAGGTGAAATTCAACTCCCCAAACACGTCCTACAAAGCCCTGCACCTCATAAGTAGATCCAAAGAAAGGAAAAGAAAATAAAAAAGAAAGAATAAAAAGGGAGAGAAAGAAGAAAATGAGATAAAGAAAGGAAGCAGGAGGAAAATGAATAAAGGAATAAAGGCCCGAAACCGGAATTGGAAAACCAAGTTAGAAATTCAGAAAAGGAGAATAAAGAAAGGAATAAAGTCCCGCAATTGAAATCGGGAGTCCAAGATAGAAATTCAGAAATGAAGAATAAAGAAAGGAATAAAATCCCGAAATCGAAATCGGGGGACCAAATTAGGAATTTACAAAGAAACAAAAGACGGAAAGGGGAAAAAGAAAGAAGAAAGAAGAAAGAAGATGAAATGAAAAGAAAGTAAAGTAAAGGAGATAGAAAGAAAAGAAGAAATGAAGACCAAATAAGGAAGAAAGCGAAAGACAATGCATGAAATTTTCAAGATCACATATTTTGAAAGTGTGCATCAAAATCCAACCCGAAGGTGAAGGATACATCCAACCAGAAGGTGAAGGAAACATCCAATCCGAAGGTGAAGGAAACATCCAACCAGAAGGTGAAGGAAACATCCAAACCGAAGGTGAAGGAAACATCCAACCAGAAGGTGAAGGAAACATCCAACCCGAAGGTGAAGGAAACATCCAACCAGAAGGTGAAGGAAACATCCAAACCGAAGGTGAAGGAAACATCCAACCAGAAGGTGAAGGAAACATCCAACCCGAAGGTGAAGGAAACATCCAACTTGAAAGTGAAGGAAACATCCAACCAGAAGGTGAAGGAAACATCCAACCAGAAGGTGTAGGAAACATCCAACCAGAAGGTGAAGGAAACATCCAACCAGAAGGTGAAGGAAACATCCAAACCGAAGGTGAAGGAAACATCCAACCAGAAGGTGAAGGAAACATCCAACCAGAAGGTGAAGGAAACATCCAACTTGAAAGTGAAGGAAACATCCAACCCGAAAGTGAAGGAGAAACATCCAACCCGAAGGTGAAGGAAACATCCAACTTGAGAGTGAAGGAAACATCCAACCCGAAGGTGAAGGAAACATCCAACTTGAAAGTGAAGGAAACATCCAACCCGAAAGTGAAGGAAACATCCAACCCGAAGGTTAAGGAAACATCCAACTTGAAAGTGAAAGAAACATCCAACCCGAAAGTGAAGGAAACACCCAACCCGAAGGTCAAGGAAACATCCAACTTGAAAGTGAAGGAAACATCCAACCCAAAGCTGAAAGAAACATCCAACCTGAAGGTCAAGGAAACATCCAACTTGAAAGTGAAGGAAACATCCAACCCGAAGGTGAAGGAAACATCCAACTTGAAAGTGAAGGAAACTCCAACCCAAAGGTGAAGGAAACCCCAGCTTGAAAGTGAAGGAAAATCCAACCTGAAAGTGAAGGAAACATCTAACCCGAAAGTGAAGGAAACATCCAACTGGAAGGTGAAGGAAACATCCAACCTGAAAGTGAAGGAAACTCCATCCTGAAGCTTGAAGACAAGTCGCGATTTCAGCGCAAGAAAACAAGCCACAATTCTAACGAGAGAAAACAAGTCGCGATTCCAACATAACACGACAAACCGGACATTAGCATACGTCATCATGGCTCGAAATATATTTCGAATTGGGAAGGGCCCTACATCATCAAAGAGGTCTACGAAGGAGGATCATACAAGCTTGTAGATAAAGAAGGAGAAGGCTCGATTCCATCTATCAATGGGCGATATCTCAAGAAGTACTACACTTAAGGCCCATTCCTTCAATCCAACACCATCCTTCAAATCCAAACCCACTTTTCCAAAAAAAAAATAATAACCAAAACCCATATATTTTACCTACAATAAGGCCTAGTCCACTAAAATCCAAAACTCCATTAAAAAATCCACCAAAAGTCCAGGATAACAAAACCTATGAAGTCCAAAACCATATACATAACTCAATAAAACATTAGAATAAAATCCAATGAAAACGTTAGGAGTCAATAAAATCCAAAACTTTAACTTAATCTTTCAATCAAAACCCAATAAAGGGGTAAGTTTTTGAAAAGAAACGTGCCCCGCTAGGTTATAGTTACCCCATGTCATAATCCGCGGTTAAAGATGAGACTTTCGGGTCCTGGAGAACGCGAAGCCGTGTCAAGGAAAGTCTTTGTGGTTTTTCAAGACACCTATGCCTAATGAAGATTAAGCCTTTGTGGCGTCTGAAGGCATTAAGGCACCGCCCTATGAAGGTATCTGAGGGCTCCAACCACCCACACTCACCGCGTCCATGCCATGTCAATGCCGCCAATGCCAATATTGAGCGCCATTACGATGAGTGCCTATGCCCAATGAGAGGAGGAGTGATGTGAGGGTGAGCAGCGATGTAAGGAATGAAAGAGTGAGAGGAGGAGTGATGTGAGGATAAGTGAGACATTCCCAAACTCCACAAAATCCACCAGCTAAAATGTAGTATAGGAATCTTTTTGCGGCTGATGACGGACTCTTAGGATTCTCGAGGGCGCAAAATTATGTTACCGATACCGTTTGCATCACTAAGACCGTTACAAGAGAAGAATCAAAACTGGGGCAAGACGACATTCAGAACGCCTGGTCGATACCGGGGCAGGAATTGATGGCCAATCGCTCCGTGACGAGAACCAATGATTAACCACTTTGGGACAAGAGCAAGTAATCAGTTGTGCTGGAGCAAGAGCTAACGATTAGTCACACTGGGGCATGGACATGTAGCCTATCATGCTGGGGCAGCCGTAAGGTGTATAAGGCAAGCAAAAGCAAGTAGTAAGGCGAAGAAAGATGCAATGAAAAGAAGGAGATGTAGTGTTTCATTCATCAGAAGAAGATAATGCCATTACAGCCATTACATAAAGAAGTTTAATACATGAGGAGTTAAATAAACAACAGATGACAACAAAGCAAGGCCGTGCAAAACCTCATACAAGCTAAAGGGATACAGAATGGAAGAAATAAAGATGCCCTAAGGAAGACACTGGGGCAAGGCAATTCAAGAAAGCCATTCATTCTGGGGCAGCCACAACTCCATCACCAGCCGTAGCTCTAGCCACAGCCGCATTTTCATCACCGGCCATGTCGTTAAGAGTCGCTAATATGACCTGAAGCATTCCTTCCAAAGTTTCTAAGCGGGCATTCAATTCCCTAAAGCGTCGGTCAATGAAAGTTCGGATTGAGACAGGAGCAGGATCATCAAGAGCTATCATCGCAGAATTATCATCCGGTGGGGAACCAACTTCCATGGGACCATACTGATTGGGAGCCGCATTAGGGAGCAAAATGTAATCATTCACAGGTTGGTTGGGATCAGGAACCAACATACCCATTGAAGACTCAACCCATCCTATAAGTGGCAATGAAAGAAGAAGGTTGAAAGGGTGTGCCACATCAGCATCAGAAACACGATTGCCCCACAACATGTCAGGCACACGAATACGAGCCCTAAGCATAAGAGCCTCAATAAGATGACCGTAAGGAAGTGGCTCTCGATCAGAAATTGCCGCCTGGTGCATGTGGAAGAGGATCATGTGGGCTAAGTTGATAGGCCATTGCTTCTGAATCAGGTTGCGAAGGTAGAAGAGACTCCCAGGCTTGGCAAGATGTGTCATGACTCCTTGTGGAAAGATGACGTCATTGACTACCAGAAAAAGGAACCTGAAAGTCACGATGAATGGGATGTAAAGAAAAACGAAGAAGGTGATGTGACACAAAAAATAAAGAAGTAGAGATATGAAGCAAAAGAAAGAAGAAAGAAAAAAGTACCTATGAAGAGCTGGAAGGTGAAAAGTAGATACTCTCTCTACATCAGGAGCCGCCGCCCTGAACCATTGGCGACATTCCTGATAACTGCCAAAACCTTGAGGCCACCTTTGAAAGGCATAAATAGTAGAACCGTTGGCAGTATTGGCAGTCTGTAAGTAATTGGCCAGATCCCCGGCCGTGATATGGAAGAAGCGGCCAAACAAATAAGAAGAAGCCGAAGGTGTGCCGAAATTGTCGAAAGAGATCCTAAGATTGGCATAAAAGAGGCGGGTGATCCTAGGATGGTAAGGCTGGTCACAGTCAGCTAAACCGCCCAAACTTCATGAGTCAAGCCAACCCCTAATGAGATTCACTTGCTCCACTGGAATCCTCCTCATAGGACGAAAGAAGTAGCAATCAGCCACAGACCGCTCTTCATTGCCCATGTCGTTGTAGTAAGAAAGAAAAGCTGTCTCATCGCGGAAAAGATAGCGGTTATCGGGAGTAAGAGACCAGTCTGGAAAGGTGACAGATAGGTATAGTTTGTACCTGACTAATACCGTACCATACATAGCCTGATAGTACATTTTGCACTTAGTGGGATAGTAATTGTTTTTTTTTAGTTTGTAAAGCTTGGTGATCAAAAGTAACAACATATTCTAATTGCTCCGCAAGGCCGTTTGTTTTGTGCATACAGATATCAGCATAGATTGCCACTTGTCTTTGTAAGTGGAGTTTTAATTGCACATGATTTGATTGTCACCGCTTTCCCTTTTTTTCTCTCGTCTTGCCTTCTATGAACATAGACACATTTAAACTGGTAGTCCATTCCTTAATTGTTTTATCTTTTTCGATTTGGTAGTTTGGAAACTATCTTTATTGAAAACATTATTTTATTTCACTAAACAAACAATTATTTTATTTGGGGCTGCTTTCTATACATTACGCACTTTATTAGATGTTTGAGTTTGATTGACTTAGTTATTAATATAATTATTATTAACAACAACTGACATCCGGGTAGTGGTAGAAATCTGTTGGCGTGCACCTGCTGTGTTAATGGTAATAATCAGCGAGTATGTTTTATAATCTTTAATCGAAGTATTTAATTAATACGTGGTATAAATATCAACCTGCAGGCTACTAACGTCCAATCTGTAAAGCATTTTTTGTGTAATATTTGGCATACATATTGACCATATAGTAAGGCTAGAAGTTCATTTCTGTTGAGGATTTATTCCATCGTGTTGGAATTTTTGCAAGTTTAGCGTTCATGTACTGAGTGAGAAATATGTGCTAACTATTGTACTCCATAAAATTCAATAAGAATATAATCTTGCAACTTGTTTGGAACCGAAGAATATTATCTTGACATATTTAAGCTAGGAATAGCTGACACAGTATGCATCAATTGATGGAAAAACAGCCGATATTCCAATAAGAATAGAATCGTATGACTTTGGTCGTTGGTTCATTATTCCAACATGTGTAAAATTTGTGTACACTGAATTTATGAACAAGTTGTAAAATATAGTGAAGCGCATCTTACTGCATTTGCAAAATGAAAAGTGCACCCGATGTCTCTGGAGACTATTTGTAATCAATACAATATTCAGTGAGCAACAGGCAACAGCATATTATCAATGCTGTGTAGAGAAATTATTGGAGCTGTGTAGAGAAATTATTAGAGAAATTATTGGAGCTGTTAATTCTGTTAGTTATTTTGTTGTACTTGTCATTATTAATCCTAGCTTAGAAACAGTCTGGCCTTTATATTGCAACCTAAGGTTTAAGTGTTCAATTGCACTTTAAGCATAAACCTCTCTATATATTTTTTTAACAACAAAAATTGGAATAGTGGAGTATAAGACATAAGTCGTCACATCAAATAAAAAGGAAAGCAAAAAAAAAAAAAAAAACCCAAAGCTAAAAGTATATATTATATGATAAGACTAAAAGTTTAAAACCTGTACATACATACATATATATATATATAGAGAGAGAGAGGTGGGCTAAAGTGTCATAGATGGTAATGCCATAGATGTCTTTTTTGAGACATTTTTTTAAGATCCGAAATTCAATCGGTCAATCCAAACCGTTCAAATTGATCAACATATTGAAATAGCATTGGAGACCAAATTTTACATTTTTTTTAAATTTTTTTTGGTATTTATTTTGATATGTTCAAATTGAAGGGTCTGAAATACTTCAATTATAACGTTTTTTAAAAATATCATAATAAATAGCAAAAAAATTTTAAAAATTGTAAAATTTGGTCTCCAAGGGTATTTTAATATGGTGAATAACTTGAACGGTTTGGATTGAGTATTTGGATTTTGGATCTCAAAAAATGACTCTATGGCACGGGACCCTCTGTGCCATCTATGGCACATTAGCCATCCTCTATATATATATATATATATATAATCTTCCGTATATAATTAGTATGCACCATAGATTTTCTCTCTCTATATATAATTTTCTAATCTTATTTCTATTGAATACATAATAATTGATTTTTTATATATCATATCAAACCGTTCGTAGTCCTAATTACGAATACTTAATTATCAAGGAAACTTTAACCATAAAACCAAATTGTAACGCAAGTGCATTCTAATTACAGGCACTTAAATTCGCAGTTGGGATTCCACTAAACTATTGAGCACTTTATTTGTTATCTGTTAACGTACATATTTCCTCCCCCACACTTCTTGAAGGTTTTAGTCGGTCCTTGACCTATATGTACATCTAACCTATCACACATGCATAGAGTTCAGATGTACCGCAGCGGAAGTTGATCGATTGCCTAGACTCTTCTCAAAGCTTTGCTGCAACCCTTGTCTTGCGCTCCAAGTCTTCCTCCGCACGCAACTGGTACACCACAACCTCAGGCAAGGGCTTGGCGTTACCCTTCACGAATCCAAGTGCCGGTCGACTCGTGCGTGTGCTTCCTATTGCTCTCCAAGCAATAGGATGACTCCTCCCTCTTTCTGATCTCTCTCTGGACTCTCTAGGATGGTGGTTATCTCAAAAGACACGAGTTCCAACCTCAGAGACGCTTCAGAAGAGAGGGGTATAAATAGCCAGTCTGGAAACAGACCTTTCAGATTCATAACTGCTGTCTGGAACGGTCCGGTCCAGAGTTGGACCGGGCCGTCCCAACTGGTTGGACCGGGCCGTTCCAGAATTGGACTGGGCCGTCCCAACCACAGCGAGACTGTTGGTTTGCCCAGCAAACCAGTCCGTTCCAGAAGTTGGACCGGGCCGTCCCAGAATTGGACCGGGCCGTTCCAACCATAACAACATGGCTCCACACACATTTTCTAACATCTCCCTCTTGGAGACATCGTTGCCAAACACAGAGTCAGACCTCATACGGCAAATGGACCGTGCGACCAGCGCATACACCTGTCAAGCGGGAGCTAAAACGCCTCACCATAACATAGTTAAGGCCAGCGAGAAAGCATCTACCCTTTTATAAAAACAGTTAGATAATTGTGTATACTAGTACCTTAGATACATTCAAATTTGCACTAGATTGGACATTATCGACCGCTCAATGATACATGTCCTTTCCTTTTCAGTCTTAGTCCGCTGTATGTTCCCAACCTCAGTCCAAATGACGAGTTTGGTGGATCCTGAACACCAACAGATCTCTCATTTGTGCAAATCGAATCTGATCTTTCTTTTGTCTCATGAAAGTCAGAACAAAACCAGTCGCTTTCCCAGCAATGCCCCGACAGGCGGAATATGCATCACCATAGGGTACACACCAAAGTAGCAGGCACTGATCCTGTCCCTCATGACATAGTCAAAAGTCAAAGGGTACGTAATTGTGGAACTCACACAATGGGGAGTCATACGGTCTTGGTCCTGGAACCACTCAACCCATCTTCCAAGAGTCGCCTAGCACATGTGGTATGAGCACATGTTACAACGAATCATCTGCACCAACAGACGTGTGTTCACATTCGCTGTACGAGTCTAGATTCAGTTTGCAAATCAAGTGTCTATGGTCTAGACCACTCCTTATTGCAACTAATCCTGAGATTCTCCACTTAAACACTCCCAGAGTTTTAAGGAGATTCTCACCTCGGCTTTAATTTGAACTATATGATTGTTGGGGATACAATCATATCGGATCGCCTAAAAGAAGACAAGCCTCATTTCAGTCCCAGACTGAAGCGACATTGAGTTTCGACCACCCCAGGTGGCTCCTTAGTCCCTGACTAAGCACACATAACTCAATCTAGTCTCATCTCTACATGCCCCTGGCATTAGAGGCGATTTCTCGTGTGAGCGAGACAATCTCAAGTTCAAATACACACTACCATTCATGCTAACATTTAATTGAACAATAACAGGCAATTCAATATAAAAATGAATGCAAATGTCTTAATATATATCAATAAAACATAATTGTTCAAACACATACACACATACACAAGTCTGAAAAATTGGACCGGGCCGTCCCAGATTCCGGACGGGCCGTCCCAGCCTAAAACAGGCCACGCCCCAGCTGTTTTTCAGTGTTCAGACGGTCCTGCTGAAATCCGGACGGGCCGCCCCAATCTGGGACGGGCCGTTCCAATCCTAGGATCCGCCTGCAGATCTCAAACCCATGATTCTAACCATCTTAAGGAACTGCATCCTAGCTATGGCCTTTGTAAATGGGTCTGCCACCATCTCGTCGGTGGAAATGTGCTCTAACACAATCTTTTTGTGTTCTTGTCTGTCTCTAACAAAGTGATATCTCATGTCAATATGTTTGCCTTTTCCATGATACTTGGGGTCTTTAGAGAATGCTATAGCAGCAGTGCTATCACAATAAATAGTCACAGGTCCGATGGGCACCTTGACCACCCCCAGTTCCTTTAGGAAACGCCTCAACCATATTGCCTCTTGGGCAGCCGCAGAACATGCAATGTACTCGGCCTCCATGGTGGATAAAGCAACACACGTTTGCTTTTTACTAGCCCAAGATATTACACTCTTACCAAGCATGAAAATGAAACCTGAAGTGGACTTGCGCTCATCCAAGTCTCCACCCCAATCAGCATCCGAATAGCCGACTAAATTCAAGTCTCTGCCTTGGTAGCATAGCACATAATCAGATGTGCCCTTGAGATATCTCAAAATCCTCTTGACTGCTTGCCAATGAGCAAATCCAGGATTCGATTGAAATCGGCTGACAAGACTCACCGCATAACATATATCGGGTCTTGTACACATCATGGCATACATCAAGCTTCCAACTGCACTTGAGTACTGCACTTTTTCCATCTTATCTTTTTCCTCCTTTGTCTTGGGACATATGTCACTGCTCAAGCTTGTGTTCTTGTCAATAGGAGTGTCAACCGATCGACATTCAGCCATGTCAAATCGTTCAAGAATCTTTTTCACATAAGTTTCTTGAGATAAACTGAGAAACCTCTTGGTTCTATCTCGAGTTATCTTGACACCTAGCACAAAGCTAGCTTCACCCATATCTTTCATGTCAAATGTAGAGGACAGCCAAGTCTGCGTTGAACCAATCAGCGACTTGTTGTTACCTGCAAGCAATATGTCATCTACATACAATGTCATGATCAAGAACCCACCCATGGACCTCTTTACATACACACAATGATCCTCTTCCATCACCTGAAAGCCGTTTGACAAGACAGCTTGGTGGAATCGGAGGTTCCATTGTCGTGATGCTTGCTTAAGACCATATATGGAACGGCGAAGTTTGCACACCTTGTGCTCCTTCCCATTAATTACAAACCCTTCAGGCTGTGCCATATATATCTCCTCTTGCAATTCTCCATTGAGAAATGCAGTTTTCACGTCCATTTGATACAGTTCTAGATCCATTGCAGCGACAATTGCTAGGATCAAGCGGATAGAGGCAAACCTAACCACAGGAGAAAAGGTTTCCTCATAATCCACTCCCTCTATTTGGGTGAATCCTTTTGCAACCAAGCGAGCTTTGTAACGCTCAATTGACCCGTCACTTTTACGTTTGACTTTGAGAACCCATTTGCTCCCAACAGCCTTACGACCTCGTGGTAAGTCAACTAAGTCCCAGACTTGATTCTTCTTCATGGAATCAATCTCCTCTTGCATGGCCAGCAACCATTCCTTAGAGTTAGAGCCAGAAAGTGCTTCTCGCACATTCTTTGGTTCATCCAAATCGATAGCCTTAACAGCCCTATTGCGTTTAGGCTTATCATCATCTTTTGGTACAACCAAACCATCCAAAGCAGCCATGAACATTTCCCGCCCTTCGATCTGAAATCTTCGGCGGGGTACTCTTTCCCGTTCAGACCTACGAGATTCTGCTTCAACCTGTCTGTTTTCATCATTGGGACGGTCCGCCCCAGACCTGGGACGGTCCGTTCCAGTCAGATCAGGAGAATAATCTCGCAGCTGGGACGGTCTGCCCCAGCCTTGGGACGGTCCGCCCCAGTCTTGGGACGGTCCGTTCCAACTGTCGAGATTGACTCGTTGAGTTCCCTCTTCTGCAATTGACCTGGTCTCAGGAGGTTGAGCCTCCACCTCTTGACCAATGTCAATATTGACAGAAGGAATGTCCTCATAGAGTCCTTGCATTCGTGAAACCTCATTTTTCTTTGGAAAGTCGCTCTCAAGGAATGTTGCATCCCTCGACTCTATTTCCGTGACAGTCCCGCTCAGATCCTCTCCAACAAACACGTGGCCCTTGGAAGTTTCAGAGTATCTTATAAAGATACACTTCCTCCCTCTCGGACCAAGCTTCCCATGTTTGTGAGACGGATCATGGACATAAGCCAAACAACCCCATGGATGGAGATTACCCAAATCCGGTTTTCGTCCAGTCCATAACTCATAGGGGGTGGCTGTCACGGACTTCGAAGGGACACGGTTCAGAACATATGCGGCTGTCAACAGCGCATCTCCCCAATACGAAATTGGTAGACTTGCTTGTGCCATCATAGATCTAACCATTTCCAACAAGGTCCTATTACGCCTTTCAGCAACACCATTTTGTTGTGGCGTGTAGGGAGTTGTCAACTGATGAACGATTCCCTTTTCATCACACAAGCTCTTGAATTGATCTGAGAGGTACTCTCGACCTCGATCTGTCCTAAGAGCTTTCACAAGTCCATTTTGTTGATTCTCAACCATCGCCAAGTACTTTGTGAAGCAACCCAGTGCCTCTGACTTGTGGGAGATCAAATAGACATGACCAAACCTTGTGTGGTCATCTATAAATGTGATGAAATAATAAGCACCATGTCTGGCCCTAACACTCAAAGGACCACAGATGTCCGAGTGTATCAATTGCAAAGGAGTTGTGGCACGAACAGCCTTACCAAAAGGCTTTCGGGTAGCCTTACCCGCTAGACAATTCTCACATGTAGGCAAGGAGACCTTGGTTAAGGGACCCAACAGTCCAACCTTAGCCAATCTAGTCATCCTTTCCTGCCCTACATGACATAATTTAGCATGCCATATCATCATGTTATCATTCACATTAGAAGAAGAAACATTATAAGATAGAGAAGAGCCATCAATTGTGTCTAAAATCATGAATTTATCATTAAGAAATCCATTGCCAATCAACATAGAATTCTGATACAATTCAACACAATTGTTCACAAAAACAACACTCAATCCAGTTTTGACAAGAACTAAAACAGATACAAGACTTCGCCTCACATCAGGCGCATACAAAACATCATGGAGAATTAATCTATGTCCATTGCGAAACATAAGCTCACATGTGCCTATGCCATGCACTTGGACACTACTATTATTTCCCATGAAAATCCGTTTGCTTCCTGCCGGTATGCGACGATAGTCCAGAAATGCCGCTCGATCCCTAGCTATGTGGTCAGTTGCTGCAGAATCAACAGTCCAAACAGGAGTGTTATCAGTAAGCATAAAGCAACTGGACACAAATAAAGCTGAATCACAAGCAGATGAGTTCTGGATGGTCCGTTCTGCATCAGAACGGTCCGTCCCAGACTCTAAGGGAATTGGGACGGTCCGCCCCACTTTGGAACGGTCCGCCCCAAAAGGTTCAGAGGGTACCTTTTTCGGCTTCGTGCAATCACGAGCGAAATGTCCCACCTGATCACAGTTGAAGCAAGCCCCCATGGGCTTCTCCTTCCCTTTGCCGCGCTTCTTGCTGCGCTTCTTGTCAATCTTGGCATTGGCCACGCCATTGCCACCTGCATTTTTCTTGGAACCGGAATTCTGCCTCGGTTTCCTTTGCGAGTTCTTAGAGGCGGCAATCATTGCCTCTCCAGCCGCCTTATCGGCTCTCTCAGCCAATAAGCGGTCCTCTTCCAACTCCACATGACGCGCCACCTCATCAAAGGTGCGTATATTGTCATTGTGAGTCAAATTGACTCTCATGTGCTCCCATGAGCGAGGTAGAGAGCGGATGACAGCTTGCACTTGCTGCTCATTCGAGAGGACATGACCCGCTTGTTGCAACTCACTAATCATGTTAGACATGGCTAAGATATGCTCCCTCATAGAGTGCTCAGGGCGCTTCTTATAGCCGTCAAACCTTAGTGTAAGTTGCCGGATCCTGGTGGTTGAAGTACCACCATACTGGAGCTTGACCGCCTCCCACAGCTCTTTTGTGGTGCGGTGCCTCTCAAACCTGAGGAGAAGATCATTGGACATGCTACTCAGCAACGTTATGCGAGCGGCACGGTCCTTCTTCCTGAAATCCTCATTGGCCTGAACTCGCCTTGGATTGGTCCTTTCGGCTTCAGTGAGTTCTTTTGTGAGTGGCTCATGCAAGTCCTGCATCTCAAGGAGAAATTGAACCTTACGATGCCAAACATCGTAATTGTTGCTCGTCAGTTTCTCACCAGCATTGAGATCAGCGACTATGCTCTTATTTGCCGACATCTTTCTACAAAATAGAGACAAAGCACATGTATGCATGTTAGCATCAACACATATGATATAACTCCAAGTTATAACATCCAATATACCTCACTGCACAACCCTTGAATCGATCCAAAAGATGATGCAACCTAGCCACAATGATCAAGAGATGACAACCAGGGCCACCAATCAAATCACATGAACTAAGTGCACCACCTTCCAACCAACTCGATTGGCGCGAGGTTCAGACATTGGTTAAGATACCCAGATCTTAAAATCCAAAGTCACCCGTTGTGTGCTTTTGGTCTACATGCGAGTCAGAAACCATAAAGGCCTACTCAAGCATATAACCATTTGTGAGAGGTCTAAAGACCTACCATCACTCAACTATGCAAGAATGCATGTAAAAACCACTGAGTTATCTAGAGGATAAGTCAAAAACCATATTGGACATACAGGTATGTTCATAATTGGTCAGGTCAAACCACAAGTTTACACAATTTTGTTCTGTCAGACAATTGGAACGGTCCGGTCCAACATTGGAACGGTCCGTCCCAGATACAAATTACAGACTGGTTAAGGGTTTCCAGCCTGGAACGGTCCGTCCCACCTCTGGAACGGCCCGTCCCACTGCTGGGTCGGACCAGCCTGCACGCTGTCCTGTCAGCAATGTCCTGGGACGGTCCGTCCCAGAGTTGGAACGGTCCGGTCCAGACGTTGCTGAAACCCTGATTCTGGCATTTCCAGCGATGGAACTCCTCAGAAGTCAGTTTTCTTTACCAGTATGGTTGTTATACCCTAAATCGACCTTTCTACAGTATTTGCTATAATATCTATCATTACTAATGAGATCTAAAGCCAAAAACTGATTATATATCAAAATTAGAGTCTCCATTAACAACCAAAACTCAGACCAGAACAAAACTACCAATATTCATGGTTTCTAAGGGATAAACAGTACCAAAACTTCGAAAAGAACCTTATGGCTCTGATACCAATGAAGGTTTTAGTCGGTCCTTGACCTATATGTACATCTAACCTATCACACATGCATAGAGTTCAGATGTACCGCAGCGGAAGTTGATCGATTGCCTAGACTCTTCTCAAAGCTTTGCTGCAACCCTTGTCTTGCGCTCCAAGTCTTCCTCCGCACGCAACTGGTACACCACAACCTCAGGCAAGGGCTTGGCGTTACCCTTCACGAATCCAAGTGCCGGTCGACTCGTGCGTGTGCTTCCTATTGCTCTCCAAGCAATAGGATGACTCCTCCCTCTTTCTGATCTCTCTCTGGACTCTCTAGGATGGTGGTTATCTCAAAAGACACGAGTTCCAACCTCAGAGACGCTTCAGAAGAGAGGGGTATAAATAGCCAGTCTGGAAACAGACCTTTCAGATTCATAACTGCTGTCTGGAACGGTCCGGTCCAGAGTTGGACCGGGCCGTCCCAACTGGTTGGACCGGGCCGTTCCAAAATTGGACTGGGCCGTCCCAACCACAGCGAGACTGTTGGTTTGCCCAGCAAACCAGTCCGTTCCAGAAGTTGGACCGGGCCGTCCCAGAATTGGACCGGGCCGTTCCAACCATAACAACATGGCTCCACACACATTTTCTAACACTTCTATAAATATAGACCATGAAACGCTTTCATCTCTTCAAGCCCAGTACAAAACATACAAGCTAGAACCGCATACACATTTTCAATTTGGCAACCATGAAGGAAGAGAGTGCAAAGCGATATGCGCTTCTGTTGGCTGCAAGAGACTCCGAATACGTAATCAAAATGTACAATGGCTACTTCAATGTATTTGTTCAAGCTTTCGGTGATGACGGTGAAAATTGGGACCTTTTCCGGGTGGTCGAAGGGGAGTTTCCTAAATTGGAAGATCTCCATAAGTACGATGGTTTCGTGATTAGTGGAAGCCCCTATGATGCATACGCGAACGACCATTGGATTTTGAGGCTTTGCTTCCTCATACAAAAACTAGATGCCATGCAAAAGAGGGTCCTAGGGATTTGCTTTGGCCACCAAGTAACCTTTCACTTCGAATTTTTAATGAATTTGATCTTATATATTGTTGCATGTGTGAAGAGTATCTTATGTTTTGGCAAAAGGTACTATGTCGGGCACTGGGAGGCCGAGTCGGGAAGGCAAGAACAGGATGGGACATAGGTGTAAGGAAAGTGATAATGGCAGAAAGCTTGTTTCAATGTAGGTTTCTTGATGAACTTGGGGAGTTTCCTCCCTCTGCTAAGATCCTTGAATGCCATCAAGACGAGGTACATATAAAACTATAACCTCTCTTTTAGTTAAAGTTAATATATCAACTCTACAAAAATTGATTATATGAATTAAGTAATTAGTTGACTATATACTGCTTATTATGGAAATTATAATAGGTGCTGGAGGTGCCACTGGGGGCAGAGGTTCTTGCATTCTCAGATAAGGCTGGAGTTGAGATGTTCTGTATGGGGGACCACATTCTCGGCATTCAAGGCCATCCTGAGTACACCAAAGATATCTTATCGAATCTCATCGACCGTCTCACTTCAAAAGAACTTCTGGATGTAAGCACAGTACATGTAATTATTAAAAAAAATCTGTATGTGTTTCAACAAAAAAAATAATAATGCATCATATGGTCAATTTAGTAATAACAAACAATATATAAATCATTCAGAGAAAACTAAAATAACATTTGATATCACCATATATGAGAAAGATATGGACTAATGAGTTGCAGACAACAATGCCTTTTAGAAAATATATATATATATATATAACGTTTTAGTCGTGTTCCATCAGAAAAAAAATTTTATTGTTTTCTTTTTCAGAGAGATTTTGGTAGTGATGTCAAGGCACAGTTGGAAGCTGATGATGCTGAAAGAGACTTTTGGGAGAAGCTGTGCAAGAGCTTCCTCAAAGGAATATAGGGAAATATTCTACACAAGTGTATTACTTACTCATGACATATTTCTTAACAATATATGGATTCCTAATTTGACGAGGTGCTCTGTTTTTGTACCTGTTTGTATCACGTGAATGGAAGCTTTTTTGGTTTCGTGCCAAGATGGAAAAGATATATATATATATATAGTTTACTTTTATGGTTTTTCTTAATTATTTTCTTGCACAAAGTCTCTTATATTATCTAACGCAACTTTCAAGCACAAAGTCTCTTATTAATTCATATTTAATTTAATTACAATATTTCCGAATTCAATCTCACAAATCTTGTATAACATGTGTGATTGCGATACACTTATTTACACAAACTGGTAATACATAAGTTCATGTCCATACCATAAAGTGTAAATGCAAGAGAAAATAATCCTATTAAAGCTTTGCTTTTTAGTATTTTCTTTATAGCATTACTTTATTCCTCCACGCATCATACTTCTAATTAAAGTAAAGAAATGTCTGTTCTCATTTTTCATACTTTTGTTATATATATTATCTAGGACAAGAACTCTTTTTACTCAATGTGTATTTTCATTCAATTTCCTGAAGTTCTAACTTCTCTATTACTACTTACAAGAGTATGTGTATTTCCTTCTTTTCCCCTTCTTTTTGCAAATTAACCTAAGCAAGAGAAGCACTTAGGTGAAAGCAAGGACCACTATACAACTCTCTAGAGTCTAGAGAACGGTAAAATAAGTGATGATGAATATATTTACTACCAGTAGGCGGTATAGCTGCATTTCACTTGTGTTCTTGATATAGAATTTGTTCTTGGCATATGATTTTCTAAGAGAGATCACTGTACACAGGATGACAGGACCACCGACATCAATTCCTTGTGACAGCATGAAGATCTGCAACTCTGCGCTTGAGATTCTCTCTATGTGGCATGCACCTCTCCTTTTCTAACCAAGTAACCAGGAATTTGGTATCGAATTAATTGTGCACTATTTGCCAAATTGGGCTTGGTTGGAAGGAGACAATAAAGTAAAGTAGGTGGTCACGGTGCCTTGAGGTTTAGAGTAGGCAAATATATAAACAAGTAGAAATAGTAGGCAAAATGCCTTAAGGTTCATATGCTGAAGATTTTCTAAACATCGATTAAAATATGCTTTTATATTTTCAAATAACTTGAATGTGGAGGAAGATCCATTTTTTAACATGCGGTAAAGCATGTGGCGGTTTTCTACAATGCTCATATGTATATAATAGCAATTTACTTGATATGCCAAATATATAGATGCTTTAGGTTGTCTATCAATTATAAAAAGTTAGTCCTTTTTTTACGATTAATTAACAATAACAAACGACCCTTCAGGCTTCACTAGGATTGTCAATGAAACTCGTTTACCCGTTTATCCAACCTGTACCGTACCGTATAAGACGGGTATGGGTAAAGTTTTATTTTCGTTAAGTTAACGGGTACGGATACGGGTACGGATAAAAGCTATTTCATACCGTTTTCATAACGGGTAATTACCACAATTAAAAAGATACAATTACATGATACATATGGCATCTTATCTTGCATGATTGGTAAAACAATATTGCTAGATTTTATTTAAGATTTATAATTCTTTTCATTCAGGGTACGAAAAAATAAAAAAGCATACACCTAAAATATTCGCCACTATTGTTGCACTTTATTAATATACCTATTGATATAATTTATTTATACAGAGTGTACAAAATTTATTATTATTATATTCATTTTTATCGTTACCGTACCCGTATTGTTAATTCTTAACGGGTACGGATAAGATACGGTAAAGCTATTTTTAACGGGTACGGGTAGCGTACGGGTAAAAAAAATTTTAACAGATACGATAATGAAAATACTTTCTACCGTACCGTACCGTACCATTGACAGTCCTAGGCTTCAGCTACGATTTTACTCCAGAAATGTCAAGTGCCAATGTGCCATTTAAACCATTTGGACGGTGATAACATGGAATCGTTGGCCCATTGAAGCATAAGAACTGGGTGGGCTTAAATATGAGGTCCGAAAGGTAATTAACTTAGACATAGACCAACGAGAAATGATAACTGTTCTCCGGAAAAAAATACGGAAATCTTAATTGCCATCTTATTCTCGGGACATTCTGTCATCCCAGCAGGCCGGAGTTTAATTACAAATATTTTTAAATGGGTCCAAACCCGACAACCACAACTAGAGTGAGAGTCGTACCCTCTCGATTCAATTCGACTAAACTGAGATCAAACCTCTTTCTCTTCATTTTCATTTCTCCTTCCAAATCTAATTTCTCTCTCCTCTTTGCATCGCCATGGCAGCGCCGGACCTTTTCTTCAACCTCCAAAATAATTTCTACCTCGACGCTCGGCGCATACTAGATCGCCATTAACAGCAAGATCTCCAATCTCTCCTTCGAGGATGCGATCGAACACGATTCTCTCGACTATCGCTCTTACATTGCGCTAGGCTACAGTTCAATCAAGGTAGTAGTCTTACCACCGGCGACGATGATAGCCGCTCGTCCGTCCGTACTGTCGAGACGGACTATCGAAGCTAATCGGTATTTCACTTCTCCTCTCTTTTGAAGTTAATAAACCCTCATTGTTTCAGTCCCCTTAAAAGTGCAGTTAAGTGTATCTAATGCTACAACTTTTACGCCATTTGAGGTGTTTTAAAGTAACTATGTCATTTTTATTAGATTTTTGTGTAGTTTGAAGGGATTTTAAATTAATTAGTTGTATTTATTACATTATTTTGATGTAGCTTTTAGCCTTCGTACAATGTACACATGGTAGAAATGTGCAGTAGCAACAGCTAGAAGAGTTAATAGTGGAGAGAAAATGAAGAAAATGAGGTTGAACATGTGGTGCATTGCATCAGGTGGGATCTTATTCCCAGCTTCAATACTAACCATTACAAGATGGTAAGTTTGTATTCTTTTGGATAGCTATACAAATTTTATTCTTATCTTCGTGTTAAATTCGAATGCAGCTCAATAAGGAATGAAGTAAAAATTCATTGTTTGATTAATGTTGAGTCATTAGTACATGCCATGGATATTCAATTTTATCTCCTAGCAAACTCTGGTTCACATTTTAATCCATTCTTCTAATAATTGAAATTTTGTATTGACTGATTTTGACTCGGCATAATAAATTATTTTGCAGTTCATTGTTCGGTCTGAATCAATAAAAGCATCATTTAGACGACTATTTCCTGAGAATAGGTGCCTCGTGGCAGTAAAAGGGTATAAATTTAGTCAATGTGTTATTTTCTTATGTCTTTCAAATTTTAATCAGACAATTTCAATAGCTTTATTTTAATATCAATGAGAAGTGATAAAATAGAACAATGTCAAATTATTAATGTATTAAAAAGTTGAATCACATGTTCAATTATGGGTTCAATTATTTATATAAGAGAATATATATTTTAGATTAAGGGAGTAAGAACTAGGATAGTAAGAGATCATATAGTTAAATATGTTATTAAAAATATATATTGAAACACATAGTAGTATATATTTAGTGTAAGTGAGTATATACTTTATATAAGGGAGTATCTTTTTAAGCATGAAAAGTTTAATATAAGGGAGTATATATTTAGAACAAGGGGTTATATAGTTAAATATAAGGAAGTATCTATTAAAACATGAAAATTTTAACTATAAGGGAGTATATATTTAGAACAAGGGATTATATAGTTATATATAAGGAAGTATCTATTAAAACATGAAAATTTTAACTATAAGGGAATTTATATTTAGAACAAGGAATTATATAGTTAAATATAAGGAAGTATCTATTAAAACATGAAAATTATGAGTTAGTTTTCTATATTATTAGTTTCTGCATTTTTAGAGTAATTTGAAAAATCTGGAAGAGACTACTGAGGATTCAAAAGAAGTCAAAATCTATGTGTTCAATTGTATGGTAAGAACTTTTTCCAATACTTACATCTTTACCGTTGTTTTATTTTTATTTTCAACACAGGAACCCAAAATTAATTTTAAACGACCTAAATTTTATATAAAAGAGAACCAGATATAAAATCTGTGTTTAGATTCGGGTTTCTGTTTTGTAGACTACTGAGGATTGAAAAATCTATAATGTAGAGTCCAATTTGCTCGATGCTAATTGCGAACTATATATGTGTACTTATTTGCTACTAAGGGAGTATCTTATTTGATACAAGGGAGTATGTAATTTGTATATAGGGATTAGCTATTAATGTACTAGAAATTGAATCAGATTATCGTAACTGTATAGTTAGTATTATAAGTTCTTATTGTACAATAAAAGAGTAAATTATATTTTGGAAATGAGCATATAACATAGAATAGTGGCTATTTGATTTTTTGTAACTATGTAGTTAGTACTATAAGTACTTTGTAATAAGGAAGTAAATTATATTTTAGAAAGGAGTATATAATGTTGAATGTGGGTATTTAATTTTTGTAATTATGTAGTTAATACAATAAGTAATTCACAACTAGAGAGTAAATTATATTTTGGAAAGGAGTATTAATTCATGTTTAATGGAGGAAATAACATTTAGAAGGGAGCACATATCAAGTGTAATGTATTCACAACAAGGGAGTATTAAATTTTGGAGAAGATGGGGTTGGTTAAGGCCTAAGGGAAAACAACCTGATTTTAGTGAACGTGTCGTGTCTTCAACAGTAATATGCATTTCCTTGTCATGCATTTTTTTAAAATTTCATTTACTGTGTGGGTTAACAATTATATGTGTTATGTTTCCTACATTTTTTATGTTTCTTAGGATAAAGGTGGATGTTTTGTGAAAGATTTTTGCAATCACATACACAGGAAGTTAGTGAAGAAATTGAAATATGTGTTAGTATGGAGTATCAAGAAGCTTTGTTGTTTGTTTACTGTTTTAATATAGGCTTAAATGAGTACAAAATATATAATAAGAGATTAAATAATATCTAACAAATGAGTACATATCAAGAATCTGGCAGGTGTGTTTGATATTTTAGCATAATCTTAAAAGAGTACAAAATATAACATAAGGGAGTAAATAATATTAATAAGGGAGTACATATCTAGAACCTGGCAGGTGTGCTTGATATTTTAGCATAGGCTTAAAGGAGTACAAAATATAACATAAGAGAGTAAATAATATCTAACAAGTGAGTACATATAAAAAATTTGGCAGGTGTGTTTGGTATGTGTCGCGGCTTTTTCGTCATTATTCTCCTCGAAGGAATTTCTCGAAGAACAATGGGAACATAGCCTTAGATTCACCTCCCTTAAGGTTCGATCTCTATAGCGGGTATCTCTCAAAACAAGAGAATCCTAACAAGAGTCGCTTCTTAAAGTAGTTTCTTAATTTAGCGGGTCCTTTCTTTCCAATAGGAGCAAGCCCCTATTGTTAATTATCCCGTAGTTTCCTACGGGAACCTCTGATTAAGGGACGTAAAGGGTATTGACGTAATGAGCTAAGAAAAGAGAGATTTACGGAGTGCTATTAAAGGAGGACTTAATTGATGGTACCAAACCTAATCGACGGGACCCAATTAAGGATCACTAAATTTAGGACTTTTGGCCTAAGGGATGGTTTTCATTTGAAAAGAGAAACTCTTCATATGGAGTCGTTTGAAAGCCACTTGATAATTTAAGTCATCTGAGGTTGATCTCAACCCCAGCGAGGGACTTTTCCTCAAACGAAGAGGTTTCGGCTTTGACCTTAGGTTTCGTATTTTTAACTTTTAATTTTCTGAGGTTTCACTTTGGATATTGATATTTTTTATTCACTTTGACTTTTTACGCTTTTGACTTTTATAAATTTCTTTTTTTTTAGTTCGAAAATACTTAACCTTGAATATATTAGACTTTAGAAGATATCATTATTGAAATTATTTGTTCTTTTGAAAATATTTGTAATCGAGAATACTTAGTTTTTGAAAATATCATATTTGAAAAGTTTATCTCAAAATACTTAGTTTTAGTTTCAGAAATTTTATAAATGAGTTCACTAATTTTCTAAGATTTATAAAATCCATTTATTATAGTGAAAATATTTCAAAAATACAAAAGGCCAATACTTTGACATAATTTCATATCAAAGTATCAGTGAATTTGGTTTATTTTATTTTTTTAGAATTTTGTAGATATTTTATTCGTATTTTTATGAGTCTCATACTGTTTTTAAACGATTTTTAGAGTTTCTGGATGACGTGGCGATTTCTAATTGGTCTATGGATTGTTGAAGGGAAATTGGTGTTTACCATCCCTCATTTTTCCATCCAATCATCCAAAGAGGCACGTCATTCTTTTTGGGCCTGAGCGTCTGGCCCATCTAAACATCAAAATACATCGCGCGGCAAATAAACGCCCTTCCGAATCACTGGACCATTCCAGTCGCCTCCTTTCGTTTGAATTTCGATTTCAGAAATCAAACAACCTTACTTCTTCAGGCGATAACCTTCCTTCTCTATCGTATTCAATTTTTGCCAAAAAGACCGATAATTGGCACTGATAAACAGGTGTGTAATTTGTTATAATTTAAATCTCTTTATCATATTTCGTCTATTATTTCTGTAAATCTCCTCTTCTCCCTCGGATTCAATTGAAATATAGTTTCTATTGTAATCTGATGCGCGATAGACGCACAGTTACTTCATTGTTTCATCAAGAGTTGAAATTTTGTTGGATTTTTTTTTACAATTACAGGTTTTGTATTGATCTTGTGCCATTGATTCGAAAGATTTCGAAATTTTTTAAAAAATGTCGGGATCAGGTTAGTAATTCGCCACCCATTCAGTTATTTATACATTTAATGTCTTGATTGAATTTCTTATCGATAGATTTCTACATGTATTGATGGTACAAGATATCACATGATGCTATCTATATTATTTGGTTTACTAATAAATTGATTAATTATTCCTGTTTAATATAAATATTTTTATAATGTTTTTTAGATCTTTACTAGTAGCAATGAAATCCCAATTCCTTTAATTCATGTTGTGGACTGAATCCTCTTAAATGTTCAGTTAGGTGCCTTACCTATTGTGTTAAGTGCACATAGCCATGAGATTATATTTCTAGAAGAGATTGGTATAGTTGGTACGATCAAATTCATGTGGATTCATACGAGTGATCAGTTTGTTACTTTAGATGTTATGTTAAATGCACAAAGGGATGTGATTACAATATTTTAGATGTTGTCGAAAGTTTTTCTTTGTTCAACTTATGACTGCCCACCCAAACAATCTGCTAGGTCCAGCAAAATGTTGATGAGTTCAATGTCTCAAGGGATCATCTTCTTCAACAACATTATGATATTTACTGAACATTTCTACTTACATTTGTATGACTTATGCTGGTATTACTTAATTGTATTATGGATGTGATTAATGTCTCTTTATGGATCATAATTATGTATTATTATTTGGATTGGCTATTATGGATCTTATTATTATGTATTATGGATGTGATTAATGTCGCTTTATTATGGATCATAATTACGCTTCCATTTAAATGAACATATATTTAATGTTAAACCATCCTATCTAGTAATTAAATGAGCCATATCTGTATATAGTGTCGCAGAACTAGTTGGTACAATGTGCAAAAAAAAGTTGAAAAGCCTTTACTAATTTACTGTAACAAATCTACCAATTTAAATACTTACGTCTAAATAACCAATCCCTAGTTGTATTTATCTAAACATTTAAAAGTGAAATCTAATCGATCCCTTAATGCATCAATCACAACACACAATTGATGCTGACGTCATGTGCCATACGCGCGGGTATGACGGCAGGGCGCGAAACTATTGTCAGAGCGCGAAAAAAATGGGCCTGCACGTCTAGAGAGGCCCAATTTTGGCACGCTGGATCGCTGGGTGATGGATGGTTGGATGGAAAAATGTTGGATGGTTCGTATCATTTCCGTTGTTGAAGTGGCATAAAAGATTAAACTCTTGATATTGGGCCTTTTCTTATTTTCATCCGTACGGTTCTTAATAATTACTGGGCCTAAATCTCTTCATTTCGTTTCATTTAACGTATTTCATTCAACAGGAGTTGAGTACGTGGGTTTTACAACTATTTCGTCACAGTTGATCGAGGGGTTTCGGCGATGAAGCTTTAAAGTTTAGACGAAAGAGACGGGTTCGTTTTCCTGCTAACTGGTTCGATTGATAACGGGTACAGATCCGCTCTGGATTCCACCCGTCGCAATAGTCGAGAAGAAGCTCGTTAGCATCGTGAGGCAAGGAGGAATGCAGTGGTGTCCTCCGTTCACGTCGCGTCGCCCTCGTTTGGCGGGGTAACCAGTGACTGATATGATGGTACCAGTTTGGTACTAAGTTGGGTTCGTAGAGATTACAATAAGCTGGGGGTATATCGATTGATGCCAATATAGTGTAGGAAATAGATTACACAACTTCAATTTGACATTCACGGACCTAATTTGGTGTTCATTGTTCAATTTGGTATTGACTCATCATGTTATACTTTACATCTATATATCCATAACCATAAGTCTAATATCCGAATATCTAAATGCAACTAAAAATCATACTTGTATTTCACCTCTTATGTTAATTACGACCACGAAACATAAATCACAAATGGGTCAAACTTTCCTTGGTTATAAACCATATATTAATGTGCTGGTATTGAATGTCTAAAACCTTAGTTTCTAATAAACTTGATTATCAGTTAAATACTTAAATATCATTTTATTCTCACTTTTTTAGTTCCCTGGAGTTTACCATTCATTAATCAAGATCAAGGAACGCTTGAATATCAACAGTTAACTGGACTCACTGGACTAGCTTTTATACCTCTTCTTTAGGTGCTTCAAATAGGCTCATTTCTAATTTACAGGACATTCACCATGGTATCTAACAGAATCTATTCCTATATTCATTGACTTTGACAAAAACATAACAAATGGCAATTCAAGTCAAAATCCGGGCCACTGGCATACTACCCTTCAGAAAAGTCTTCTAACACTAAAAGGTTATTTGAATTGACAAGTACTTCTAATGTTCTTACTTGAAGATACTTATTCACCACTGATCAATCATTACCAGAAAGAAGTGATTTTCTTTGCATTCACCAAAAATAACCCAATTGTGTCCTGTAATCTAATTCTAATGCCTTAAAGTGTCAATGTGTCATCATAAGCAAAACTATGCTTAACCGTAACCTTGTCAGATGTTGTTCGTATAAAGAAATGCACTTTTACATGGTCAACCCCAGAACCTTAACAAATTACAGGAGCCCTCAAACCATATCAGATTAAGTTCAGAAAGCGAAAACTCATATCAAGACAGTTTCCTAGCCTAAAGAACTATGACAGGAATTCTATGACTTTATCCAAAATGGTCCTCACAAGACTTTTATCTATATTTTTGGAGATAAAGCATAGGTTAAAGAGGAGAAGATTGACATCTAAAATCCTGAGCAAAATTGGGCAGCATATCCCCTAGACCCCCTCTGATTTTGAAGATTTAAACAGCTTAATCAAGACTGTTACTCAATTAAGCATGTCTAAATCCGGTTCACCAAGGTGGCAGAGCCTCCTAGCAAACCAAAGAGGGGATCCAGCGTAGGAGCTAAGCTCCATGCCAGTTTGATATAGCCACCATGGAAGCATAGCTTCTTGGCAACTTCTCTCTTTCGAAATGCATGCACAGAAATTGCCTAAAAGAGGAAAAGAAAGGTTCAAGAAGAGACTAGATTCATCCTTTCTTTGATGACTTGACTCGCCATTGGAGCATAGCTCCATGACAAGCTTCTATCAGTTGAAGTGAGAGAAATATTTGGTGTCCAAGTTGGATATCAAGTGAATAAGCATGAGAGTAATGGAGACAAGAGACTCTAGTCATGTCATATGGTCCAGGTTGGGTCAAGTGGTCAAGGCGAGTCAAGACTTAGACCTTAATCCAAGTAATGAAGATATACTCAAGGAATACTCGGGTCGAGCACAAGTGTGCTCGAGTCGGGTGGATATCGTGTCATGAAATGAGCTCTATAAGATGGCCAAGAAGGTAACGATCAAGTCATGTGCAAGTCAAGCAAAGGATGCTCAAGTCTAACATGTGACATGTCAAAGGATTCAAAACCATTAAAAGGAGAAGTTGAAGATATGATGCGATAGAAGAAAACTAAGAGTAATATATTTGGAATAAGGTTAGTAAATAATATCTCTCATGTGTGATGGTATGAACTGGTGATTGTTGTACTGAGATCCTCGTGCTGACTAGCCCTAAGGGGCACGGTTCTTGTGCAAGTTGCACTTGGATCGTGCCTCCTCGAACCTAAAATCTAACTTCCGCTGCGTAGACGCTCGAATTCTTAACATGGTATCAGAGCGTGGTTCAGAGATGGGAGGACAAAACGAAGGCGATGGAAGGCGAAGAACGATTCGAAGCAAGTGCAAGGCGGGTATTTCTTCAACCAAAAAGGTGTATGGAGAAAGACAACCGTTCGAGTGGCTTTCTACATCGACTTTGGAGCACGAGCAGTGACATAACTGTTGAAAACAGACTATTCGGCTGTGTGTACGGCCCTACAGGATCAAGAACAGGGTTATTGGCTATGTGCGCGGCCAAACGGGACCAGAAAAGAGGCATTCGTCTGTGTGTTCGGCCGAACGGGAGCCAGAACGGTCACGTCCCTGGTGATTAATGGTGTTTCTGAGTCATATGAAGTTGTCACGAAGGTACCGCTTGGGTTGTGTGGCCTGTGAGCGGTGATTGGGGTCCAAATCTACCATAAAGAAGCAGATCTGTCTAGCCACAATAAAAATAAGGTATCTTATTTGTTTTCTGGAAGATTGAATCAACAAGGTTATTAGATGTTGGTTGGTTGTGTGACCATGGTTTATCCAGAATAAAACAAGTTTGTTGTGGTTTGCTTAGAATTGATTTTTGTTGTATGGTTGATTACATGGTTTGGGTATAGAAAGAATATGACAATAGATGAAATGACCAAAGTCAGAACATCAAAGTAACCCAAGTTGGGTTTGATTGAAGGCTCAAGTCGAGTCAAGAATGTAATCCTAGTTGAATTTAAGGTCTGTTCGGCTGTATGTTCGGCCGGATGGTAGGCCGAATGGTAGGCAAAATGATTTGTCTCATGTCAATTGATCAAAAGTATTGGTTGTGGCTCGAGTCGGGTCCAAATCGAAAACCTAGAATAGGTCAAATGTCCATGATGGGTCTGTTCGGCCACGTGTTCGGCCGAATGGATGGCCGAATGGGTGTTAAAATGGTCTGTTCTGAAACAACGAATGTGGTCCAAGTCGAATTCAAGGAGAAGGCCTAAGATGGGTCATGATGGTGGTCGAATCTGGTCAGGAAAAAGGGCCCCAAGTCGAGTCCTGTAAGGAAGATCTAAGTCAGGTCCAAAAAAAAAAAAAAGGCAAGTTGCGTGTATAACCAAATATCTCTCTCAGGGGGAGAGCAAAATTGAGAGAGATCTTTGGTATCAATCAAACATGTGGCCCATGACGGGTCAAGAAAAGAGGCTCAAGTTGAGTCTAAGAAAAGTTCTTCAAGTAGAGGAGCTAGATGTCTTCAAGTCGAGGGCATGTGAAGTCAAGAGTTAATCAAGTATGCAAGCCACCAAATATCCCTCTCAGGGGGAGAGTTGAAGTGAGAGAAATATTTGGTGTCCAAGTTGGATATCAAGTGAATAAGCATGAGAGTAATGGAGACAAGAGACTCTAGTCATGTCATATGGTCCAGGTTGGGACAAGTGGTCAAGGCGAGTCAAGACTTAGACCTTAATCCAAGTAATGAAGATATACTCAAGGAATACTCGGGTCGAGCACAAGTGTGCTCGAGTCGGGTGGATATCGTGTCATGAAATGAGCTCTATAAGATGGCCAAGAAGGTAACGATCAAGTCATGTGCAAGTCAAGCAAAGGATGCTCAAGTCTAACATGTGACATGTCAAAGGATTCAAAACCATTAAAAGGAGAAGTTGAAGATATGATGCGATAGAAGAAAACTAAGAGTAATATATTTGGAATAAGGTTAGTAAATAATATCTCTCATGTGTGATGGTATGAACTGGTGATTGTTGTACTGAGATCCTCGTGCTGACTAGCCCTAAGGGGCACGGTTCTTGTGCAAGTTGCACTTGGATCGTGCCTCCTCGAACCTAAAATCTAACTTCCGCTGCGTAGACGCTCGAATTCTTAACACTATCGTCATGCTAACAGATCAAGAAAGGTGTGTTAAACTAATCTAATCAAGAAATACTAACGAATCTGCCTTCTCGAGCTTGATCGGGATAATCACCATGGGAGCATAGCTTCCTAGCGATCTCCTTCTCAAATTAAAAAAAGAAATCGTCATTCAAACACTTCTACGCTTGGTTAGACACGAGAAATTCAACCAAAGTTAACCAACTACCAAATCGTAAGCAATTCAAAGAAAAAAGAAGATCCTACACATCTCAATCAAACAAGCCTCGATTTCATTTCGAAAATTGCGTCACAATTGCATCAAATTCGCTCATGAGAGAGTGTAGATTACATTTAGAAACCTTCTACACTCTCAGAAGCATCAACCTACCTTCGATTACAGATGATTTCTTTCTCTTTCTTGTTTTTCTTACAACGCTCTCTTCCTATTCGATTACAGATGATTTCTTTCTCTTTCTTGTTTTTCTTACAACGCTCTCTTCCTATTCGATAAAATGCCCTCTTTTCTCTCTTTCTAACCTAAACTTCTTCTATGGGATTCTGGCTCTGGGATTGCTTGGGAACCTCCTCTTTCTCCCCTCTCTAGTCGCCTTTATATAAGCAGGATCGGGGCACTTCTTTCCGTCCAGGTGCATCGAACCATCAACAAAGCCCGGCCGTTATCACCTCTCCTTTCCAACAGCATTCTGTTGGGTTTATTTCACCTTTCTCTCTTTTTTTTCATTTAGTTGTTCCCGGCGCACCATGCACCGCTCCTCTGACAACGGGCCTTTGAATAGTCTCTATGCTTTGTTTTTTTGTATTCCGAGTGCAGCTCTCCTGCTTTTCTTGGATGGTTTGGTTTTAATCGGGAAGGAAACCCCAGCGACATCTCTTCTCCCGTTTTTCGTGCTCTCGGCTCATAGTGAACCATGTAGAAAGACGCATGCGGTTTACATACTCCATGTCCGACTATCTCAGACACCACTCAGGAGGGAATTTTTGAGCTTTCGGTTTTGAGAGGGATGCCAAGCTTCCCCTCCATTTTTGTATTAATGGATATGTCCATTTATTGAGTTTTTATTGCATTTCACATTTGCTGAAACTAGATAAATTATTTGAAGCAACCCCCAATAGCATTTCTCCATGAAATTTTGCACACTACCTTGTAAAAATGTGTAGAATCCATTGGTGCCAAGAATTTTCCAAAAATACCCTTCCACCTATTTTATTTATTTTCTTCAAAATCAGGGTCCTCTTTGCATAAAATGGCAACTTTGCAGCTCCTTTGACCAATCTCAAAGTACCATAATTTTCTTCATCATCTCCTGAATTTTTGAGTATTTTTTCATAATTTTTGGGATCCATTTGATATTTTTTATGAATTTTTCAAGCTCCTTGATGAAATTATCCAATTTAATTCATGAATTTGGCACCATATTTTAGGGACAAACAGTATGTTAGCATAATCTTTAAAGAGTACAAACTATAACATAAGAGAGTAAATAATATCTAACAAGGGAGTACATATCAAGAACCTGGCAGGTGTGTTTGGTATTTTAGCGTAGGCCTAAAGGAGTACAAAACATATGATAATGGAGTAATAATATCTAACAACGGAGTACATATCAAGAACCTGTCAGTTGTGTTCGTTCTAACATTGAACAATTCTATGTTTTGCAGATTAATGTCAGCGATGATAAACGTGTTGTTGCTTACCGGCTACTACTAGATCCTATCAATGAGGTGAAGCCGAAATTTAGATCTGCAAGTGAGTGTGTTCTCTTTGATCTTGAGGAAGAAAGCTGAACTTGGTGGTTGACTGAGAAGATTACAAAACTTGGTCGTTGAATATAACTTAGTCGGTGCTGTTTGTTTTTTGTTGAGTGAATTTCGTTTGGGGAATAACTCTTATTTAAACATGGTTGGATGAAAAGTTTATACTCCCTTTTTAAGAATTATATACTCTGTTATTGTATTGAATTCTTATTTACAATTTGCCTGCTTATTAAATGCTAATTTTGTATTCAATATGTAGAAATATATGCTCCCTTACGGAGAAGTATTTACTTCCTTAATATTTCAATTTTTATTTGATTATTCTTATTTTCAAATTGAAATATTGAATTCTTATTTGAACGTTTTGACCAAAAATTATATAATCCCTTATGGAAAAATATATACTCCTCTCAGAAGAAATATGTACTCCTCTCAGAAAAAGTATATACTTAATATTTTCAATTCTTATTTGCACATTTTTTGTCTGCTTTTCAATGCTAATTCTGTATTCCATATGTAGATGTATATACTCCCATACGTAGAATTATTTACTCTCTTAATATTTCAATTTTTATAGGATTATTCTTATTTTCAAATTCATATATTGAATGCTTATTTGAACGTTTTTACAAAAAATTATATACTTCTATATTGAAAATCTTCCATATGGAAAAATATGTACTCCCTTATGAAAAATAAGTATTCTATTAATATGGATATATATAATTTCTTCTATAGAAATATATGCTCCCTTATGTTTTCTCTCCGGCAATGTCAAATGACGAAATTTGATTAATTAAAAGCTTGATTAAATTTGTTGAATTTTATAAAAAAAACATATTTATATACTTCCTTGCATTATTTTAAATACTCCCTGTGTCTAGGTGACGTAAACATCCGGCGCTATAATGATGTCATTATATTTGACGTCCAAAGTGCATTTCTTATTTAGAAATTCACTAGATTAAACGTTTAGAATATAAAAGTGCAGCGTTTTTATATGATATACCATGGAATTTGATTCACTTTTTACTTTCCTAATTTTTGATAAATAGTGCAGCGTGCATAATGTATGGGCTGGCCCATTATTTCTATGCGCTGGAACTGGGATGGCAGGATGTCAAATAGATGGGATGTCTCTTATCAGCTCCGAAAATATATATATATATATATATATATATGAGATTACAATAATTTGTAAATAAAAGAAAATTCAAAGAAGGTAGGGATCCATATCAAACATTTGAAGGATCCAGGTGGGTAGATAGTGTTTGTTTTGAATTACATAGCTACTTTTGAAAAATTACACAAGGACCCGGATCGCATTCGTTTTTGGTGAATCACCTTCTCTTTTTCTCTGCCATGATATTTATTAAGACGAAACTTATAGAAACTCATTTCTATTAGCAACGCAATTGAAGCCTTAGAACATAATAAGAGATGCTTGAATGAATGATTATCTTGTAGCATATCTATATAAAAAAAAGAGGTGTTCAAAGATATTTCTAATGAATCTATTATGTGAAATTATCAGAAAATGAAAATTTATAAGAAATTATTGTATTTTTATTCTTTTTATTCTCTTGAATTATTATTTTATATATTGGTTTTTTTGGATTTTGAGTCGTTATTGTAGATATATTTAACTTCTCGTATTTTTTTTATGTTATATTATTTTAGAATTATTTACTTGAAATTTATGTTATGTCATACATTTTTTTAGCAAAAAAAAATTATGGACCTTACTGCATGAATTCCTAGCTACGCCCATGTCTGCAGTTTTGTCGCAGTTTTGTCATAGTTTGTCATCGTTTGAACAAAGTGAACATATAAAATAGACAAGGTGAAAATATAGATGATTAAAGTGAACACATACAAAATATAAGTTTTGTCATCTCTTGTTCAGATTTTTTATATGCATATTCAACGTATTTTTATGAAAGTCATTTGTTTGTAAGTATTCATTTCAATTATTTTTATGTTCACCTTGTCTATTTTATATGTTCACTTTATTCAAGCAATAACAAAACTGGAGATGAGTAATCAATTTTCTAGACGAATATGGGCTTGATTGTAGCCTACTTTCTAACGATCAAACAACTAAAATACAAATTTCTTCCTTTGATGTGAAAAGTCAGCCCATTTCAAGCCTTGTTGGGTTCACCGCATTATTTGCAATAGTGATTAGTGAGTCTAGTTTGCAAATAGAGAATTTTTTTTTTTTTAATATCAATAGAGAACTTGAGTGAGAGTAGTTAGTGAGCTTATGTAATAACAGTAACATACATCCATAATAAATATATAAGATACAACGAATTATTTTTAAATTAAAGTCCAGCATAAAATTGAAAGTATTGGAACACGTCTCACTGATCAAGTGTATACGTTGCATCAACTAAGCAATCTACTTCTTGCCTTGTTCATTGTAATACTGTGAGAATGGCATTTGCTAATTGTATAAATGAATTTCATGGCAATTTGACACCAGAACCCCTCTTTTCTTGTGTAAAGCTTAAGAAAATATACCTTGTACGACTGATTCATAAGTCTATTATTGCTGGGAAACCCAACCCAAGTTCTTTATTATTGTATCATATAAAAAACATTTTTGTTTTGCATGGTTATTTTATCGAAAGATTATAACGTTGTTTCAATCACTCAGTTAAAAGAAAAGACTCGTTTAATAAACTATTAACAACTTTTATTTAAAATCACTATTCACTAACATGAAATGTACAAAAAAATTCCATATGTTACATATATTTTATTTGAGAAATGCTAGAGTCCAAACTGCAGAATTATAGTAATAACAAAACTGCAGAATTTTGCGACAGCTATATATCATATATAGTTATTTTGATGATAAATTGACTTAATATCTGGTGAACTATATTAGATCCCACATCATAGTAATTAAATGATGTGAAAAGGTATGGTGCTTTATTGTTTAAGATAAAGATGACATTAAGTTTATAAATTTCAAATATTATAGTGGATCCTCCTGCCAAGTTTAAAATCTTTAACTAAAAAAAAATAATAATTCAGCCATTTCTGTAAAAAAAAACATGTAATTTACTGTATGGCATTAAATTTTTATGACTGATCAGATTAGCGGCCACGTCAATAACCCGGGGCGACCTTATCTCTTGCCACAAATCTATCCACTATGAACATTCATCCTGCGTTTTTTTGTCTTTAGCAGATATATCAAACGGGGGAATGGATTTGGACAATGGACACCCCACAAATTAGTCCGATCACCCCAAAAATAAATTTAAGACCGAATTACCCTTGCGTGTTAAAAGAAATTACATGTTTAGAATATTTATCATGATTGAAAAGCAGCCATTGACCACCACTGTTCAAAGACAAAATAAAATAGTAAATAAAATGCAAGGTGGCTAGAAAATGGCGCTCTCATTAAAAAAAAGAAAATTTTCATTAAAAGAACTCGTGCTATGAGATTATTAATGGATGTAAAATATATAGGTCATAGATTAAGCCGGTCTATTGAAATTGTCTAGTCTTGTTACGATCCTGATCACTGAAAAACCAGAATCGTAACTAAAAATTCGGAACAGATACAAGCTCAGTTGAAAAACAGCTAGGTTTTGTACCAAATTGAGCTAAAAGAACAGCAATTGAGAGGAATTGGAGGTAAATTTGATAAGAAAATAGCTAAACTATGAAATTGAGATACAAATCGGCAATAATCTAACTAAATTGAAGATACAATTGAGATCTAAAGAAAATCTGGAATAAAATGAAGAGAATAAGAGATAAGCTATGAAATGAGTCTTTTTAAGATTAAGACGTCGATCAATAATTCTTTCTCTCTCTAGATCCCCTTTTATAAGCTATTACAAATAGACTTAGTCAAATTACAATACTACCCCTTGCTATCTTAATTGCTTGGATATTCTGAGCTTCTCTCCAACGTGAGTTAAGATCAGCTGTTGCACAACTTCCATCAAATAATGCGCCTGCATCTTCTCCAGTTCAGACTGCATAATCTCTCCATTAAATCTATTGGGCCTTGGCCTGTCAACTATTATCCCAGCAACTAAAACAATTATGTATACAACTTCAACAGTTATGCAAATGAACTACAACAGTTGTATATTACAGAATGTATCCTCAATGCATTTAGCCCAATATGGTTATTTTTCTTCATCTCTTCTCCTCTCTTATATATCAACCAACTTCTAAACCCAATTATCATTCTCCAATCAATCCTTCTTCCTCTAGTTCTTGACAAGTCTCGCATGATGTTTGACAAACATCAATGGCCCCGTCTGGATCATATGAGAATAGGAGGAATAGCTTCTTCTTAGACGTAAATTTATTATAAACATTCAAACTCTTCACAAAGTTACACACTTTCTAATACTTTATTTAGGAATAAATTATTCCTCTTATTCCTAAACAATTCAAACGGAGCCAATAACCAGTTATAGATTCCCTCTAATAGATTAGATCATATACTAAATTATGTCTAGACGAGACCCAATACGAGCATATAACAGCACATATAACAAAGTTGAGCTTAATAACAGCTTAGAGTTTGTCTATAATTATTGTAACTATAATTCATTGTGTCAGCAAAAAAAAAATTTAATTTCCAAATAACATTGATAATTAGTGTATTTAGTTGGGGCTTAATTTATTAAATAAATTCTAATTACACAACATCGAGTTATTAATTAGGGTTAATTAGATTTTTGCCACTGTGAAAAATTGAAATTAGTAAAATGTCATCACTAAATGACAAATTAGTTTTATGTCATTGTGAAAAAGTTTAAATTAGTTTTTTGCCATCGAAAAATTGATTTGCCAATTTTACCATTTTAAATATGTCACTACAAAAATTTAAAATTAGAAAAATACCATTACTAAATAACAAATTAGTTTTGTGCCATTACAAAACTTTGAAATTAGAAAAATGTCATCACTAACAGTCTATTTGGTTTTCGAAAAAACCGAAGGGACGGGAAAATATGAAATTACCTAGTTTGGATTGCGTTTTGTCCGAAGGAAATAAATTAACCGACGGAAAGAAATTTCCATCGCTATTTTTACTTTCTATACTAAAATCTTACCCCCCGATTCGGGGTGTAACTGACGGAAGAAAAATCGGAGAGAATCTAAACTTTAACTATTGGACCACGATGCCCTTGTGACTTCTCGTTTTTGAACGATTTCTACCAAAATTATTCCCTCATAACTTCCTCAACGAATCAATTTTTGACACAAGATAATTTCATCAAGATCTTATTTACTGCTCGTACTTTATTATTCCTCTATTTTTCTCAATTTTCCCTTCTAATTTTTTCTCCAATTCATATTCAAGAATTTCGTACTTCTTAGGTTTCAGAAAAAAAAAGAATTTTGATTCATAGCAGTACCCTATTCTTTTTTTTTTTCTCACGCAACTTTCACTTATGAATTTTTTGCCCCAATTTTCACTTCTAATGAGTTTTGAGAATTTTGAGTATGTGTCTGGCTTGATCAATCTGGAGCAATGGAATATAGTATAGTAACATGTACCAGTACCGGTTACCCGGTGAGGTCTGGGCGTTTCCACCCACCACAATTAATGAGACATGGTCAATAATATCGTAGAAAGGAAAGGAACTCATTGGTGAGGTTGATTTTACCTCGTGTCTGCTCGGTTTGATGGGGAACCATATAACATATATATAACAGTTACAGTGGTATGAGTTTGGTACCGAGTGGGGTTTAGGTGGTTGCATCGTACCAGAGAGGGATTTTAGTATTTTACCGCATTGAGGTGATGAGGAGAAGATGTTTCATAGGTTAATCATAATTTACCTCTTTTTGATTTGAAATTTTGAACAACCAAACAGGAGCAAAGAAGAGAAGGAAAATATTTTTTCTTTCCTTTAATTTATAAACCAAACAGATAGATGTAAACATTTTTCCATTCCATCATTTTCCTTTCCCTTCCCTTTTATATTTTTCCTTCCTTTCTATTATTTTTCCCAAAACCAAACACAGTGTAAATGATAAATTAGTTTTATGCCATACAAATTAATTAAAATGAGTCTTGTTCCATGTAAAAGTATAAAAAATAGTTTTATGCCATTAGAACGATGCATGGAATTTGATATAAAACGTCGTGTATTAATAATTATCAAGCTAAGTATATACAAAAAAAAAGAACATCAAAATGCTTTTTAACAACACAAATATATGCTTTCTAACAACGTCAAAATGCTTCTTATTAAAAAATAACGGATAAAATATTGCCAAAAAAATACCTTTAACACTTTGTCATTCTGACACATGTCAATCATTCCTAATATGTTTCTCTCCTTTAATTAAGCATTTTCTTTATGTAAACAAACCCTCCTCAATCAATATATGGCTATGATTTAATGGAATTAACAAGGGCAATATTGGATTTTTTTTAAATATTGAGAGCATTCATGATGTTATTTTTAGAATTAAATCCTTTTTGGAATGAGATAATGGCATATTTCTAATTTACATAATTTGATGATGGCATGAATCTAATTTGCAATCTACCAATGATATATCTCTAATTAGCTAATTTACACATTGGCATAAAACCAATTAATCCTATTAATTAGATTCATTTGCAGCAGACTTTATGCAATGCCCATGAGCCATTACGCACCAACCTAGTTGTTATCCTCCAAAACCCACAAACACATTATGAGTGGAGATGGCGAGCAATGGTAAGCATATTTAGTTCAGGTGGCTCAGTGAGATGGAGGTAGAAGAGAGGTGTGGAGTGAACTGGAAAAGAGTGTTCGGTCGGAGCGAAAGAGAGAGAAATTAATTTGAGCGATAAGTTTCAAGCGAGGTGTTCTGATAGATGGAAAGGTTAGATTTGTCATTTTGAATAATCAGAAATGATAAGACTAATGTACGTGTGGGGTGTCCAAATCAATTTCCATCAAACGGGCAATAGTAGTACTTAAAACATAATCAAATTAAATAACGATCTGGCTTGCTTTCTTTATTATGCAATGTCCATTTTAGTCCCTACTATTAGTTTTTTTTCCTTTTTGTCCCTACTATTTTTTTTTTCTTTTGTGATGTAGTGCCTCAAATTATTGCCTTTAAAGGAAAACTTCATGAAATGTTCTCCTTTTAAACTTCATGAAATGTTTTTCTTTAATTTTATTCCAAATGTACTTTATGGGACACAAATAAAACCCAAGTTTAATTACAGATAATTTTATTTCATTTCATGATCATTAAATAAAAAGTTGAAATAGTTTTCTTGAGTTTATTATTTCATAAAAAAATAATTATTCAAATAAGTTTCTATAGTTAGAAGGGTAACGATCGATACCAGGGTTTAAAGCAGTACTGGCATTTACGTGATTTCAAAATTTAAATACCAATATAATCTCAATGAATTTGTATAGTTCCATATTATGCTTGTATCGATCTATCTATTTCCAGCATTGATTAACTTTTAACTTGTGAAGTTATTTGGGCATCCAACGCCAAATTTCTGACAGAAAGTCTTATATTGTAACTTAGAAAGCAGAACAATGGTATCTTTTAGTTTGACAACAGATGCTTTGGAAATAATGCAAATGGAAATATCAACAATACAGTTCCCAGACAAAGATAAGCAACTGTTCTTATATACTGATTAAGAACTGCAACAGGACCTTTGCATTATAATTAAATAAACCTATTTGACCAATATAGACAGAACCATGCATGAAAATGAAATGTTTTCTAATTTGGTTTGGTTTAACAAAATACCAAATTTTACATCGCCAACATTGATGTAGTAATTTATTTCTTAAGATTTTCTTCAAGAAGCATTATGTACATGAAAGAGCTATGGCTTCATTATATTCTATGGAACATGGTTTAATTATGCCCATGAAATTCTTTTTATTTATTTAGACAACTCTTAGTCGTTCATGAAGACTGAATAACTTTGGAAATCATTACATTAATTGCTTGGAAATGTCATTAACCATATTGTGATTTTGTCGTCAATTAACTAACTAACCAAAGCAACTCCAAACGTTTGAGTTAATTAATTAAGAAAAATTTTGATGGATTTGGTGGCTTGATGTTTAATAGTTGCCGTTCTGAATTTTATTAAAAAAAAGAAGAAATAGAAATTTTCAGACTTGATCAATGTATATTTGAGAGATTCAAATAAAACTTTTCACCTGATTTTTTATTTTAAATGAACGCTGATTAAACTTAAACCGATAGTGATTATCATAATTATACTCTAATTCAATCTCATAATAGCTTCCTTTTTCTTTAAAAAAAAAAAAAGTTGACTACAAAGTGTGTTTACCTTTTTGTTGATTTTATACTGGGGAATGAGTTAGAGCCAGCCTAATCTTCTTAAAAAAAAAAAAAAAAGGAAAACTGAAGGAAGGTAACGATGATAGGATAAGAGATGAAAGTGAGAGCATGCTAATCCCTTCATAGGCATGCTTAGCAAGCAATTAATTCCCTAAGCATTTGCTGTCTCCCTAATCCATCCATCATTAAAGAATCATATCTAGGTGGTTTATTAGCAGCACAAACATAGTTGTCTCCCTATATTGACAAATTTCATTGGTCACAGCTGACTCATGTCCCCATCAATCGCCTATTTGCTAGTCAACATTATAACTTCTTTAGACAATCAAATTAATAAATACAGAACAAAAAATCCATGCTTTTCAGTATACCCCACCTACAGTATAAGCGCATATCTTGTTATATACGAATATACGATAATATATGTACTAGAGACAAAGATGTTTACTTTGTTTTCTGGTTTTTCTGGGCCGAAAATATTTTGCTCAGTTTCATTATCAACCGAATTCAATCATTTTGAACACCTTCCATGAAGAAGAAAAAGACAATTAGATATATTAGCTACAGTTTCATTTCGTATTCAGAGCACGATACACTTTCAATTATAGTTCATCTCCTCTAACCAATTGTGTATAGTTCGACTGCACAATCTACAATAGCCCGAAAAACCTTTAACCGTCGATATCAAATCGGACAATTGAAATGGGTGCGCTGCACCGTGCAGCACGACACGGGATCCGGGTCCCAAATACAAAAGAATCGCTTGACAAGCATACATGCATTTATAACAACTTTAAAGCCGGAAGTAAGTTGCATAAATTTAATGTTATATGTACAAGTCCCCACACAGATTCGCACCGTTGATGTTGACGTGCAATTATAGACAAGGAATTAAACATTGCATGAAAATTTCACCAATCACATTACATCACATCAATGGACATATCAAACATCAAATTCCAGGCAAAACAAACAAAAAATAATATCGCATCAAAAAACTATAAATAGCAGCAATATTCAACATTGTTTCTTAATAGAACTACTCATCATGGCAGACAAAGCATGCCACACAGAGCACTTATTCATAACTGAAATCTGAATTCATGGAATGGAAAACTCAAATCACAACATAAACCTTAGCTAGCTGCATCCCCAATCAAAGCTTAAACTATGAAAGATACTATTTCATTTTTCAATTTCAACACTCTCTTTGTTTCTCACTTCTTCATCATCCCAGCAGCAGAGAGTAGACCTTGGAGATGCCACGAAACCACTTCCTGCAACAAAGCTCTGGTAAACAAGCAACCCACCTCCAGGCAACTCCTGTTTCACCACATCACCAGCTTCATACCCGTTCAATTTTATCACACTACCCCAAGAACCATCCAAACCACATCCACCAAAAACAGTGACAGCAACAGAAAACTCTGCAGGGCAGAAGCAACTCAAGACCCGGGATACCAAATTGCCATAATCCAACTTGCTGAGATAAAATCCCATAGCCTCATAACTTGCATAGCTAAACCCCTCTTCTGGGGTCACATGAATGGTAGAGAGAGACTTCTCATGGATACCATTCATGGAATAGCCACATGGTTCAAATTCATAGTCGCATATCTCCATTTCAGGAATAATTTCAGATATACCTGATTTCTTTGTCATATTTCCATCATTTCCCTCATTCTTAAAGAAAATTGCAGCCTGGTCGGGGTTCAGACCCGTCATGCACATTTCAAGTGTTACCGTAGGCTTCTCAGACCGGTCAGTTGCATAGTAGATGTGCCACATTTTGTTGGGCTGCGAGGCATCTCCAACAACATATGCATCAGAGGATTTCAAGTGGCCAAAGAACTGGTTGAGAACCGTGACTTCCTCCCCAAATGAGCGATGTGGGGCTGGCTGAGCCCCAGGGAAGATGAATGAGCCACGAGAGTACTTCACCGACTGTACCGGGAGCTGCAACTTCTCAGCAAGTTCGAGGATTCTTGGAATGGACAGCAAAAGCTTTGTGGTCCCACATGTTTTCAGGATAATTTTGTAGGGGTAAATGAAGAGGCTCGACTCAGAGAGGACATATGAATCAAAGAACTTGTTGGAAAGGTGTGAGACAATTGTGCAATATGCAAGGTCGAGAATGGAGTCAATTTCAGGACGAGAAAGCATCCTGAGGCCAAGACCTTGAGGGTCAAGGAAGGTGGAGCCAGGAGAGACTGTAATCTCAAGGCGCTTCTCGTAGCCCTCAAAACCAATTGCAGAGACAGCCATTTGAACAAGGTTTTTAGAAGGAGAATTGAAGAGAGAATCAGGAGCAAGAGAGGGGGTGAGAGAGAAAAGGTTTCAGCTCAGAGACGAGGGCAGCTAGCAGAAGGTTTTCAAAATAGAAAAAACAGGAAATTGGAAGAGAGAGCTTCTACTCTACGAAGAAGTGCATGTAGACGTATCAGGATGGCTTGCGCACGCACTGAAAAGTTAAAAAAAAAAAAAAAGAAAGAAGGAAAGGTAAAAAGGATTAGTGAAATGATGAAATTTGAAATTAGGGAAGCTACCAAACTGATCCTCATCATCTTAATTTGAGACCAAAATTACAATCTCAGTGCATAGCATAGCAATATCAGTAACTTAAGTCTACATTTAAGTTGAAATGATAAATATGGTACTAATGGCTGTTGTTATTTTGGGATTGATTTAAGTTGGATATGAAAGTTCCAGAAAAAGTTAAGGTGGGTTGGATTGGACACAGAAACTTTGAACTGTGTCCAAATATGGTACCAGCTGGCACAAAACTCTGAATTGGTAAACATCTAACAACTATTGACATCAAACATCTTGAAATTCTATGATATCAAGAGAGCTTGAAATAATAAATAAAATAAAAAACAGTACTGTGTCATGATGTCCATATGAATGCCGAGTTATAACTGGTACTGATATACAAAATCGGTAATAAAATAGAAGACTCACGTTGGAGTATGCAGCAGATTGGAATTTCTTGATACCGCCGGCAGGTCGTACGTCTTCAATGCTGTAACCGAGAGGTGCTTCGTATTGTTTAATGCTACTACTACTAGTATTCTTTTTTCCACCCTTTGACTCCATTAAAACATCAATTCTCTGATCTGATAGCACCAAACAAAACCAAAAGACATACTTTAGTGACATATGTTTATATGTAACAAAGTAAAAATAAATTTCATGTGATTAAGGTAACAGTTAAATGATAAATTTTGGGTATCAAGGGCCAGTTAATAACGAATTCAATAGGAAACAGATCAAATGTTTTCTTCTCCTTTTATTTAAGAAATTGTTACGAATGCCAGTTTCCTAGAAGGACAAGTTTTAGAATTGGAACGCAGTGCTGTGACAAAATTCAATCACAATTGAGCAAGCTATTATTTTCTTAAGATCCATTTTGGCGATTAGACAAAAGTTTACACCAAATTGCATAACCAAATAACGAATTCCATGGAGCACCTTTCTTATCCTAAATTCCTAATCATCTCATCATAGCATTTTTGACCCAAAATAAAATCCCAAAGCTTTTCCCAACATGAGAAAACAACAACATAAACAGATTTTAATTTTCATGAGAGAGAGAACTTACAAAGGCACTAGCGAGTATACGATTGATTGAGATTGATTAGGTATGGAATTGGAGAAGAAGAAGAGAGAGGTTAGTGTCGTAAGAGATTTTGGGTCGAGAAGAGGCGAGAGGTGAGAGGTGGTGTGTTGATTTTGTGAATTGTGAAATGTGAATTGGTAATAGGCGTGAAGAGACGAGAAGGGTTGCTATTTATAGCCCCAAAATGCCCCTAGGGTTCATCGTTGTTACAAAGACCAGCCCATCTCTTTCCTCTGTTGTTACCTAAATTTTTATTCCCTACAATTTTCTTTTATTGGTGCATTTGCAAATTGCAATACTCAAGAACAATTAACATTAGTTTTTTATTTTAAATATTTATAATTTTTTTATCCATAGTGTTATTTTAAGTGATATCTAATCTATAATAACTTTTTTATTTGTAGGTGTATAGATTAAATAATTGAATAATAGAGGAGGAAGAACCAGGAAAGTGACTGGAAAAGGGTTAGAAATGCGTTGGAGTTGATTGGGAACAATTTCATTTCTCTCTTGAGAATTTTTAATTTTGTATTGAGGCTTCAATTCGTAATATTGTTTTCTCACCGTGTTTAGTCTTCTATTATTATTAGGACACACCTATTGTAGCATTTTTTTTTATTATCCCAATGTATTTTACGCTTCATTAATTATACATTTCATGGCCGTTCCACAAGTGTTGGAGCCAATGACTAGTCATTCCCAAAAAGTTTTTCATAACAAATTTAAATTTGATAGACATGACTGATTTCATCCGAAAAATAGTTTCCATGAAGCAGTAATTTTACATCCTCATATTTGCAAAACTGCTGCGATATTACACCAACCAGAGTAACTCCTCGAACTTCCCAAAAAACATCAATAAAAAAAGTAAAATTTTTGAAGTAAGACATTCCTAAAAAAAAAAAAGTCATTTTCAACAAAATTTGTGTCCAACTTACCATAATTAGAAGAGACAATTAGTTTTAATACCATTTAAAAGAAACAATTAGTTTCATTACCATAAATTTTTTCAGTTCATTAAAAGAAACAATTAACAAAAAATAAGGACACAAGGTAAGGACACAAGGAAACATGCATGCAAAAGCGGAAAGCCATTAAAAAATGAAGGGATGGAGCCATTATAAAAGAAAATATAATTAAGTAAATCAGGTAATATCTAATAATACAAATCATAATTGATATCGAGGGCAGTTTAGTCATTTAAAAATATATTAAGTTGCAAGAAGCAAAAACTCGGTTGTAAAAACCAATTCCCTCTAAATATAGCTCTAAGATCCCTCGAATATAAGGTTTAGAACTCACAGGTGATACCGTGCATGAGGCATTCCCCAAAATTTAAATTATTTGGTTCCTTTTTTAACGAGTAAATTTAAATTATTTATTGAATTCTTTTTTTTTTTTTGGAAAAGGATTCAGTATTAGCTCTACAAAAAAAATCTAATTTGACAATTCTATATTTTAAAAAATGTGGTGCTTTATTATTATTTACTAGACTAGATGAGGGGTAGGCGGCTTCGCCGCCATTTGATAAATTTTAATGGCTAAATCTATCAATATATAAAGAAATATATGTTTCCAATATATCTATTTTATATTTACTTTATATATAAAAAACTATCTTAGATGATTGGTACAATTATTTTTAATATATTTTATCAAAAAATATTTTTAATTAAAAGCCAATGCAATCATGGCTTTTAATTAAGAAGGGTAAACTTCTAGAATATATTCAGATTGATCGATCAACGAAAATTGGAGGGCTCAGATTGCATGTCGTATGAGGGGATAATTTTTTTTTCTATAGGTTAGACATGAACTAACTTAGACTTCCAAATATATCTACCTTAGATTTCCAAATATATTGAACTTTTAAACTATTTTTAATTTATATAAATAACAGTGTAAAAAAAATTAACTCTATTTTTGACCGATATTTCAAGTTTAAATATCGGTCACGGTTTTTAATATATATCTTAGATTACATGTCTACAATGGTTGTTGGTTTTTATCTTAATAGAATTCGGTGACTCTAGACATTTTTAAAAATATATATATATATACTTGTCTATAAATATTCCAGGTAAAGAACGTGACCTAGATGTTGACATGGAGCTAAATCTATAATTAGTTATCGAGATTAAAATTGTTATTTTAAATAGTTATATTTTTTTTACTAATACTATTATTTTTAAGTGATATTGAAAACAAAACAACGTATTTGTTTGTTATTGTCCATTTTTCACTTATACATTTATAATAGAAGTTTTATTATGGTGAGTTGCAACTCATCAAAGGATTGGTGAGTCGCACTCAAAACTTCTAAATCTAGTTCAAAATGACCGATCCAAATCGTCTAATATGATATCCCTATTGAAATTTCTATGCAGACCAAATTTTACATTTTTTTTAAAATTTTAATGTATTTTTTAAAAATTTTAAAAAATCATTAATCTAATTAGTTGTGAACCGTTCAAAAACAGCAGTTTTTTAAAATCCGAAAAAAATACTTAAAAATTTCAAAAAAAATATAAAATTTGATCTGCATGGAGATTTCAATAGGAAGATCGTATTGGATAGCTTGGATCGATAATTTTGAACAAGATTTAAGAGATTTGAGCGCAACACACCGACCCTTTGGTGAGTTACAACTCACGATAGCAAAACTCTTTATAATAGTTCGAGGTCATAAATGTTCTGACCAATTTGTAGGAAATTAGAAATGTGGTCATTGAAAAAAAGCCTATAAGCTTATTAATATTATAATACATTAGATAGAAAATAAATAAGGAAGAAACATAATATAGTGCCTACGAACTTATACAATATAAACAACGATACCAGTGTATTTAATGGGTTTCTTTGTGTAATTAATGAAATATCCAATTATTTATTAAAAAATAGCTCTATTTTTTTAAAAAAAAAGATTGAATATTAGCTCTACAAATAATCTAATTGGACAATTCTATTTTCTTTTTTTTAAAAAAAAGTGGTAGGATATTATCATTTACTATAGGTCTACAATGGTTGTTGATTTTTATTTTAATAGCATTCGGTGACTATAGTCACTTTCTTCTTCTTTTTTTTTTTAAAAAAAAAGATACTCGTATATAAATATTCCAATTAGTAAACATTGTGACCTAGATGTTAATATATGTAGTTAAAGCTATAATTATTTTATGTTTTGGAAATTATCTCATTCTAGATTTTGACTTTATTAGGGCTAAGGACACAATATTTGATATTTTAGTTATGTGATAATTTTTTGCTTAATTCTTCGGACGAGACAATAATTATACCAATAGATAAGTTGGGAGTAATCCCTAAAATTTTTCTCAGAAATTTCCTTCCGATTTTCGGCTGAATTATTTGTCATCTGTTTTACTGACGGGATCTCAGTAGCGAGAGGTATAGTTTATGTATTTATGCATTCGAACTCAATTTAAGCTAAAAATGTAATTAAATATACAACAATTTAAAAGATCCTAAAATTCGCTAATAGAACGTAATCCTGAATAAATTTTTTTATGTTATATTTTTTCAAAAAAAAATGAATGGTTTCGATCGGATTTGACGAGAAATTATATTGAATGGTTGGATCTTTAAAGCCCAATTAGCACAAGCCGATCCTGGTGGTTCATTGTCATCCCTCACTAAAAAATTATTCATTATTCGCTCCAAAGATGCTATTATTATTCTATAATGAATTAGATGACAAATTTTCCATTTTTTGGTGATAGACAAATTTTGTATTATTTTAAGCATTGAAATGGAAGTCACCTCCCACGCCAAAAAAGTTAGGCACGGATCTCAAAATCTGAATTATCATATCAAACATTGCCAATAAGAAAAAAAGTATAAAATTTTGTCTGTTTCCTCTCGTGAAAACTGGGATACATTATTGAGCTACTTATTGGATTGGACTCCTACCTGACAAAACCGGATTCAAATTCCTAACCCGACCTGTTTTGTTCTGTCTGCTTCCTGTAAGCAATAATGTATGGATAGGATATATATTCACAATTATATTTTTTAATATAAATTGAGCAAGTTTCTTAAATAGTTATCGAAAAAAAATCTAGATGTGTTGTGTGTAAAATTCTGTATTACATGAAAATCGTTTGAAAAGGCACCGCATTTTATATACAATGTAACTACAATAATATAAAAATTTTATAATCCTGTAATCAGTTGTGGCGGTTTTCAAATAAATTTTAGTTAATATTAATTATATTTTTAACAGTTGCCAATCTCATATTTTACTAGTTCGGTTCAATTCTGGATATTAAAGAGATTTCAAAAGAAAAATAACAAAGTCTGAATGATATGCAAAAAAGAATGCACGTCTGATGAAATTTTAATACTTCGATTTTGTTGGGTTACCTTTCAATAAGGGCAAAAAATTGTATAAAGGGGGGCTCTAACTATTAATTTATTCTTAGTTTCTTTTTGTTGATCTAATAAAAAAAATGTTTACTTGTAAATCATTTCAATCTTTAGTGTTCGCTGTTTATGAAACGGACGGTATTTTTGTATACCCCTTTTTTTTCCCCCAAAAAAGGTGATAAAGAAACAGTACATAAATAGTTGAGATCTGAGATAGCGACTGAGGCGACCCACTTATTGCAATTATGAAAAATATCTAACGATGTGGACTCGTCGTCTGTTCTTATGTGAAGCAAAGCAGCCTCAAATGTGGCATTTTATCTAATCATGTGTATTTTTTTCCCCCAGAAGAGGGGTTGGGTAAGAGGGAAAAATTGTAAGAGGTTGAGAGGAAAAGAGAAAAGGAGAGGACATTACATCGTCCGAGGAGATAAGGAAACAGTGAATCTCACATGCACATGACAATAAATTTTGCAATTTTGGGTACATGCATTATTATAGTTTATATCCATAAGTTTTAATGGTAAATAATAATTATCATTAAATTTACAATAATAATTAAAATTAAGAACGTTTTTCGAAAACATAAAATTTACAAATGACCTTTGTTGGGAAAAATTGCTTAAATTTCATACCATGATCGTCAATTAAGGTGTTTTGTTTTTCCTTTTATTTCTCACAGAAAAGGGAGTAGTTATTGGATTTCCATGTTGTGCCCGGCAATTGAGAATTCTATCCCATGCGCAATATATATAACTTTTTTTCAATTTATGTCAAAAAGGTAGGAGTTGGACTTCATGGACACTAAGCAATGGAAAATTTATAAATAATTATATTGCAATAATTTACAGTTATGCGGGTTGAATGATTGCATAAAATATTATATAATTTGCACTGCTCAATCCAATGGGCGATATCTAGCACATATTCTAGTGGAAGAAGGTACCATGAAAGATGAAACAAAAAATAAATAAATGCAACGTGCTTTGACTAGAAGCCGCCCAATACTTTTGCGAACAGAAATGAGGGTTTCGGGGCTAAGTATTACGTATATTCATTTTTGTAAACCAAGCTTGCTACTAATATTTTGATTGTATCAAAGGTAAATATTTTGCTATTTAGTCAAATTTTTAAATTTTAAAATTCAAACATTAAATCTAAATCATTAGTCTTAATAAGCGATGTGTTTTCGTATAAGTTTTATAAATTTTATATTTTATTTGATACTCAATCAGAGATTAAAACATGAACATATTAGAACAAATCTATCGTAGTTAACTAGGTTCATTTATTTTTCTATCTCTTGATCGAGTATCAAATAAACTTTAAAACTTATAAAATTTATATGAAAACGCAACGCTCGTTAAATTAAATAAGATCAACGATTTTGATTTAACGTTTGAATTTTAAAATAAAAAATAACTTAATAACAAAATATTGATATTTAGGATAACCTAATGTTGGTAGCGAACGTCATAAAAGTTATTGCGCATTTTTAATTAGAAAATCTCTAGACAGGGAAGGGCCAAGTTTTTTAGACATTAGCACAATTCCCTTCCACAGATAAATCCACACCTTCTATTTCCATATTACACACTTGCTTACAAGTTAGTGGTCAAGTTGAATTTACCTAGAGCATTGCCATTTCAATTGTCTACTTATTTTAGTACTTTTTATTTAACTATATTTATCTATCTTTTAATTATGTTTTTTTAATCATTTTAATTTCTATGATTTTATTTGTAAGGTTTTATTAGAGTAGGGCTATCCTATGTATAATATCGATTGGTGTTTCTGTTATTTAATTTCTTTTTTTTGAAATCCAATAGTCAATTTCATTTGCTGAATTTTATTTACACTAGATCTGTGCGTCGAGTTTCGCTCGACGATAATGCTATCCATTGTAAATAATATATGGGACATTATAGCATTAATTTTTATTTCAAGTATATAGATGATTTTTTAATCAATGATTTTTAATATAAAAGAGATGATTTTTAAAGTAATATTTGCTATAAGAAGATAAATTTGATGAATTGATTTGGTCAAGAATAAACACTAATAAAGATTTAAACATTCCGGTATTAATAAAAATTTATCTTACTTCTAGAAGAACAAAATTCATCCCCATGTATTTTTTGTCTTCGAATTTTTTGCGAGCCAAATTTTTAGTATCCGTGCACGTATTACGTCTAGATTTCTATTTGAAAGTAATGCAATATCTATTATGTTTGTCTTTATTGTAAATGTGAAATGGCTGATTAAAACTTAAAAAAGATGTATTATTTATAGATAAAAGGTTGGCACCCTTTGGTGGAGGAAGCATCCACTCCATTGCATTTTTTGGCAATGCACCTTTTAAATCACACCTTTTGAGGCATCAAATTAATTGCACCCTTTGGAAATACATATATTAATTGAAACCTATGAAATATATGTTAAAGAAACCTTTTCATTCACACACATTCATTGAATAAGACTACATACTCACACCCTTTCATTTGTTAATATTAAATTAACCTATTTATAATTTTTTAAATAATAATAAAAAATAAAAAAATGACACTCTATCATACAAAATCGCACCCTTTCATTTGTTATCATTTAATTAACCTAATTATGATTTCTTAATAATAATTTAAAATAAAATGACACTTTATGATATATTATCTCCACCATTTCATTTATTAGCATTTGAGTAACCTAATAATGATTTTTTTATATTTATTTAAATAAAAAATACTTTATTATATTTACAACTCTATATCTGCACTTTAAGATGGAGATGAAACAATTATCTAGTTAGTGTAAGGCATCTTTTGGGACCTATTCATAGAATATAGACTACATAAACTCACTCATTCGTTTGTCAGCATCTAATTAATCTCATTATAATTTATTAATAATAATTTCATATAAAAAGGACAACTATTTATTTTACAAATAAGAATATAATTCTTTTTAATGTTTACAAATAAAAATCATTACGAAATATTAAAAATTAAATTGAATAAAAAAATGTATTAAAAATATCAAAATTAATAAGTAAATTTTAATTTATATGATTATAGTAATTAAACAATAGGTGTGCCTATAGATTGTGTGAAGTCACATAAATTACTGTTCATAAATAAAAAGTTTTCTAGTAAAAAGACATAATATTTTAAGCCAATAATATTGTTAATTTAAAAAATTTGAATATTTTTAAATTCATATATGTCCATAAAGTTGTTGGCCCAAATGCATAAATATGAAAAAAAAATATTGAAAACAAACTTTTGTTAAATATTGAAATAGACATGATATAGGGAAAAAAATGTATTGCATAAAAAAATTACCTTACAATCTAGTAGAACAAAAGTCATGCTCCATGTATTTTCCGTCTTCCAATTAGTTGCAAACCAATTTTTTCGTGAGTATGACATCTGGATTTCTATTTGATAGTGATGTGATATCTATTATGTTTGTTATTTTGTAAATATGAAATGGTTAATGAAAATTTGAAAAAAGAAGTACTATTTATTGATAAAATATTAGCACTTTTTGGTGGAAGAGACATCCACTCGAATGCATCATTTGGCGAGACAACTTTTAAATCGGACCCTTTAAGACATTCTCTTGATAGATATCTTTTCATTCACATCTTTTGAGACCATCAACGCATCTTTATTATATGTAAGATTAGAATTTTTTTTATTGAAATCTTTTTGCGAACTTTAAAATTCAACATGAACAGATGAACTATTCGGTTTCAAATTTTTAAACCGATATTTTTTGTATATAAAATGTAAACAAATTATTAAAACATATAATTTAGTACAAAATTATAATATATAAACCAAATTCAATAGCTCGAATCAGTCATCGAACTTTTCTGGGTCGGCACGCAATTGTCTACTAGAAAATTTTCATTAGCCCAAAAAAGTAATTTTTTTTTAAAATCGGACCGGAGGCCTGTCCGTTTCTGTTTTAACCGGACAAAACCGGTTCAACCACGATTACACCAGTAAATCTTCCCACCCAGTAAACCATCCGGGTCAGTGGCCGGTCCGGTTTTAAAACATTGAAATAGTATCCATAAACCTATATTTAGCATTTCCCATGAAATAGTATCCATAATCCACAACCGCAAAATCCGAACCCATTAGCCAGCATTATTGCACATGGTAAGCAAACAAAACTGGAGCAAACTCAAACATCCAAATTTTGGACACGTAAAGGAAATGAGGCTATCACGTGTCATTGCGGCAGAGCTTGAAGCACATGATGAGAATATTAATTTCACAGAGTGATGGGCACTGGGAAGTGCAGAATCGGATTCTATCTGCACTGTTTCACGAGTGATTTTGCATTTGACCTCTCCTCATTTCATCTTGTCTAAATCACGGATTGCATGCTCCGGATTCTCTACAGTGTCATAGCATGCGCATATCAGCGCATGCCATTTTTTGTTTGCATTATTAGTTTCAAACTTTATTCTCTTTCCAAATCTGCTAGAAATTTCTCCATGTCCGCGTCTGGGATCGCTGATGTGCTTCTTACACTATCTTTGTTCTTCTTTAGACCCTTTTTTGTTGGCTATTTGTCATTTCCAACAGGAGGCACCTAGTGGGTTAAAATAAATAAATAAATACAGTGACGTCGCAAAATGTTTTTCCTATTGTTTTCTTGAGTCATCATCTATTAAGAATTCTCAATAGAGGCATGTCGCATAAATTGTAGGGCCTTGAAAAGAGTAAGTTATTTGGGACTCATCTAGTGCAATAATTCTACGACCATGTTCTCAGCCCCAACCCCCCCCCCCCCCCCCCCCCCAAAAAAAAAAAAAAAAAAGAAGAACACTTCATTGTTTTAGGGGTCATTTGGATCAAATGAGAATTTGAAGAATTTCCTATTCCTAGACATAAATTTATTATAAACAATCCAAATTCTTCATAAAATTACACACTTCCCAATACTTTATGCCTAAGGATCCGTTTGGATGAGCAACATAATAAGAGAATAGCTTCTTCCTAATACCAAATTTATTATAAACAATTCAAACTCTTCACAAAGTTACACACTTCCCAATACTTCTTTTCTTATTTCTCTTATTCCCACACAACCTAGAAATAGAAAATTCCTCCTATTCTTAAGCGATCCAAACGGCCTCTTATATAATTTACATATGTCGTGCTTGATCAACAAAATATTTCTATATTTCTATAGTATTGCTTTACAAATAGTTGCGAGATGTTATTACGATTGTCATGTAAATATAATTGTTAATAAAATCTGTTTTGCCATATAAAACCTGCCATAGGTAGACTATTATTCAATCTCTAATGACTAGGGTGTGTTTGGATGACTAAGGAACAGGGTATAAGAATAAGGAATTTCGGTTTGCGTGCTTATCCAAATTTCTTATTCTTATACCATGGTTTTGTTAGTATAGGAATAAGGACCCTTATTCCTTATTCTTGTGTTGTTTGGATTGCACAAGAATAAAAATAAGCACACAAACCGAAAATCCTTATTCTTATATCTTATTCTTTAGTCATCCAAACACACTAATTGTACAAATCTCTCTCTTACGTTGGGCCCACAGCTATTAGAGTTTATAGACCCAACCACTGTACTTGTAGCTTATTAAACAATCATCAAGAGCCTAGTATTTTGACTTATATCAGAAAGTGTTTGAAATACATTGCTTGCTTAACAAAATTGTCCGTATTTGCTTATTTTCCTAATAACATGACTAGATTAGATCCTCTTGTCCCCGGATCTATTGCAAGGCACCAAACAGAAAACGCACCTTTGCCACTTGAGGAATTGTCTAGTTACATGCTTACATTATTCATATCTTCCACTTGAGGATTTGTCAAGACAAAAAGAACCATCACTTATGCATATGGAGCGTCCGATTGGAGCCATTTAATAGAAACATTTATCAATCCAGAAGCCTTTCTGAAGTTTGTTTTATTTCATAAATACAATATTTCAGATTAAATCTCTAGATAAATTACAAATAAAATTTGCAATGTGAAAGGCTAAATTTCAATTTTTCATTTTTAATTATTTTTTTCCTTCTGGCAAAAAACATAAATCATTTTGCTTTGGTATCCTATTTCAAGCGTAGGTCATTTACGAAATTTATCTTTTATTTTTTTATATATATATTTAAGTTCAAAATAATTATAAGCCGAAACTTTAAACTTGAATTCTTCCTAAAATTTTTGAAACGTATTTATACTTTCATATAGAGGTAATTTAGGACTTTGTATTTATTAAGGAAAATTAATGGGAAGCTAGGCATCATGACCAAGGTTCTTTTTTTTTTTTAATATTAGGCATGGTATCTAGGCACATGATTAAGAGGGCTATTAAATTAAGCTAATCATTGATTCCACGGGGATTAGAGGTGGAAAACTGATGGCTGTCCGTAATGCTGACTCGGATCACCACAATCACACAACGGATTTAGATTTGCCAATTTCATAATATACACTTCAATTAATAAAATAATTGACCTGTACGTATCACCACAAAGCTGATGAGTGATGACTCTCTCCTATTACATTTTAAGTTTTACAATTAATGGCAGTTATTTATTATTATCATCATCATCAATAATCATCAATCATCAATAATCAATCATCAATCATCAATCAATACTTCAATTCTGGAAGTCTTTTCTACAGTACCACTGCTGACGTCATCTGTGCAGTTGAAATGATCTGAATCGTCATATAATGGCGATATATTTGCTTGATTCTAATTAAATATTAAAGAAAAATTAAAGATATAAATTCACAAATGTATTGAAAAAATTTAAAAATAGAAATAAAGAATTATAATTAACAACAGTAACATGCCAGATGATGTATTCAAAACATTATAAAGGGAAAAAAAAAACTTTTATTATTCAACAACAGCCTTCCTCCCGTTATAATGAAATAACAGTTTTTGTTCCCTGATATATTGGGCATTTTTGCAGTATCCACAGGACGTCAGGACCACAGACCACAAATTGGCGTATTACTGGGCATGAATAAGGTAGATAAATTGGGCTAAGTAGGCCGATAATAGGCTTTGTACAATTGTACTAACCATTGTTTGGGGATTGATTCTATATTGAGGAATGAGGTCCATGCCATACACACATTTTTTTCGAAGTGTAAACAACTTTTGTGCTGTTTCCGGGCATTGAACTGAAAAAACAAATCACAAAACAGGTTGAATCAAGTGTGGATAAATTTAATATTGATATATTATCAAGTGCCATGCTGTGTATTTATAATGCCTATAGTTGCCAAGCAACAATACAAATAGTTTGATAAATTGTTATCTGGAAATCTATGCAAACGCAAATATTTTGAAGACATGCCCAGTTAACTCCTTTCATACATTAACACTCTTCACTTGTTATTCCGATTTTTATCCTCCAAATTTGCCAAGCTCAGCAACTGTCAGGTGGTACCAGGACCACTACACAACTTGACAAATTTCGACCTGATGCAACAGTCAAAAAGGTTTCTGTTCTAAATAAAAACCAACGCAGAGAGGACGGAAAAAGCTCCCTGACCTATCCAAATCAACAAAAACCAACAAAACCAAAAGAAGATTACGTATGCTTTGCGCAGATTAGATTACTAGAGCAACCCCTCCTCCTTTTTACATTTACCAAGTTTTATAAAAGAAAATAATGCAAAACAAAACAAAACATACCAACCACCAACAAACAGAGAGTGGCCGTAGAAGAAAAATAAAAAAAAAAGAACAAGAATTAAATTGAACCAACAAAAGCTACTATAACATTTTAACTAACTATAAACTCCTATATATATGATAATAGCTATAATTCTAAGCTTCTCTCTACCTTGGACCTGACAACTCCATTTCCTCTACCAAGTCAACTGAGAGTGCATCATCACTACTGCTGCCTCCACCGCACTCATCCTGGGCACAGAAATACCCTCTGGGCTCGATAGTGTGATATGTCATTGGATTCTCATGGGGTAAAGGCTGAGGTGTCGACAGCCTATTGGTCGCCTCCCATTTGTCCACCAGCCCATCACCTTCTAGCATGCGCACAACATCAGACATTTTGGGCCGGTGAGACGGGAGGTACTGGGTGCATAGGAGTGCCACCTGAACCATTTCGGAGACTTCTATTATGTCATAGCTGGGACCTATATCGGGGTCTACTAGGAGATCAAGCCTTTTCTCTTGATGTGCTTTTCTCACCTAAATGCAAAAATAAAAAAATAAATACATTATAATTTATCACAAGGAGATAAAAATATTTAATTAGATGAGGGTGCTTGATTCAACTCGAGTGATATGTAATGTTTGGTGTGAAACAGCATCTTGGATAAATTTTTTGGTCTGAATAAGAAATACTTTATTCTCCACTCACGTTGAGGAAGTGAACTTTAATAGAATCAGAAATTTAGAATCACTTAAAGAAAGGTAGAAGGACATCTGAGTTGACCACTGAATATATGATGACAGATTAGAGGTAAAATATGTGGAGGATTCTAAAAAAAAAAAAAAACAAAAACAAAATATGGAGACAAATGCCTTCTTCAACTCCATATACAGAGCATTGATGTAATTCTTATCCAACAATGTACTGTAAGGACCCACATTTAAAAAAGAATTTTGGAATTATCAAGAACACAAGAGTTTTACCAGGGAAAATGAAAACATAAAACTTGTAAATTTAGCAGGTTCATGAACAAGACTAGTTCGGTACATGCGTATAGAGGTACCTTTTGTGATTGCCACTGGTACAGTATTGAAACCAACTATTTTATAACACTTGAATCAAACCATAGTAAAGACCAAAGATCTTTTTACAGAAAAATTAATAATTAAGTCAATTACCCAATCAAGCATGAAGCCCTTGTGATGCACATTGCCGCTCTGACCAGCATCAGCCTCCCCCTTCACTACCTGGATTGCCCGCTGCCCAGTGACCAGCTCAAGCAGGAGGATCCCAAAACCGAACACGTCAGTCTTGTCAGATGACTGACCGGTAGAAAGATACTCGGGTGCGATGTGGCCAACAGTGCCTCTTACAGCGGTTGTCACATGCGAGTCACCATGGTCAAGAAGCTTGGCCAGCCCAAAGTCGCCCACCACTGCCTCGCATTGTGCATCCAGGAGTACGTTTGCCGCCTTAACATCCCGGTGGATTATCTTGGGGTCACACTGCTCGTGCAGGTATTGCAACCCCCGTGCCGTCCCCACTGCTATCCTCTTTCGTGCATTCCAGTCCAGCGGCGGTTTACCTGTTTTGGTTTTCAATTGCTCTGCTAGTTAATAATTGCTTATTTGTGTTACTCCAGAACAGATTAGATTTTTATAAGTTCACTGGTTGTTGATCAGATGTTGGTTTAAATTTGAGAACAGTTTTCTCCAATAAAAAAAAAAGAAAAAGAAAAAGAAAAGGAAACAATAAAACATAAAGGAAAAGAAGTTTAATACAAAGGAGATATAGGCAATCTATATATAAATATTTCCTTGGGTCTTCAACGAGTGTATTTCCAAAACCAAAAATAAAATGGCGAGTCCAGTTCAGTTTGGATTAGAATAACAAGGTACACTGCACACTGGAACGTCACAACCTAACTGATCAGTGTTCACAGGTTAGAGTGGGTACAGAAAATCAGGCAACAGACAAAATAATAACTGGAACTTTTGAACAGAAAAAAGAAGCTCAGGAGCGGGCCCCACCAGGATGGTCAAATCATAGTCAGAGATCACTACCAACCCCTAGAAGTATAGGATGAGCATGAGATGGCTGCATAATAATCATATTACCAGTACTGCACTGACTTAAAAACCCACTTTTCTCTCTCTAATTAATTACGTTGGAGTTGCACAGTTGCACTACGTAATCAGACCAAAACAGCGCAAAAACAGAAGTGGTGGTGGGCCCCAATCAACAGACAAGTACAGTCCACGCGCTGCATTCATGCCAGGTTGTGGTGGCCCACTAAGACCCAATGGCCTGGGTGAATACATGAGCTGAGACAACAATTATATGCGAGGCCCTTTTGGTTTTGCCATATTAGGCCTTATATTTGTAATATTCAAACCTTATAACTCTTTCTACAGCCAGTTTGTGTATAATTTCTTTGTATTTTATGAAACAAAAAATGTGGTAACAAAATTAACTTGATTGCTAGAAATATGCAACATTGAATTTAAATCAACTTGAAAGGAATTCAAAATTTTTTTTTTGAGTTCTTTTTGTTTTTGTTTTTTTTGGCATGCTCTAAGAACCTAAGAACCTATTTTAACAATGAATAAAAATTCAAAAATGAATATTTCTCAACATGTTTACACTTAAATTTATAACTTGTGATCAGTAAACATCAATTTCAAATGTTTACAAAATTGATCCCTCCTAGATTAGCTAAACTAAGAAGATTGATTGTGAAACGACCATGCAACAATACAAAAGTTTTGGCATGAATTCCATATTCCAGTTTATCGTAATAAATAAAGTGCCAGAATTCTTAATCCCTAGAAAAACCACAAAAGATTTAAAAATGCAAATAAATATATATATATGTTAATATAGACATACCACGCAAACGCGAGGCGACACTGCCATTTGGCATGTATGGGTACACAAGCAGCCGCTCCCCACCAGATGCACAAAACCCAACAAGCCTGAGCAGGTTCCGGTGCACAGCGAGGCTAATCATCTCCACCTCTGTCTTGAATTGTGCCTCCCCTGAAGCACCAGCATCCTTGAGCCGTTTCACCGCCACCACTGAGCCGTCAGACAGCCGTGCCTTGTACACATTCCCGAAGCCTCCTTTGCCGAGGATGTTTTTCGGGTTGAAGTTGTCAGTGGCATTTTGCAGCTCCCTCAGGCTGAAGTGGCGTAGGTTGCCAAGACGGATTGCTGTGTCGGTTGCTACCTCTTCATCTTCCCTTTCTGCAAAATAAAATGTCAAACCTTTTATATATATCTTTAGGAAATCAATTTAGTTGACAGTATTAAAACATTCAGAATTGTTTGTTTTAATTTACATGAGGATGATGCTATTGTATGAAGAATAAATAAAGTCATGTTTCACCATAATTCTTGTAATCCTTTAGAATTGGTCAGAAGATGACATTTTTGAAATATCAAAATATGATTGGAACATGTGACAGAAATGTTGGCCTATTTGACCTTGGTTGTTCAATCTAGGGTTTGTATGTTAGTAGAAGAAAGAAAGAGGAGAGGAAGAAGAAGGTGGCTGCTGCCCCTCTAAAGATTTTTCTTAATTTTCTTATCCAATTACATTGTTTTGGTCATACATATACAAATCCCGTACTAGGCCTTACATGGGCCATTTACAACATCAATACTAGTCCAAATATATATCTAAACATCTCCAAACAAGGCCCAATAGCTATACTAACCATTAGCCTACTATTTTGACATACTAATACACAAATACTAACCAAAATATTAATTTCAACACTCCCCCTTAATGTTTTAGTTTTTCATCCCCAACAATTCTCTAAAATACACAAATTTATCACAAGGAAGTGCTTTGGTGAAAATGTCCGCCAATTGGTCACCGGTCTTCACATGCTTGATCATAACCTCTTCATCTTCCACCATCTCTCTAATGTAATGATGCTTGAGGTCTATGTGCTTTGTTCTCTTATGAAACACCGAGTTCTTTGACATTGCTATTGCCGACTTGTTGTCACAAAAGAGAACCGTGGCCATATCTTGCTTCTCCCCCATATCTCCTAAAACTTTTCTCAACCAAATCACTTGTTTAGTTGCTTCACTTGCCGATACATATTCGGCTTCCGCGGAGGAATGTGCCACCCTCTCTTGTTTCATTGATCCCCATGAAAAGATACCCGACCCGAGTGTAAAGCAATACCCGGATGTGCTTTTCATGTCATCCAAACTACCGGCCCAATCGCTATCACAATATCCAAACAACTCAATATCTTCTCTTTCATTTCTCTCAAACATGAGACCATAATCTTTGGTACCTTGAATGTACCTCAACACTCTTTTTGCAACTCCATAATGCATTTTGCTAGGTTGATGCATAAACCTTGACAACAATCCCGAAGCATACATAATATCGGGTCTAGTAGTGGTAAGATATAACAAACTCCCAACCAAACTTCTATATTGTGCCGCATCGGCATTCCCACTACCATCATCTTTCATCAATTTTTCATTCACCAACAACGGTGTCTTTACCGGATTGCAATTTTCCATATTGAATTTAGAGAGAATACTTTGGGCATACTTCTTTTGAGAAATAAAAACACCATCATCTCTTTGATCAATTTCAATACCCAAGAAATAATGTAGCATACCCAAATCATTCATCTCATATTTTTTCATCATATCATTCTTGAATTCATGCATCATTTTTTCATCATTTCCGGTAAATATCAAATCATCAACATAGAGAGAGACAATAAGCATACCGGTTTCACCATGCTTGACATAGAGTGTTGGCTCACTAGGACTTCTCTTGAATCCCTTTTCGGTGAAGTATCCATCAATGTTGCCATACCATGCACGGGGTGCTTGCTTTAACCCGTACAAGGCCTTCTTCAACTTGTAAACTTTCTCTTCTTCACCTTCAACTTCAAATCCTTGTGGTTGCACCACATACACTTCTTCTTTCAACACTCCATTCAAGAAGGCCGATTTCACATCAAGTTGGTAAAGCTTCCAACCTTTATGTGCGGCCAATGAAATCAACATCCTTATTGTTTCATGCCTTGCTACCGGAGCAAATGTCTCTTGATAATCAATGCCGGGTTGTTGTGAATACCCTTTGGCAACTAATCTTGCCTTGCACTTTTGCACCGAACCATCGGGGTTCGTCTTTGTCTTGTAAATCCACTTCAACCCAACAACATCTTTCTCTTTTGATTTTTCAACCAACTCCCATGTTTCATTTTTCACAATCATTTTTATCTCATCCTCCATGGCATTTCTCCAAACCTCCTCTTGAACCGCTTTTTCAAAACTTTCCGGCTCAACAACACAAAAGTTGCATCTTTCATACACATCACTTAACCTTCTCAATCTTATCGGAGTTGAGCTTGGAGTAGATGAGCTCGATCCGATATGTGTTGTAGGAGATTGTGGTTGCTCTTCTTCTTCTTCTTCTTCATGGCTACCTTCACTTGCACCACTTGATCCTTCTCTTGGATCATCTTCATGTACCATCATTGGCACACTTTCAACTCTTTTTTCTTTCCAATCCCACTTGTCTTTCTCATTGAAAATCACATCTCGACTTTCAATCACTTTGTTTCTCTTTAAACTAAAGAGCCTATAGCCCTTTGATTTTGTGCTATAACCAACAAACACACATTTCTCACCTTTATCCTCAAGCTTGTTTCTCATTTCTTTTGGAACATGAGCATAGCAAACCGATCCAAATACCTTCAAATGATTCACCGATGGTTTTCTACCACCAGATCATGCTTCAAATGGTGTCTTGTTTTCAACCGCTTTAGTGGGACAACGGTTCAACAAGTAAACCGCCGTGTATGTTGCCTCCGCCCAAAATGACAATGGCAACCCCTTCTCATTCATCATGGTTCTTGCCATCTCCACAATAGTTCTATTCTTCCTTTCGGCAACTCCATTTTATTCCGGTGTAAAACCGATTGTCACTTGCCTTTCAAGACCAATATCCTCACAAAATTTATCAAACTCCTTGGAGTTGTACTCACCACCTCTATCACTTCTCAATTTTTTAATTAACTTGTCACTTTGCCTCTCAACCATTCTTTGAAATTTCTTAAAAATCGAAAATGCTTCCGATTTTTGTCTCAAGAAATAAACCCAACACATCCTTGAGAAATCATCAATGAAAGTGATAAAGTATCGATTACCTCCATGAGAGTTAGTGCTCATCGGCCCACAAATGTCGGTGTGAACAAGCTCCAATGGTGCCTTTGCTCTCCATGCCTTCTCTTTTGGAAATGTCTCCCGGTGTATCTTACCAAGAGTACATGCTTCACACACATCCTTTTTTTCTTCAATGTTTGGCAAACCATATACCATATTCTTTCTACTCAACAACTTCAAGCTTTCAAAATTCACATGTCCAAGCCTTTTGTGCCATAACCATGACAAGTCTTCTACATCAACTTTTAAAGCAACTCCATTTGCGGACTTGAGAGTAAGAGGGAAATTTCTATGCCTCTCCATATTCACCACGGCCATCAACTCTCTCTTATTTTCAACCTTATCAAAAATCTTACATGTCTCCCCCTCAAAGTGAACCGCATGACCATGCTCAATCAATTGTCCAACACTTAGTAAATTTTGAGCCAAATCCGGCACAAGCAACACATCATGAATCAACATCCTACCTTTCTTAGAATTAACGGCAATTGTGCATTTTCCCTTTGACTTCACAACCGCACCATTACCCATTGTGATTTGAGTAGTGGCGGCCGTGTCAAGCTTGCAAAAGATTGACTCATCACCGGTCATGTGATTACTACACCCGCTATCAACATACCATACATCATCTTTCTTTTCAACCGCCGCTTGGCATGCATAAAAAGTACTACCATTACCTCCACCATTCTTTTTCTCTTCGGTGTAATTGGCTTGCTCTTTATTCTTGTCTCTACACTCCTTTTGCTTATGGCCGTACCTCTTACAATTGTAACATTGAGGCTTACCCTTGTTGTAACAAGTTTCTTCCAAGTGACCCGGCTTCTTGCAAAAATTGCAAAATTTACCGTCACCATTGCCTCTACCTCCACCTCGACCTCTTCCATAACCACCACCCCCACGGGATGTTTCTCCTTTATTCACATTTTGATTTGAGCCCTCTTTTACATTCACCTTTGATTGGAAAGCACTTTCAAGAGAATTTTCACCACGCCTACCCAATCTTTGATCATGCATTTCAAGAGAACCCATCAAATCATGAACACTTAGTTTAGAGAGGTCTTTGGTTTCTTCAATAATAGACACAATATTGTCATATTTGGAGGTAAGACTAATCAAGATTTTCTCGCAAACCGCCTTATCGGTTAGATCATCACCCAAGCTCTTAATTTGGTTCACTAATTCAATCACTTTTGAGAAATACTCATTTAAAGTCTCTTTCTCCATTCTCAAATTTTGGAAATCCCTTTTGAGAGTCAAGAGTTTTACCGCTCTCACTTTATCGGTCCCTTGAAACTCTCTTTGCAAAATATCCCACGCCTCCTTGGACGTTTTTGCCCCTATTATTCTAGGAAAGAGCTTGCGGGAAATACCTTGTTGGATGCAAAATAGAGCCTTCGCATCTTTCTTCTTGTTCTCCTTCTCCTTCTCATCAACCACAACGGTAGTAGTTATCACCTTCCCATCATTATCTTTCTCCTCAACGACTTTTGGAGGTTTCTCCACAAACCCTTCTTCTACAATATCCCACAAATCTTGTGAGATCAAGAGAGTCTTCATCATAATGCTCCAATAGTCATAATCTTCTCCGTCGAAGACGAGTTGCGCACCTCGCGCCGGCCATGCTTCTCCTTGCAACGCCATAGAACTCTCTCCAACTTCTATTTTGCTTTTCTCACTTCAATAGATGAATCTCACTTGCAATCTCACCTCAACCTACGCTCTGATACCACTTATGTTGGCCTATTTGACCTTGGTTGTTCAATCTAGGGTTTGTATGTTAGTAGAAGAAAGAAAGAGGAGAGGAAGAAGAAGGTGGCTGCTGCCCCTCTAAAGATTTTTCTTAATTTTCTTATCCAATTACATTGTTTTGGTCATACATATACAAATCCCGACTAGGCCTTACATGGGCCATTTACAACATCAATACTAGTCCAAATATATATCTAAACATCTCCAAACAAGGCCCAATAGCTATACTAACCATTAGCCTACTATTTTGACATACTAATACACAAATACTAACCAAAACATTAATTTCAACAGAAAAATCATGTAGACTTTTATTGGATTCCTTTTGTTAGAAAACATTATATAATACCTGAAATGACCTATAACAAAATGTAAAAATTGGATAATTCGTCTCAGAATCTATTTACTTTTACTTTAAACTATAGCTATCGAAAATTGTATTGCCAAAAAAAAAAGGAAGGAATGAAACTACAATTGACTTACCAGTGATGCCCAGGATCGATTGGTGCCTCTGCTTCTTCCTCCTCCAAAGAAACAGTGCCAGGGAAAACAGCAATAATGAGCACGAACCGAGACTAGTCCCCAATGCAACCGCCAATTTCTCGGTTTTCATCCTCTCTGCAAAGAAAACAAACATCCCAAATTAAATAAGTTCTAAATTGACCTCACTTCTCATTCTTTTTTTTTTTGTGTGTGTGTGCTAAAAAAAATGAAATGGAAGTGTACTGACTCTGAGATGAATCCAGGAGAAATGGAAGTGTAATGGGAGTCGGAATTGTGGAGCATTGCTCCTTCTTACTGTTGTTCCCACAAATTAAAGGATTCCCAACAATGCTGAAGAAGAAATTAAAGATAATGTCAGGTCATTACATGTAAAAAATGAGTGCAAGTATAGTAGTTAATAGAAACAGGAACGAATAAATGTGAATTTGATAAAAAGGAATAGGAATACAAACTTGAAAGTGCTAGCAGGGAACAGAGGCAAAGGACCACTGAGGTTGTTGAAAGACAAGTCCCTGGGGAACAGTGAAATTAATACTGTTTATTGATTGTCTCAAACATAAACATTCTCATTCTCCTCCTCCAAAATAGAAACAAAACGAGGAGGAATAAATAAATAATAATAAAGTAAAGTTATTCTCATCGGAGAATGGGAAATATAATTAATTAATTAAATTTGGTACAGAAATGAGAGGTGTGGGAGCTTGGAAAGCGGCGCTGGGAAGGGACCGGACAAGCTGTTGTTGTTTAGCCTCCTGTTGAAGTCAGAAAGCAACAAAAAACGAGAATAAGATTAGAAGGGAATAAGATAGAATAAGAAAAGAAAGGGATTTGGGATTTGGTACATGTAGCGAAGGGAAGAGAGGCGGCCGAGAGATGGAGGGACTGGGCCAGAGAAGTGGTTACTGGAGAGGTCCAGTGTTTGTAGTCTTGGCAGAGATCCCAGCTCCGGTGGTAGCTCTCCAGTCAGGTTGTTGTTTTGTAACAACCTGAAAGTTTCGGCAAATTCTTTCATATATATTTAAATATTATTGAACGGTTTTATATATTATATATTAATAAGAAGATATGTAATGTAATTACTAATTACACTTGTTGAAGATTGGTGAGATTAGTGATTCGACTGGAGAGAGTGCCGGATAAGCTCTGGCTCGGCGCACCTCTGAAATTAGAAGGAAAAGAAAGTAAATAAGAAGAAAAGAAATGAAAGGAAAATAGAGAAAATGTAATGCGCGCCATGGTTAGAAAGTTACAATCCAATGACGAGATTTTGGGAAGAGCAAGTAATCATAGCCCAACTACAGGGATCAACGGAGTCTTCATCCCAGTTGTTCAACACTCCATGCGGGTCGCTTAGTTCTCTCTTTATGGCGATCAACGCCACCACTAAAGTAAACCATCGGTCATTCAGAAAGCAAAGCAATTAAGCAAAGCAAAACAAAAGGAGAGCTAGCTAGATACCTTCAGCATTGAGCGGCTCGAAGGAGGAAACGAGAGGGAGGAAGGAGCAGAGGAGGAGAAACCCTAGCAAACAGAGTGAAACCTCTCGATCCATTGCGAATGGAAGGGTTTAGACTTTAGAGAGAGAAGAGAGAGAGAGAGTTTGTTATAGAGAGGAGGAGGAGATGATGGAGGGTTGGGATGAGGCGAGAGGGATGGGGTCCATGATGTGGCACCGCAATATCAATACGGCATGAACAAGGCATGTATCACTATCTGTGCCAGTATCATCATGAATGATGGATGATGGATGATGGATGATGGATCGAGAAGAGAGAATTCGAAATCATAGAGAGAAAGGAGAGAGAGAGAGAGGCTGATTCGCGTGTCAGGCCTCGAACAGAGCTCAGAATTTTGAGACGAGAGAGAGGCATGTCACTGAGTTTTTATCTAAACTTGGTTTATGAAGAAAGTGTAGCGTGTTGCAGTGTGGGACCACTTGTCGGGGTATGTAAGTTTATTTGAATAATTACTCCGGTTTCAGATATGAATTTGCAGACTGTTGAACGGAGTCCTGGATTGTACTCACCGTTGCAGCGTGCCCCAGCACCGACCTTTCGCTCTCCAGTTTTTGTATACTGGAGAAATTCTTTTACCTTTTGCTCCTCTTATTTTGTCTGCTATTTTGAGACACTTTATTAGTTTATTATAAGTTTTTGCACCTTGCAATTATTAAACAAAAAATAACGAGATAATTCCTGTCTCTAAAAAAAATCAGTTTGTTGTTGAGTCAAACTAATATATTTTTTTTTTGGCAATGTTCATTATTCTTTTGTGATTTCTTGCAATGTTTATAAATGAACTCACACCAAGCTAGCTATCTCTTAACTAAAAATGCCAATCATACTTTTCATATTATTACGTCGTCTAGTTCACATTTTTGAACTAAACTTGTGAATCCGGAGATGGTCTAAATAAAGAGGAGATGAAAAGGAGTGAGGGACGTTTGAGAAAAAGAAAGGGAGTGGCAGGAAAAAGAGAGGTGGCTTCTTTGCTTTATTTTCTTTGGGGTTTGCTTTGCTTTGCTTTGAGACTTTGATTTACCTTTTTCACTGTCTCTTTTTGTAAAGTTGGGCTGGATAGGAAGGATAAGTGGGTTGGATGGATCCTACGCTTCCTGCAATGCTGGGCTTCATTGGGGAACAAATTGCTCTAAAAAGTTTTAATTATGCCATCACACTTCAATACTTCAATCCTATTTTATGTACTTCTCTTATCATAATATTTTACTCATTTATTTTTATCTATAATTGTATTGCGTTCAGTTTATGTACGAAATGTAGGTTTTTGTGCAGGAATATGAATCAACCTCGTCTTTTGCGCTGTGTCAGAGTTGTGTTATGTCTTGCGTTTGAGCAATGTTATGTCTTGAATTGAATCGGATCCATCATGAAAAGATGGTGGTGTATGTGCATCAGGAAATGAGATCTGCTGCCGCGCGACACCGCGTGTCGCTCGATATGCTAGCCGTCTGATTAAGATCTAATGGATAAGGGAGCCTCGTGCATGTAACCTAGATTGATAGGCCCGTAAAAAGTAAACCATCCGATCAAGATCAGACGGCTCGTAGTGCGCTACACGCTGTGTCGTGCAACAGCAGAGTCGGATTGTGTGCATCAGTGCATGTGAAGAGAACTTGTTAAATACTACATTACTAATTTCGATTATTTATAATAGTAGCCGTTTGTAATCATATCTTTTTAAGTATAATACTACATTACTACTATACATTACATGGGATTATCGTTTAATTTGCATCTATTGAGAACCCAAAGTCTGCAATTTTGCCAATAAGTTTTTCTTTTTTAAAAAAAATAACTAAATCATCAATTTCCCTCAATTATCATTTTTTCTATACCAAGGTTACAAAATAATAAATGCCTTTTGCGATGGTTAGAATATCTTGAAATGAATATCTATTGATAAAATATGAGCAAAATCCAAACCAAACTTATATAATTCGTTTTGAAGAAAAACAAAAGTTGTCCAAAATCTGTCTTATTTCAAACGTCATCGAACCATACACCAAATTAACTAGACCGCACTAGATGTCTAGAACCAACCTGTACTCGACTCTTTTCTTACTAGACCTAAAACATAATCTGGTTTACTCGATAAAAGAGCCGAATTAATTTGTTTAGATTTTGATTGGAGGAAAAAAAAAGTTAACTGATATATAAAAAAACAATTTTATTATAGCCAAAACCTGAAACAATTTGAATGTTGGACATACATGAGCCCGCCTAATCCATAACATACATGACTAAGGCTCCGTTTGGATGGCTTCTTCCCGGAATAAGAAATAAGGAATAACCAATTTTTACTAATAAATTTATGTCTAACCATCCAAACTCTTCACAAAAGTTACACACTTCCCAATGAATTTACCTCTTCCCAATAAATTTATTCCCTTCTTCCTTCTTCCTACCTTATTCTCAACGCATCCAAACGGAGCCTAAAAGTCTAAAATTTGTGACAATCCCAACTTGAATGATATCTGAATCCTGATCTAATTTGTTCAATTGGTATTTCTGCATGATGCATAGTCATATATAGGAACTGTTTATAAAAAAAATTCTGTACTTGTTGGCATTACTTGCAAAACAAATATGGAGAATCCTTTAGGAAATGTTTAAGAGGGGACTTCTTTTTTATATATAACAAATTTTAGCAGAATCCTATTCCTCTAGCCTAGAGAACCAAAAGCAAAACAGAGTAAACATACACTGTATAAAACTATAAATAAATAAATAAATAATAATAAAAATAAAGGATGAAAGAGGAAACATCTTATGTCATGCCGCATTAAATAGGAGTTGATCAAGGCAAAGAAAGTTGCCTAGTCTGAAAACTGAAACAACATAGGAGAGAAAAAGAGGCAAATCAAGGGATTAAAGGCTGGGTCTCTCTCTCGTGCATCTTTAGTTCTTTACTTGTAGAAGGAAACATGTTGTTTGTATATACCTTGTGGGAGATCTGAAAGGAAAGATGTACAGCAGTGATGGAGCATAAAAACTTCCAGCCGCAGGCAGTACTGCAGAGAGTCAGAGTATCCACATCAGCACAACATGAGGTAACTAGGTCACAACTGACCGTGGTCAGAGTTGAGGGTAATGAAAGATACAATTACAAAAGGAATGGCTGGCAAATGATTACTGATGCTTCCTGGGATATAACAAACAAGGCGGGTGGAGGTTTTGTGATTTACAAGGATGGTTGTACACGAGCACTTGGGTATCAATTTTTTCGAGCCCATGACCCGTTTCTGTCAGAAGGGATGGCGGTAATGAATGCAATTTCCTACTTTTATCAGCACTTTCATTTATCGGATGGAGAAACTGTTGAAATTTTTTCAGATTGCTGGAACTTGGTACAAGCAATCAATCAGGAGGATACAACTGATTTACCATCCTGGAGAGCAATCAGGGTTTTAGATGAGTTGATTGAAGCGTTCAAATCGAGGCAACCTGAACTGACTATCACCTATGCAAGAAGGGAGGCACTGGCACAGGCTCATGATCTAGCGAATCTGGCAAGAAGAACAGAGATGAGCTATCAGGGTCAACCTGACGTGGTTGCGCAGCAAGGGATGGGGCTGAAAAGGGCAATAGATGAAAGATTTTTTTAGGGGGTGACTGATAACCCACCTTGATTGTTTCTGTTTTTTACCGCGTTAAACTGGTGCACTTGTTATGCGGTAGTTTTTAAGTTTTTCCTTTACTTTATTTCTTAGGTTTATTTCCATTTGAGCTGTCTGTTCTCGTAGTTGTAGTTTTCTCAGTACTCAATACTGATAGGAGGTGTGCACCAGTTATTTTATTCGTTTGACTCGGATGGCATGTAATCTAAACCTTTAATGTTATTTTATTTGCCTATGGGCGTTCATCAAAAAAAAAAAAAGTTCTTTACTTGTATGGATGCAAAAGTTGCTTCAAAGGGCTTTTGCTCTGGTGCAAATCATGTGACAATCACCTTGAGATGTTGTGATAGAGAAATGGACCTTCTGACAAGTTGCATGAAATGGAATTTATACCTAGTTCTCTCAAAAAATTGTTTCAAACAATACTTCCAGTCTTCCACCTGCTTTTTTTTTTAATATATAGAAAAGAAATAATAAAAAAAATTATGTTCGCCGAGCAATGCGATTTGTTTGCATCCAAAAAAGCCTAAACTTAAATGAGCATTGCAAGTTGGTAGGCACTGCCAAGTGCCAAGTCTTTCTTTTTTTTAAAAAAAAAGTTTGTAAGTTCTTATCAAATCACCTTTAACCAACAAAATTTAATAGATCTGGTGTACGTAGTTCATAGATAAAAGGTTTACGCTTTAATTTTATGGTTCGTTAAGTTCATATGATAAAATGTATTAAGTGGAAGAAAAGTTTTGAAAAGTGAAAACATCAAGCTAATTTATTTATTAACTTCTTGATTTTACACCAACGGAATTTGATGAATAAAATTTTGAATGTAAATTTGGTTGTGAAGTAGATCAAGATCAGCTGTTTTAATTTATAATTTAAAATAGATACAATATGAGTGGAGATTAAAACAATTGTGTAGAAAACGAACTTTTATTAAATTTTAAAGAAAGTGGCCTTTAGAACCTATAATAAAATGATTGACCTTTTGAAAAATTATCTCTAAGTTTTCTAAATCTATCCCGTGGGTATGAGAAAGTGACATTTAAAAACTTTAGAACTCTTTTTTATCTAAATCCACCTTTACATTGTGAGCTTAAACTAATAAAAACAGGGCTGATAAGTACAATCAATCAGTCACGCAATCAAGCAATCATATACTAAAAACGGAAAAAAATCGCTGACCAGAAAAGGAAAACGCGTTCCTCTCTAACCGCGCGCCCCTTACGCGACTTCACTCTCACCTCGCGTCACTCTCACCTTATCTCACCCCCTCGCCGTCGCCCTCAACCATCGCACCATCCCGTCGCCGTCGCACCTTCTCGTCGCCGTCAGCAACCCTGCCGTTGCCGTCGCGCAGCCCAACCCTCCCGTCAACGTCGCCCAGCCCTCCCGTCGTCGTCAACAGCCGTGCCGTTATCAGAATCATAAATTAAATATTTTTTACTCTCTCACTTATATTAAATACTTCCTTACTACTAATTATTTACTCTCTTATAGTTTTTAGTTACTCCCAAGCAACAGTAGAATCAGTTCTGAATATTATTTACTCCCTTATAGATATTAGATACTCTTTTTATACTAGTTATTTACTCCTTTATAGCTATTTAGTTACTCCTAAACAACAACAGATTCATATATGAATATTATTTACTCCCTTACTTGTATTAAATACTTCCATAATACTACTTATTTACTTCCTTATAGTTATTTAGTTACTCCCAAACTACAGTAGAATCAGTTCTGAATATTATTTACTCCCTCATACATATTAGATACTCCTTGTATATTAGTTATTTACTTCCTTATAGCTATTTAGTTACTCCCAAACAACAGTAGAATCAGATATGTATATTATTTACTCCATTGTATATATTAGTTACTCTCTTATACTGATCAATTTCCTCCCTTACAGTAATTTAGTTACTCCCAAAAAACAACAGAATCAGATATGAATGTATTTACTTTCTTATATATATTAGATACTCCCATACAAAGATTAATATCATCCCTTATAGTAATTTAGTTACTCCCAAATTGTAACAGAACTAGATCTAAACCTCTTTATTCTTCTTATCCTTCTTTCTTCCTCAACCAGATCTGATCAGTATATGAGAGGGAGCAGTGAGGGGAGGCGGAGGTTGATGTGAGACGGAGGAGACGAGAGGCGGATGCGGGGCGGAGGCGGAGGAGAGGCGGAGGCGGATGCGAGGCGGAGGAGAGGAGAGGCGGAGGTGAGAGACCGACGTGAGGAGAGGGGAGCGAAGGAGGTGGTGGAGATTTGATTCGGAAGTGAATCTGAGGTGGTGTGGGTTTGATTCGCAGGATGAGGGTGAGAGTGAAGGTGAGAGTGAGGGTGAGAGAGATAGCGTTCTGATTGCGTGATTGCAGAATGTGTTGATTACTCTAATTCCCAATAAAAAAAGAGTTTGTTGAGATTAGGTGTCAAAATGGATGGACAGATTTCAAATGACAAATTCTTTTGATGCTAACGTTTCGTCTACTTAGAATTCCGGCCCATTACCAAATATTTACATATCAGGCCTTAAAATAATCATCAAACCTAAAAGATATTAAAATTCAAGTAAAACGCTCATCATGCACGAAATGACATATCGGTCCTTAAAAATTAGTTAAAATTTATTTTATTCGAATATTTACGAGAAACTTCGTAGAAAACTTAAATAGTACAGAAATGTTGTATCTGAAAAATCACCTTTACATTGTATCTTCCCTGGCCAACTCGGCAATTTCACTGACCAAATTGCTTTGTTTCAGAGCAATATCTCATCTACCGTGCCCTGTGGGTGAATAAGAAGAACCATGCTCTGACTCTATATAGTCCCTTTAGACAATTTTTTCATGGACAGATTTCCTTTCATCCATCCAAAGATTACCTTCACATTTATTTAAACAACAATTAATTGCTAACGAAATACATAACTAATGGAATAACTACCAACCTAAGGCTTAATTACACCATAACTATGTGATCTGGCAACAGAACAACTACAACATTTATTTATTTTCAACAACCACCAAATGATGTTCCATTTTAAATTTTTAACAAAGTTGAAAAAAATATATCGGTAGAAAGTGGATTGCAGAAGCTAACACCGAGTATTGTAAATCTCAAAGATTATTTTGTAAGGCCCTTGATATCAGTAAAATTGACTGTTATTGTGAAGAGAACCCTATTTTTATAGCAAGACTTGATAGATCTGAGCCATTTGAAATGAAATCAGGAATGCGACATTTGTCGTAGAATGTAAAAACTGTTCTGTTTTTATGAGATTGGCGACGACTAGGGCTGTCAATGATAGTCATTTATCCATTTATTATATTCGTACCTTATGTGGATATGGGTACAAAAGATTTTATTTTTGTTAGACTAACGGATATGAATAAAAAAAAATTTAGTTAACTTATCGGATACAGATACATATAAGGGCTATTTTGTACCCTTTATCTAAAGGAAAAAAATTTACAAACATACATCAGATCATAATACTAAATAAATATGTGTGGGTGTCGAATTAATTTTTTTATTTGTTTTCACGCAACACGGCATCCACGCTGTTGATTTGTCTTCGTTAGAACCTCTCTTTCTTTCTTCACCATCTCTCCTCACTCTCACACTTGATGGTGAGTTTAAATGTAGATTATTGTGAATAAATGACTTAGAATGAATTCAGAAATGATTGCAATGCTTAAATTACTCAGAATGAGAATTATTTGCACTTTATATGCGTAATTACTTGGTATAATCTAATTTTTTATGGAGACTTTAAATGTGAAGAAATGACTTAGAATGAATTCAGAAACGGTTGAAATACTCATTACTCAAATTGAGATTTATTTGCAACTTATGCGTAATTACTTAGTATAATCCAAACTTTCTGGATAAGTAAGATCTAAATCATATTCTTGACAGTATGGATAGTTTAAATGATGATATTGTGATGAAATGACTTAGAATGGATACAAAAACGGTTGAAATGCTCATATATTACTCAGAATGAAAGTTATTTGCACTTTATATGCATAATTACTTGGGATAATCCATTTTTTTTAATAAGTAAGACCTTAATCATATTCAAGTCCATACGGAGAGTTTAAATGTAAATTATTATGATGAAATGACTTAGAATGAATTCGAATATATTACTAAGAGTTATTTTCATTTTATATGCGTCATTACATAGTATAATCCAAAAATAATTGAAATGATCAAATTACTCAAAGTGAGAGTTTTTTTAATTTTATATACGGAATTACTTAGTATAATCCAATTTTTTGTAATAAGTAAAACCATAATCATATTATAGACCATAAGGAGAGATTAAATGTAGAATATTGTGAAGAAATAACTAAAAATGAATTCAGAAACGGTTGAAATGCTCAAGTTACTCAGAATGAGAGTTATTTACACTTTATATACGTAATTACTATGTATAATCTAATATTTTTGAATAAATAAGATATGAATCTTATACTAGACGATATAAAGAGTTTAAATGCAGATTATTGTGATGAAATGACTTAGAATGAATCAAGAAATGATTGAAATTCTCAAATAATTCTCAGAATTGCATTATTTGCACTTTATATGCGTAATTAAGTTGAATAATCCAATTTTTTTTAATAAATAGGATATGAATCATATTCTAGACAGTATAAAGAGTTTAAATGTAGATTATTGCGATGAAATGACTTAGAAAGAATCCAGAAACGATTAAAATGCTCAAATGATGCTCAGAATTGCATTATTTGCAATTTTATATGCGTAGTTATCATATATAATCAAATCTTTTTGAATAAATAACATATGAATCAAATGATCGATAGTATAGAGAGCTTATATGTAAATTATTGTGATGAAATGACTTCACATATGAATCATATACTAGACATTATAAAGAGTTTAAATGTAGATTATTGTGATGAAATGACTTAGAAAAAATCCATAAACGTTTGAAATGCTCAAATGATTCTCAGAATTGCATTATTTGCATTTCTATGCATAATTACCATGAATAATCCAATCTTTTTGAAAAAATAGCACATGACTAATATTTTAGATAGTATAAAGAATTTAAATGTACATTATTGTGATGAAATAACTTAAAATGAATCTAGAAACGATTGAAATGCTCAAATGATGATCAGAATTGCATTATTTTGCAATTTTATATGCATAGTTACAATGTATAACCCAATCTTTTTGTAGAAATAACATATGAATCATATTCTTGACGGTATAAAGAGTTCGAATGCAGATTATTGTGATGAAATGACTTAGAATGAATCCTGAAGCGATTGAAATGCTCAAATGATGCTTAGAATTGCATTATTTGCATTTTATATGCATAATTATCATGTATAATCCAATATTTTCAATAAATAACATATGAATCATATTCTAGACAGTATAAAGATCTTAAATGTAGATTATTGTCATCAAATGATGTAGAATGAATCTAGAAACGATTGAAATAATCAAATGATGCATAATTAACATGTATAATCCAATCTTTCCAAATAAATAACAAATGAATCATAATATCGACAGTATAAAGAGTTTAAATGTAGATTAGTGAGATGAAATAACTTAGAATGAATCCAGAAATGATTGAAATACTCAAATGATGCCCACAATTGTATTATTTGTAATTTTATATGCGTAATAAACATTTATAATCCAATTTTTTTAATAAATAGCAAATAAATCATATTCTAGATGGTATAAAGCTCTTTAATATAGATTATTATCATGAAATAATTTAGAATGAATCCAGAAACGATTGAATTGCTCAAATGATGCTTACAATTGCATTATTTTGCAATTTTATATGCGTAATTACAATTTATAACCCAATTTTTTTGAATAAATAACGTATGAATCATATTCTCAATGGTATAAAGAGTTTGAATGCAGATTATTTTGATGAAATGACTTAGAATGAATCCAGAAGCGATTGAATGCTCAAATGATGCTTAGAATATCATTATTTGCATTTTATATGCATAATTATCATGTATAATCCAATCTTTTGATTATATAACATATGAATCATATTCTAGATGGTATAAAGATCTTAAATATAGATTATTGTCATGAAATGATTTTCAATGAATCTAGAAACGATTGAAATGCTCAAATAATGCTCAGAACCGCATTACAATTTTATATGTGTAATTAACATGTATAATTCAATCTTTCCGAATAAATAACATATGAATCATTTTATCGACAGTATAAAGAGTTTATATGTAGATTATAGGGATGAAATGACTTAGAATGAATCCAGAAATGATTTAAATACTCAAATGATGCCCAGAATTGCATTATTTGCAATTTCATATGCGTAATAAACATGTATGGATCTTTTTGAATAAATAACATATGAATCATATTCTTGACAGTATAAAGAGTTTACATATAGATAATTGTGACAAAATGACTTAGAATAAATCTAGAAACGATTGAAATGCTCAAATGATGCTCGGAGGTGCATTATTTGCACTTTATATGCGTAATTAAGATTTATATTAATCCCATCTTGTTGAATAAAAAAATATTATGAATCATATTCTATGTAGTACAAAGAGTTTAAATACAGATTATTGTGATGAAATGACTTAGAATGAATTTAGAAATGATTGAAATGATCAAATGATGCTTAGAATTGCAATATTTGCCCTTTATGTGTGTAATTTGCATGTATAATCCAATAGTTTTAAATAAATAGCATATGAATCATACTAGAGAGTATAAAGAGTTTAAATGTAGATTATTGTGATCAAATGACTCACAATATATCTGGAAACGATTGAAATGCTCAAATGATACTCAGAATTACATTATTTGCAATTTATATGAGTAATTACTTTGTATAATCCAATTTTTTTAATAAATTGGATACTAATAATATTCTAGACAGTATAAAGAGTTTAAATGTAGATTATTGTGATGAAATGATATAGAATGAATCCAGAAACAATTGAAGTGTGAAAATAATACTCTGAACTGCATTATTTGCACTTTATATACGTAATTACTATATATAATTCAATCTTTTTAAATAAATAAGAAATGAATCATATACTAGACAGTATAAAGAGTTTAAATTTAGATTATTGTGATGAAAGGACTTAGATTGAATCCAGAAATGATTGAAATTCTCAAATGATGCTCAGAATTGCATTATTTGCACTTTATATGTGTAATTACCATGTATAATCCAATATTTTTGAATAATTAACATATGAATCATAATTTGGACAGTATAAAGAGTTAAATATAGATTATTGTGATAAAATGACTTAGAATAAATATACAAACGATTGAAATACACAAATAATGCTCAGAATTGCATTATTTGCAATTTATATGAGTAATTACCATGTATAATCCAATTATTTTGAATTAATCACATATAAATCATTTTCTATATAATATATAGAGTTTAAATGTAGATTATTGCAATGAAATAACTTAGTATGAATGCAGAAACGATTGAAATTCTCCTATGATGATCAGAATTGCATTATTTGCAAATTTATACGTGTAATTACCATGTATAATCTAATCTTTTTCAATAAATAACATATGAATCAAATTCTAGACAGTTTAAACACTTTAAATGTAGATTATTGTGATGAAATGATTTAGAATGACTCCTGAAATGATTGAAATGCTCAAATGATGCTCAGAATTGTATTATTTGCACTTTATATGTGTAATTACCAAGTATAATCTAATCTTTATGAACAAATAACATATGAATCATATTCTAAACAGTATAAGGAGTTTAATTGTAGATTATTGTGTTGAAATTACATACAATGAATCTAGAAACGATTGAAATGCTCAAATGATGCTCAGAATTGTATTATTTGCGCTTTATATGCATAATTAACATGTATAATCCAATCTTTTTGAATAAATAACATATGAATCAAATGATCGATAGTTTATAGAGTTTATATGTAGATTATTCTGATGAAATGACTTAAAATGAATCAAAAAACGATTGAAATGCTCAAATGATCCTCAGGATTGCATTATTTTCATTTTATATGCGTAATTACCTTGTACAATCCAATATTTTGGAACAAATAACATATGAACCAAATTCTAGACAGTATAACTACTTTAAATATATATTATTGTGATGGAAATTACTTAGAATGAATCCAGCAACAATTGAAATGCTCAAATGTTACTCAGAATTGCATTATTTGCAATTTATATGCGTAATTACCATGTATAATGCAATCTTTTCGAATATAACATATGAATCATATTTTCGACAGTATAAAGAGCTTAAATGTTGATTTTTGTGATGAAATGACTTAGAATGAAACCACAAACTATTGAAATGATCAAAAGATGCACATAATTGCCTTATTTGCAATTTATATGTGTAATTTGTTCGCATAATCCAATCTTTTTTAATAAAGAACATATGAATCATTTTCTAGACAATATATAGCATTTAAACGTAGATTCTTACGATGAAATGACATAATATGAATTCAGAAACGATTGAAATGCTTAAATGATGCTCAGAATTGCATTATTTGCAGTTTATATGCGTAATTACCTTGTATAATCCAATTTTTTTGAATAAATAACATATGAATCATATTCTCGATAGCATAAACAGTTTAAATGTTCATTTTGTTTGATTAAATGACTTAGAATGAATCCAGAAACAATTGAAATTCTCAAATGATGCTCAGCATTGCATTATTTGCAATTTAATATGTGTAATTACCATGTATAATCCAATCTTTATGAATAAATAACATATGAATCACATTCTCGACAGTATAAAGACAGTAAATGTAGATAATATTGATGAAATGGCTTAAAATGAATCCTTAAACGATTGAAATGCTCAAATGATACTCAGAATTTCATTATTTGTACTTTATATGCATAAATTACCTTGTATAATCTCATATTTTTGAATAAATAACATATGAATCATATACTAGACAGTACAAAGACTTTAAATGTAGATTATTGTGTGGAAATTACTTAGAATGAATCCAGAAACAATTGACATGCTCAAATGTTGCTCAAAATTGCATTATTTGCACTTTATATGCGTAATTACCATGTATTATCCAATCTTTTTGAATAAATAACATGTGAATCATATTTTCGACAGTATAAAGATCTTAAATGTTAATTTTTTTGATGAAATGACATAGAATGAATCCACAAACGATTGAAATGCTCAGAATTGCCTTATTTGCACTTTATATGTGTAATTTTGCTTGTATAATTCAATATTTTTGAATAAAGAACATATGAATCATTTTTTAGACAGTATATAGAATTTAAATGTAGATTCTTGCGATGAAAAAACTTAGTATGAATCCAGAAATGATTGAAATGCTCAAATGATGCTCAAAATTGCATTATTTGCAATTTATATGCGTAATTACCTAGTATAATCCAATATTTTTGAATAAATAACATATGCATCACATTCTCGAGAGTATAAACAGTTTAAATATTGATTTTTGTGATGAAATGACTTAGAATGAATCCAGAAATGATTGAAATGCTGAAATAATGCTCAAAATTGCATTATTTGTAATTTTATATGTGTAATTATAATGTATAGTCCAATCATTTTTAATAAATAACATATGAATCACATTCTCGACAGTATAAAGACTGTAAATGTAGATTATATTGATGAAATGACATAAAATGAATCCTAAAAATATTGAAATGCTCAAATGATGCTCAGAATTTACTTACCTGCACTTCATATGCATAATTACTGTGATGAAATATGAATCATATTCAACTGATGATAAAGAGTTTATATGAAGATTATTGTGATGAAATGACTTAGAATAAATCCAGAAATGATTGAAATTCTCAAATGATGCTCAAAATTGCATTATTTGCAATTTTATATGCGTAATTTTCATCTATAATCAATTTTTTTTAATAAATAATATAAGAATCAAATGCTCAATCGTATAAGGAGTTTATATGTAGATTATTGTGATGAAATAACTTAAAATGAATCCAAAAATGATTGAAATGCTAAAATGATCCTCAAAATTGCATTATTTGCAATTTATATGCGTAATTACCTTGTATAATCCAATCTTTTTGAATAAATAACATATGCATCACATTCTCGAGAGTATAAACAGTTTAAGTATTGATTTTTGTGATGAAATAATTTAGAACGAATCCAGAAATGATTGAAATGCTCAAATGATGCTCAGAATTTGTATTATTTGCACTTTATATGTGTAATTACCATGTATAATCTAATCTTTTTGAACAAATAACATATGAATCATATTCTAAACAGTATAAGGAGTGTAATTGTAGATTATTGTGTTGAAATTACATACAATGAATCTAGAAACGATTGATATGCTCAAATGATGCTCAGAATTGTATTATTTGCGCTTTATATGCGTAATTAACATGTATAATCCAATCTTTTTGAATAAATAACATATGAATCAAATGATCAATAGTTTATAGAGTTTATATGTAGATTATTGTGATGAAATGACTTAAAATGAATCAAAAAACGATTGAAATGCTCAAATGATCCTCAGGATTGCATTATTTTTATTTTATATGCGTAATTACCTTGTACAATCCAATCTTTTGGAACAAATGACATATGAACCAAATTCTAGACAGTATAAATACTTTAAATTTATATTATTGTGATGGAAATTACTTAGAATGAATCCAGAAATAATTGAAATGCTCAAATGTTACTCAGAATTGCATTATTTGCAATTTATATGCGTAATTACCATGTATAATGCAATCTTTTCGAATATAATATATGAATCATATTTTCGACAGTATAAAGAGCTTAAATGTTGATTTTTCTGATGAAATGACTAAGAATGAAACCACAAACGATTGAAATGCTCAAATGATGCTCAAAATTGCATTATTTGTAATTTTATATGTGTAACTATAGTTTATAATCCAATCATTTTGAATAAATAACATATGAATCACATTCTCGACAGTATAAAGACTGTAAATGTAGATTATATTGATGAAATGACATAAAATGAATCCTAAAAATATTGAAATGCTCAAATGATGCTCAGAATTTCCTTACTTGCACTTTATATGCATAATTACCATTTATAATATCTTCTTTTATAATAAATAGCATATTAATCATATTCAACTCAGGTTAAATAATTTAAAAATAGATTATTGGGATGAAATATAACTTAGTATGTATCCAGAAATGATTGAAATGCTCAAATGATGCTCAGAATTGCATTATTTTCAATTTTATATGCGTAATTACTATGTATAATCCAACTTTTTTGTACAAATAACATTTGAATCATTTTCTAGATAGTATAAAGACCTTAAATGTAGATTATAGTGATGAAATGAGTTAGAATGAAACTAAACGATTGAAATGCTCAAATTATGCTCAGAATTCCATTATTTGCATTTTATGTACATAATTACCATTTATAATCCAATATTTTTGAATAAGTAAAATATGAATCATATTCTAGACAGTATAAAGTGTTTGAATGTAGATTATTGTGATGAAATGACTTAGAATAAATCTAGAAACGATTGAAATGCTCAAATAATGCTCAGAATTGCATTATTTGCACTTTATATGCGTAATTGACATGTATAATCCTATTTTTTGAACAAAAAACAAATGAATCATTTTCTAGACAGTATAAAGAATTTAAATGTAGATTTTTGTGATGAAATGACTTAGAATGAATCCAGAAACAATTGGAATGCTCAAATTATGCTAAGAATTGCATTATTTGCACTTTATATGCGTAATTATCATGAATAATTCAATCTTTCTAATAAATAACATATGAATCATAATCTAGAGAGTATAATGTGTTTAAAGGTAGATTATTGCGATGAAATGACTCAGAATGAATCTAGAAACGATTGAAATGCTAAAATGATGCTCAGAATTGCATTATTTGCAATTTTATATCCATAATTATCGTATATAATCAAATCTTATTGAATAAATAACATATGAATCAAATGCTCGATAGTATAAAGAGTTTATATGTAAATTATTGTGATGTAATGACTTCACATATGAATCATATTCTAGACAGAAAAAAGTCTTTAAATGTAGATTAGTGTGATGAAATGACTTAGAATGAATCCAGAAACGATTGAAATGCTCAAATGATTCTCAAAATTGTATTATTTGCACTTTATATGCATAATTACCATGTATAGTTCAATATTTTTAATAAACAACATAAGAATCAAATGATCGATAGTTTAAAGAGTTTATAAGTAGATTATTGTGATGAAATGACTTAAAATGAATAAAAAACGATTGAAATGCTCAAATGATCCTCAGAATTGCATTATTTTCAAGTTTTATGCGTAATTACCTTGTATAATCCATTTTTTTAAAACAAATAACATATTAATTATATTCTAGACAGTATAAAGACTTTAAATGTAGATTATTGTGTTGAAATTACTTAGAATGAATCTAAAAACGATTGAAATGCTCAAATGTTGCTCAAAATTGCATTATTTGCACTTTATATGCGTAATTACCAAGTATAATCCAATCTTTTTGAATAAATCACATGCGAATCATATTTTCGACATTATAAAGAGTTTAAATGTTGTTGTTTGTGATGAAATGACTTAGAATGAATCCACAAACAATTGAAATGCTCAAAACATGCTTAGAATTGCCTTATTTGCATTTTACATGTGTAATTTGCATGTATAATCCAATCGTTTTGAATAAAGAACATATGAATCATTTTCTAGACAGTATATAGAGTTTAAATGTAGATTCTTACGATGAAATGACTTAGTATGAATCTAGAAATGATTGAAATGCTCAAATGATGCTCAGAATTGCATTATTTGCAATTCTCCATACGTAATTACCATGTATAATCCAAACTTTTTATGCAAATAACATATGAATCATTTTCTAGACAATATAAAAAATTCAAATGCAGATTATTGTAATGAAATAAGTTGGAATGAATCCAAAAAATGATTGAAATGCTCAAATTATACTCAGAATTGCATTAGTTGCACTTTATGTGCGTAATTTCCATGCATAATCCTATTTTTTTGAGCAAAAAACATATGAAACATTTTATAGACAGTATAAAGACTTTAAGTGGATATTATTGTAATGAAATTACTTAGAATGAATACAGAAACAATTGAAATCCTCAAATGATCCTCAGACTAGCAATATTTTCAATTTAAATGCGTAATTACCTTGTATAATTCAATCTTTTTGAACAAATAACATATGAATCATATTTTAAATGGTATAAAGACTTTAAATGTAGATTATTGTGATAAAATGACTTAGTGCGAATCCAGAAACGATTGAAATACTAAAATGATGCTCAGAATTACATTATTTGCAATTTTATATGTGTAATTAACTTGTATAATCCAATCTTTTAGAATAAATTACATATGAATCATATTTACGACTGTATAAAGGGTTTAAGTGTTGATTTTTGTGATCAAATGACTTAGAATGAATCCAGAAATGATTGAAATGCTCAAAAGATACTCAAAATTGCATTATTTGCACTTTATATGTGTAATTTGCATATATAATCCAATATTTTTGAATAAAGAACATATGAATCATATTCTAGACAGTATCAGAGTTTAAATATAGATTATTGCTTTGAAAAGACTTAGTATGAATCCGGAAACGATTGAAATGTTCAAATGATGCTTAGAATTGCATTATTTGTAATTTTATGTGCATAATTATCATGTATAATGCAATTTTTTTGAATAAATTGTGATACTCTATCAATTTTGTACTTGATACATTTTAATTATAAAAAGAAATGTTGCTTTAATTTTGTCAATTTAATTTTAATTTTTTATTTTTCAAAATTCTTGATTATGTTACATATATTTAAAATTTCATATTACTAATTTCTAAAAAAAATAAATCATCATCTAAATTAGCTTGTAATTATGTAAATTTTGTTTTATTAAGTAAACCGTCAGTCTATAAATTTGTTTTCTTTTTATAGCATAATAATTAACTTCCTACATATATCTAGCTTTTAATTGAATATTTAATCCTTTCGGACCATTGGATCTTAGGAACATTGTGTTGAATTTTCTCAACCATTGATTAAAAATCCGGATTCCATACCTTCTCTCTCTGTTTTATTTTTACTCATCCTTATCCATTCTACCGTCATAAAACAGTTGTTCTTATATTCTTGTTCTTTTTCGATTGGAAACCCGAACATCATATTGACTGTCTATTTGTGGGGTGTATATATAGTCATCACCCTTCTCTTTGCCACGCATCACACAATCAATGCAATTCCTTTCTTTTTCTTCTTGTAATCTCTATGTAGCGAATAGTGAAAAGAAGGGGGTCAAGTGACGGTGAGGTAGGACTTGGTGGTTTTGATCTTGCTAATTGTTGTTTGAGGTATCTCCTTCAATTAATCATCTGTCTTATATTTCTTTTCTTTAACGTGGGGTATGATCTTGGTGAAGTTTAAAACCAGTACTTCGTCTGTTTGCTGGTAAGAAAATATCTATAGTGGAGTAGGGTAAATATTTCATGAACTTCTATTAGTTTTTACACCGATCACATATAATTGTAATCTAGACATACTTAAAATGGATATTTGAAAATGATTTACGTGTTGATTCTGATCTTATACTGTTCTAAATTAGACTCGTACGTATTCTGATCTTAGATGCCTTCTACGGCTAGGTTATACAAGGACAGTGGTTCATATTAAAAGTATAATGTCAAATTTAATTAGTTACGTGATAAAAATTATTCATATAGAATTAATGGAACTTGGATTTAAGTAATTCAACAAGCACATATAATGGCCAAATTAAACAAAGGAAGTTTTATTAAGTTTAGCAAATAATTCAAAGTTAATTACGTTGGTATTTGACTCCAATTTCTTATAGTTTTATAAGATTATTTTAGAAACTTAACATATGGTTTATTATAACAAAATTATATAGTATAATTAATAGGCCGCTTGCTTGATGACAAGTTGAATTAAAAGTATGTGAAACTATTCTTGAGATATTATTCAAAAGTGTAATCTTTATAAAATATTAAAAAGTTTAATATTATATATATATATATATATATATATATATAGAGAGAGAGAGAGAGAGAGAGAGAATGGCTAACGTGCCATAGCGTCGTTTTTCGAGAAATGCTCAATCCGAACCGTTCAAGTTATTCATCATATTAAAATACCCTTGGAGACCAAATTTTTCATTTTTTCGAATTTTTCAGCTATTTATTATGATATTTAAAAAAAACGTTATAATTGAAGTATTTCAGACTCTCCGATTTGAACATATCAAAATATGTAGCAAAAAAAAATGTAAAATCTGATCTTCAATGGTATTTCAATATGGTGATCAATTTGAACGGTTTGAATTGACTGGTTGAATTTCAGATCTTCAAAAATGACTAAAAAAAAACATCTATGGCATTTCAGCCCACCTCTCTCTCTATATATATAATAAATAAGATCATACTTAACTAAGTGATAAGTTTGGTTTAACTTTTAGATAAGCCACGATAAAAATAAAAATAAAAGATGGCTAACTTAGATTTCGTTAAACTAGTATTTGACGAGATCAGTTACGTCAGGTAATCAGTCGGACTTAGCGGGACCGATAGAGAATGACTTTTCTGACGACGAAATAAAAGACGAAGCTTTTTGAAGATGTAGCTTATTTTAAACCTCGTCAATTCTAGGCATGGATGCCTTTTGAGATTTTGTGATTCTTTTGATAGGAACAATTAATTTGATTATGAATTATGAAATTGGGTCCTTTCTAAATGGAAAGGTAATCTCCTTTCTTTAGGTGGGAGGTTGACATTAGTCAATTCTGTCCTTTCAGCTCTTCCTGTGTATTTTCTTTCTATGTTCTTATGCCCAACTTGGGTTATTAACAAAATAGATAAGATTAGAAGTAATTTTTTATGGGGTAACTATCAAAACTTGGGTCCTAGGAAGTACCATTTGACGGCCTGGGATTCGATTTGTAGGAAGAAGGAGTTTGGAGGATGGGGTATTGTCCATCTCCAACAGTTTAATTTTGCCCTTATGGGAAAGTGGGCCTGGAAGTTTTTTTATAAGGAAACTCCAACTCTTTGGTTAGAATTAGTCCAGTGCAAGTACAAGGGTAAACCTACCTCTACTGCTTCTTTTCACTGGAAAGCAGTCTGTTCACTCTTTCCTATTGTTAAAATGGGACTTCAAAGAATTGTTGGTAATGGTGCTAATATTAGATTTTGGACTGATAAGTGGCATGGTCAGTTTGTTTTATCGACCATGTTTCCTGAAGCCTTTAAAAAGACTAAAAAACCTTCTGCTTCTCTAGCAGAGGTTTGGAGCAGGGGTAAAATGAACCTCTTTTTAAGAAGAGGGGTCTCTCTTTTGCTTAGACAGGAAAAGTTGGATATTCAACTTGTCCTTGACAATACCTCTCTTTCCAATTTTAGGGATAGTGCAGTTTGGACTTGGCACTCCTCAGGTCTCTACACCGTTAAATCTGTTTATGACTTTTTAAATAATGGTGGAGTTACTCTTCGAAAATGTGACTCAGTTTGGATTCTACCTATTCCTCTTAAAATTAAGTTATTCCTCTGGTTAGTACTCCATAATAAGATATTAACCCAAGAGAATCTAGCTAAGAGGGGATGGATAGGCCCCAATAAATGCTTTTTATGTAATAGTTTTGAGTCTGTTGATCATTTGTTCCTTCATTGCAAGGAAATTAGACGTTTCTGGACCTTTTTTAATAGCCATAACCATAGGGGGCTTGTGGTCAATTTCTCCTGCATTGCTGATTTTTGGCATTACTGGCAGCATTTAAATAAAGAGGATAAATTTTATCTTGGTTCTCTTTTCAGCATTAGCTGTTGGACTATGTGGCAGTTTAGGAATGGTGTTCTTTTTTCTGATAATAGAATGCCCCTCTTTACTTCCATTGTTTTTCAGATTTTTAATCTTTTTCTCTCTTGGACAGGTAACCGTTCAGGTCTTGAGTCAGGTTTTGCGCAATACATGGCAGATCAAGCAGGAGATAGAGTGGCCGTTAGGGTGCTCTCTAACCCAGGGCCCGGAGAAGACGGGCATGTTTCTGATGCCTCTGAATCCACTGCTAATTAGTTGTTGTAGTAGGGCTCTGTGTGGTTTTTTTGTATTCTTCCTGTTTGATCTATCTTAGACTTAGATGTGATGTTGCTTTGTGTTGCTTGTTTTTTGCTCTCTATTGCTGGAGCTAGGCTCTGTTGTATCGAATCTTTTGTTTTTTTTTGGGCCCCTACTTTGGGTGCCTTAGTTCAAAAAAAAAAATGAATTATGAAATTGACTTGGAATAAATGTGAAACAGAATGAGGCCGAATAGCTAAGTTGTTTTACCGGGGGATTTCCATTATCGGGAGGTTGCACCCCAGCTAATGCCGGTGGCCTCCTTATGATAGCACTCACGGGCAATGCATACTGACCTACTCTGCTAATCGGCCACTATGCGATTTAGCAGTCATTTGGTATTTATATATTCTTTTTGTTTGGACTAGTTAGAACCATTGGGTGTGTGAAAGCGGACTACTCCGCGGAACTCCGAGGTAGTAACCTAGTAATAGAGTATACTAGCCCCCACTTAGTGCACGGTGGAGGGCAGAAGCAATTAGGGTGAGTGTCTATACACTAGGTATACACTCAAGGGTAGGATAAAATAAGCATAGGTTCTATCAGAGAGCATAAGTTAGTAAAGACATGGGATTCATTTCCATATAGGCACATGACATCGTTATCAGGATCGAGACAAGTAAGGTGGATTTGGCACGTGAATTATTCTCGCAGGGTTAGAGCAATGTAAGGTGGAAACTCTCGTATTTTATTATATGATATTTCTCAAAAATATAGCAAATCATATTCTCTTATACTTTCTTAATTAATAATAATTAAAAGTATTTCAGACAGGATTAACATGAATTTATGTATAAGTTCTAATCATTAGAATAACATAATCCTGAACTGGCTAACTTTATTACCACACTGAGTATTCACGTACTCACTCCACAAAAATTGTAGATTCCAGGTACAGGTCCGACAGACGGGGAATATCCTTTAAGTGACCCAACCGAAGACGGTGATGCTACAAACTACTAGTTTCTCTTACGTTATGTACTCTTTTTGTTAAATAAAGATGGAACATTTTGTTAATAGCTGACCTTTTTAATGCTCTACACTGGTCATAATAAGTACATTCGTGGCATTATCTTGTGATTTTGTGTGATTGCTTAGTGTACCATTATATCCTTATTTGTATATAACAGAGTATATACACGTGGCGAGGTTGTCCTTCCCGAATGATGATTTGGTTCGGGGTGTGACATAAATAACATATGAATCATATTCTCGACAGTATCAAGACTGTATATGTATATTATATTGATGAAATGATTTAGAATGAATCCAAATTTGATTGAAATGATAAAATGATGCTCAGAATTGTTAGAGATATGTCCTAGAAGCCAATCCTTTTGGCTACTTCTATAGTTTATGTCATTGGTGATTTATATCATTTGTTCCTTGATTTATTTGTTGACAGTTCATTCAGGTTGAGGATCTGAATTATAGATCACTGTATTTCATTTAATAGTAAATGACAACAATAAATCTAAAGCGTCCATAATCGTGATAATTAACAAGGAACATTAATTATCAATAAGATTAGTATGCAAGTTAAGTGATGATTAAGTTCTATAAATCATAGGTTAAGAGTAACCAACTTAATTGCATATGTTTATGTTAATTGAACATAGTACATGACATGACCCAACGAAATAAATATATGGATTGTGTTATGTGTCATTATTTATTTCGTTATGATTTTGATTCTAAGTTTGAGATGTTTATCTTTTCCACATGAGGATAGGTTCAATAAATATCGTCTACCGCTGATTCCCGATAAGGGCTGCTATACGGACGTTATTTATGTTCTCTTGAATTGTGCGGGGAAAAGCTAAATTATCAAGAAAACCGTATGTCCCTCATTAATTCATTTAGTGAGTGACGATATTTGTTTGGGCCCCTTGATGGAGATAGATTGTTTGCTAGCAACTGATACAATTATCTCTAGATCAAGAAATGTATAATCTGCAAGAATGACACATTCCTATCTTGGATTATACGATGATATCGTGAGACATAGGAATCAAAATAGAGAAATACTTTTATTCTCTTATGCAGGATTTAAATACTGTAGCAGTACATTATTTATGCGAATTGGGAATCATAACGTGTTGCTAGATACCGCTTATGATTATTGGAATTAAATAGCGATTTAATCCCATGTCCAACTTAGCATAAATCCTCAAAGGGTCACACAGATCGAAATATAACCAAACAGTGCATTAATCATTTATTTGCATCAGTGTGCTTTTGCGAAAATATGATAAGTTGATTAATTGATTATATGTCGATATAATTAATTAATTCAAACGGATCATACCGAAATGATTTAATGCATAAGCTAATCCCATGGTAATTATTAATTAGTTAATAATTATTCAACACAATACAATTTAATATAAATAGTTATATTAAATTAATGGGCCGATATTTATTATAGAATAAATAGCCCAAATGAAGAGCACTTAATAGTGGATTGAATGGATTGATTTAATAATCAATTTGGAGAGCTTGCAAAGCCCATTTGGGCCCATATATGGCCGGCCACAAGAGGGGTGGTAGGTAGGTGGCATGATGGTAAATAAAGGAAACTTATTGCTAGGGTTTGAGCATTATAAAAGGACCCTTGTGGAGGCTCCTTGCCCCTCTCTCTCTCTTCCCTTTTCTAGGCCGCCACCCTCCTCTTCTCTCCCTCTCTTGGCCGCCACTTCTCTCCCCTCTCATCCACCTTAGCTCATGTGTTGAGCACCATCATCTCTCCACTTAATTAAAGAGAATTAAGAAGGCGAGAACGCTTGGGATTAGCCTAGACCTTGTAGCTTCTAACAAAGCTTGTAGGTCTTGGTTAATTTCGTGGTGGACTCGAGGACGAGCTTGGCACGAAGGAGGAGCTAGACGCGAGCACCACCTACAACCTAGCCGGTTCGAGCCTCTTGATTACTATATCAAGAGAGGTATACCTTTGAACCTTTCTCTTTGTGTGGATGGCTAAGTACTAGATCTTGTGTTTGCATGATTGCTTGTGGCTAATTAGGAGTAATTAATCATAAAAATGAAAATTATGCACTTAACTAACAAGAAGTGCATGATTTACAATTTATATATGTAATTACCATGTATAATCACCTCTTTTTGAATAAATAACATATGAATCATATTCAACGCAGGATAAAGAGTTTAAATGTAGATTATTATGTTAAAATGACTTAGAATGAATCCAAAAACGATTGAAATGCTCAAATTATGCTCAGAATTGCATTATTTGCACTTTATATACATAATTACCATGTATAATCCAATCTTTTTGAATAAATAACAAATGAATCATTTCTAGAAATGTAGATTTTGAATAAAGATTATTGTGTTGAAATGACTAAGAATAAATACTGAAACAATTGAAATGCTCAAATGATGCTCAGAATTGCATTATTTGCACTTTATATGCGTAATTGCCGTCTATAATCCAATTTTTCAAACACATAACATATGAATCATTTCTAGACAGTATAAAGACTTTAAATGTAGATTTTTGTGATAAAATGACTTGGAATAAATTCAGAAACAATTGAAATATTCAAATTATGCTCAGAATTGCATTATTTGCAATTTTATATGCGTAATTAATCATATATAATAAAATATTTTTGAATAAATAACATATGAATCATATTGTTGACATTATAAAGAGTTTAAATATATATTATTGTGATGAAATGACTTAGAATAAATCCAGAAATGATTGAAATTCTAAAATGATGCTTAGAATTTCATTATTTGCAATTTTATATGCGTAATTACCTTGTATAATCTATTTTTTTTTGAATAAATAACATCTGAATCATATTTCTGACAGTATAAAGAGTTTAAATTATTTTTGTGATGAAATGACTTAGAATGAATCCAGAAATGATTGAAATGCTCAAAAGATGCTTGGAATTGCATTATTTGCACTTTATATGTGTAATTTATATGTATAATCCAATCTTTTTGAATAAAGAACTTATTAATCATATTCTAAACAATATATAGAGTTTAAATGTAGATTATTGCGATGAAATGACTTAGTATGAATCCAGAACCGATTGAGTGCGGAAAATGATACTCAGAATTGCATTATATGCAATTTATATGTGTGATTACTATGTATAATCCAATCTTTTTGAATAAATCATATATGAATCATATTCTAGACAGTATAAAGAGTTTAAATGTAGATTATTGTGATGAGATGACTTAGAATGAATAAAAAAACGATTGAAATTTATATGTGTGATTACTATGTATAATCCAACCTTTTTGAATAAATCAGATATGAATCATATTTTGGACAGTATAAAGAGTTCAAATGCAGATTATTGTGATGAAATGACTATATGAATGAATCCAAAAACGTTTGAAATGCTCAAATGATACTCAGAATTGAATTATTTGCACTTTATAAGCGTAATTACTATATATTATCCAATATTTCTTAATAAATTAGATATGAATTATATTCTAGACAATATAAAGACTTTAAATGTAGACTATTGTGATGAAATGACTTAGAATAAATACGAAAACTATTGAAATGCTCAAATGATACTCATAATTGCATTATTTCCATTTTATATGTGTAATAGCTATGTATAATCCAATCTTTTTGAATAAATAAGATATGAATCATATTCGGAACAGTATAAAGTGTTTAATTGTAGATTATTGTGATAAAATGACTTAGTATGAATCCAGAAACGATTGAAATGCACAAATGATATTCAGAATTGCTTTATTTACACTTTATATGCGTAATTACTATGTATAATCTAATTTTTTGAATAAATAACAAATGAGTCATATTCTAAACAGTGTAAAGTGTTTAAATGTAGATTATTGTGATGAAATGACTTAGAATGAATCCAGAAACTATTGAAATATTCAAACGATACTTTGAATTGCATTATTTGCACTTTATATGCGTAAGTAGGACTTGAATCATATTCTAGACCCTGTGGAGAGTTTAGATGTAGATTATTGTGAAGAAATGACTTAGAATGAATTTAGAAACTGTTGAAATATTCAAATGACTCATAATGAAAGTTATTTCTACTTTATATGCATAATTACTTGGTATGATCAATTTTTTTTTTAATAAGTAAGATCTTAATCATATTCTAGACCGTATGGAGGGTTTAAATGTTGATTATTGTGAGGAAAATGACTTTGAATGAATTTAGAAATGGTTGAAATGCTCAAATTACTCAGAATGAGAGTTATTTGCACTTTATATACGTAATTACTTGGTATAATCCAATCTTTTTAAATAAGTAGGACCTGAATCATATTCTAGACTGTAAGGAGAGTTTAAATCTACATTATTATGAAGAAATGACTTAGAATGAAATCAGAAACGATTGAAATGCTCATATATTACTCAAAATGAGAGTTATTTGTACTTTACATGCGTAATTACTTGGCATAATCCATCTTTTTGAATAAGTGTTGACCCTAAAAATTAAACCCTGAAAACCAAGTTCAAAATCCGAAAACCTAAGGCCAAACAGCGAAAACCAAATTTTCAAACTGCCAAAAATCAAAATCAAATCGCGAAAAATACCAAACAAACTCCAAAAATCCTCAACATTCACCCAAAAATCCCTTAAGAATTATGATGAATTATCATAATTTTTAAACCCCTGAAAAACCCACACAAACTCCAAAATTTGCAAAGTCTACCCATAAATCTATGAGGAATTTACCAAAACCAGTTGAGCTATTAAATTCCTTATGTTTTTCCAAGTCTACCCATAAAATTTCATACAAAAATACCCAAGGGAAGGCCTCTAAATAATTTATTTTGGTTTGGCCTTAAAGAAATAAAGAGGAAATTATGAAAATCAAACGGAAATCCCACAAAAATCAGAAACTCTGGCTCGTGCATACGGTTGGAGGGGATCCAGGCCAGATTGAAGGGGGCGCCGAGTTTAAACTCTTGCGTGAACCTGGCTCATGCTCCCACGATTATTAAAACTTGAAATGATCTATTGGCTCACAGAGAAACGAGAGCGTGCATCTCTCTCTATCTCATTTAACCCGACAGGCGGGACCCAAGTGCAGGGTCGTCTCCTTCATCTGGTAAAAAGAAAGAGAGATGAAAGTTACGGTTTCACCGTGGAAACGCTGGGTAAATCGAGGGAGACGCGTCGACGTGGCCTCCTACAGCGCCGCAAACCCAAAACCAGGGATCTCCGCCCATGGTTTACCAACACCAAACCCTAGCGCAGCCGGTGGTGAGCCACTGGATGGAAATTCGACGATGAAGATCAAGTCGGGCCAAAGAAGCGTTGCCCTAGACTCAAGTTTATTTAAACCCCCAAATCAGAAGGAGGAAGAGGAGAAAAGAGCAGCCGTAAGCTTGGCATAGGGTTAGACTATTGAAATTAGGTTTAATTAGCATAGACAGAGAGAAATTGTAGGAGGGCATTTCATCAAACAGTAAGGAATAGAGAGAAATAGAAGGTGAAATCGAATAACTACTGCTTGTAAATTATCTCTAAATCAAAGAAATTGTTCTGAGCTATTTGGAGGTTTTAATTCAGTTCTTATAGCATTGATTGTTTGCAAGTCGAGATAGCAAAAATCTGGATTGAGCTTCAATTGCGCCAAGCGCATGAGAAGATCAATCCAGTGAAACATGAGATGTAATCAATTACCCCAATTACAATCTGACTGCGCGCAGCGCATGAAAAATGTAATTGGGATGAACTCAGCTAAGCTACTCCTTAGCCCAGCTTTGGAGTCCTTAGTTGAGAAGTGTTGACTTGGATTAAATATATGATGAGCATGTCAGATCATGCTTGTTATGTATTTAATTGAGTATACACTAAATTAAGTTATGCCATGCCCTGATGAGAAAATAGGTGCAACACAAAATCTGGCCAGAAATGAAATAAATGAAAATAAAAGGTTTTATTTGCATAAAAACACAAAAATAGATATGGATAATAAGTGTGAGACTTACTGAACAACAGGGAATAAGTTTTTCTATTTTTTGGAATTTCATGCAATTTTATATGAATTAATAAAGGCAGCAGAAATATTTTTTTAGGAATCTTGGGCTTCTCTGGAAAAGGATATACATAAAATGTTTATAAATGCATCAAGGAATTCTGTTTACAAATCTTCAGGATCTTTAAGTTGCACACAAGCATAAGAGGCTATAATTACACAAATAAACATATATATTTTTGTAAAGGAAGTCCAAGTGCATCTTCTAAGCAAGTTATGATCTCTGTAAATAATTTTCCTGCAATTAAAGCAACTCAAATGAGAAAGCATCAAAACAGTGGCAATATTGTCTAAATAAAAAAAAGTGAAAATGGTAACAAGTGGTAAAAGCTCTACTCTTATGCTCTGTACTGATTTAAACATACAAAACAAACCTAAACTAACCTAAAATGAGCATTGAATCAAACACATTCACTGTAACTTGACTTGCATGCAAAACAAGAAATGGAGTAAAACTGTCCCTTCTGCCTCAATCCCTCTCGCACCAAATTGTGATGCCTCAAGTCGAAACAAAGACATGGACAAGTCAAGTTTGACCTCCTGATTCTCCCCAATTCGTTGCTGGCACAAGAAAGTCTCTCTGTGGGCCCCACCAACTGAGCTCAGTTCAGACCTAATTGAGGCCGAGCCACCTCAGTCGAGATCACCTCTCTCTAAGCTACCTCACGACAAATAGACATCACCTCTATCTTCTACATACATCCATGAATCACCCCAAACTACTTCTGGCAAAGAAAGGGAGATGCGAAGGTTCGAACACCATTAATGGCGGCCCTATCTCTCTCAGCTTCCACAGGGAATCACAAGGCTCCATACCTCCAATTTATTGTATCGTTGTGATCTCCTCATCTTCACGATTCTAACAAGACAACCCTCAAACGAAATGATGATCGGAGCAGCCGTAATTTGACCGGCGAAAAACCAGGGACCAAAACGAATAAAAACCCTCTTCCGTTGGAGGAGACGGGTTCAAACCCGTATCGAGCGAAATCTTCTGTGGCCAGCTGATTCGTGGCGGGTCACTGACGCGACAGTGACTCGTTACATAAAAATTCTGAGATTAAAAACATATCTAACACGTGGGGCTCACCTGTCAGATAAATAAAATAAAATAAAATAAAACAAATAAATGCTACGTCAGCAGGTTCGTCAGCGCCACGCCAGATGTCAGTCAGCAGCCACAACAGCTTCTGTGCACACGTGGACGAATTAGAAGATGCCAAATATACAGAAACTTAAAAATTCATTAAAAATAGCAGGAAACTCAGAAAAATACAAATAAAATATCCATAAAATCCTAAAAATTCAAATAAACCAAATCCACTGATATTTTGATATAAAAATCTGTCAAATTATTGAGTATTTCTATTTTTGAAGTATTTTCAATATTAAATAAATTTTATGAAATCCTAAAATGATGTTAAATCAATTTGTAAAATTCTAAAATGATATTAAAACTAAATTAAATTGTCTTAACAAATTTTCATGAATAAAGATTGAGAATTCAAAGGAAATATATTAAATAACAAATATTTTTGAAAATAAATATAATTAAAAATATAAAAAGAATTTTCAAAAATCTAAAATTAAAAATAAAAATAAAAGAAAACTGAGAAAGTAATAAAACCCAAAGAGAAACTTAAGAAATTAAAAGTCAAAACACGAAGCCCAAAGACAAAACCGAAACCTCTCCATTTCAAGAACGAAAACTCTTCAGCAGATCAAAATGTCCTCAATTGGGTCCCGTCAACTAAGTATGGTATACCAATCGAGCCCGGTTCAAACCAAAAGAAATAAACCTAAAATAAACACAAAACCAACGATTTTCCTAGCCTTTACATATGATTTTTCAGATCCCTTAATCAGAGGTTCTCGTGAGCGATCACGAGGTAATTAACAGTAGGGGCTTGCGCCTACTGGAAAGAAAGGACCCACGAAATCAACAAACCTCTTTAAAAAGCGACTCATGTTTTGGTTCTCTTGTCGCTAAGAGATACTCGAACAGAGATCGAATCTTAAGGGGGGTGAATCTAAGGCTATGTTCCCATTTCCCGAGGAATCCCAAATTCTATTCTTCGAGGGAATGACGAAAAAGCCGCGACAATAAGTAGGACCTTAATCATATTTTAGACCGTATGGAGAGTTTAAATATAGATTATTGTGAAGAAGTGACATATAATGAATTTAGAAATAGTTGAAATTCTATGTATAATCCAATGATTTTGAATAAGTAAGATCTGAATCATATTCTTGACTCTACAGAGAGTTTAAATGTAGATTTTTGAAATGAGATAACTTATAATAAATGTAGAAAAGATTAAAATGCTCAGATGATACTTAGAATAAGCATTATTTGCACTTTATATGCGTAATTACTATGTATAATCCAATCTTTTTTAATAAAGTAAGATTTGAGTCTTATTTTAGACCGTATAGAGAGTTTAGGGGTTGATTATTGTGATTAAATGACATAGAATAAATTTAAAAAGGGTTGAAATGCTCATATGATACTCAGAGAATATGCATTATATTTATATTCACTTTATAGACGTAATAACTATGTATAATCAAATCTATTTGAATAAGTAAGAACTGAATCATATTATAGACCGTATAGAGAGTTTAAATATAGATTATTGTGATAATTTGACTTAGAATGAATGCAAACACTATTAAAATGCTCAAATGATATTCGAAATAAGCATTATTTGCAATTTATATGCGTAATTACTACGTATAATCCAATCATTTCAAATAAGTAAAATCTGTCATATTCTAAAACGTATAGAAAATTTAAATGTAGATTATTGTGATGAAATAACTTAGAATGAATGTAGAAATGTTTGAAATGCTCAAATGATACTTAGAATATGTATTATTTGACTTTATATGCTTAATTACTTGGTATAATCCAATCTTTTTGAATATGTAAGATTTGAATCATATTTGGACCATATAGAGAGTTTAAATGTAGATTATTGTGACGAAATAACTTATAATAAATGTAGAAACTATTGAAATGCTCAAATGATACTCATAATAGATATTATTAACACTTTATATGCGTGATTACTTTGTATAATCCAATCTCTTTGAATAAGTAAGATTTGAATCTTATTCTAGACCGTATAGAGAGCTTAAATATTGAATATTGTGATCAAATGATTTAGAGTGAATGTCGAATCGCTTGAAATTCTCAAATGATTCTCAAAATATACATTATTTGGGCATTATATGGGTAATCACTATTATTTTAAACCAATCAAAATCATATTAACAATATACTACTCTAATATACAAGATTATTCTTCAACACAAATTAGCTCATTATTTTTAAAACATCGTGTCTTCGGTAATGTTTTACAACCATCCACAGATTCAGACAAATTTTTTTAGTCTATTGGAAATAAATAAAATTAAATTATACAAACTAAAATAGATAGATAACTTAATTATAAATAAATAAATTATAAATAAATAAAAAATTATTTTTTAAAAAAGCTCATGTATCGAGCGAAGATCGATATGCCCCACCAATATTCAAATAAATCCATAAATTTATACAGCTATATCATTTATGATAAATTACGTTTACCAACACTTTTAATACCATCAACTAATTACACCAAAGTCTTGACATCAGGAGACCAAAATTTGAATGAAATGTAACTAGAAAAAAGGAAATAATATAATAAAATATCCAATGAAAAAATTAATATAAACTAATTTTAGATAATTAAATAAGAACAACATTGTTTTTACATAGTTAAATATAATAGAGAAAGTTTAATATGCACTATATTGCATAGGACTTTTTATGCACCGTAGATTTTTTCGAGAGTATTTTTATAAATGGAAAAATCTAATTTAACCAATTCTAATTTACATATTGAAATCTCATAGCAAACTAAATTTTACAGTTTTTGAGATTTTATTACTATTTTTTTCGAATTTTTTAAAACATACTACATGGAAAATTGTTCCTTAGCTAATGTAATGTAGGGGAAATTGTAACGTTATGAAAATATACTACATGGAAACTTAAGACACGGTAATGAATTAAAAATTACAAAATTGCAAGGTACAAAGACATAAATGTTGTTGGCTAGAGTTGAACCTAGGGCTGTCAATGGGTAGGATATGATAATGTAGAGACATTTTTCATACCCGTACCCATTAAAATTTTCTTTATCCATATCCTACTCTTACCCTTTAAAAATTTGACTTTACCCGTACCTAACCTTATCCGTTAATCTTACTCGTTAAGAATTAACGGTAAGGGTAGGGTAACGGTAGAAAATGAGTAATAATGTTAATAACTCAATGAAAAAATATTATACAATAGAGATAAATAAATATTATCAGATAAATATATCAATAAAGTGCAACATTGAATAATACTTTAACTGTACAATAAAATCATACTATATCTTCTTATGTCAATTGTCTAAAAAAAATTACGTAACTAATTACTAATTGTAAAATATTTTCTCAAATGACAACCGAGAATAAAGGATCTTCTGAAAAAATTTATTATTTTTTTAATGTAGCACGTGAATGAACAAAATATAATTAACATATCAATTGAGTCTTATCATTATATTTTTCTAATTTAACGTAGTATTATTTCAATCAAATCTTATAATTTAATTACCTAGTTTAATTATTAACATATCAATTGAATCCTACAAATATATATTTTGGATTTTAATTTGTTATTATCGTATTAATTGAATCTTGCAATTATATATTTTTTGTTATGATAAAGATTAACGGTATGGGTAATTAACGAATACGAAATAGTCTTACCCATACCCTTATCCAATAAATTAACGAAATTTTTTTTAATCTCCATACCCATACCTGATAACTTAACAAAAATAAAATTTTACCCTTACCTGTCTTATCGAATACGATACAGTTAGGGTAAACGATTAAAAGGGTACGTCAACCTAGTTGAACCTAGCTCGTTGTTATGCCTTTGTACGGACATAATTGTAATTTATAAAAAACAAAAGGAACAAAAAGCCTGTTACTTTTTTTTTATTTAAGTGGCTCGAGATGAGCTTCCATTTAAGGAAAAAGGCTGGTACAGAGTTACAACTAAAGTTTTCTCTGCTATCAGCAAATCAGAGAGCTAAGAAAAACTAAAAACTAAGTAGCTGTTTAGTAAAGCTAAAGCTAAGGCTAAGGATAGGGAATTGCTTTCTACACGTCTAAAAATTAGAGATGCACTCCCACAGGACAAAAATACCCTCCGCACTCCTCTCTTTTTTTTTATTATTTCTTCTCACTTGCGCCAGGGATAATTATAGACTACTCGTTTACTGTTTAAAAAAAAAAAGAGATGCTTTGCAACAACAATTAAATAGGAGTTCTGAGCCAAGGAACAAAAGAAATCCTTGTCAGCTAATGTTGACCCCTAAAAATGTACGGTCAAAATAGCATGAGATGTTCAAGACATATTTGGAGGGTTATAGTAACCTGAAATGGACTCAGAAAATCTCAAGATTTATTTTTAGAGGCATAGACCTGAAAAATACCAAAGTTCTACGGGTATTAGCCGAAATATGCCAAGTTTTGAAGGCCTAGAAATTCATGAGGAATTACCATAAATCATGAGAAACATTTCAGATGCCGTAAAATCATGAAATATTTGATAAATATTTTATGACAAGCCAAATTAAATAACTTCATGGAAAAAATGATTGAGATCTCCACAATGATTTTTGACATCCTTCTTCAAGTTGAAGCACTGCGGAATGTCAAAACCAATATTTGAACATTCAAAAAAAAATGATATAAGATATTTTCTTAGCACCAATGAGTGAAAAATCTTATAACATCATGTACTTCATAGTTTTTCTTGGAGATGTTCACAAAATTCGTGCACTAATTCTGGGAAATGCCTGAAATCATTTTTCAAGTAACAGGCACGAAATTCCAACAAAGGAGAAGTTAAATAGGCCTTTTAACATCTTGACCCAATAAGAAGATGCCCAGTAGTGTTTACCACTGGACCGTCCGGTCTGACCCGAACCGTACCCGAACTGGACTTTTTCCCGACCCGACCCGGACCGTGGAAGAACCGTGCTGGACCGAGGGGGGTGGTCCGGGTCGGGTTTATCATGGGTTTGGGTCGCCAATTTAGCATAAATCCGACCTAAACCCGTCCCGTCTTAACCCGTGGACCGGCCTGGACCGGACAATAAACCCGTGTAAACCCGTGTGAACCCTGGCATTTTTTTAAAAAAAACCAAACCGGACGGTGCATTTCCCTCCCATTTCTCTCTCCCCATCCAGCGACCAATAGGATGTTGACACGCGTCCAAGCCAGCCACGCGCCAGCCACGCGCCAGCACGCGCCAAGACACGTGTCAACATCCTATTAGTCGCTGCTTCTTTTTTTTTTCCGCGTCCAATGAAAAGCCGCCACGTGGCAGAAAGAGGGATGCTTTTTACTTTTGAGGCGTGACAGCCGAGAGGGAATCAGGGAAGAGTAAATGCCAAATTAAATGCTTTTCAGAATTTCAGGCGAGAGGGAGGCTTTTCAGGCGCGTGACAGCTTTTTTTTTTCCCCAATTTAAGCCACCAATCCGGTGGTGACACGTGTCCAGAATGCAAGCCAAACGGCTCTTTTAGCCGTTGTATTAGAAACAGGCAGCAGATAGCCAGACACCAACGGCTCTTTTAGCCGTTATAAATCCCAACGGCTATATCAAAAAATAATTTTTAAAATAATATTACAATATTTTAAACTCTATAAATAGTGCTGCATACTACCCCATTTTCACACCAACTCAACAGCCATTTCTCACTCTCTCACTCTCATATTTCCACAGCCAACTTTCTATCAATCCTATTTCCATAATTCCATTTCTATTTTCATAATTCCATAATCCTATTTATATTTATATCCATAGTAGTTTTTCAATATTAGTTTTGTAATTTCGTATTTATTTTTATTCCAATCTTATTATCCATACTTCCAAAAAAATGGCATCTCCTAATCCTAATCCTAATGATCAATTTGCCCAACGATTAAGTGAAGATATATTTGGTCCACCTCTTACTTATCCACAAAATCCTAATTATTCTAGTGGAGCGCATGGTGCAAGTTCGAGTGTTCCTGAAATTATTTCGAGTCCCGAAATTATTCCAACTCCGAATTCTTCTATTCCACCGGCATCGGAAGCGAACACTCAAGCAACGGAGAAGAGGAAAAGGACCGAACCGAATTACACCGCACCTTGGTGGCGATATTACGAAAAAATATTAGACGAGAATGGAGGTTTGAAGTCCGCAAAGTGTAAGGTAAAAAATTGTAAAGGCAACTTTTTATACGTTAAAAAAAATGGTATGAGCTCCTTCCAAAAACATGCCAAAAAACATGAAAATGCCCATGAAGAACCGCAAAATGAACCAGACACTCGGTTGTTCCAAACAACTTTGAACTCGGACGGTACTAGAACTCACCGAAAGTATGACCCGGAAAAAATGCTTAGCGAATTTATTCGTTACATTACCCACAAAGAACAACCTATAGCTATGGGTAATTGCTTTGCTTTTGCACGGTTCGTAATTTGCGGTGTAGGCGAACCACTTTATAGGAGATTCCACCATAGGAAAATCACCAAAGAACTCAAGAAACAATTTCTTGAACGGAAAAATGAATTAGTGGCCCAATTTGCTTTAGCTACTTACAAGGTCTCAATAACATCTGATATTTGGACTGCCGGTAAACATGGCCTTGGTTATAGTTGTATTACTGCACATTATATTGATGACAATTGGATTTTACAGAAAAGAGTCTTAAGTTTTCGTGTTTTAGATTCTCCGCACACCGGTAATGTAATTTACGATCATATTATGGATGTTTTGAAAGAGTACAACTTGGTTAGAGATTTAGAAAAAAAGATTTTCTCGATATCTTTTGACAATGCTAGTAATAACACCAAGTCAATAGATTATTTTCTCCGGTCCCTAAACCCAATTATGGATGGTGCCATGTTACACCAAAAATGTGCTTGTCATATTTTGAACCTAACCGTAAAGGCCGGCCTTGAAACCGATGGTGTTGACAATTTGATTACCAAATTTAAGAATGCCTTGACCCATATTTACTCGAACCAAGTTAGGAAACAAAATTTTCATCAATTATGCCAACGATTAGGGTTAAGTAAGTTAGCCGTTCCATGGGACGTAGACACCCGTTGGAACTCAACTTATAGAATGTTCCACCGAGTCCTCCCTTACAAGGAAGCAATAAACACCATGTTGAGTAGCAATAGCGATAGCATTCAACTATCGCTCTCTCCGGGCGAGTGGCAACAACTCGAACATGTAAAACACTTCCTCCAAGCCTTCTTCGAAGCAACCGTGAGATTATCAAGCTCATACACTCCATCGTCCCACGAGCTCCTTCAACAACTTTATGAAATTTCCAAGGTGTATGCAAGCATTAGAGGTAAATTATAATTTTTAGAATTATTTAAACATCATTATTTAAACTACTCATAAATTGTAATAATATTTTATTTTGCAATTTTTAGAATTAGAATATCAAGACCAAACTCTTGCACCGATTGTACAAGCCATGACGACCAAATTTCTAAAATATTGGGAGGAGGTACCTCTAGTGACTATCATAGCCAATTGCCTCAATCCAAACTTGAATAAGATGTACACCGTGAAGATGTTACAAAGGTACAAAAGTCATCTTGGTTTATCGTCCCACAATGAGGAGGCACGCGTCAACTTCGCATTGGAGACCATGTTCAACATATACAACACAAGGAGAAATTCCGCTCAACCGCCTCCAAGTTCCACAACAAGGCCTAACACGGGGTTAGACTTTTAACTTATATGCATTTTTTTTTTGAAATTTTACTATTTAACATAGATATTTTTTTTTTGAAATTTTACTGATTAACTTATATATTTTTTTCAATTGAAACAGTAGTCGCCGCGGTTTGTTAGATGAGTTACGAGACGAGGATGACTTAATCACTGGATATGGAATATCCAACGAATTATCGAGTTACACATTATTACCGCCAAACATGGAAGATGAACCAATTGACATTCTCGACTATTGGAAGAGGCATTCAAGTGCTTATCCAACACTAGCGATGATGGCGAGAGATATATTTGCAGTCCCGTGTCTACCGTCCCATCTGAATCTTGTTTTAGTTCAGCGAATAGAATTCTCACTGATAGACGGAGCAAGCTCGGCCCAAATATTTTCGAAAGACTTGTATGCATGAAGGATTGGATCGAAGCTGAAAATCGAACGCAACATTATGTTCCGGGAGAAACTAGCGGTACTGAAACTCAACCAAGTGCTAGTGAGAGTGAGGTGGAGTCGGAAGATGAATATGATCCGAAAGATACCGACCTATGGTATTTGCGCAAGAAATACTAGTTTGGTAATGATGGTATAATTTTCTAAACTCTTTAAATTTAATTTCTTCTAAAATTACTTCAACTTATTTATTAAAAAATATTACTAACAAAAAAAAAAGTTAGAACTCCGCCTATGTTACTATTTTTTAGCATAGCCGGTCCCAAGCCCGGAAAAAGGAGGAGGGTAACTTGATATAATTATATTTGAATTTGTTCAATTATTAAAAAAATTACAAATCAAGTTTTTAGAATAAAATAAATTTTAAATAAACTACAAATTATTTTATTATTAATTTTATTAGACTTAATATATTTTAACTAATTTTTATAACTTATATTTTATAATCTTTTGTCATGCAATTTTGAAAACCATCGACAATGAAAAAATATTAAAAATTACAAATTAAATTTTAAATAAAAAAAATTAAAATGGACTACAAAATTATACTTAATTATTTGAACTATAAATATAATATATTTTAGCGAATTTATATTAATTTATTTTACAAATTTTTGATATTGAAACAATGAAAAAAGGAAAAATAAAAAATCTGGAAAAAACCCACTTGGACCGGACCGGACCGGACCCGACCCGACCCGACCCGCCTTTACCCGTCCGGTTCACATAAGTCCGGGTCTACCAAGGGTTTGGGTCGACATTTGAAAGGTGGCCCGTACTAACCCGTCCCGTTTGGACTCGTGAACCCGTGAATCCGTGGCCCGTGATAACCCGTGGACCGTGGGGGTTTGGACCGGACCGGACCGGACCGTTTGGTAAACACTAAATTGCCCAGTGACATAAAAAAAAAGGGGTATGCCCTGGACCATAACGCAAACAAAAAAGAGTGAAACAAAAATTGGAAAAGGAAACGGGGCTCGCTGTCAGACCCTCCATCTCCAAACAACCTTCGCTACCTGTTCTGATTAGTTACTCAACCCCCGGACCCCACTCGTCAGAGATAAAATCACAATACAAATGGTGAGACGTGATAGACTCTGTCCCTGGGCCCCGCATTCAACCAAATTAATAAAAAAAAAAGAAGGAAATAAATAAAAAAAAAACTGGAAAAGACGAGGCTCGTCTCTGACACAAGCCGTTCCGGCGATGTGCTCCACCGTAACCAGAGTTCTTGGTGCCGCTAGAAAGGTGAAGTCGAGGAGAGCACGATGGTATCTGCCTCAACCCCTCTCATGCCTTGAATCGAGTTTAATTTGAAAGAGAAACTCTTGAGCTGGTGTAAAAGAAATGTTAAATTGATGCATTTGAATCAAAGAGTACCAGAGTGCTTGCTCCCATAGCTCTGCAATATTGCCGAAAATGGATTACTTTCATCAATTTGATCTAAATTAAGGCAAATGCGTGGAACCAGCAAGCCAAGTTACGACTTGGATTCGGTTTGGTTAAACAATGGTTTACAAGACTAATTGATGTTTGATGAATATTAAACATAGTATCTGAATGCTCCTGGAGGCAAGAAAAGAGTACTCAAAAGACAAATGAAATTACCCCAAGTAGATGCGCTTAAGCTCCTGTAGGTAGAAACAGAAAAAAAAAAAAAGTCAGCATGGTCATTGTTGGTTCATAAAGTAATGGAAAATTCTAGGAATGATATCGAATGGAGCAGAATAGTGGGCTCCAATTTTAAAGGCTCTAACTTGAACCAAGCTTGGTCAGATATTGATCAAACAATGATTGAAGCACACCATGGGCAATAGGTGAAAGTACATCATGTTATACCAAAAGAAATAGCAGTCAAGCCTTATGCCATTAACCTCAAGTGCTAACAGGCTAAGACAAGTCACAATTAAACCAGTGTTGTTAAGAGAGGCAACCCAAATCAATGACAAAACAAGCAGCTATGGGCTCCTAGCAAATCCCCATCTTCATTCACACAGAGTAACCTGGGAATAGTGTGAAGAAGAGTGACATATGCAGAAAGCAAGAGGGAGTATATATGGACTAAAAGGCTGTCGTATTGATAATAAAAAAAGGGAGAGAATAGAAGTATACATACTCCATCTCATAACACAAGCAGGTCAAACAAAATTGTATCTACTGTAAGAGAACAGTAAAGCCAAATGAGGGAAACAATACCAAAAATATCTCAAGCACAGTGAAGAGGAGTAGAGGGAATCATACCTGGAGCAGCATTGAATGCTGACTTGACCTCTCCTCTAATAAGTATTGTACTCCAGAATACTGCAAAAGAAAATGAAAAGGAGCCTTATACAAGATGAGTTAAAGGCTGGGGTACCAAAAGAAAATAAAAAAGAAAGAAAGAGTAAATTGAAGGTGAAATGGCTAAAGTACCCCTCATCCCCTCTATAAATAAAGAGGCAGCTGCACCATGCAAGGGAGGTTGGTGGGAAAGAGAGGAAACTTTCAGCAACAAAGCTCTGAAGAAACACTTGTAAGCCACACACGCACACAGAACATAAAAATCTGCAAAACAAAAGAGAGTGAGTGTAGGATAGCTAAAATAAATAAAAAAAAAGTAAGTAGGAAAGACTCTGTAGGTGAAGTTGCAAGAAGGAAGAGCAAGCTTGTAACCCCCTTCTGTTCAATCAATAGAAAAGTGGTAAATCTCCATTTGCTGTTTTGAGGGACATCTTATGTTTAGCCCAGCCACCAATCCATGGTGTGCATGAGCATGTTATTTAGCATGGATTCAGGGCTGGTGAAGCTTGAAAATCATGTTCATTTCCTATTGCTTCACTTCATTTTCTTTGTCTTTAAAGCTGACTTACATCATACTCTCTTTACATTAAGTTACTCCATAGTAAGGATTAGTGACATATCTCAATTGATTTTCATCATTTCTACTACCATTATTATTCTATTTTCTTCTTATAAAAAAAATGCATGCATAAGCATATTGCCATGACTTGATACACAAATGGGGGTGCATACAATAAAACCTTAGGAACTTATAAGACTTTCTCTATTCTCATATACACTAAAACTGTTGCATAAGCCTAAGAAATAAAAAATATGATAATAATAATGTAAATAAAGAGGGAGGAGAATCTTGTGTACATAAGTAACACCCAGACATAAGACCCATTCTATATGCACTTGCATGAATGCATGAATACAATCTGAGCACCTGTATGTATATATGTATTAAGAAAAGAGAAAGGAAAATAAGTCAGAGCATACACTCATGAGCATTTTGTCACTGCTGTTCTATATATGTACACAATCATAGTTTAATGCATATGAAGAAAGTATATGTAGTGGAATGGTGATGCTGTAAATGGATTAAGTGAATCTTAGTTCAATGTCTTTACTACAATGTCATACCTTGTTTCTTGATGAGTTTTATACACGCAAAAATGATATGAGCATGCATTGTCTTACACATCTTAATAGAAACCTAAACGAGTTACAATCAGACATACATCCAAAAAAAAGCACAATAAAGCAAAAAAAAGAGAAGAGACCTTTGGACAGCAGGTACTTGTCTATGCCGCCTCGCCTTTTCACATGACCTGGGACCATGAGATGCCTCCATGATGCCCTGGAAGCCATGCCAAGTGACTGTGGCCACCATGAGTCAACAAACTTCATGCCATTCCTCAAGTCAATGCCCAGACCTGAGAGGCTCCATCCATGCAATACCAGACCCAAAGATGATTCCCCATAAAAAAAGAAGAAGAAAGAAGCATCAATCCCTGAACAGTTGGCCCCTATGCCACCTCACCTCCAAATCCTATGCGATGAGCCAGAGACAAGAAATCTAACCTCTGAAAAGATTGAACCTATGCTGTTAATTCCAGGAGATGCTGTCTTGTTGCCAAATCCCAAAGGAGTATATCCTCATCAAGAAAGACAGCGTGATTGCTGTCAAAGAAGCTGTCGTTTATCGAACTCGATGTACAACCGACCACCTATGCTAAGAAAAAGAACAAAGCCCTTGTCGAACAAATGAGGATGAAAATAAAAGAAAGGATGGCAAGCTCAACCATGACTTGAGTGCTAACCTGAGGGGGTTGAACTTCACCACTCCTCGAGCCATCATCCCTGATCATCATGATTCACGCAAGACCCCATGCCCAGGCTCAGTCATCACCAAACCGTCAACATGCTCACACAAACGAGACACAACCAGCAATTCAAATTAAAGGGGGAGAACAAAAAGAAAGAAAGAAAAGAAGATATACAGGGTGTCGAGCCCTCACCGTCGCGTTCTTGAATCAAATCAGACCTAAGTAACATCGACTGAAGATATCGGCATGGACTGATCTCGAGTGTTGCTACCCGATACCATGATGGGGCCCAGATAATCTACCTTCACCAAACAGAAACATTGAAGCTTCTCATGGGCATTCTGTCGAACACCTGTTGAGTATGCAAGAAATAAAGTCATGGCTGAGTTTTGTGCCCAGGACCCCCTCCCTATTACTAAAACACAAAAGAAGAAGGGAAACAATGATGGCGTTTACCTCTCAAGAGCACTTGCATAGCCTCATATTGCCGCCCCGTCACTCAATTCCCTGCCCGTCTTTCTTCTGACGGCTGAACATGGCAGAGGCAGACCCCTCTTCTTTCGAGCATTGCATCGAGCATCTGATGAACATGCGAAGGCAGAGACAGACCTCCTCCCTCTCGGCCGTTCCACCAGACAATCGACAAAAAAGAGATAGAACTAATCAGAAAGGGAATTCTGGCGTTGAGAAGCCTCACTGTTCAAACCAAGGAGAGAAGTATATCGCTTACCTTGCGACGCTCCTCCAGGCTCCTGATCATTGCCTTCAATATCCAGTGGCATAATGCCTTCCTCAAGGCCAAGGGCGGCGGAGGATCAGCCGCACCCTGAGGCCGTGAGATACCTCACTCGGCGTCTCTCTCCACGAAGGCCACAAAACCCTTCTCCCCTCTTTCTGTTTGGAGCCGACTCGATGGATCCTTGCCATTTTGAAATCCCTCGTCGGAGCAGACGAGGTGAAGGAGAAGGAAAGGACTCCTGAATGGACTCGGTGCATCTCTTATGAATTGCCGACTGATGGTCCCCACTAGACCTATTAATGTGTCGGCCCAAGAACACCCCTCTCACACAAAAATACGAGCAGGCGCCCTAAATCTCAGGATCTCCTGTGGCCTCCCGACGTGTGGCGGGTCCCTGACCACATCATATACAGCCATCCGTGTGCATGAGCAGCAGTGCTGACGTGGCTCGATCATAATCCGTCAAAACTTCAAAACTTCACCAAAAATCATGGGAGGCTCAGAAAAATCCAAACTAAATCTCTATAAACCCAGAAAAATAAGAGGAACCCATTTTTACTAAATATCATGACCAAAAAACCCCTCCAAATCCAATCAAATCATCTGAAACACCAAACTTATATTTGATCAGTATATCGCCACATTAAACGTTTCATCGAGAATTATCGAAAACTCAGATAAATGAGAGGAAGAATTCTCTGAAATCGAGGCCATGAAAAGAATAGATGCTCACGGCGTAATTCTACCAGGCCTCAAGAGAAATAAATCTGTTACGGGCGTCAGAAACCCCGTTAATGTAAAATGTTTAAAAGATTGTCTAGTTTCAGGAATTTGGCGGAATTGAGACTCACCCGTGACAAGGGCGGCACGTTCTTAGGGGTTTCTCATCCGACATCGATGATCAAAGGAAGTATGGGCCATGCATTTTCAACAAGTCGAAAAGTTAAACTGTACTCAAAGTCATTTCAGGACCCAACCGCTCGGTCTCAGAAATGGAGTCTTAATCCCAAAACAAGACCAAATGCGACTCTTTCAGGACCTAATCCACTAGGTCTCAGATGAGGAGTCTCCATCGCAATCCAAAAATAAAAGAAAAGTATGCACATGATCTCATCAGGAGCCAGCCGCTAGGCCACAGATATGGAATCCTGATATCAGAACCAGAATCAAAGCAAAAAAAAAAAGAGAAGAAGAAAGCATGAAGTTCAAGTCAATCCAAATCTCGTCGGTGATTGAAATTGAAGTCCAAATCCAAATAAAAAAAATCAAAATGCTGCACTCTGAAGGTTCTATGATACCCTCCCAGACGTACAGCTCCTCTTTGATATCTAGGTGATCCCGCGACCTCACTATAGATAACACTCTGTCCTGACTGTTAAAATAGTCCTGATGGCATAAAACCCACTTGACGAAGATCTACTGATGGACTCATGCCCCGTGCCATCTGAGTGATCCCACGACCTCATTCTCGATGACACTCTGTCCTGACTGTTAAAATAGTCCTGATGGCGTAAAACCCACTTGACAAAGATCTACTGATGGACCCGTATCCCGTGATATCTAGGTGATCCCGCGACCTCACTATAGATAACACTCTGTCCTGACTGTTAAAATAGTCCTGATGGCGTAAAACCCACTTGACAAAGATCTACTGATGGACCCGTATCCGGTGATATCTAGGTGATCCCGCGACCTCACTATAGATAACACTCTGTCCTGACTGTTAAAATAGTCCTGATGGCGTAAAACCCACTTGACAAAGATCTACTGATGGACTCGTATCCCGTGATATCTAGATGATCCCGCGACCTCACTATAGATAACACTCTGTCCTGACTGTTAAAATAGTCCTGATGGCATAAAACCCACTTGACGAAGATCTACTGATGGACTCATGCCCCGTGCCATCTGAGTGATCCCACGACCTCATTCTCGATGACACTCTGTCCTGACTGTTAAAATAGTCCTGATGACGTAAAACCCACTTGACAAAGATCTACTGATGGACCCGTATCCCGTGATATCTAGGTGATCCCGCGACCTCACTATAGATAACACTCTGTCCTGACTGTTAAAATAGTCCTGATGGCATAAAACCCACTTGACCAAGATCTACTGATGGACTCATGCCCCGTGCCATCTGAGTGATCCCACGACCTCATTCTCGATGACACTCTGTCCTGACTGTTAAAATAGTCCTGATGGCGTAAAACCCACTTGACAAAGATCTACTGATGGACCCGTATCCCGTGATATCTAGGTGATCCCGCGACCTCACTATAGATAACACTCTGTCCTGACTGTTAAAATAGTCCTGATGGCATAAAACCCACTTGACGAAGATCTACTGATGGACTCATGCCCCGTGCCATCTGAGTGATCCCACGACCTCATTCTCGATGACACTCTGTCCTGACTGTTAAAATAGTCCTGATGGCGTAAAACCCACTTGACAAAGATCTACTGATGGACCCGCATCCCGTGATATCTAGGTGATCCCGCGATCTCACTTTAGATAACACTCTGTCCTGACTGTTAAAATAGTCCTGATGGCATAAAACCCACTTGACGAAGATCTACTGATGGACTCATGCCCCGTGCCATCTGAGTGATCCCACGACTTCATTCTCGATGACACTCTGTCCTGACTGTTAAAATAGTTCTGATGGCGTAAAACCCACTTGACAAAGATCTACTGATGGACTCATGCCCCGTACCATCTGAGTGATCACACGACCTCACTCTCGATGACACTCTGATGAATCCCGACTCCATAGTGTTTGAGTGATCCCATGATCTCACTCTCGATGACGCTGTGTTTCGATCACTAAAGAAACAGTTCCGACGGTTCAAAGCCCATCTGACCAAGGATACTGAAGAACCAAAACTTAAATTACCCAATGTCTTGTCAGATAAAAGAACTCTGACAACTTCAGACCCGTCTGATGAAATCACAGCTGATGAAACCTCATAAAAAGGAAATAATATCCCAAAAACAATGAAAACAAACATGCCTGAAATCTCATCAAAAGAAGGAGCATTTCGATCATACACATGACACAACCCCCAATGAAGAACCATCATGCAAAAAAAAATAAACACGAATGACGAGTATCAAAGCATAACCATTCACAAAAATTCCCATATGCATATGCATGATACTAATTGTTTTATTGACAATTCTCTAACAGTCTGCAGGATATATTCTTTGATATTCCCGATCCAGAGGTGCCTAGGAGAGTAACCAGGGTAATTAAAGGCGGGGGCTTGCGCCCGTCGGAAAGAAAGAACCTACACCAAATAATCAACTCTCGGAGGAACATAAGTCCGCGCGAGCGAGCATCTCTTTAATGGGAGGCGCCCGTGGTCGGGGCTTTGGCCTGCGAGGGGATATCTGATCCGATCCTTCTTTTTATTTTCCTTCTCAAACGGGGAAATCCGTCAAAAAGAGCCGGACAACTAACCAAGCCAACTTCTCTAATACAATCAAATTACCTAAATCATTCATATATACAATTGTGCAGGGTTTGTCATAAACTCAACATGCCATGCAGCCTTTTAGAAAGGTCCCCAAAAAATTTCCATCAAGTTTTTAACAGTTTAATCAACTGATTGGCACCGGGAAATCCAAATTGTACTTGAAAATCCAAACAATTTGTAATTTGGTCAATGTGTGTTTGCAGCAAAACCCCAGAATTTCGACCCACTACCAATTGGTAGGGACTACCAATAAGTACCTCAGATTCAAGTAAACACAATTGAACCACTAAATCATGCACACACAACATAAAGTAAAGGCTCAATCTTCAGCTTACATAAACAAAAAATTATAGCTGCATTGAGAAAGTTAGATTTCATCAATTCAAAATTTATCTACATGATCAAAATAATTCACTATAGGTAGCAGAAAATGATAATTATAGACTACGTGACAAATTGTGCTCCCCAACTGGAGAAATCAAAGAGAGACGGAGAGGAGAGTGAAGAGCGTAATCTCCATGGCTGATAGATGAGTTGAGAAGACTTTGAACTGGAATAACTTGAGACAACCTCGCCTCTTCCTCGAAGAAATCGGATCTCCAGAGAAGATTTGACTTGCTTTGAGTTGAAAAGGGAGATAAGAAAAGCCCTATCAATGGGTGGCTTCTCTGGCGACCGCGGCAAGCCACGGCGGCCACCCCTCCTTTACCTGCTCGCCACGTGCCCGATTAGAGAAGCTCGCCTGTTTACAGTCGACGCTTGGAAAAGTTGGGAAAAGGTGGAACTAGACAGAGCCAGCGGAGCTAACGAGGAAAAGTTGGGAAAAGACTAATTTCAGGATCGAAATCCAGCGCAAGGGAGAAGAAATAATAAAAAAGAGAGAGGAGTGCGGAGGGTATTTTTGTCCTGTGGGAGTGCATCTCTAAGTTTTAGGCGTGTAGAAAGCAATTCCCCTAAGGATAAACTTTTCTACACATCGAGAAGCTACACAAAAGAAACACAGTATCTGAAAGACTCAAAATCACAAAAAAACAGACGAGACAGCCCAAGAGGAGAGAGTCAGAGAGAAGCAGCAACAGGTAATGGAGCTTCAATCCAAATGAGGCATGACCTTCAATTGCTTTCTTCTGCATCCGATACATGCCCTTCACTCGTTTCGTTACTCCTTTGTATAGCTGCCAGATCTTTGAAGGTGGCCTCTAGTTGCAAGCTGAAATCTGTCCAAAAATTGAAGAGACATAAAGCATTAAGAATCAGTGTAAAAGGATTTGATCCTTTTGCATCTGAGAAAATTCTTTTATTTCTTTCAATCCATGAAGTCCAGCAAAAAGCAGCTAAAATATTTTTGGTATAACATTTTCTATTACTCTCTAGCTTGTTTATGCTAATCCATAAAGCTTTCATGCTAGAGAAGTCAATACTTATGTTTTGGTTGTTAAACAAATTAAAACCAGACCAAAAAAAATTAGCTACAACACAATTCGTAAAGATATGACCTACAGATTTCTTATTATTACAAAACTGACATTTATTTAGACCAAAATGCCCTCTTTTCATTAAGTTATCATAGGTCAATACTTTATTATTTATTAACAGACAAAAAGCCTGTTACTTACGGAGACAAAACCCAGCTTTTGTGTGTGTATGTTCCTTTTTTATTTTACGGAGACCAGATGAGCTGGTTACAGATTCCGTAACAAGTCAACTACGAAATCCATGATTCAGTAACAGGCCTATTACGGATTCCACGAATCCGTAAATTGTGTTCGGAATCTTAGATTCCGTGATAGTGATATTATTTTTATAAATCGGGCATATTGAATTTTATTATTAATATTTTATAGGATTAGTTAGATTTATGTCACTGTCAAAATTTGAAATTAGTAAAATGCAATCACTAAATGATAAATTAGTTTTATACCACTGAGAAAAAATAAAAATTAGTCTTTTGCCACCAAAAATTGGTTTGTCAATTTTATCCTTTTAAATATGCTACTACAAAAACACTAAATGACAAATTAGTTTTATGTTACTACAAAACTTTGAAATTAGAAAATATCATGTCATTTGATATAGAGCTATTGTAAGGACGTCTGTGAATGTATGTATTTCAATCTAAGGCCAAACTACAATATTTATTTCAATCCAGTTGAACATAAGCTCTAAACAAAGACTAATATGCGTGTTTTAATTCCTTTATCGTTCGACTCATTGTGGTTTAGTTACTGGTAGGAAAAAAATTTTTAAGAAAAAGATTTTATTTATTTATTTTGTATTTCATTGAAGCAACCACGTTGCATCATCAACTCTTTTCATTTAGAGGGATAATTGGCATATACATTTGACATGTGCCCTTTTGCACAGTAAAATGAAAGAAAACGTCAGGGTAAAAGCGCACAGACAAATAATAAATGATTTATAGAGCGAGTTGTTTATCTTATCATAACAACGTTGCATTACAGAAATAAAATTTTGATCTATGATGATAGAAATGTTTAGATCATATGGGAATAGGAGGAATTTTCTATTTCTAAGTATAAATTTATTATAAACAATCTAAACTCTTCACAAAATTACACACTTCTCAATACTTTATGTCTAAGAATTGGAAATTTCTCCTGTCCCTAAGCGATCCAAACGGCTCCATATTTTGTCATCAGCGGATAAGAGGAATACATATGACATTTAATAAGGGTAATTTGGGATTTTTGAAAAATATTAAGAGAAATCAAGATGATATTTTTGGAATTGATTTTTTTTTTTGAATGAGCTAACGACATATTTCTAATTACATAATTTGATGATGGCATAAATCTAATTTGCAATATAACAATAACATTTCTCTAATTAGCTAAATTTCATAGTGGCATAAAACTAACTATTCCTATTTTATAATATTTTAATATTATTTTTAAATTTTTCGGCGCTTCCAGTTAGTTTACCTTTTATTACGTAAAAACTATTCAACACTCTGTGAAGATGGCTATGGCTTATGCTCTAAATCAGCAGTAAAAAAATTATCCCAAAATTTACTTTTTAACAAACTCTACCAATAGTTTTTGTGTGAAAAAAAAAGAAAAATGATAATAAATCCTTATACACACCTAAAATAACTTTGAACGGGAACACCATCAACTGTATGCATCTTTAATGAAGTTGCAACAATCGTTCCGTTTTGTATCTTCTTCTAATGCATGTCTACAAAGAAACAATCTTTCTTTAATTTACGTTATCCAAGCATCCCAAAAATTTGTATAAAAACATCCCAAAAATTTGTTATACAACGTAAAACTAATTTTGTTCTTCAATAAATATAAAATGTAAATTAAATTGCTAGAAAATGGAAAATAAATTTAAAAATTCGGAAAATTTAAAATTTAATTCTTGAGAATTTTCCTTCTTATTATTATTTTATTTTGCACCGGCCTTAATTTTATGGTCTTCGTTTTGTGCCAAGGTTCTAGGCTGAACTATGTTTTAACGGCTCGGAGTTTCCTTTTTGCTATTTTTTTAAAGTATAATATTAGGTTGGTATGTCAAATCGTGATCCATGAAAAAGCTGAAACTAAAGTTTTAACCCAATAAGATTATATTTTGAAGTCCATACTTAGTACATACATATACAATTTTCTTTTTAATCATATGTGAAAAATAATCTATTTAATACCTTGAAACTTTTTCAATCATGCAAAAACCATGTCTAGCAAAATATAAATATTTTTTAACCTCAAATTAATTAAGTCTTAAAAAAGGATTCCTTGTGGGAATTCGGAACATAATCATTTTCACCGCTCTGACGTTGCATCTGAGGGGCCGTTTGGATGGGTTGGGAATTGGGGGAATAGTCAATTCTAGGCATAAATTTATTGGGAAGTGTGTAACTTTGTGAAGAATTTGGATTGTTTATAATAAATTTGGCATTACAAATTCCGGAAATTTGCAATTCCCACCTATTCCAACCTCATCCAAACGCCCCCTGAGAGAATAATAATAAATATAATATAATATAATATAACTAATGCACAAGATTTTAATAAAATTTGTAAAAATGCTTTATTCCATTTCTATGCGACACATATCCATGAGCAGCGCACTTTGCACTTGTTTCGAAAAATGAGTATTGAGGTAACTTTTATCAGTTTATGTTGGTGTTCGTGTTCCTCCACTTTGAGAAATTACAAATTCCACGAACTTGGATCACTATCTAAAAGTCTAAAATGGATCACCAATTAGAGAACGGTGACGGACCAGGGACCACCCAGTCTGCCAGTCACAAGCAAGTAGTAAGTAGTCGTAGGAATTCTCAGTACACGCATCACTGTCAGTTCTATTAAACCCTTTCTTTCCCCAAGACAGAGACCCTGCCTCGCTTAAACCTCTCCTTCACTTCACTCCTTGATCGGAATCAATTCTACTTCCCGGAAATAGAAAATGGAAGCGTAGGAGTCGACGCAAAGAGGAAGCAAGCAAGGAAGGAAGGAATGAAGATCCAAAACTGTGCCACCATCAAGGTCGTCGGACTGCCACCCACCACCACCGCCGGAGACCTCCTCACGTTCTTCTCCTCCGCCGTCGGAATTCAAGCCATCGCCTCCGACTTCCCCCTCCTCCGCCGCGGATGGCTGCCCCGCACTTCTCCAACGCAAGGCGCGATCACCGCACGCGTCCAGTTCTCCCACCCGGACGGAGCCACCAAGGCACTCCACATGTTTCGCAACGAAAACGAAAACGAAAAGCCACCTCAGCTTGGCTCCAATCCACTGGAGGTCTCCATTTCCGATGATGACATCATACATCGCGCCAGCAGCAGCAGCAATAGGTTGGAGGATGCGGAGTTGCTTCTGGGCAACCGACTGCAGGAGCAGACTATGGAGGTTTTTCTTTCTATTACAACTTTGCTATTTTACTTTTATTTATTACTTTATTGGTTGGGCTTGCAACTGTTTATGTTTATCCAACTATTATATGTTCATTTCTGAATTTGTTTCTTAATCTTTTCTATTTTTGGACAGGTTATCCAGTCATGGGATAGGGTAAGAGTCGAGATGATGCCCGAAAGACACAGAATTGACATTTTTCTACAACATGATGGCCATAAGTATAAGCTTGAAGTCTATTTCCATGATATCATTTCTATCTCTGGGTGTAAACTTCCAACTGAAGATGCTACAAATTCATCAGATGCTATCCTACTGGAGGTAAACAGTTTGTTATTGAAAATTTTGGTATACTCCATTAATAACCTTGAAGAGTGCATCTTATGTATATCCTTGTAAAGTTGGTACTCATTGTTATGTTGGACAGCATTTAGTAAATGTGTAAATTCTAGTCCTACCACTTGTACGTATTCAGAATACTTGGTAAATTACATCTGTAATTGTTTTGTACTAAATGAAACGCATTGCTTGATAACCATTTTATACAAGCTTGGGACTAGCATTAAATCCTTCTGCCTTGGTTTTGTTAATAGTTATTAGTTCATAAAAAGATGCCCATTTTTGCCCTTAGTTTAAAGTTATTAGTTCATAACACTTCTAATGTGCAAGCCACTATCCAAAATTAATGCAAACTTATTTTAATTTCCTGTTACAATTGTGAGAAAATATTGGATGAAATTAGTAAACTCAATGAAAGAAACTTATTTTGACAACTGAATATTGCACTTTGAGATGCTTAATATATATTTTTTTGATGTTCCTATTGTCTATATTCAAAATCAGCTCATGTATGCACCACGAATATACCGTGCGATGGACATGCCTAAGAAAAACAGAAATTACAAGACTGAACGGTACCATACTTGCATTGGAGGTCTTCAGTCTCAGTGCATCTGGATCCGCCAACCTGATTTTACATGTAACTCGTCTTTTGGCAAGTCTGGTTGCCTCTGCTTAAAACTCCAACAAGGCTCCTCGTACATACAACCCCTGAAATCCTTCCCACAGCCAGTTGAAATGAGAGATATTACTCTAGTACACGCAGAATCAATTCCACACACCTCAGATTGTGTAGAATTGCACCCCCTTTTGGAGATTCCAAGTGAGATGCCAGTGCCCTATGAGATTCTGTTCCAATTAAATTCTCTAGTTCATACGCACAAGCTGCCTCCAAATGTAGTAGATTTGGATCTGTTGAAAACTCTTAGTAAGTTGCCATTAGAGCTTTGCACAAAGATCCTTCAGAGGATGCATAGGCTGAAATCAACCTGCTACAACCCTGTCCAGTTTGTGGAAAATTACTCATACGAAATTGCTAGAGGAAGAGATTTGAATGCTGGAAGAAGCAAGCAGAGGTTGATGAGGTGCTTTAGAGTTCTCATCACACCAACTAAAGTGTACTTGCAGGTATATACACAACTAAACTATACTTTATCCAGCTGGCTTGACAGAAGATAAACAACAAATTGCTAGAAAATTTATGCAATACCTCTGAAAACACTACATAGCCACCCTTAAGAGTTTGTTTTACTACTGTATCATTGCCTGCTTGACAGAATTTAAATTCCTAATTTTAGGGGCCTGAGGCTGAGAAGTCGAACTACATAGTCCAGCATTTTTCAAAGTTTTCAACAGATTTTGCTAGGGTTTCCTTCGTAGATGAGGATTGGTCCAAGCTATCATTTAGTTCTCTCTCTACCCAAATTGAACATGGCTTTCTATCCAGACCACTAAAAACTGGCATTCGCTCCAGAATCCTCTCTATTTTGAAGAATGGTTTTCGAATCGGAGAGAAGAAGTTCGAATTTTTGGCATTTTCTGCTAGTCAATTAAGGGGAAATTCTGTTTGGATGTTTGCCTCCAATTCTGAGGTCACTGCTGCCACGATAAGGAAATTCATGGGGCAATTTACACCAATTCGTTCTATATCTAAATGTGCAGCTAGAATGGGTCAACTATTCAGTTCTTCGACTCAAACAATAAATGTGTCTGAATGTCATATACAGATGTTGCCAGATATTGAAGTCATTACTGACACTGGTACAAAATACTGTTTCTCTGATGGTATTGGCCAAATATCTCGCTCTTTTGCAAGACAAGTTGCAGAAAAGTGTGGTTTGCCTCACACTCACACCCCATCAGCCTACCAAATTAGGTATGGTGGTTTCAAGGGTGTAGTAGCTGTTAATCGTAACAGTTTCAGCAAACTTTCTTTAAGGGGCAGCATGAAAAAGTTTGAATCTCAAAATACGATGCTTAATATAACAAAATGGAGCAACTACCAGCCGGCATTTCTAAATAGAGAAATCATTACCTTACTTTCCACTTTGGGTGTCCCAGATGATGTGTTTGATGAAATGCAAAATGAGCATCTAATGTTATTGGATAAAATTTTAACTAGCCGTGATGATGCGTTGAAATCTGTACAAAGGATGTATGGCAAGGATTTAAAGATAGCAGAGAGGATGCTAAAGGAAGAATATGAACCAACATTAGAGCCATATCTGTTCATGGTATTAAAGGCACAGAGGGATTATCAGTTGGTGGACATACGTACAAAGTGCCGCATCTTTGTACCGAGAGCTAGGGTTTCTATTGGTTGCTTGGACGAGATTGGACGGCTGGATTATGGTCAGGTGTACATCAGGGTTACTTTGAAGAACGAGGAGCAGATGGAAGCTGCTAGTGAGGAGGGTTGTTTATGTAAATTTGATGGGACGACTGCGGTGGTTGTCGGAAAGGTGGTTGTGACAAAGAACCCCTGCTTGCACCCAGGAGATGTGAGGGTGCTTGATGCAATTTACGATGCTGAGCTGGATGAAATGGGGATGATTGATTGTCTTGTGTTCCCCCAGAAGGGTAAAAGGTATAGTTTAGAAGTTATTTAAAAAAAGAAGGTATGATGTTCATTTGCTGACCCAATGCATACTATTTCCTAAGCAGGTGTGTTTGTAGTATGCATAAGCAATTAGTCATACTCTTATCATAAGCAATTAGCTAAAGACCGAAATGAAAATAATAGTTGAATCGAGTTAGTCATACTCTTATCCTTGACTTCATGAATTGATTAAAAAATATTTGTCAACTCTTTTTGTTGCTTTATATAGACCGCATCCAAATGAATGCTCGGGGGGTGATTTGGATGGAGATCTATATTTCGTATCTTGGGATGAGCTGCTTATTCCCCATGAAATTGACCCTCCAATGGACTACTCTGGCCCCCGACAACGCACTATGGATCATGATGTCAGTCTAGAGGTCTCTCTCTCTCTGTCACCCTCCCTTCCTGTACATTCTTTCCTTGTCTTTGTTTATTGCATGGGAATGGTAAGATCATCTTGTATGATGTAGTGCACAGGTCCTTGAGAAATACCTCATGTATAAATATAAGAAGAGACAAGTACCTCATGAGGGGCATCACTCAAAAACTATCAAATGCAACCATATTTCAAGTGCACATTATACTTACTGCCATTGCAGTTTTGTAATGTTTAGGAGTATGGGGTTGTTGGCTCAGAGTTCTTCCAGCAGTTTGGGAGTTAATATTGGATTCCTCTACACAATTTGTATAAAAAGATAACAATTAAATGCATAAATTACTCCTTTAAGTATGAAAGGTATCTTGGAATAAGATGACGGCGCAACAAAGAGTCCATATATTTCTAGTTATATGGGCTTTTTTATTAGTTTTTACTCATCATGTTTGATATTTTGTGAGCTCACAGAGCTAGAAGGGGAGTACTTTTCCTTTTCTATGCTAGTCGAAAGCTATTTGTGTGAAAATATTATGATGTGCCGAAAATTGAATTGAAACATTTTTGAGGTAATATAGAAACTTCATGGTCTATGTTGACCATGTCTCTGGTTGCTTACTTTTGGTTCATGTTGTCTAGTGTCTATTTCAAAAGCATAATCCCAAGTTTCCTATCGACCCTTTCTCTAGTAAACTTTATGTGAGCAAAATTTTCCTATGATTTTGTTCATTTTTTATTATATGATATCTCTAGATTTTATTTATTTATTTTTTGTATTATCTCTTTCAATCTTATGATAACCTGTATTGTTCTTAAATTCAAAAATACTGTAATGCAGGAGATTCAAAACTTCTTTGTGGATTACATGGAAAATGACACGCTTGGCACAATTTCTAACGCACACCTGGTCTACTCTGACCAAGAACCATTAAAAGCCCGAAGTGAAAAATGCCTTGAGCTGGCAAAACTCCATTCCATGTCAGTTGACTTTGCTAAAACTGGTGCACCAGCTGAGATGCCCAAACACCTCATACCGAAAAAATATCCTGATTTCATGGAGCGACATGACAAACCCATGTATGTCTCAACCGGTGTTCTGGGTAAACTATATCATAGCTTCATGAGTTATACAAGAAATGGAGATGCAGTACATGAGATTGCTTGTAAATCAAGTTACGACTATGATTTGGAGGTGGAGGGATTTGTGAACTACTTGGATGAGGCTCAGGAGTATTATGAAATGTATCATGAGAGGTTCAGTAATTTGATGTGCTATTACAAGGCCGAGGATGAGGAAGAGATTGTGACAGGTATGGTTATATCCATGGTAGTGGTTTATCATGGTTTGTGTTTATTTCAATTAATTGAACTCATAGGCTGCGGCACTTGTACTCTCTATAATAAAATTATTGGTTTGATACAGTTTGGTACTAATTGTATTCCACTGTTGGAAACTGTGCCATCTATTTCTTGTCATATGAATGTTGTCCAGAAATCATCAGTCCCAAATGCATACAGCAGCTCTGGGTGTTGTCTTACATGCCCTCAAGAAAACATGGAATCATTTTTTACATTTTTGTAATTATTACTAGAAGACTTGACAATACTCTCTTCTTTTGAGAGGAAACACAAGGTGCATTTGCATTTATTCTGAAGTAAATCTGCAAGGAAAAAATTAGGTGCATTTGCATTTGAATGGATGTGCAATATTTGTGATATATATTTTAGGCATGTTAAACTTACATCTGCAGGGTTAGAAATGAAGGATGACTCCTTAAAACAAATTTGAACTTGAATTTTATGATTTACAGGCAACTTGTCAAACAAGTCATTGTACTTGAAGAAAGATAACAAGCAATATGGTGAATTAAAAGATCGTATTTTGGTTGCTTTTAAAGATCTTCAAAGGGAAGCTGCGGGTTGGTTCAAAAACAGTTGTGCTGAAAGTGAGTACTCTAAAATGGCATCAGCCTGGTACCATGTGGTGTACCGCCCAAAGTTCTCAGGTACTGAAGAGAGGAGGTTTTTGAGCTTCCCTTGGGTTAATTTTGACGTTCTGCTTGATATCAAAGCATCTAAGAGGCACATGAGGAAGCTGGAGGAACTTCGAGAAGAAGAGATGAGAGATCTTTGTGATGATGTTGATAGTTAGCTTAAAAGAATGTTGATTTTGTACAGACAACAGTGCAAACTAGTCCAATTTGGGAGGTATTGGGAAGTGCAAATCGAGCCGTACTAACTGCATGTAAATATAGATGAATTTGCTATGATTGATTAGATTCTATTACTATTGACTTGTCCATGCCTCATGTATTCCTTTAGCTTTATTACTTTTTTTAAGGTTAGTCGGCGATTGTCAACTAACATTTCATTGAATTGAAGAAGTCGTACAAGTGTACAACATTGTGTATAGAACTATAGATATAGTTTCATAATAAAATGGATATCGTTTGGGCCCCTTGTCACCCTAGAGGTATGCAAAAGGCCAATATCTCAGTCCAGCTTGGCTGTTATATATAAGTGCTTAAGACAGACCAAGGGGGGCATAGAATGGCCAGCATCACGAAGAGGCAAGTTCAAATTTTTTTAGTAGGAAGATTTTGAAGGGTCGGATTATAAAGAAAGTTTAGGTTTTGAAAGGAGTAAAGGACCAAACGCAAATTTATTTTACATTTATTTAAAATATTTTACTTTGATGATGTAATTATAATAACTAATCATATTTTATTTATTTTCAGATCATCAAATGACACGATGATACTAAAGCAAGATAAAAAATAATAAAATTAATTCGATCTTTTTTTAAGCCTAAAATGGTCCTTCAAGTCCGACCTCTCATAATTTGAAAAATTCACAAGTATTAGGCTTAAGAAGAGCTAGACCTAATTTTCCAAATTTTTTTTAAGATAAATTAGGAGTCAAACTTTAATTTTCAAAATTTAGCCCCTTCCAACTGACTAATTTTAAATCCTTGGAAAGCCTGTCCAACCCGTCCCCTGTATTAATAGGCCTAAGTAGACACTGCCTCACCCAGCACTTGTAGTCTTTCACTGCCTGCCCCGTTCTTTGGAATCTAGGAATGATCAAATTATTCTAATGGGCAAGCAATCTACTAATAATAATTGAGAAATGATAATTGTCATTGCGGTTTTGTCATCACTTGAACAAAGTCATCACATAAAATAGATAAAGGGGCCGTTTGGATCAGTTAGGAATTTGGAGAATTTGGAGAAGTTGCAATTTCTAGGAATAAATTTATTGAGAAGTGTGTAACTTTGTGAAAAGTTTGAATTGTTTATAATAAATTTATGATAGGAAGATAAAATTCTCTAAAATTCCTCATCAATCCAAACAGCCCCTAATTAAGTACGTTTATGTTTGCGGGCCTTTCCTTCAGAAATCTCCTTCCTGTTGAGGGGAATTTATTTCTGGGACTGGGAGTGCAAAGATTGTTGAGGTGCCGAAAATGATATACAAATATTTCTTATTCACTCGAATGCAACTTGAATGCTGTTATCTTGCACCATTTTAATGTTTTACAAAAAATTTGCAGAAAGTAAACTTTTTTAAGGAAATGTTTTTTAAAGCAAGATTTGCTTTCCATATATATACACGAATTTGTAATTAATCTATGTAAAAGTTGTGTACCATCGTGACTGCTTGCACGTCGTGTGGCAGGCGAAGCCTTGTTGTCGCCTTGTCGGGAACAACATTTGTGAAGCCAATTAAGTTTGTGCCGCGCCCAGATAATATCGCGTCGTTAATTAATATTAATTCGGTTTAGATACCCGAGTCAATTATTAATTTAATATACTTCCATTTAATATAAGAATAATTGATAAGTTGACAAATTTCTAATGGACGCGTGATTCACGCGGTAGAACAAATTAAGGGTCGTCTTGTTATGCACGCACGCATGGAGGCCTATTAAATAGGGATAATTTTTTCTGTGCCCCTCGAAATTTGCGAAATCTAACAATTATCATCCGAAAGTTAAACCTTCTATTTTTGCCACCCAAAAATGTAGTCACCTTTATAATTTTGCCACTTTGAGTAAAATTTTCTGCTATATGCACCCAAAACTGTGTACCCAGATTATTAATTAATCTTCCTTTACTTTGCTAATTTTAAGTTGGTTTACTTTGGTTATAACCTCACATCATCGTGTTTACACGCGATCTTTCCCTTTTTCCTAGGTACTGTACGGCAGGATGATTCTTTTGGTTCCTTAAAATTTCACTTTTAATTGACGTTCTCTGGTTGATTAATTTAAACAATTTTATTAGTTTGGTATAATCTCTTCCCTAGGTGCCTACCCAGAATAATTAGAAAATTAGAAAGCCATAATATTAAGAAAACAAACCTCGCTCTGATACCAGAATAGAATGATAACGATCGGATCGACTTTGAAACTTCTGATTACTAATGAATACTGATTCCAAAGTTTTGAGAGGAAAAAGAGGAAATTTTATTGATTTCTGGCAAATGATACAAGAGAATGGTGATTACTTGGTGTGGGATTGTGTCCTTCCAAGTGATACACTATCTATTTTATAACCTGAAAGATGCTTCCTTTGAAGCTCAATAATTGAGTGCGGGTGCAAATTTTGGGCTCCATCGTCCACTCAATTAGTGGCAAAGGTTTAAATAGCAGATCACGGATTCGTAGCGGGCATGCTAATGTCATAGCGGATAGCGGTTATTTAGCGGCCGCTATCGGACCATAGCGGATATTATATCAGATGCATAATTTGACTTATTGACTCTTTATTTATGTGATGTTTAGTGACCTTAAATGGTCATGGTACATGTGTTGTACCAGTAAAAGTGAGAGTTAGTACCATTAAATGGTCATGGTATATTTATTTTGGATACATACTTTAAATTGCATGGCCATGGTACATGTCGTGTACTAGTCAGTGCCGAAGTTAGTACTTAGTAGCGATTCAATTAGGTTTTAATTGAAAATCACCTGTATAATCTTGCAAGCAGCAAATCCTAGAAAACGTTTCCAAAATAAACACAACTAGGTACATGATAGGTTACCGGCAATGGAGGTTCGAAGATCAAGAGATGGAGGGACGAAGGGAAGGTGGAAGTTATGATTGAATCGTAGGAGAAGGAACCAGGTAGAGGTAGGCTGCGATTTGGGACTCAGAGCAGTCTCCTCGGTCTGTACTTTGAGAAGAGATGTAAATACGTAACTTTCTCATAGGCCAAATTGGGCTTTTTAATTTGTGGGCCGCGAATATATCTGAAGACCGCTTTATAACGCTAAATCACCGATGTTCGGCCGCTAAATCCTGCTAAATCCCGATATACGGCGCGCTATCAGACATGCCGCGAAATCTGAAGCGGCGTAGTGCTTTATGGGATGGTACCGCTATAGCGCCAATATAGCGACCGCTTTAGCCGCTTTTTAAACCTTTGTTTAGTACTGAAGAGGAGAAACATGGCCTCCGTACATTGAGAAAGATGAAGTAACAGTTATATGGGCCAAATTGGGCTTTTGCAATTTGTGGGCAGTATATAACAAAATTCCTAAAAACCGCTTTTTACCGTTAAATGAGCGCTATATGTCCGCGAAATGTCGCTAACTTCCGCTACACAGCGCGCTATGAGACAAAGCGCTAAATACGTAGCGGTGTAGCGTTCTGTCGCATGGCAGCGCTAAATCGGCGCTATAGCGGCCGCTATGAGCGATATTTAAACCTTTGATTAGTGGCATTGACAGGTGGATTTATTCTTCCAACTACTAATGGGCACTTTTAGTACAATAATTGCCCAACGAAAAATAAGTTAGTGTCATTCAATTTGACAGCCAACCAGAAAGACAAAATGCGCACTATCATAGTGGCACCGAAAGCAAACACATTATTGAGATTCCAATATGATGGTGGGTCTCACTAATAGTAATGGCCTTGCTGGATCAATAGCATCTTTTGGTGAATTGTTAACAGTTCATCAATGTCATGATTAACTGGTCCTAGCGCACTGCTAGCCCAGTTGTCTTTGGATGCCTTTTGTTCAAGCTTAATCTTTTGAAGATAGCTTAATGTTATGAGCCTCTCAATTTCTTTAATGGCCTTTGTATCTGCTCATTGTGTATTTCCTTAAGCCTTTGTTGCATGGCTCCTTCCTAATGAAACGACCTTGGGTAAACTGTTAATAATTCACCGGTGATTATTTCGTAATCCCGCAGAGTGTCAGGTTCTCCTCCTGATGCCGCCCATCTTTCAGCTTGCTGAAAAGCTTGCCTACTTTCTAGTCTAAAACCAATTGTGGGATTTCCTTCATGGATTCGCATCAAATTGCGCAAGCGATCTAGCACCATTATCTGTAAAGATTCTTAAACATTCACACAAAATAAAATTATTAGAAAAACTAAAAATTGTCAACAGTTTTCCGTAGATTACTGTCAGACAGTTCCTAAGATACAAGTATAGTGGGTTTTCCAGCGGTCCACCATGCCCGCCTTTTGCTCTAGAGGTTTTGAAAGAAAGATTTTTCATCTAGCATATTGTCAGTATGCCCGATAATTGTTGCCAGATGATTAATTATCTCCTGAGGACCTTCTTTTGTTTCTTCAAGCACCTTTTCTAAATCGGCTAATTGTTCATTAATAAAATAACAGTTTTTGGTTTTCACCATATTTGCTATAAGCCTTGAGAGTGAGTCAGCCTGTACGTTCTGTTTTCCATCAATGTGCTCGAAATTTACTTGCACTCCTGTTCCTGTAACAAAGTCAACAAAATTAATCCATCGGACTCTTGAAGGTTTGTTTTGTGCTGACTTGTTATAGAAACTGATTATGGCCTGGCAATCAGTTCTGAGAGTGATCTCTTTTTGATCCAGGTAGTGAATCTTGAGTACCATCATTGTTTCCATGCAAGCATAGATCTCTGCATCTATTGTGGATTTAATCACTGGGAATTTCTCTCTTGACGCACAAACTTTCTTCATGTTTCGGGGGTCATGCTTTGCTTTCTTCCATTTGCATACTCCGCCCCACCCTTCCATGCATCCGTCTGTTTCAAGGATGATGTAGGATCCTTCCGGAGGAAGCTCGAGATCTGGAAGCTGCTGCACCGCTTGTTTGACCTTTCTGATGATCTCATAGTCTGAGCTTTTGAGTCTTTTGTCACCGTGTTCGTTTGTTTTCGAGTATAATGGCCCAAGTAATGTTCCCAATTTTGGTATGTATGATCTGGCGTAGTTGAGAATGCCAAGCCATGATCTCATACCAGCCTTCTTCTTCAATTTTTCTTCATCGAAAGAAATAATCTTCTTGATTATGTGCGGCTGAAGTTTGATTTTTCTGTTTCCAATAACTGCACCTAGAAATTCGATTTCCTATATAGCTATTTTTATTTTAGTTGGGGAGAGTACAAGCCCCCATTTCTCACAAATTGTCAGCATAGCCTCCAAGTGTTTGGCATGCCGTTCTTCATCTTCAGAAAACACCAGTATATTATCGATGTAGACTGCTATGAAGTTTTCCGTTCCCCGGAAGCAGTCGTCTATCTTTCTTTGAAAAATTGCTGGTGCATTTTTCAACCCGAATGACATAACTAGCCATTCATACAAGCCATTTGAAACGACAAAAGCCGTCCATTCAACCGATTCAGTATCTATTTCCACCTGATGGAACCCACTTTTTAAGTCGAATTTCGAGTAAATTCGACTATTGCCGACTTTCTTAAGGATGGTATTAATCCCTGGCAGGCTGTATTGGTCTTTGTGGGTATTGTCATTGAGGGTACGGTAATTAAATACCATACACTCCTTGCCTTTGATTTCAGCACCAGTCTTTGGATCTATTGATGTACCTGAGTTTACCATCATTGCCATGGTTCTGTGTCGGACTGTCGGCTCTTATTGGGTCGTATCACTCAAATCTTTAGTAGCGCCTGAACATACTTGTCAAATTCCTCCTTCATTGCTGGTGTGACATGTTTCAGGGGCTTGTCTTGGATTGTGATATCTGGGTTAACCCGATTCTTTTCCCAGTGTTGGAGAGAATTTTCTCCAATATACCCTTGTTCTTTTAATCTTTCCAAAAGAGGTCTGAACCTTTCTTTGAATTTCTACGATTCTTCACCACAAGAGTATGCAGTGATTCTCTGAATCTCAAAATATTCTAGCTCAGACAGCTCTAGTTCTTCGATTGCTGCTGAAGCTACCACCTCAGCGTCAACTTTTGTCGCGATTGTTGTAACATTTTTGTAAAATGTCACCATTTGGCCCTCAATCCTAAGCCCTCCTTGCATAACTCGGATGAAATTGCAACCAATCAGCATTTGGATCCCATGCCTTTGCTCCATTGGGAATGCGTAGGGGAAAGGAATACGAAAACGGTTTTCCTCGATAGCCATTATTCCGCCTTTGAGTTTTTGGTTGGCTATTTGAGAAGAGTTAATCCCGTTGATTTGAATGGGGTACGCACTTGTTTCCAAATCTTCTTTTGGAACTGCATTCTGGTCTACGCAGCAAACTGTTGCGTCGGTATCCAAGATTGCTTGGATTTTGAACTTCTCAACCCCTGGTATTTCCATTGTCAGCTCAATATTATAAAGTCTATTTAAGACTCTTTTTCCTTTCCTTGGATCCAGAACTTGGGTACTAATGTGTTGTATTAAACGTCTCTAGGTTTGTCGATTACAAAACAATATCATTTGGCATTTAACAATCTTCTTTGAGTTTTATAGGAAGAAGATACAATTTATTAGGACTTGGATAAAAGCTTTAAGAAAGATCAAGATCAAGTTTTTAGAGAGCTTGTAGGCTAGTTTAGACTAGGATAGAAGGTATACTTTAGTCCTTGTTTATCCTTGAAATGGTCTAGATAGCGAAAAGCTCAATAAACCAGCAAAATCCTGTTTTCAGTGACCTAGCGTCGTACAACGCTAGATAGTGGTACACAACGCTAGAACAGCTAAATTCATACTTTTGTAAATCAACGTTGCACAACGCTATATAGAGTTAGGCAACGCTGATTCACAACGTTGTACAACGCTCAGTAGTGTTGTACAACGCTGCAGTTAAAAAACTTGGAAAATTTCCTGAGTACCATCGTGCAACGCCATATAGCGTTGCACAACGCCACAAAAATTCCAAGTTAGCTGTCCCATGTAAACAGTCGTTTTTTACATGCAAAGTCTCTGGTGACGTTAGCCAACGTCTTTCAGCGTTGGGTAACGTTAGCGTTGTGTGACGGTATATAGAGTTGTACAACGCTCTGTTGAATCTGTCAGAGTTATTCCTTTTGTCTCCCTTTAGCGTTGTGTAACGCCATTCAGTGGCAAGCAACGCTCTGACAATTTCCAACGGAATTGTCGGAGCTTTCCTTTGGTTATACACTCCTTCGTTGTGCGACGACAAATAGCGTTGCACAACGCTCTGACAGGCCAACGGCTATATTAACTAGCCGTTAGATTTACAACGGTCATATTCCAGCATTGTATAACGCTATTCAGCGTTGTAAAACGCTATGGCCTGTTTTTGCTGGGGAACTGCTCATTTCGAGCCCTATATATATCCACCCCTTGCAAAATTAGACCAGAATTGAGACTTGGAGCATCGGGATACTCTCCCACTTGAGCTTTTCATAGCTAGATCATCTTGAGAGATTTAGTAGCCTCAAACACCACCGCCCCGACATTGTCGCTAGGTGTAGGTTGGAATAGGTTGAGAGCTCTTCTCCTTTGAGGCCGTTGTGCCATTCGAGTTAGGCCGATCCGCCTCGAGTGTCCTTGTGACGAGGTGATTCGGTTCGAAGTTGTAGTCCCGTTCTTGTTGGAATTGAACGGAGCGCGCCCTTTCGTGGTAGCGGAACTCCCGGAGACGTACGACTAAGGCTAGCTTCTTCTAGTGGGTCGGAACTCCGTAATCACATCGCGTGTTCAATTTCTCTCTCTCTTTCTCTCTTTATTATCTTGCATTGTGAATTGCTTGTGTGCTTGCTTGTATTGGGTACCAATTGAATTGTGTTAGGATAGTGCATACCAAACCGGTCCAAAACCTTAATCGCTTCCGCTAAACCTTAGTTAAGCCGCCTTTCTTAGGGACAACAAAGTGGTATCAGAGCGGGAACCTCGATTAAGCTATTCTTAATCTCGGTTTTCGGTCATGGCGGCTCGGTTTGTAGAGAGACCGGATAAATTAGGCCAAAATTGTAGAAATTTCTCTTTTTGGAAGAGATGCATGGTGAACTACCTCAATATCTTGGGATATTGGCATGTGGTAGAAAATCGGTATACCCCCGAACTTAAACCAAATTCTACCGATTTGACCAAGAAGTCCCGTGATAACCAAAGGGACAATGATTGTGCGGTTAATGCCATATTAGCTTCGGTCCATGAATCAATTGGTATGACCCTTTGTAGATATGATTTAGCACATGATATGTGGATGGCTCTCCTCATCCGTTATGAGGGAAATTCTCAAATTAGACACTCTAGATTGTATGAGTTGTATTCTCAATTTGAGAATTTCCACATAAAGGATGGTGAATCCATTGAGGATATGTACACTCGTCTTGTACAACTCCAAAATGAATTCACCGAAGGAGGTGAGCCCCTAACAGATGGCAAGATTGTAGGGAAGATGTTGCGAGCTATGAGTAGAAGGCACGAATGGGATGCTCACATCACGTCGCTTGAGACCATTATCCTGATGGACCATGAGTACACCCCGGAGCAAATGTACACCGAGCTTCGATGTGTTGAGGAGAAGCTCAAGCAACTCGCCAAACTAGAGCATCCTCCAAAAACCTTAGCCATGACCTCCACAAGCAATCCCGCCTCCACATCATCATCTCGATCCTCTCATCGCCGATACCCACATCAAACACCATTAAACCTCTACGAGCTTGATGAGACAAAACAAGAGGTGGTGATTGAGAAGATGTTTCGTGGGCTGCTCAAGCATGAGAAGAAGTTCAACAATGAGAGATTAGCCAATGATGAATGGGAGTTGTGCTTTGTGTGCAACAAAGAAGGGCATTCCATGCACAAGAATTGACTTTTCCGGGGCTTTTCCTTTTGTTGGGTCTCGCATTTCGTCCCGATCTTTTCCCATCTCTAATTCTTCAATTCTTTCCTTTAACCTTTGATTTTCTACTAAGAGGAAATTTGTATACCTCATCAGTTCATTGATTAGGGTATCCTTGTTGGCATACTGGAGATTTGATTTTTGTATTGTTTACCTTCTTCCCAGGTTGAATCTTGAACACATCGGGCAGACAGTCAAACGACATATACTGCAATGTGCTCTCATCCTTGGATTAGTCTGCTCTTGGCAGATCAGACACTTCATGAATTCTTGCGCCACTGGACTGTTATCCTCCCATTCATGCACGCAATTTTAGATTTACTGAGGCACTGAGATCACTACCCGCCATGAGATTTCTTCATTTGTTATCATCATTGCGGTTTCGTATGGTACCTCATTTATGCCAGCCATCAAAGAATGACCAGTACTTCCTTTCCCTTCAGAAAATGAACAGATTGCATCACTATCTGGTTCATTTTGATCTACCGAGAGCATATCCCAGTCGTCATCTAGATCTAGATTTTCGACTATGGCTGCTTTTGCAATGTTGCCCTTTTGTCTTGTGCAGTTGCGGGCAAAATGTCCTTCTTCGCCACATATAAAGCACTTGCATTTTCTTACTTTATCTGCGTGCTTCATTTGGAATACCCTGATGTGCGTATCATGTGGTTTACCTCGGTATGTCTTTGCCTTCCGAAGACCATACTTCTTGTTCTTTTGATAATTACCAGGTACTAGTATGCGGCTACAGAATGAGAGATCTTTGAGGCTTCTTTGGAGTGCAACTCTCTTACATTGCTCTGCCAGGTACTGATATGTGAAATGTATTCTTGGAATAACCCCTACAGTATTGTCTGGGTATTTCTCAGTAAACACCTTCTCAATCTCTCCACCAATGATCGAAGGCATTTTTCTGAAAAATTTTGTTGAGAGTTCAGGAGATATGTACATTATTCTTGATTTTGCCGCTAAGATCTTATAATCGTTTATATAGTCGAAAAGATCTTTCACGTTGTGGCATGAAAGCCTCTCTAGGTCATTGTACGCTCGATTTTGCTGTTCGGTAGACCCGGTTGTCGGGTCCTCCAACAGGAACATCCATCTGATTTGTGATATTACATTTTGCGGATCATCGGCGATGTTCACTAATTCTTCGTATTCAATGGGGAATGCCATTCTCCACTGAATCCAAGTCTTTTTCTCCGTTTCACCTCGGAGATTCTCGATGTAGTTGACTTTTGATTTGTTATCTGCCCAGTTTTTCTCATTTATCAGGTTGAGAGTGATTGATTCCCATCGGGAGATAACTTCTGAATATAGACCAATATCTTCTGGTAAAACCAGGATTGCGCCTTGACTGGCTTGGGCTGTTGGCAAATTAAACCTTTCGTTCATTTGCCTTGCATAGCCACCGCGGATATTGCCCAACCGTGCTTTTATGTCTGGGATTTGGGGATTCTGGGGTTGTTTTGAACCAGGTGGGTACATGACTAGTCCCATGATTGGTTCAGGTGGTATTCTTGTGAGTGAAGACTCTGCGGTTGAGAGTACCGTCTAAACTAGCTAGACAGCTCAACTCTTATGTGAATTAAGGGTTGCAGGTAGGTCTAAATCCTAAGTCTAGTTTCAAGGTCAAAACAAGAATTAATGAGAGAGATTCAACAAGTCACGTAATTCTAGGGTTTCTGGTTGCTAACACTTCATCTTAGTCCCAGTTCCAGCGACCCGCTGACTCTCGTAGCAGCCCGCTAAAAGAACTTAGGTCGCTAACCCATTAGACCGGTCGCTGGCTACTTGGCGGGCATAAACAACCTCGCTGGTTCACTCAGCGGCCCGCTAGGATTAACGATGTGAATGCAAATTGACCTAATTTAGTTGACAATTGTGTAGGGATAATGGCTTAATTAAAGTTCCTAGATCAACCTCTCATTTTAGGTCTGGTTATCAATTAATTAACCTAATTTCCCTCGTATAGAACCTAGATTTCAACTATCGTTTCTTGGTCTAGTTTCTACAAGTTTATACCTTTCTAACCTATGAAATCCTTGAATTTTCACTCTTGGAAAGGACCTAACTTTCGTTAATTAGACCTAGTTTAATCTTTCAGTTGGGAACCTTCATGTTAATCATAATCATGCCTAATAATCTAAGTTTATTTCGACTTAACCACCTAGCAATTAAGAGAGCTCTACTTAAAGGGTGTAAACAAATCTACTTAAATAATCATGGCATAATCAATTCAAGCAATTCAAGCAAGATATAAAACACAAAGATATCAAATAAAATAAATAAACATGCAATCAACAACTAAGAATTCGAGTTTACAACCATAGTCCTAGAACAAACAATCAACAACCAAGAGATATCATACAAACAAAAGAGAAAATGAGAATAAAGAAAGATTACAACCAATTGCTCTTGCTTCCCTCTTGTGTGTCGAAATCTCCTATCAAACACGTCTGTTGCTGTCGCAAATGACCTGCTTGGCGCTGCCACGATCTGGGCTTGAGATCTAACTCTCAAATAACTCGATATCTAACCCTAATTTCACCTTGGATGTGGTCTCCTTCTTGTTCTCTCTCTTGTTCTCTCCTCAAACTGGTCTTTAATAGGTATTGGGAAGGTGTAGAAATGCTGAAAATAACTGAAGACGTGCTCTGGATGCACCTGGAGTCGGTAAAAACTATCGTCCAAATATAAAATTGTTAAATCGGGCGATTCTGATAAATCTGGCAGTTCCAGGTCTGAGGGCCGCTAGGACTTTCAGCGGATCGCAGGAAAATGTCAGCAATGCGTCCTGTCAGTATTTTGGACATATCTCCTTCGTCCGAACTCCGTTTGAGGTGATTCAGATCCGTTGGAAAGCTTAGAACGAGCTCTTCAACTTTATGGACTCATCCAAGTCATTTATTGTTCAAAATCTGTCATAAAATTAGAAACTATGGTAGTAATTCATTCTTGACACAAAACTCTAATTAAACTAACCTAAACTCATCTAAACTATGTAAACTATGTAAACTATGTAAACTAAAGGCAATTGGTTTAGTTTGGAGACAAAATAGTACCTGAGTATGCATATAAAATCCACTCATCAAATGCCCCAAGTTTAACCTTTGCTTGTCCCAAAGCAAATATCTATCTTAGAAGTGTGGTTTGGTTCTAAACTAAAACAATGACTTGAGACTTACAAGTAATGAAAATTCTTAACGTGCACAAATATCGTGATTTGATTGAATTATTTTGACAATTTTACAAGCTTTTCAAATTGAATTGAGTTGTGCCAAACGACCCACGCTTACCCTACATGTGAAACACTTAGGATGCTTGTAACTATTGCCCATAACTTACCTTGTTCAATTTCTAAACTTGTTGATTTTTCAAAGTTTGACAATTGACTTGGCAAAGAGATTCGGGATCACACCCTACCAACACAAATAACATGTCATATCAATTTATTTCACAACCAAGTCTTTAAGTACTTAAACTGCTATATTGATTTTCGAAAACGCATTGAAAATCAAACTAAAGTGAGGCGGAAAAAAAAGGGTACAACTCCTCACCCATTCTATTCCAAAATTTTTTAGTTGGACTTTTTAACTTTTCTCCCGGGGCTAGGAGGTTTTTCCGCGGCGGAGAGGTCAGCCAGATTAAGGTGGATTTAGTTGCGAGGTTGTCCTCATTTTTTTTTCCTTTTTTTTATTATGGACTTTTCTGTTTCTTACCCATAATTTATGGAGGTTCTTCTATCCACAATAACCTATAGCTTCCCGCAATGTCTATGGCAAAGCACCGCTTTTTAGTTCTCCTTTTTTTGTCTTTTATTTATATACAAGGGTGTGTATTTACATCTTCGACTTTTAATAAACTTGAAAACAACGGTTGTTTGACTCTAAACTTAGTATTTATTTCCTTAGTTGACATGCATTCGGGTCGGTAGAATCGATCTTGACCAAATTTGGAAATTAATGCAATTGGTGGTTGTCTTGGTTTACCGATTTCTAATTGGTCAAGTCATTCGTACTACTTATCAAATCATCAAATTTAAGTTTCAATCAAGATAGATTATGATACAATGCCTACTAATTTCCTAAGGTCACAGGTGATGAAGGTGTTTATAACCTAGGATATCAAATAAATTTATAACCTAGAGCTAACCTCACTAGTCGTTTTAGTTAAACTTTAGGGTCGAACCCAAGGGACGGTACAACTGATTACTAGGCTTTAGTTCCTCACGAAAGCTAGACAATTAATTTTTGGAGTTTTATGATTTTAAAAGACAATTATCTAAAGTGCAATTAAATAAATTATTTTTGGTGTTTTCTGGACTAAAAATAAATGCAAATAATATCCTAGGAATTTGTGTTCAATTAGTTTAGCTCCAAAGCACCTTTGTCTACAATTTTCATCGAGACAGAGGCATATTTCGGACCAAAATATATGGATTTCGGACCGAAATCTATGTTGTTTCGTTCCTAAACTTGCTTTAGACCTCTTGTTTTGACTTGATATTTTTACACAATGTTATGTGAGGCTACTAAACAACCAGACCTAAGTCCTAACCTCAGCTATCGCAATTTTGGTTCTAACTTGGTATGGAACTTGGTTTTTATCACGTAAACAACTAAACCTATACTTTCGTTCTGATTTAGCTATTTAAGTATATTTAGTTGGATTTCTAGAGGTATTTAAAGTCCTGTCGGATCATTAAAAGCTACACCTTTTGGTCGAGAACTAACCTCCTCTTTCGAGCGATTGGCTTACCTCATATACTTAACTTATCAATTATTTGTTCTAGTTTAATGCCCTAATGGTGCTGCAGTTCATCAATAGGTAAACAGTCAAACAAACAATAAAATTAACCAAACAAGATATAATTCTCAACAAAACATATCACATATCATAATATAAAGCAATCAAGTCATCACAAAATACTAAACTAATCTACTAACTACTCCTAAGACATCATTAACTAGCCTAACATGCAAGAAAAATAATATACAAACTCCATCAAATCAAAATATCAAGAGAAAAGGAACGAATAAACCAAATATCGCTTTTAACTCAAGATATCGATCGTCCAAAGTCGTGGTTGGATCGGTTCTACCGCTGTCGCGTCCAGAATCGCTCCAAGATTGCTGCCATGGTCGTGCTCCGCTGTGAGAGGTGGAATCCCATGCCTTTCGGCGTGAGAACGGTGGTGGAAAAGGTGGAAATTATTGTATGGAAGGTTGGATGCTTTCCTCTCTATATTTTCGTGCATATATGGCCAGGGAGGAGGCTTGGGAGGCAGGTTAGGGCAAGGGTTCACGAGATCATGTCATAAAATAAAGTTTTCATCTTCAAAACTTGCCAAAACTGACTTTTTCATGCAATTTCGGACCGAAATAAATAATTTCGGACCGAAATTATTTTCCAGCACTGTGCACCGATAGTATTTTGACCATAATTTCTTTATCCGGACTCCGATTGAGGTGATTCAAAGATCGTTGGAAAGTTTAGGTTGAGCTCTACAATGATATGTATCCATTTAGTCATTTTCTTCCCAAAAATATCCCTTTTATGCAATAATTATGTCCAATCCACCATGTTCCTACAAAACAAGTCAAATTCCACGGCAGTATCCAATTTTGACAAATATAATTCAAAAGCACAGTAAATTAATTGGCTTGAGTGTTATTTGGGTGCTAAGTACGATAAAAATGTATATATAAATAAGAGATATCAACAGGGGCTAGTCGATCAATTAGATGACCCACAATTCAAATCGAAAAATTTTCTAAAACTCCCCAAATAGTTCATTCAATTCACGATATCAAAACTTATTAAGCATCTTCCTAACTTACCTAAATGAAATCTATATGAAATTGTCATGCAATAGAGACAATTCCTAAATGAAATGCACAATTATACCTATCAGTTCCAGTTTCAGCTACCCACCGGACATTCCAGCTACCCACCGAAAACTTCAGCTACCCACCGAACATCTCTGCTACCCACCGGAAACTTTTGTGGGCCACCGAGACACTCTATGGGCCGCCGATACTGGGACAGATACGAAATTAATACCTAATATGCATGATGCAAACCTAGATACAACTCCTATTCTCTCACCCCCAAGTTTAAAACATTGCATTGTCCTCAATGCAAGGAAAATATAATTTAAATGAGAGAAAGGAAATGAAACTCATCAAATTTTTATAGTGGTTGTGAAGTTCGCATAGGGGTTGGTGCGACTTGCAAAACGGCTTGTATGCTCCTTCATAGTGTATCCCCCAAGTTTGAGCTCTTGCATACAATTCGTGTAATGGTGCTTTCCAAAATCTGATTTGTCACATTTCTTCAAACCTAAAATTAACAACAACAATTGATAAGTTATAACTAACTAAAACAACTAAATACATCTTTAATTCCAAGGAAAGAGCAAACATCAAGTAGGTCAAACACATGAAACCCCTATCTCTATCTTTGGAACTCCATAAATCATGCAAGTCTAATCTCTCTTCCTCATAAATGTTGAGACAATCAAGCCTAATTGTACTCCTTGATGGTAACTTAAAACTAGGACAAACATCACTTAAGAATACCTTCAAGAAGTGGTGATTTACACAATTGAAAGGATACTCATGTGCAACAACACACCTAGCAAAGTTTTTTTCTACACCTTCTATGATCAAACACCCATGGTGAAATAGTTGGCTGGCCACCTAATAATTATAACATGTCAACGTCATTAAAATAAATTAACTAATTAAACAAATTAACTTATTAAAATTAACTAGAAATATACTGATATCGTCATTATTTGTAGGCATTTGGACCGTACTTGGCACTCAAATAACACTCAAACCATTGAATTATTCAATAGATTGCTATGATTTCCATGGAATTGGCTCTACCGTCGTTTCTTCTCTCATTTTACAGGACTTTGATGGTTTCTGATGATTTTGGAGCATATAGATGGATTTCCGACGTAGCACGCACGCTAGACGACTCATTCCTAGCATTGGAGGCTCTTTTCTCTCTCCTGGTCGACCCGAACAATCATATGGTCGATCCGACCAGCACCTATGGCAGTCAGGCGTCATTTTCTCTCTCCTGGTCGACCCGACCAGGAGCCTGTTCGATCCGACTGGGCATCACAACAGCAGACTTGTGCAGCTGTTCTTTCTCTCTCCTGTTCGGTTCGACTGCACACCTGTTCGGTTTGACCAGAGTGCCGCCATATCACATAAGGCATTATTTCTTACATAGAAACTGATGAAAATGGTAATTTCTTGCGCCCTGGTGCCCTAGCCTTCCATCCTTGCGACCTGGGACATCCATATATATACCTCTAGACCTGAAGGAAAGGATCAAGCCACCAACCACGAAATTCCATATCCCACCACGTTTTGGCACCTTTCCACCACCGTTCTCACACCGAAAGGCGTGGGATTCCACCTCTTTCATCATAGCACGACCATGGCATCATCTTTGGAGCAATTCTAGGCGCGACGGCGATAGAATCAACCCAACCACGGCTCTGGACGTTCGGTATCTTGAGTTAGAAGCGATATTTGGTTTATTTCTTCCATTCTCTTGATATTTTGATTTGATGGAGCTTGTATCTTATTTTGCTTTCATGTTAGGCTAGATTTATGTTGTCTTAGGAGTAGGGAAGTAATTTAGATTTCGATGTGTTGTGATTTGACTTGATATGATATGATATGTTTTGTTGATTTGTTTTGTTGAGAATTATGTTAATTGCTTGTTTGAATTGCTTGTGATTTCCTAATCACCTTCTAGTTGTACGGCCGCATTTAGTCAAGCCTAAGTTAGGATAAACAAGATTAGTTCAAATAAAGTATTTGGGATAAATCGTAGATCCGAAAGGGGAGATTAGTTGACACCAAAAGTGTAACTTTTAGACAAGTCCAAAAGACCTCTAGATATCCTTATGAACTCCAACAAACAAGTTTAAGTTGATTGAATTCTATACCAAAAGTTGTGAACCAATCGAGTTAATTAGGTTAGGTTGTGATTGAACCAGTGTCTAGTCCAACAAGCGAAAGCTGAGGTTTAGAGTATCTAGGTTTGACCAACAAACCCTAGCACAAAGCATAAAATTTCATAAAGAGTCAAAACCACACACTTATACCATCTGTTCGGATCGAACAGAGCGGTATATGCTTGAAAAACACCGTTTGATGCACGAAAGTGATAAGTTCTGTGTTCTAGAGTCCAAACCGATGTGAAACCTGAACCTAAGACGACTTTTATATTGTTAAAACACCTAAAAATATTTATTTACTTGCACCTTTAGATTTAATCAACCAAAAACTCCATAAAAATATAATTGTCTAGCTTTCGTGAGGAAGTAAAGTCCGGTACTCATTAATCCGTCCCTTGGGTTCGACCCTAAAGCTGTACTCCAAAAGACTAGTGAGGTTAGCTCTAGGTCTATAAATTTATTTGATTCCTAGGTTTTAAGCCTTCATCATATACCTTCATCTCTGCCAGCTTGCAAGAGTCTTTGTAAAGCATCTGGCTTGTGCCTTTTTGCTGGAGGTATTTTCTAACAACCCCTTTTAACATGATTTTGCATGTTGCCGGTACCCCTTTGGTTACCCATAGGATACACAAGGCCACAATAGTTGTAAGTGGCAGTATAACTACCATCCTCTTGTACAACACCCCTTTTGAAATGAGCCCATACTGAAGCTTTTAAATTTTATTTTGTCTTCTTCTTGTTAATGGTTTGTTCAGGTCCTTGAGGAGGAGGAGGTTGAGTTTGAGCATCTCCTGCTTGAGCATCAACAATTTTTATTTGTTGTATTTTTTCTTGGGTATCACCATGCATCCCAAGCTCCATACTAATATGAAACAAAAGATATCACATATTAAATTCATTACATACATTAAACAACATATATATCAGCTAATTACATGCATGCATTATAAGAGATATGAAAATCAGATAGCATTAGACATTAAATGCATTACATGCATGCATATATGATAGAAAATCACATAGCATTAGTCATTAAATGCATTACATGCATGCAGATATGAAAATAAGAAAAGAAAACAAGATTTTAAAATACATTGCAGAAATAAGATTTTAAAATGAAAAACAGAGATAAAAGTTGTACAAAATTAATTATTTTTATAGGTTTTGTTGAAAAAATTAAAGTTTCAGAAATATAAAGCAAATTTTATTCTGAAAAACTAATTGCACAATTAATGCATTACACGTTTTCAATCATTGGGTCACAATTAAAGCAAAGTTATCTCATTAAAGTTTCAGACCCATTAAAGCAGACAATTATTGTGACCCATATAATGCATTACATCAATTCCAATCATCAGACCATATAATTGTCTCAATTAAAGCAGTAAACAGATAAACAATTAAGACAAAAGAGACAACATTATAAACAATTAATGATACTCATTTAAAGCACTAAACAATTAACAATTAAGATTGATAAATAGTAAACAATTAACAATTATCCGACCAACTGACAGTAGAGAGTCAGAGACGAGCATTAAATGCATTTCAAACAGTTACAAATTAAGAATTATTAAAGCAGTTCAATCACTATTTTCATAAATCATCTCGACCAAAGTTCAGAGTTTATAAATCATACTCATCACTTGAAATGTCTGGCTCAGATACTTGTGCTTCTGCCATTATTGCAACCTCAAACCCTTCAAAAACTTCAAATTCACAAGAAACGAAGAAAAAAAAGTATGAGACGAGTAGAACAGAAATTAACTATTCAATTTAATCAACAAAAAATAAAGAAAAAATGAATAGAAAAATACCTTTATTTTCCTTTTTCTATCTTCTCTTAGTCTTAGATTCTTTTTCTTTGAAATAGCCAACATATAAGCAAATGTCTAATCATTTCATTAACCCAAACCCTAGATACTAGTTGTGGCTATGCCGACTTGGCCATCAGATCAGTCACTGCTTCACACTAGTAGGTAGCAATCATCTCAGATCTATCACAGATCTAATTATATATGTTTTAGTTTGGTTGAAAGTTGCGACATATCGACAGTCAAAAGCCTCGACAACCACAAAAGCTAGGGATTCAATGTTACTCAAGTGAGATCAGAGTATTAGAGATTATTATTCGGTTTCGAGAGAAGAAAACAACAGTACTACGCGTGCCACTGTGCAAGGATGAGAGATTGAGACACTGAGAGAGTAAGAGACTGAGTGAGGTCAGCTAATGAAGGAGAGAATCGAGGTTATTCGGTGCAATTAAGAAGGAATGACCGTTGGGGCCTGGAGCGGCGCAAGGTGGAAGGAAAGAGGAAAAAAACGAGGCAGATAACCCTAGGCTCAGCTTAGCAGGGACTGCCGGGTCAGTGGGTCGAGATATTTCAACTTTATCATCCCCATTCCCAGCTCCCCTCCTCTGCTATAATATAATTGTAAACGCATAAAATTTGAAACGGAACGAATTTGACACGTGAATGGTACGTACCATTTCGTTTGCTGTTCCGCTAGTTCCAACGTTACAAGACACAATACCGTGAAACGTTCTGTATCATACCATGTAACAAACTTCCATTCCGCCACTTGTTTCGTTTGCACGGAACGTCGATGGTAGACGTTAAACATTATACCGTCGGCAGGTCTATTAATGGGTATCGGGGCAAAACAAAGATGGAGGACTAACATTTGACGAAAAAAGTACATGTTGTTGTCAAATTGGATTATCTAAAAGATAATCTTACACAAAAGTTTAAATAGCGCATAGCGGATTCGTCGCGGAAATGCCAATGTCATAGTGGATAGCGGTCATTTAGCGGCCGCTATCGAAACATAACAGACAATAACCAAACATACCCTATTAATTGAATAAACTACAGAAAAATCCTATTAAGCCCTTGACAGCAAAACACCTTCACAACTAGTCCCTGACCAAAGGGCACTACTACAGAAAAGATTTTTTACGGCACCTCATTTACGAAATTTTTTTAAAAGTCTGTTGTTAAAAATACCGAATGGCATATTAGTAAATATAATGAATTTTTTTGTGGCGGTTAATAAAATAAGCGACGCTGACGTGTGCTGGAAAAGGGAGAAAAAAATGTTCGCTAATTTTTTACGGATGGTATTAAAAGAAACGCCGTAAATAATCAGGATATACCGCCGTAATTTAGTCCAAAAAAAAAGCCGCCCTCCCTGTACTAACTCGAACTCCTCCCGTCCTGTACTCGCCATCCCCTTACGCCGCCTCCGTCCACGCCAATAGGCCCTGCCGCCTTCTTCCTCTCCTCCCTCCTAAAGGTTAGTCTACCTTTCCTCCCTCCCTTTCTCCCTCCCTTCCCCTTCTCCCTCCCTAAACCGGCCTCCCGCCTCCGCTTTCAACCACCTCCGCCCTCATGCACCATCGCCCTCCTCCTTCTCTTCCATCTCTTTCCCTTGGTTTCCCACCTCTAGACCCGAACCCTAGACCTTAAAACCCGAACCCTGAACCCTAGACCCTAATTCTAAACCCTAAACCCGATACCGCCAACTGGTTGGTACAATAGTAGACGAAGCCGATACCATGATCTATGGTTTTCAATGTAACACTCTTCAACTTAAATTTACTCTTTTTCTTGTACTCAATTGTCTTTTTTTCCTGTTATTTTCATGTTGTGATCTGTGTTTTTCAATAAACTAAGTGGAATGATCCCACACTTCTCAGGCATTTGATTTATGATAATAACTAATTTAGTATTATATTAATGTTGTGCAGGTACGAAGAAGCAATAAAGGTCAAGAAGCTCCCCAATCAAAAATAGGATTTCAGCAATATGGTTGCAGAGGTGGGTTTTGTTTTTAAGCGTGAATACTGTGAGTGTGTACTTATTATATCTTTAACTCGAAGTTATTTATTTTGTATTATAGAATGAAAACAAGAAAAAGCGAAATCTGGAAAATGATGGCAAATCCAAATAGAAGGATTTCAAGTTTTAAATGCTGAATTTCTTGATTGGTAAGAACAGAACTATTATTTTTTAATCTATGTAGAATATTAGAATCTAAGGATATTCATCCTTTTTGGATTTAGAATTCAGCAAATTGTCTTCCTTCGAAACAAAGGACCACGGAAGTATTAAAAAATAAAATTCTTAAATGTGAACTTTTGAGTTTTTTATTAAGACAATATTAGAAAGACTAAATTGTACTCTTGTAAAATTATAGAATAATTATTAAACTGACCTTGCTTTTTTGTAATTTTTTAATAAAATATTTGGCCCTGATTAGAGAAGTCGCTGGGCAGAAATAATCGTCATCATACTAAAAAAGGAGACGCATATATTGGCTACGTGCATCTTATTAGTTTAGAAAATATTTTACTTAACCATATGCAAAATAACTACAACAGACATTCTTACTTAATCTTAAAAGTATTTAGTAGATCAAATACAGTATTAACTAGCAGCCTCAATATGAAGTCACATAAGAAACCTAGCAAAGGTATGAAGAGTTGTTTGCATGATCAACAAGCATAGCTGAGGTGTTCTCGCACATCAAGCGCCTACTTGATGTATGCGAAGGGCAAAACTAGAAACCAGAAATTGATTCAACTCGAGCATTATATAGGATCAATTATATGTAAGCGTTAATTAATTAAAAACGACATCGCAATTGTTGTCTATGGGAATAATTGTTTAGATTTCAATTATCCATAAGTGTTAGAAATGAACCTTCAATGCAAAAAATTGAGTAAATTATAGATGAAAAGGAAGAAGATGTAAGGCTACTACTACAAGAAGCAAGGCAGGCCATTTTTTTAGCTAAAGTGTTGCAAATGATAGAAATATAATCTTATGTGTATATGTGTTAATGTGTGCAGATGTGTTAATATGATTGATCAAGGTGAGAAGCTAGAAGACTAGGAATCAGAAATTTTGCTGCTAAAGTTCTCTATTTTATTTTAAGTATTATCTCTTTTGTCTCTTTTTTTTATTTTTCTCAACCTCAGCATCAATGATCATCGATGGCTGAAAATTATTCCATTGCTACATGTTCTCATTTTCTTTTCAATACTTTACAAGGCCACTAAAAATAGTACCAAAAAGAGTGCCAGTAGGAATAAATCAATATTGGTTAGCTCAGTTTATTGCTGGTATAAAGACAATTGGATTAGCTTTTATTTATTGCATTCACATTTAGCAGAGGCAAACCTTATATTTTTAGATACAGTCTTTGCTACCTTACTAAATTATTATTAAATGAGTGTAAAACAACATACTCCAACTGATGCAATATACTTTTACTGATCTGGTTAGTTGAGTGCCTAATTGTCAACCTCGCTGGAGGCATTTAATTTATGCCCTTGACAAAGCCTTTGATTATTGTTCATATTATTATGTTTCTTATATCTTTTTTTCTTTTAGATTTGAATAATCATGTGGAGCCATTGAATCTGACAATGGAGGTAATTTTTTTGCTATTTATTGATTTGATCGTTGATCTTAGAACTTAGATCACCTTTCTCACTTTGCAACCAGCAGAATTCAAAAACGATATATAATTTTTTATGTAATAAAATTTCAAGCTTAAGAGGAGTTTATAGTAAGCAACAACACATTCTTTTTATCAGCATTAGTCGACTTTTCTGATCATATACTATTATGGACCTCTTCAAATTACTATTGCTATATCCATACAAATAATTTCCCTTTTCTATACCGTGCACCAGTGTACTGTTTTGGGAATTTCAGATGTTTAAATGAGGAATAAATGTCGGATTTTATCTAATCTTGCTATTACTTTTGATGTGAATGGCATTAATGTGATTGCGAATATGAATTTACATTAATTTGTTTTAACATAGATCGCAAAGGAACAGTGGGTGGAATCTGTGCGATAGAAAGAAACTCCTGAATTTTGCAGTATATAAAAAAATATATCATATAGAATTGTTCAATATCAATATTTTAACTTCTTTCATTATATTGACAAGTCCTTTGAATTTACTATTAGAGATTGAGTCAGAAAGGGCGCGAAAATGCCTTGAAGATCGGCCATCCCCAATAACTCGGATCAGGTGGTTACAAAACTGCCGAGATGAGGTGGAAAAAAGACGAGGTGGTCCATGGTGATAAGTCGACCATTGGCTTTTCAGATGGCAGCAGAGCATACAGGTTTTATAGCGCACGGACCATAAAGGATCCACAAACCGTTGCCGTCGTAGTTAAAAAATGCTAAGACTCAGGCTGTTCTCGAAAGAGCTGTAGCTGTAAGTATAATTCGACCTTATTATAATCCTGGTAGGGGGGTGAGGGGTTACTATCATGCCATGCTATTAATTTTTTATTTCACACCCAGTTGTGTTAAATTGAGGTTATTTGCTCACTGTTCAATTCAGTTCAAATTCTCAGAAAAGGTTACTAATTGTGAATTTTAATGCAGGTTTTGGAACCACAAGGTGCATCAAGTCCATTGATAATTAATGGTTATGATGATTAATTGTTGTATTTTTGGATTAACTTTTAATTTGCATGTGTATTTGATTACATGTGAATATTTACGAATTAATGTGATCTTTTGTGAATTTATGCAATTTTTCTGGTAATTTGTGCGATTTGATTTTCTGCATATAAATTGTGATATATATATATATCATGTAAATTTATATGGCTAGCCACAGAAAAAAAATTATATTATTATACCTTCTACGGCTGTTTTTAATATATAGAAAAAAAAGCTGTAAATAATCTTATTTACAGTGTCTTTTAATATATAACCGCCGTAAAAACTAGATTTTTATGGCGGTTGTTTACTACAAACTGCCGTAGAAAATAAAAAAGCCAAGGGCGCTGCTTAATTAAAAAAAGACAATTACGGCGGTTAATTAAATATTTTTAGCGGCCCCCTCCTTTTACAACACCTTGTGGCCGTCATAAAAAACCCCTTAAAAACCGCCGTTAAAAACAAAATCTGTCGTAGTGGGGAAACTTGTACCAGAATCAACACAAAGAGGAGATCGACTGGTATCAAGTCTGTACTAGCTTGATAACCAAACCGAGAGCATCAAACAAGCAAGAGATGGCCAGCTTGGCTGTTATAACTTATAAGTGCTCAAGACAGACTAAGGGCTCAGAATGGCCAGTCTCGGAAGAGGAAGTTCAAATTTTTTTAATAGGGATATTTTGGAGGGTGGTCGGATTATAAAGAAAAGTCAGGTTTTAAAAGGACCAAACGCAAATTTATTTATACTAGGTTAGTTAAATCGAGCTTCGCTCGATATGGATTATATCCAAATGTTAATAAAATCATGAGTAGAATTAGTTTAATCAAGTATATAATTATAAAAAAAATTATCTCGAGATGTTAATAAGTAATGAGGAGAATCAGCTCTTGATCTAGTGACAAAGAACAATACATTTCAAATAAGAGATCACAGGTTCGAAAATCGGCTAGAGGTCTTTGTAGACATTTAATTTAAAATTGAGAGGCCTGACCCCAATTTATCTTAAAAAATATGTTAATAAGCCATAAATAAGGACTTGCTCAAAATATTTTTTGCGCGGGCCGGATTTCATTTTGTTTAATTTCAATTCAATTGATCTTTCATGATTTCATTAGAGCGAATAACATAGAATTTCCAACCAAACGATACCAAATCCATTCATTTTGATAAAAAAATTTCTAATGAAATGAACTGAAATGAAATCCCACGTGAAAAAGGAGGATTTTGATAAGGCCTTAGTTTCATCAAGTATATGATTATAGAAACTATTGTCTAGCTACTATCTATTAAAAAAATACAGAGTTATTACCTGAACATTATCGTATCCAAATATAAATTAGGGTAGTAACACAACATGTCGAATACATTCGACTATTCAAACTAAATAAAAACTTATTTAAAAAGTTTAAATGTAAACAATGTTTAATTACTTTATTATCTTTTTCATCATCAGGAATCTCATTTAACTCTGATATCTCATCTCTTGGGTTAAGTTGACTACCTATCATATTGAGCTTCTCTCGGCTCGTCTTCTAATTTTGTTCTTTTTTGCCCCTGATATAAGTACAAAAGGTAGTTTATTACAATTCTAGCAGTATGACTTATGAGTCCAACGAAATTAGAGCAGAGTTTAAAAGATCAAAGAATGAGTACATTGTAGTACTAACCAAAATTATAATCCATAATTACTGTTATTTCTCTTTTTATTCAAATACCAAGCTAACGGTACTGGTAGTCACAATTATATGACTGATGCACAAAAAGTTCTTGCTACATAATATAAAAAAGAAGGCACCAACCGTCAAGACATAGTCTTCTTTGGCTTTCCTTTTTATGGATTGAATTTTAAATTCTCAAGATCACCATTCTTAATGCTAGTTTCCAACTGCTCAGATAAATTTGCATATGTTTTAGACAATAGAAAAGTGTATTGCTAGTAGCAGAATTATTGTAATAGTATGATATGGCTAATCCTATTATTGATTAATATGCCTTTTTCACAACACATATTCTTGTCACCTTGCATATTCTTTAATCATTGTTCATACTATTAAATATCTAATTTTAATTTTATATATAGAAAGATACATGCTTTTTTTTAAAGAGTTTACAAAAAAAATTAATGTTCATGTTTACCATCATCATAAACTAATAACACGTACAGGATAATGAACTCTTTCTTTTTGGCATTGAAACCGTAAACTTTTCTGGTTTCTTGTAAATATGCTCTGTAATCAGAGATTCATACCAGACACGGTACCAGATTCACCATAGCAGTACCAAGGACTGGTAGCAAAGCATGTACCATTAGACATAAGCAAGTATCTATAGTTCTATACATCAAAAACACAACACAAAGGCTGATATTTGCACAAAATGATAAAAGGACAAAAGCACAAGTTTCATTATTTTGTTGGCTTTTTTTATATTGCTTTTTGTATCACATCCTCTCAATAATTAAAAAAATACAAAATCACAAAAGAACATTACGAATTTTATAATTTATGGGAAAAACTTGCATCAGTGAATATATAGAAAATCTAGATCCCTTATCTGAATTTGAAGTGATGATTTTTTATGAAGATACTTATTATTTTTACCTATGGGCGGACTCGGAGGTCGCTCTGGCATAGTGCTTGGTGGATGCGCTGGGCCTAGCCAAGGACTCACCTGATGCAGTGAGATTGCTCAATTGGAGGAAGGCTGGGTCAAAAGTCAGTCAAAATGCTGGCAATTTTGCTATGATTTTCTGCTGCCTGATGCAATAAGATTGCTTTTTGAAACTTAAAAAGTTGCTTTTATTTAAGTTTATTTTTTCATGTGAACTTTTGAAGATTAATCTGGGGAGGACACCAGGAAGCAATCAAGCAACAAAAAGCACTCACTTTTAAGCAGTATATATCAAATTTACCCTTCAAAAGTTCAGAATCAATTTACTTTCTTTACTTCAACTCAATTATGAATTATGTCAAAATTAAATAATTAACATATTGAATCTTACATGAATATTCCATATGTATGTTCGGCTCCAAAGGGGCTCAAAGGCCAAGTTAAAAAATCTCATAACAGTAAGGTTCTCAATTAGATCTTTCCCCAAAAGATGGTCAATTCTGAATTACAACAACAACTAAGTCTTTTGTCCCAAATAAGTTGGGGTAGGCTAGAAAGAAACCCAACAAGAGAACACATCCAAGAACAAGAACAAAAAAAAAAAAAAAACATAAAAACACTAATAGTAAGACTAGCCATACTAATAATAATACCTCTAATAATAATAGTAATAGTAGAAACCTAGACCTCGACCGTGACCTAATAGAGGGACCTACAAACCTATGGCATCGCTCCTACCCCTAAGTTCCTACGTCATGGCTCCGGTACATGAATTGCTAACTTCCAAGCGCTCCTATCGATCGCCAACTCCTTGAAGACGTTCCATTCTTTAAGGTCTCTTTTCACCGCTTCTTCCCATGTCAATCTTGGTCTCACTCTCCCCCTCCGGGTGTTCTCGAAATGATTAAGAATTCCGATACGTACCGGTGCCTCTGGAGGTCTGCGTTGGATATGTCCAAACCATCTCAAACGATGTTGGATCAACTTCTCCTCTATTGGTGCGACCCCAACCATATCTCGTATTTCATCATTTCTAATCCGATCTTTCCTCGTGTGACCGCAGATCCACCTCAACATACGCATCTCAGCTACACTCATCTTCTGGACATGTCGTCTTTTAGTAGCCCAACATTCTGCGCCATACAACATCGCAGGTCTAATCGCTGTCCTGTAGAACTTGCCTTTTAGCTTCTGCGGGACTTTCTTATCGCATAGGACGCCTGATGCTTGTCGCCATTTCACCCACCCCGCTCTTATCCTGTGACTAACATCTTCATCTATCTCGCCATCGCTCTGCAGCATCGACCCTAAATATCGAAAAGTAACTTTCGTCAATTCTGAATTAATTGTAGAAAAATCATAGGTGAAAAGAAAGAAAATTTAAAAAACAAAAGATTAAAGAAGAGATGTACCTGTTAATTTGGCTTTTAAACCCACGCATGTTAGCTCTGCAGCCACAACAGCTGCCCTTGTAGTGAAATCCTGGAATGGTAACCAAGGGTTTTGGGGTTGAGCGGCAAATTTGGGATAAGCAACTCCTCCTTCCTTCCTTCGTTTTCCATTATGTTGTTCAATAAGTTCTATTGTACATCATGATCAGGCCACTTGAAAATCTCTCCCTTTTTATATATATATATATAGAGGATTGCTAAAATACTATGCATAGCACGGATGACCTTCGTGCTACGGATTCATTTTTGAATTTCATACTTTAAACAATCGATCCGAATCGTTCATTATCTTTCTCATATTGAAATCTCATTAGAAACCAAATTTTACATTTTTTTGAATTTTTTTACTATTTTTCTCGTATTTTTGAAAATTCTTAATCTAATAAATTCTGGACCCTTCAATAATAGCGATTTTCAAAACTATGAGAAAAATAGTAAAAAAATTCAAAAAAAATGTAAAATTTGGTTTCTAATAAGATTTCAATATGAAGAAGATAATGATCGGTTTGGATCGGTTGTTTGAAACATGAAATTCAAGAACGAATTCGTAGCACGAAGATCATCCGTGCTATGCATAATATTTTAGCAATCCTCTATATATATATATATATATATATATATATATATATATATATAGGCAGATACCATGAGTATACAGATTGAAATCAAAGTGTAGCCTAATGCGCCAGTGCTTAACTAAGTAAAAAAACAGAATTTATTTAATAAGTTTCACTTGACATATTAATGTAATGCAATGCTCAACACTTTTCTATTCGGTCCTTGTATTTTTGATGAATTACCAGCTCCATTACAAAGCAAATTAGCAAAATGACACATATTCGTGATGACTATATAAAATTTAAAATTGCATTTTTTTTAGGCAAAGAATGGAAAATAGAAAATGGAAACAAATATTCATTACTTCATGCGTTCACACCTTTTTATGCCTTGATTGTTCAAAATGTGATATCCTAGCTGTATATTCCTTTATTATGAAATATTTTAGAAAGACTCCTACTGTTTTATGTTTCTATGTTTCTAGTGCTATGACATTTTATTAACAGACTCCTACTGTTTTATTTTAATATCAATCGCTACGAGGAAGCAAGAAAGATGCATTCTGACCTTTGCCTTGAATCACATTGGTGACATATTTATTCTAAAGAACAACGTTCACAGAAGCGTATTCCCAGAGACAGAGAGTTAAGTTCAAAGTAAAAATTGTTTCACACCTGGACCAAGGTCTCCATGATCTTCACAGAAACAACGTTCACATGTCCACCAGTGGTGACCTGGCACACCTCACGATCAAAGTACTTCTTCAGCGAGCGACTCTAATTCTTTGGTCCCTGCTCTCTCGCGGATGGTGGCCCACAAGACACCGATTGGAGCTGTTGGGTTGGAAAAAGTCAAAGGGGGGGGGGTGATGCAGAGGAGAAATAATTGAATCGCTGATCAAATGGATCGGATCGATCGATCTGAGAAAAGAAATTGCACGGCTCAGATTAATTTCGGAAAGAGACTAATGCGGACCGCGGCGCCGTGTCGAAACTGAGAAAAAAAAACGGATCCGACACTCACGGCATTTAATTGCCTTAATTAATTAATACTATAGATGCATACAGGAGCGAAGCCAGGATTTAATGGCAAGGGAAGCCGAGGTCAAACTTCGAACTGCTCGGTCGACCGATCAAATTTAAATATGATTGTATACATCAAAATTTTTAAAAAAATGTCACTTTTTGTGTCATACAAGATGTAACAATGGAAGTCATAAGAAAAATATAAACTTCCGAGTATTGAAATATAGCCCTTAATAACTGATTCAATTTCTTGTCTCAAAAATTTACATAAAAAAATTATATATTTCTATTACATCATAATTCTAATAAAATCATAGTTCAACAAAAGATACATCATATTTCTACTACATTATCTATAAAATTACGCCTCTGTTAATTTTACTTTAGCCCTACGAGAACCTATAAAATCATACAAATCTATAATCTCATCAAAAATAAATATCTTAGCAATTTTCTTCTCAATATAAACAATTATATAATCATGAGTAATTCCATATTAATAGATACTAGTTGTGTAAATTGACATTAGTAATTTCATATTAATAAATACTAGTAGTGTAAATTGATTAAAATTAGAAAATTCAAAATTCAACCATGAGATGAATCACATAAGTACATAACGCATAAGGCAATAAGTACAACTCTAATAACTGCTTCCAAAGACCAAAGTTAGATTTTATTTCTCTACAACGGTCTATTAACATTTTAAGAATTTAAGATCGAACTACATAACTTAGTACCTCATCCCTGAAACCTAAAACAAAATGCTCTCAAATGATATGTGAAACGGTACTAGAAAGATTATAGCAAAAAACTAAAATTACCTAACAAATAGATTATATATACGGCGGAGCCTTGGAGGTCCCTAAATTTGAGCAGAATTATGGGTGAACTTTCCTTTTTCCGATTGAGAGTCAGAGAGGGTTGTAACAGATGAAATGATAATAGGAATAGATTTTTTCGATTTCAACATTTGCACTAACGGAGTAAAAAAATCCTATATGGTGAGGGTTGGACCTTATTTTTGTTGGGGGGCCCAAATAAAACAATCCCATATACTAAGTATTTTTTTAATAGTCGGTAAAAAAAATTTCAAAATCATGCGTGGGCCAGGCCCTCCATGGCCCCTGTGTTGGCTTCGCCACTGGATGCATATTCGTGTCATGTTTTGAAGGTTATGTGTAAGGCTGTCAACGGAAACCGTTGGACCGTTTCGCCGTGACGTGAAACGGTAACGAAACGGTAAGTGGTATAGCAAAATGTTTTGTTTTCTTAACGAAACAACAAACGGCACAGGAAATGGAACGGTTTACTGTGATTTCACGTATTTTTGTACATGTCGTTTAGCGAAATCATTTCGTTTATTAAGTGGCACGGTAAACGGCAACAAAATCCATTTCGTTTTCTTAACGAAATGGCAAACGGAACACCTCGTTCCGTGCCATTTATCAACGTTAGACAGCTATAGTTATGTGTGATTGGTCTGGCACAAGCACAAGTCCATGTGGCATTAAATGAAGGCGGAGTTACTACAGTTGATTTCAATGTTGGCAAGTCGGATCACAGTGAATTGAAAGTCACTAGAAAGCGTGAAAGGGTAAGTGTAATGCACTGAAAGCAATAAAATAGGATTAAAAAAAAAACGGATCCGACACCCACGGAATTTAATTGATACTATAGATTTATTTAAAGTATTTTACTTTGATAACGTAATTATAATAGCTAATCATATCTTAATTCATTTTCAGATCATCAAACCGACACGATGGGGACCGTATTCTCTGGATGGTTGAATACAACCATCCAGTGGACGTCTTTCGATCCGAGCCGTCTGATTTAATCTCAACGATTATATTTTTCGAGCCTATCAATCATAGTATTATGCACGGGACATCTATAGCCATTCTGATTAAATCAGACGGCTGAGATCGAAACCATCCACTGGATGGCCATCCAGAGAATGCGAAGTCCGACATGATGATGCTAAATCAAGATAAAAAATAATAAAATTAATTCGATCTTTTTTAAGTCTGATTTGAAAAAAGTTTAGAAGTACTAGGCTTAAGAAGGGCCGGACCTAATTTTCAAATTTTAACCCCTTCAATCTTCAAACTGATCAGTTTCAAGTTGGAACAAAATAAATAAATAAATAAATAAAAGGAGATAAGAACATAGTCGAATAGGTTGATTTTATAAAACCTTGAAAACAATACACAAAAAGCAAAACTAAAAAAAAAAACTTAAAGCACTGTAAATTGTACCGATCGACTTGTTTTCTTGCTAAAAGAAACAAAAAATGTCAGTGCTAAAATCTTGAGTTAAAAACATAACTAATTAACTACGTTTATATTAGTGGGCATTTCCTTTAGAAATCTGCTTCCTCCAGAGGGGAATTTATTTCTGGCACTAGGAGTGCAAAGACTGTTGAGGTGCCGTAAATGATATACAAATATTTCTTATTCACTCGAATGCAACTTGAATGCTGTTATCTTGCACCATTTTAATATTTTACATAAATTTTGCAGAATAGTCATGAAACTTTTTGGAAATGTTTTAAACAAATATTGCTTTTCTTTATAAACGAATTTGTAATCTATGTTTATAAACGAATTTATAAATTTTGCAGAATAGTCATGAAACTTTTTGGAAATCTTTATAAAGCAAATATTGCTTTTCTTTAAAGCACATGTGTAGTCAGTAGTCAGTAGTCAGTACTCGTGCATGATCCTTGATTCACGCGCAGGTAACTTGAATGTATTAATTAATAATATTAAATTGGTTTAGATAGTCGAGCCAATTAATAATTTAATAAACTTCAATTTAATAATATAAATAAAATCATAAGTTGACAAGCTTGCTAACTGAGTACTCGTGATTGTGAATCGTGATTCACGCGCTAGAACAAATTAAGGGTCGTCTTGTGATGCAAGCACGCATATCGGCATATGTATCTATATTAATTATATACATAATACAGGATGGTCTCAACCAGCAATTAAGCACAACACAATATAAAGAGATACAAAGCAAAGCATCAAATTAAAATCTAAGCGCTAGCCATGGAATCAGGTTCTTTCTATGCATCATCTGTTCCAAGGACCAAACCAGAACCAAACCAAATGCGCTTGTATATGCATCATCTGTGATACCTGCTAAGAAAGAACTCCAAATGCGCTTGTATATGCATCATCTGTTCCAAGGACCAAACCAAAACCAAACAACGGTGATACCACCGAGCAATGCTAAATCTTTTGGCTGGACCGCCATTAATGACTGGACCATGTACGACGGCCGTGGTCCCGATGCAAAGGTTGTTGCGCGTGCACAGGGCTTGCATATCCAGGCTGGTATGAATGATCCACTCTGGTACAATTCTTTGAACGTGGTGTTTGAAGATGCAAGGTACGCAAATTAATATTCCCTTTTCTGGGTGTGGATCGTTTAAGTACAATGTGTTCCATACTTGCATATATAATCTCCATGCATATCTTATTTTGTTAATTTTATGAACAATGGAACAGGTTCAAGGGCTCAACTCTTCAAGTGATGGGGACTGTTGTAGAAGGGGGTGACTGGGCCATTGTTGGGGGCACGGGAGAATTCACACTGGCAGAGGGGGTCATCTACAAGAATAAGGTGGAAACTTTAAGCGATGGGGATGTTATGGAGGTTACCATCCAAGCATTTTATACTCCTCTCCCAAAACACACCTGGGGAAACAATTAATACCTTGCGATTCAATCATACTTAATTAGCCTCCTGCTTGCTCAAATTTATTCGAGTGCATGCATCTATTGTTTTCCTACTACTTGTCATGGTCTTTGTGGTGTAGCCAATTAATCCATCTCTTTGCTTTCAATCATTATGATTAATAATATTGGTGTAGCCATGTTGCTTATTTAATATTGAATAAACAATATATTGAGCTGAGCTTGTCTTGAATTTAATTACCCGGTTATGATCCTGAGCTTAATCTTTTGTCCAAATTAGATAGTTTGTCTTTTGCACTTTCGTTAATAACTTAGTATTATATGGATTAATTAGATTTATGCCATTGTAAAAATTAGTTAATTAGCAATATGCCATTGTTAGATTGTTAATTAGATTTATGCCATTATCAAATTGTTTAAATTAGATATATGCCATTATTTTATTCCTAAAAAGATTTAATTCTAAAACTGTCATCTTGAAATATCTCATTATTTTTAAAAATGCCCAAGTTGCCCTTGTTAATAAATGCTAAAAAAATGTTGAAAAAAAACGGTAAATTGAGAAATTTTTCATTATGTTAAGTCTATCTCCAAAATTAGTATGTATTTTGTGTACCATCTATTCGCTAAAATTTTTGGAGATTTGCACATTAAAATACGCTAAAATATTCCGTGCAAATCTCAAAATTTTTTTTCTTTTTTTTTATCTTGAAGGCGTTCTTACTAGTATTTTGGATATTTAGATTAATGAACCCATGATAAGTAACCATGTTAATCACTTGTTGACCATTAATTATCTTATGTATTTTGATTTTTACAAGTTTATTGTAACGTCTCAGCTATTTGCCTAATATTTTATTTCTCATTAATGGTACAAGTTAATGATATAAGTTAATATGGATAAAATTTAATTTTTCCGCATTTTCGTTGTTAATAATTAAAGTTTTGTTTTATGCCCTAATGTTAATGCACTAGTGGAATAAAACTAAGTTTTATATTTTTACAATGGCACATAATTCATTTTAATTAATTTGTAGTGGCATAAAACTAATTTGTTATATAGTGATGGCATTTTTCTAATTTCAATTTTTTATAGTGACATATTTAAAAGGGCAAAATTGGCAAATCAATTTGTCCATGGCATAAAACTAATTTGCTCTATTTCATAATGGCAAAAAACTAATTTGTCATTTAGTGATGGCATTTTACTAATTTTCAATTTTCACAATGGCATAAATCTAATTAACCCTAGTATATATTATGTTATTAATTGGCAGTCAATTGGAAAAAGGGAATCAACTATACATGTAAAGAAGTAAGAAAAAATGGGCGATCAAATTGAATTTGAAGGGTATGTGATTCTTCAATAATAAAGTCTTTTTTAAATCAAAATAATAAATAACAAAATTTTAAAAATATAAAACGAATAAAATTTTATTTGTCACATTTGGATAGGTCATTTAAAACTCAAATTTTGCATCACCCCTACTATATACATTTAAAAGCATTAATTTTAGAGCTAATTAAAATAATTAGACCAAGCATGTAAGCAATAGTTTACTCTATGCATTATTAACCATTGATCGTTTAAATCAATGATTATATGTTAATATGTTATTGACAAATATAACTTTATTGACTCTTCACTTCAAATAGAAATAAATTTATCACTGGATTTGTTGTGCAATGTGCACTTATCATCATCAAAATAGAAAAGAAATTTGTCATTGGATTTGTTGTGTACCGTGTTTAGAAAGATAGCACAATACATATGAAATTTTTTTAAAATAATATTTTTTTTCAGTTTGGAAATAGAGAACATGTGTAAAATTTTTTTCGTCTATAATTTTTCAAATAATTTCATTTATTAAGAAATAAATATATCTATTCGATTATATTTTTATTGAGATGTCGTTTTTATGTTGGCTAAAGTATAAATAAATATTTTTTTTCAAATTTTTATTTACTAACCCATTAAGTGGGTACATTTTCTAGTAAAGGAAAAAGTAATTGCACATTTTTCTACTACTGTATTCAGCATTAAGTATTGACCAATAAGTAATGCTGCCACCATTCAAAAAAAAAAAAAAGTAATATTGCCACCGTTAATCAATGCAAGTAGCGTTACATAACGGCTTTAAAAGTTGGGTGTCGCTTGTGCTACGTTAGGGCCGTCAATGTGACAAAAAAGCACATGATGTCGTTTCTGTTCAGCGAAACGGAACAAATAACAAAATTCATTCTAGTTTCGTTCCAATAACGAAACAGTAAATGAAATGCAGAATCATATCGTTTCGTCTTTTTTCAAACCGTTTCATAGTAAATTCTGAAGTGGAATGAATAACGAAATGATATTCTATACCGTTTCAAAAACGAAATGATTAACGAAATGAAATCTTATACCGTATTTTTTAACAGAATGGTAAACAGAACAGGCTGTGCCGTGTGTTTCGTCCACGTTTGACAGCTCTATGCGACGTATAGTGTTACTGTTACTTAACGGTTCAGGGCCAAACAAGGATGGAGGACCGACATTTGACGTATAGTGTTGCCGTTACTTAATGGTTATCAAGGCGAAACAAGGATGGAGGACCAGTATCTATATCTATACTACTTATAAAAGCACCCATAAAAAAGAGTAAACATGTCATATAAAAAAAGTAAACATGTCAGATAAAAAGGTGTAAACAATCTCTAACATAAAGTATGAATTATTGATTTTGTTAATCTGATATGATCTGTGGCTCAGATTTAAATATCAGATAAAGAGCTTCCTTTTTTATTGAAAGAGCCAATGCCGCTGGGTGGTATTTCTGTTATATTGTTCGCTGAAGAACTCGGGTTTGATTCCTATTCGCATTTATTTCTCATGCGATAGTTTTTAATTCATGCGTCCCCACTTCCCAGACCCTTCCCCACTATCTCTTCTCTCTCAAATGTCGGAAATGGAAATATCCAAAGAAGATACGCTGCTCAAATCCTCTCCCCATCCCTTCCGATTACAAAAAGAAAAAAAAAATCCAATCGCCTCCGCCAGAATTCAAGCTTCCTTTTTTGTAAACAATTTCAAAAATTCGTTTGGCCCTCTTAAGCGACGAAACATGGAAATGCTTTTCCTTTTTTCTGCTCTATGAATTTTGAAATTCGAAAAAGTTTCCCTATATATTCCTTCGTTCTTGGTTGTTTCTCATCGGTTCTTGATTTCAACAAGTGAACATGAAAATGTCAATTAATACTATTTCTTTTCAACATCTCTCTCTATTCAATCAATTAATTTGGTTCATTTTGGTTATTTTTTTTGTTCCAGCATATTTCGGTGTAAGAGGAAGAATTGAGGTGGTTGATTACTGCTTCTGTAAGTGCTCTTTTACTCTAACCTAGATCACTTAATATTTTGTTTCGAATTTCTGGTTAATACATATTCTTTTTTTTTTTGGATTGCAATGTGTTGTTCGTGTGACATCTCTCTTGATCCCCAAACTGAAAGTGATTTTAAACTTACTAGCATACACGCCCACCCAATGTGTGGGTAAATTTTTTAACTAACTCAAAAATCACGAAAACAGAATTTATGAGCAGTGTTTGGGGGGGGGGGGATAATTTGTAGTTACTATACTAATTCAGTGATGCAATGGAGATTTTCTTCACAAGTAGAAATACCAAAAGGTTTGGTAGGCTAGATTATAATTTTGTAAGAACTCATCTGTAGTATTTGTAAAATAGTTCACTACTTAAGGCTGTGTAACATGCATCTCTTTTTGTGTTATGATTTCCATTATTTAGGAATTTCATTAGTGACTATCTTATTCATTTTGGAGCAATTATCTGAAAAACATTTGGGGAAGGGGCACGCTCATTATAACAACAAAATCCAGTCATTCCTTTGCCAAATCGTGGGTAGGTAATGAAAAATATTTAGTAATCATGGCACATAAAAAAAATACTGAGAACACAATATTTCTTTTCCTAAAAAGATAGAAAATAATTAATATAACCAGAAGAACTGATGGCATGATCTTGGTAAATTCAGTTTATATACAATACTTAAATGAAAAAAGAAATAAGAAACCCTCATAAGTTAAAAAAAGTAAATAAAATATTAAATGTTAAAAAGGAAGCCACCACTATAGAGCATATAGGTTTACCGGGTCATTTTTATGAAGAATCTTTCTCCATTAACCGCAGAGTAAAGACAATTTGAGAACACCTTTATTTGTACTATTGGTTATTCTCTTATTCATTTTGCATTTTTTTTAGGGTACAACAGTTATACACTTCTATAACATTACATAAATGTTATTTCTTAAGACGTAAATATTAGGTACTCTCTTACTTGTATTAAATACTTCGTTTCAACTTATTAATTACTCGCTTACTATGAATTATATACTTTCATAACAAAATATAAATGTTCTTTCTTAAGATATAAATATTAGATACTCCCTTATATAAATTAGATAATCTCTTAAAGTCTATTAGTTACTTCCTTATAATATAATATTATATGCTTAAAAAAATTATGTATATTAGATACTCCAATGAATATATTTAATTACTCCCTTATAATTGTTCAGTTACTCCCAAACTATATTAGAACCAAATCTAAATGTCTTTTCTAATCTCACCCTTCTTGATGTCTACATCTTGATCCAAATCATACTAGACGATTAGAGCAAGAAGGGAGGGAGAAGTTAATCATATTTTGGTGGAGAAAGGGAGACGGGGGAGGTGGAGCCGTAGATCGAGAGGGGCAGAAGTCGAGGGGGGAGGAGAGGGTGAAAAGAGTAGAAATGAAGGAGGTGGAGGTGTAGATCAACGTGAAGAGAGGATGCGGATGTTGGATCTGAGGCTCGAAGAGAGGTTGCGACGACTACAAAAGCAGAATAAGGAGGTTGGATCTGATTGAATGAGAGGGTGCAGAGGGAGCAGAGGGAAAGGGAATTAACTCTCGTGTAGGGTGAGGGTGAAAGTGAGAGCGATAACGTTCTGATTGGTCGTTTGCACATAGCGTTGATTGCTCTTATGAATTCCCTTTCTTAAAATCATATTGCCACCTGTTCCTTAAGACCCTAACAAATTAATTTAAAGGTACTTGTGAATAAAAATCGCATTTAAGGGGTATATATTGCTTATATATGGTCCGAGATATTTTTTGCCCACAAGTCTATTAAACACTCAATTTCTTCGATGATTTACGAAAGCAATACTGATTTCTAGGTAAACTTCTGGGGTTGGAAGAAAGATAACCGATGGGCATAAGAGAAGCACAAAATTTAAAACCCAATTCTAGGTAAACTTCTAATAAGTTTTCGTCTATACGAACATAAAATTTTTATAAAATTAACCTTCTATATATATATTATAAAAAAAAGAGGATTCCAGTGCCCATATTTTTGTGTTCCTAAATGTCCGCATTTCATTATTTTATCAGTTTTTCAAAATTTAAAATGTAAATATCCAATCCGTTGATCTTATTTCATTTAATGGGTGATTCATTTTCATATTGGTTTTGTAAATTTTAGAATTTATATAATATTCGATCAAGAGGTAGAAAAATGAACGAATTTATAAATTCTAATACATTCATGTTTTGATCTATGATTGAGTATCAAAACATATAAAAATTATTCGCTCGTTAAATCGAATAAGATAAACGGTTTAGATTAGACGTTTAAGTTTTAAATTCTTAAAATGTCATGAAATAGTAAAACGTGGTTATTTAAAGTCACAAAAAATATGGACATTGGAACCTTACTCTATGAAAAAATAGAGAAACAGTAAACAAATCACGTATGCATGTAATTTGTGTAGAATCAACTAATAAAAGGAATCCCCATACATGATCGTTAATTTATAAGATAGAAATGATTCTAAAATCATCATCTTGTTTCTTTGCTCACACTTCATCCCCGTTGCCCAATTTAGCAAGCTGCAATGTCTCCTCGTAATGCTCATGACTATCAGCACCGTCAATACTATCACCATTGCCAGACGATTTCAACAAGTCCGGTGGGACCAACACATCGCTCGGGCTCGCATTCGGTACAAGAAAAATGAAACACAATGTACAAAGTCGAAGCACATTCCGAATAAAGAGAGCAAGCCACAAGTTCCTAAAGTCGGTCCTCGTGACATGCAGTGCTTGCAAAAGTAGTCCGCCTCCAATTTTATGTGCCAAAGAACCAAGACTATCGATGCACATTAGAAGTGCGAAAAAGGTGCCCTCGATGCCCAAAGGGCAAAGTTTTGTGCTTAGAACAATCATCGGAATCCATCTAATTCGGGTTATAATTCGCGAGGTGCATTCTTCCATGATTACAAAGATTGGATCAGGTAGACCTAGCTTTAAATTCCAACGAAGAACAAAGAAGAGGTCGAGAATGCCCGATACACCGTACAGGAGTTGAGCATAGAAGAGGAGGGTACGGAAACGAAAATCCTTTAAGAACTTGTGGTAGATCAGAACACCTACCATGGAAGCCATTGCACCTATGGCATAGATCATCCCTACAAATTCCTACAATTAATCAATTTCAGTGAAGTGACAATCAGTTTGAGCTTCAATTAACAAAGAAACTCACGGCTTTTAAGAACTGTATATGCAAATTTAACCATAGGGAAGCTTTTCTTTCAAAAAGGGGCTTCAAATTTGAATATAATTAGGAGAACCAATTAACTAGCTAGTATATATATGTAGCAATGCTAACGTACGACATATACAACAAGTTACAACTTATGTTTGGAATCAAATATGAGAATTTAGGTAACTTATATTAAGCAAGAAATTCATATTTGTTTGTACCTGAGAAAAATGCGGCCCGGCTGTTTTGTCGGTGTACCAATAGAACTGGCCTTCATGAGTGCTGATGCTGAGAGCCAAGGAAAGAAACATGTACAGTGATGGCTGCCACACTGCCGAATGCTTTATCGTTCTTCCCATACCTCTCACTGCCGCTCCAACCTTCACCCATGACTGCACAAACACAAGTCACAATTAATCAACAAATCTTTTTCTTTTTGCCTTTTTTTTTTCCTTTCTTTCTAGACTTCTGGTAGCACTAGGGGGGGGGGGATATATCTTTGATTTACTTTCTATCTAGTAATGCATGTTTGAATACCTAAGTCAGAAGCACAGCCTGTACCAGGGTTTTTTTCTTAAACGGCCTTGACGAAAACAATAGCTCAACAAAGCACCATGTGCTATATGATATTTACATAAAGAGTCGAGGCGCAAGATTCTTGTACGCCTTATTTTGAGCCCCAGTAAGGCGCAAGGTGCTTCTGCGCCTTACTAGTTAGGCCCCAAATCAAACTACGCCTTACCTGTTAGGCCCCAAATCAAACTACGCCTTACCCCTTCATTTTTCTGCCGACACTCCACATATTTTAGCCCTATTTTAAAGGAAAAAAAAAGAGTAAGGCACACATCTAATCCGTACCTTACCCCAATTTTCTAAGCTACGAGAAATGATGAAGGTTATTTGTATTTTTTAATTTCTTGCATTTTTAATCTCTAATTTTATTATTTCACTTGTAAATTTCTAACTTTGATTATGTTGTTATTCTTGCAGAGAACTAAGACAGACTAGTATGCCTTTAAATATATAATATAATGTTATTTGTGCTTTGATTAGTGTAATTCTAGACTTATAGTATGCCTTTAAATTTGTATTGTAATGTTATTTCTGCTAAGATTAGTTTAATTCTGAACTTGTATTATGCCTTTATATTTGTAATGTAATGTTAGTGCTTTGATTAATGTAATGTCTTTATATTGATTAGTGTTTTAATTAGTTTTCTTTATCAGTGAACTTTTTTTTTTAAAGAAAAATCAGCCATATATACCCCTCTAATCTTATTCAATCAGCCAACACGTAAGCACCATCTTTTTGGCATTGACTCATTATTAACGTAATTCTTAGTTTCAAACAAAAAATTCGTTATTTTTTTTGTCCAATCGAGTTTTTACTGGGACATAAACTTTAAGGGATTGTTAATGTATTTTGAGTAATGAAGATGCTTCAATAATGAACTACGATATTTTATTATTATTAATGTCAAATAATTGGATCAATTAGCTTTTAATAAGCTTTGATATCTGATATCGTCATTATTTGTTGGTATTTGGACCGTACTTAGCACTCAAATAACACTCAAACCATTGAATTATTCAATAAATTGCTATGATTTCCAAGGAATTGGCTCTACCGTCGTTTCTTCTCTCATTTTACAGGACTTTGATAATTTCTGATGATTTTGGAGCATATAGATGGATTCCCGACGTAGCACGCACGCTAGACGACTCATTCCTAGCATTGGAGGCTCTTTTCTCTCTCCTGGTCGACCCGAACAATCATCTGTTCGATCCGACCAGAATCTATGGCAGCCAGGCGTTATTTCCCCTCTTCTGGTCGACCCGACCACAAGCCTGTTCGATCCGACTGGACATCACAACAGCAGACTTGTGCAGTTGTCTTTTCTCTCTCCTGTTTGGTTCGACTGACCATCTGTTCGGTCCGACCAGATTGCCGCCATATCACATATGGCAGTATTTCTTACATAGAAACTGATTGTTATGGTAATTTCTTGCGTCCTGGTGCCCTAGCCTTCCATCCTTGTGACCTGGGACATCCATATATACACCTCTAGACCTGAAGGAAAGGATCCAACCTTCCATACCACAAAATTTCACTTCCATAGGCGTTTTTCTCTCTTCCACCATTGGAGATCATCAAAGCTTGGTTCTTTGAAGCGACGACAGCAAAGAGACGAGCTTGGTGACCATCTTGCAACACACCACTGCCTAGAGATCATAGTTCGAAAGCATAAAGGAGTATTCGGTTTATTCTTCTATGTTTTCTTCTCTATTTTCAACGGGCTTGTATCTTGTGATTTCTATGTTATTTGTTATGTGTTTTAGTACTATGTTAGGCTAAATTTATGTAGTCTTATGGGTAAGGTAGTAACTTAGGTTTGGATGTTATGATTTGACTAGTTATGTTATGATATGTTTTGTTGAGAATTATTTTAATTGCTTGTTTAAATTGCTTGGTTAAGTCTAATTAACTTCTAGATGAATGACCACATTTAGTTAAGTTCTAAAGTTAGGTTAATCAAGATAATTTAGATTAAATATTTGGGATAAATCGTAGATCCGAAAGGAGAGATTTGTTGACACCAAAAGTGTAACTTTTAGACAAGTCAAAAAGACCTCTAGATATCCTTACGAACTCCAACAAACAAGTTTAAATTGATTGAATTCTATACCAAAAGTTGTGAACCAATCGAGTTAATTAGGTTAGGTTGTGATTAAACCAGTTTCTAGTCCAACAAGCGACAACTGAGGTTTAGAATATCTAGGTTTGACCAACAAACCCTAGCACAAAGCATAAAATATCATAAAAGGTCAAAACCACGCACTTTCACCCTCTGTTCGGACCGAACAGATCCTTGTTCGAACCGAACAGAGAAGTGAACGCTTGAAAAACATAGTTTGATGCACGAAAGTGATAAGTTCAGTGTTCTAGAGTCCAAACCGAGGTGAAACCTGAACCCTAAGACGCTTTTTATTACTGTTTAAACCCTAAAAACTTTACTTTGTTATTTAGATTATTTTATTTGACAAAAACAACCAAAAATATCTACTTTATTGCACTTAGATTTATTTCAACTATTTCTCCACCAAAATATTCTTGTCTAGCTTTTGAAAAAGGATAAGTCCGGTATTCAATTAAACCGTCCCTTGGGTTCGACCCTAAAGTTTTACTCCAAACGATTAGTGAGGTTAGCTCTAGGCCTATAAATTTATTTGATTCCTAGGTTCTAAGCCTTCATCAATATCGGATGCACTTGTGACATATATGAACTAACATATTCTCAACATAATAAGATAAGCTTGCTTACTTAGAAAATTGGGATAAGGCGCATGTTAGATGTGTGCCTTACTCTTTTTTTTCCATTAACATAGGGCTATACGTGGAGTGTCGGCAGAAAAATGAAGGGGTAAGGCGTAGTTTGATTTGGGGCCTAACAGGTAAGGCGTAGTTTGATTTGGGGCCTAACTAGTAAGGCGCAAAAACACCTTGCGCCTTACTAGGGGCTCAAAATAAGGCGTACAAGCACCTTACGCCTTGGCTCTTTATGTAAATATCATATAGCACATGGTGCTTTGTTGAGCTATTGTTTTCGTCAAGGCCGTTTAAGAAAAAAACCCTGTACCAGAGTGCCAACTTTTGATCCGAACTGTTCAATCTAATCTCAACGGTTGAAAATAAAATTTTTCGAACCTATCAATATGGTATTATGCACAGAGCACCCATTAACCGTTGAAATTAGATCTAATGGTTCAGATCAAAGATTGACACTCTACATGTTGGCAAAGGATGTGATTCATGATATATTGACCCCTTGAAAATAGAGAATTTGTTTTATGCCACTACTAAATTTGCCAATTTAAAATATGTCATTCTTAAATGACTAATTGAGTACATGCCACTATGAAATTGTGAAAATTAGTTTTATACCATTAATTCTTTCCAAATTATAGTAAATTCCATATTTGCTATATTAAGATATGTCAACAAATTTTTAAACCCCCAAACTACCCATAATTAATTAAATAGCTTATTTAGGTTAAGAAATCTTACGGGAGAGGGAAAAATAAAACTGCACAAAAAAAAATGAATGTGCGCTTGCTGTAGCACTGTAGCAGAATTATTGCAAAAGAGAAACAAAATAAATTGTTCTTGTCATGAGAAAAATCACAGAACTTGCATTGCAGAATTATTTGCAAAAACAAATATTATATGTTAGTTTGATAGGCTAAGGCTAGGTTTGATTTATGCCTTGGTAATGGTCGCTGTTCTGTTTCTTAAATAGGGGTGAGCAAAAAACTTATAAGTCGTGAGCTAATTCGAACTCGCCTCAGAAAAGCTCGATTGCAACGCGAGCCAACAGAACTCGAGTTGGTAGAACTCGAACTTAGCTAACTCGGTTGGTAGACGAGTCGAGTTTGAGTTGAGGTCGACTCAGCTCGCAACTCGTGAGCTGACTCGTGACATAATAAATTTATATTTCAAATATATATTATCAACAAAATTTATGAGTATTAAAAATTTATAAATTAATAATAAGATTTTTCTTCTTATATATTTTTATTTTAGATAATATTACATATGATGGATTGAATTTCAAGACATATTTTGTTTCAAAAAATCAATAAAAAAAATATAAAAGACAACAATTTTATTGTTTACAATATTGTATATGTCAGAAAAAATTTAATACTAGAATAACATATGAATTAAATAAATAAAAATTTGAAGGATATATATTTATTTCAAGCTAGCTCGTGAGCCTACGAGCTAGCTTGAGTTTGGAACGAGTCGAGTTTGAGCTAGCTTAAAAAGCTCAAAAGTATTTCTAACTCAACTCAACTCAACTCGAGTTACAACTGAGCTGAGTTTGAGTTGTCTCCAACTCGCTCGAACTCAGCTCATATACAACCCTATTCTTAAAAAGCAATAGCATAGCATCTAAATATTTGCATCATTCTTTCAAGTCCACAAATTAATTGAATATTATGGTCAACTTCAGCAAAATGTGCAGCATTAAAACTGAGCCAATATTTTTTCTGCAGACTAGAAACAAATTTTTTAATCGCATAATGAAATAATGATATAAAATCGATTTTTATTATTTTTAGTGACATAACACCAATTTTTATTAATTTGCAATGGCACAAAATATATTACTTTATTTGTAATGCCATACCTTGAATTTTAGGTTTTTTACATGGCATATTCATTAGGACAAAATTGTAATTTTAATGAATGATGGCATAAAAATAATTTTAATTATTTTGCAGTGGCATAAAAATAATTAGTAATTTAGTGATGGCGTATCATGAATTGTTAATTTTTGCAATGGCATAAAACAATATTGAAAATTATGCCATCTTGAACACTCTGCTTCGACATTTTTGCAATTTTTTTTTTGAAAAGTAAAATGGCCGTTATATTATTTGAGCATTAAACTGCACGATTGATCTATATATCGTTATAATTTAAGTAATTCCCTTGAATATTTAATTGGTGCTCCGAAAATCCTGGTCCATGAGACATGGACCTACACGGCTACACGCTTTTTGGGGAGAGAGAATCCAGCATGCAGTTTCTTTTCTTCTCCTTTTTTTTTTTTTTGAGAAATTTCTTATTTTCTTTTAATGATTTACATTAGCGGTTTGGTAGCTTTATTTATGTTTTGACGTGTACCAAAATTAATTGGACCTGAACAAACGCGGAGTCCCGGACCACAGCCACTTTCACAACTTCAGTTCTTCTGTGAACATCTGGAGAGCAATCATGTGTGTAACCAGGACACATTTGAAAAATTTATGCATGTTTTAAATTGTCCTATATATTCTTAACGTAAATCATGAATATTTCAATATGAACAAAAAACTTATTACAAATAAAGTAATTGGTGACGAATACCTTGCTCTTTAATTTCTTGAAAATCATGACATATCAGTTTGGGTTGTAAATGAAACAGATCTGAAAATTTGCTGTGTTTAATATTTATGCGAGTTTATTAATAAGTGAAGTAAATAGAGTATATGGATATCAAAATATTTACTAAATCCACACACAAACAAATACAAATTCGAAATTGATATATGCAAATATAATAAAAAATATAAACATTTTAGAATAATTAAGTTTCAAATAACAAAATTGCTAAGAAAACATGTGTAAATTATTTGATATTTATAATACATAACAATTATATGAATTGTTTCAGTATTTCAGCGATCTGAAAACAAATAGAAATTGAGAAGCGTGACAATTAATTTGGATAATTCGAATTGAATTTTGTTATGAACTATAACTTAATAGTCTATATTTGCATCGATATTTATTTAACTAAAAATCAAGATCTAGCACCTCGCCTTTAATTGATTCATTTTTTTTTAGGAAACTCGACAGTGGCTGCCAAGGGAATTACTTTATTCATTTTAGACTAATTGAATTGTAACTTTTGAAATAGACCCAAAATGACAATTAATCTACATCGCAAGTTGGGTAGAAAGAATACAGTCGTTACTTGTAAAAGAGTTTGAAACTCAAACACCGAATCCGACAGCTAACTATTCCATAATTTAGTTTTAAGATTTGTGTTGATCACATCCGTAATCCGGATCCCGTGACGCGCGACACGCGTGTAGCGCGGCTCACGAACCGTTTGATTTGAAACTGACGGTTAATTTTTTTCGGCCTTACAATCCGGGTTAAAATAGGGGACATCCGATTTGAATCTGACGGCCTGTGAACCGCGCTACATGGGTGTCGCGCGCCACCTGATTTGAATTTATCACATCCGTGTTGTAGGTGTAGAGTCCATACGGCTGTGTATTGTTCTTGTTCGTTACAATTAATCCGAAGTGTTGGCTTTTGTGCAGGTACCCCTCGCCCCTCGGTGGTCAAACTTATTGGGTTCTGCCTACGGGCTACGGTCCCAATTTCCCAAAAAAAAAAAAAAACTTATTGGGTTCGCATTCTCTCGGTTGACTTAAAATATTCCGATTAAACTGAATTAAATTCCTCTCCAGTTTTAAAATGCATTGGATAAAATTATAAATTGAAGATCGGACAGTCGCTTAACTGGAGATGATTTATAACCATTTATTGTTTTCTTTCCCGTTTCAGAAAAGTGTTATATATATAATTGTATGTATAAAAATAAATGCCAATAAATATTATTTTTCAACTGAAACTTGATATTATTGCAAACCTTAAATCTTTTCTAGGTAATGCCATAAAAAATTTTTATGAGTGACCCTCTGAGGCTGAGGCTCTGACCATTGACCAAGGGTAACGTCTCCTTCTCAATTAATATCTTTCATTTATTCGTTAATTGCACTTTAAGAGTCGTATGACTCGTATTCACTACTTTTTGTGAAAGTCTTTATATGCAGCTGGAGTACCATTACTTAAAACTTATTGAACCATTCCATTTAAATGCGCGTGATACTTATCCGTACCACGAATAGAAAGCCTTGTTGTTGGGTGGTGGGTAAAGTTATTATTAATTATTTGCCAAAAAAAACATGTTGTTGTTATTCATAAAAGAGGAGATGTTCAATTAAACTATAGTTGGCAGCAACATCTAATTCACATTATTTTTTAGAAAGTTTAATATGCACCACAGTGCATAGGGCATTCCGTGCACTACGGATTTTTTTCGAAAATATTTTTGTAAATTGACAAATCTAATTTAACCAATTTAATCTACATAGTGAAATCTCGTACCAAACAAAAATTTACAATTTTTGAGATTTTATTACTATTTTTTCGATTTTTTAAAACATACCAGTTTTGGAATGTTGTACTATTTACAATTTTCCAAAAATGACATATTTTAAAAAATTCGAAAAAAAAAGTAATAAAATCTCAAAAATTGTAAAATTCAATATGTAGATTAAATTGGTTAAATTAAATTTGTCAATTTACAAAAATACTCCTGAAAAAGTCCGCAGTGTACGGAATGCCCTATGCACTATAGTGCATATTAAACTTTCTCCACCCAAATATACCTAATTCATAGATGCAAAATTTATAATTTACTTTTTATTTATTGAAATGGAAAAAAAAAAGATGATTTTCTTTTTCATTAAGAGGTCATTTTCGCTGACTCTGAGGCTTGCCTAATAATGGCAGATTTAAATAATCTGGAATAGTGTAATTACTTTTTCAGAAATCTATACATAATTTTCTATCGACCAAAAATTTTAATAGTATTCACACACATGATATTGGGAAGTAATGTGGTTCATAAAAAAATGTTGATGATGCTGTACTAACCTTCTCTTTATCTGAGACGAGGTAATTCTTCGATTCGAACAACACGAAACCAAGTAGAACTAGAAGCACTGCCGGCACGGCCATCAACGAAAGCGCCGCCTTTATTAGGACGTAAAACAATGAATAAGATAAGAAAAACAAAATTCTTTTTTTTACAGAAGATTGTTACTGAAATTACTGTATGCTGTGCTTGAACAATTTTGGTACTTAGTTTGGTGACAAAAAAAAAAAAACACATTGATTCTTTTGGCTTATAAAAGATTGGCAACTGATCCTGAATATCTACTTCTGAGGTTTACTACTGTACCTATGATGCTGAACCAAGTACCTGGTTGTACCGAAAACCATTGGCAGGTATGTTTAATTAATTAACTGATATTAATCAAGAGTTGAGTGAAGGGAATTAGGGATAATTAGAAAAAAGCATGCTGAAACCAACCTGAGGCCCGAGATGATGCACGAGAAATCCGCTACTGGAGTAGCCGACAAGGGCACCGAGAGAAGAGAGAAACCCACAAAGACTTTGCATGTCCGGCGCAAGCTTGGGCTTATTAATGCTATTTGTAGCAATGCACGCGTCGATGGTCACATCTGCCATGGCCACGCAAACAGATAGCCCCACAAAGCACAAAAGGGCCATGGCAACGGGGAGGCCGGTAACGGAAGAAACAATAAGAGACGCCATTGTACCAAGTATTCCTGTACCAAAATTTTGATCACATGGTGATAATAGAAATACTAAGTACTTGACTAATTGTAACGTTACTTAAGTTTTCATTTTTTTTAAATAATAAGGAAATGTGTCTGTTTAATTAGTGTACTGATTGTTTTAATTAATTTAACTAACATTTGTAATGCTTGTGTTTAGGAATTAAAGGGAGGGGGTGTTAGCGGTGATTGCAAACATTTGCAAAATCTATTTGAAATTTAAGAATTCACTAGGACCCCTCTTATTTTTTTTATATTTTAATTTGAGGGAAGCCAGAATTCCAGATAAATAAATCGCATGCACTTCTCCATATTTGGTAAAAAAAATAGGAGGCTCTATAACATATTAATAGCTATATCATGTTAGTCTGAAATATTTTAAATATTATTAGAAGATAGCTTTATGTAATTATTATTCATTTTCAAATTTGGAATATAAATATTATCTGCTTACCTAAGCGATAACATCATAAAACCCAAATTAAGAAGGCTTCTTCTTCCATATTGGACCAATAGTGACCTCAAAATTTTTGTTTTGATTAAAGATTTAAAGCTTATCCAACTTAAGAAAAAGAGAGAGAAGATAGTCTAATCATTTCTAAGGTTTATACTTGACCAGTATTTGACACGACAAGCAATTAAAGAATCAGAATACAAACTATATGATTAAAAAAAAAAAAAAACTACCAATTGATAACACCTTTGCAGCAATTTCATACCTGCAAAGATGAAATACGGCCGGCGCCGGTACCCATACACCGGGAAGACGTCGGTAAGCACACCCCAAACGGGTTTCATTAGCCATGGTATATAATACAACCCGCTAAACATCTGCACAGCTGATGGCTGGATCTTTTGAACATCCTTCCAGTAATAATCCGACACAACCCGAAAGAACGACCCCGTGAATCCCTGGCTGAGTCCATATACTAAGAACACACCGAAGATGAAACTCGGGTTCAGCTCCCGGGCAAGCATAGCAATCCATCTGAATGGTTGTAAGACAAGGTCAATGCCGAATGTGCGGCTATGCCGGCCAGGTTCATGTAGCTCAGGCTCATCTTTCAGCTTCTCGGGCTCATCAGAGGCAACCGAAGGCCGGTGGATGAGATCTTGGGTTTCTGACTCCATGGCATTTGGGGAGGGTTTGAGATTGGGATGTGAATTGGCTTGGGTCTTCTCCTCTCTCCTCTGGAAGACGTTTCATTTATTTTATGGTTTTCCATAGGTGGTATTTGGTGACTTTTTGAGTTAGTTTATTTCTCAATCACAAGATGCGGCCATGACAATTGACAAAGTCATATAATATAGTAATGAATCAGTAACTGCTTACACCTGTACCCTAAGAACTTATGCAAATAATATAATGTAGTACATATAATTCAGATATCGGAACCAAAATGAGGTCAAATTGCAAGCCAAAAAGAAGAACAAAATGAAATTAAACCAAATATGTATATTGTTGTCTGATTGATATTTGTTTTAAGAAGAATGCCTCGTTAATTTACACTTTTTTCAAAATTGGGTTTGGCAGTGAAACAACTACTTTCATATACTTACAGCCTAATAAAATTTCTCGAACAAGATAAATAAATATTTCTATTTTACCAAAGGGTGCGTTTGGATAGGTGTGGGAAGAAGGGAAGAAGGGAAGAAGTATTGGGAAGTGTGTAATTTTGTGAAGAGTTTGAATTGTTTATAATTTTTTTTCTTCTTCTTCCTTCTTCTTCTTCTTTCTTCCAACGATCCAAACGCACCCAAAGGTAGAAATTTCTTCTTGAGGACTTAAAATTGGCAAGAGGAAGTTTCTTGCAGTAAAAAAAAAAAAAAAAATCATAATTGTCATCGCCAATTATTTTGAGGGTTTACTCTAAAATTGGCAATTTTGATGATTACTTAGAAACCCTGCAGATCAGTATTAAGGAGATAAAATAAAGTACAAGTTGGAAGGTTCCGTCCTTCTCCATCTTTTCACTACTGTCTTTCATTCGAAATGAATCAAACTGGAAATTCTTTTGCTTATCAAAAAGTTAACATGAAATTATTTACTTTTAAAAGAGTTTAGACACCCCTTTCCTGGTATTTTGGCACCCAATGGATTTGGCAATGTTCAACCAGACTTTAGACCGTTTAAGTAAAATATATGATTAAGATGGGATCTGATCTTTTAACACAAATTTCCGGCATATCGCACATGGCATGCACACTCACCTAGATCCAAACTGTACCTCAATATAATCCAAAGGTGCAGATCTATCTTAGCCTCTTCAATTTTATTCTTAATTGGAGAGGATCCTAGCTCCAATACTGTTTATGAAAAAGGTTGTACACCAGGGAGGTTGTCTCATGGACTTATGGTTTAATCTCTTTGGAGTTTAGAGTACAAACTAAATTAAAGTATGTATGTGGCAACCTATGTAAAGTGTCAGAAAGAAACAAAAGGCACCCAGTTTATCACATAGTACTTGGCTACTTGCTACAGATTATTATTTGGCGAGTGGATATAGAAAATAATGATATATCTTTTGACATTTGGCAGGCTTGCGTTGACTTGAACGCTTTAATTCGGCCTAAACTAGGCAAACGTGATGTGGATGCTTCTTTTTCGAGTGGTACATTTTCGAATTACACCCTGTAAAACTTCAGTATAGTATAAAGGCTAGAAATTATATAAGCGTATCTTTAGCACAGCGTGTTTCTCAATCGTTCCATCTTGCTTTTTCATTCTTAAATTAACTGAGTTGAAATAATCAAATAGATGTCTGTCTGATCTGTTTAAGAATTAAGATGCAAAAAAAAAATAATATAAATAATACAAAGGTATTAATTTGCATCCAAAATTATTTGAAATAATATATTTTGTTGATACACTTTTTTTCCAATAGATATTTCTTTTTATAAAAAAAATGAATCCAGAAATTAACTCTACTTTTAGTTTTTTACAACAGTGTTCTAGACGACATAATTAGTGTAAAAATTTCGGTACTTAAAAACAATGCTAATGAAACTGATATTCAATTAACAACTTCGAAATAATTCAATGAGATAAGTGGCTGAACATTTTACTCTAATTAAATTAACATAGACCCAACAAGTAAGCACCGTTTTGCTTTTTATTTTGATATCTGCCAACGCTTCAAGCTTTCAAATGTCAATGACCAAAATTTATCAACTGTCGATGTCTATTGAAATAAAGTCTTTTTCTATATGCAATTATTCAGATGATCTTGATATTTCAGGAATTGATGGTCACAAAATAGTTGCTATTAGATGCCTACACATTTTAGATGCGACAACAGCTTTCATAATATTTGATATTTTTATGAGGTCATAGCCGGTATTTTAGCTGGGAGATCTCTCCTTTAAAATAAAAATTTTCTTGAAAGAGCATCAGCCTTAACTAAACCAAGGTCGGAACTAGACAGTGCTCAACGCAGACAAAACTGGCCCCACCAAATGAAGAACTAACAGTAAATAATTTGGTTGGCGGTCAGATGAATCATTATCAATCTCAACCTCACAGAGTTTATAATGATTAATTATTAGCCTAACAAAAAAGTTTGATTTTTTGGCTATACTATATTATGTTATAGAAATAAACTCCAACATAATGGCTAACCGCTGCACGTGGTTTCTTCTTTGATTTTTTTTTTTATTATTAACATAGTTGTTGTTTATTTATTTATTTATTATTATTATTATTGGTGTTGTTGTTTTTTTTGAAAGTTAAACATCCCGTAGGATTTAAAGCATCGTTTAGTACATCAGCATTACCAGCTGTACAGTTGTTGTTGTTGTTGTAGTAGTAGTAGTTCTTATTAATATCATTTAGGCAAACAAGTGAAAGTGTGAAACAGACTATCAAATCTTTACCAACAAAAAAGAAAAAAATAATAATATCATTATCAACAATACCCATATATATGATTCATGATAATCAGAAATAACGAGTTAACTCTTTTGAATATATATAAAATGTTTCTGTAATTGATCCAATATTGTCACACCCCGACACATAGGGCTTGACAATCCCCGCCGCGAATACACAATCTCTGTGCACCCGCAAGGCGTTTCCCTACTAATTACAAGGGTTAAGTTCCAGCTTACCATGTTCTACCACGTTGTCTCCTATGACTCACTGAGTCACCATGGCAAGACAAATTTTGGCTTAACTTCGCTTGACTTGATTGAGCCCGTCTCTGCAACCTGGAATCCACATCCATTGTGGAAACATACAAAAAAGTACGGAATGAGAAATAAATTCTCAGTGCGGGTTTTAGTTCCAGTACGTGGATTTAAGCTAAAATCCAAGTTCTAGAAATAATACCCATGAATAAATAATTTATTGATTAAACATATGATTGTAAAAACATTATATGCATTTAATATAAACAAGGCATGCATGTGTTAACTTAAATGATATCAATTGCAATTCTTCGTTTAAATCATGATATCCAACATATGACCATAATTGAAGTCGGACGGAAATCACAAAATCTGACTATGACAAAAGTCATATACATGTCAGAACTGAACACGTGGCACGAATCCCATCACAGACAACACATGTCTGGATATGATAGGAAACTGAGCGTGTCAGGGGTCCGAACATGGCAGAATTGAGCATATCATAAATCTGAACAAAACACAAATCTTCCCCTAACCCGAGGGCAGGCAAAAGGGGATTCCAAATCCACATGTCATTAACATAATTTCATAATCATAATCATTTTCACTCAGGACTCCTAACCCAACCGGTTGGGCAGGCAAAAGGAGACCTCTCCCTAACCCGAGGGCAGGCAAAAGAGACTCATCTCTAACCCTGGGCAGGCAAAAGGGAGTTCCAAATCCGTATAGCGCTACCGAACTGGCCGAAGCCGGGGGCCAACCGACTCCGGAGAGTGATGCAAACATATCAAATCACACATATCAAGCACATCATATCATATCTCATTTATTCATTCACATCATTTCATTCCTTTCAGTCAGATCATTCATAAGTCGGATCTATCAATAGCAACATCATTTCCAAATATCTGACTGTTACTTATCAAATTTCTCAAAACGGAGAACATGCCTTTCAAAATGCAGTTTTATCAATAATTAGGCACTATCATTTAAAATGCTTGAATACGGTCATGCAGACAAACGAGTTTCCAATATGCATATGAATAAAACATATTTTATTAATTACTTAAACTTTAACAAAAATCCAACGTAATTCCGCACCTGGATAGTAGAAAGCTTAAACGTAGTTTCTCGATATCTCGTGATGATTCGGATGCTTGACGACCATTATACTTGGGTTCTTTCCCTTAACGGTTTGCTAGGCTTGATAGTCACGTGTCAAGTGATTCTAGTTCGGTTCCCTAATAAAACAAGTGACTTTCTTACTAACCGTTACATACTTAAAGTAACCTAAATAACCTAATTATTGGCGGTTCTTGGGTTACCATACTGACGGTCTGAGTTAACCAGACTGACTGAGATTTGGATAGTTAGATTCAGATTATTTATTTAGAGAATTCTGTTTTAAAATATATTATTAAGTATTTTATCTTATTATTAATAATTGGTTTTGACTTTCCAGTCATTACGGATTTATATTTATTTTTATTATATAAGTTATGAATTATATTTTAGAATGAAAATATTCACTTATTTATTATATAGTATTTTTCCAACATTCATTTAGTTGTGTGATATTTGATTGGTTTCATTAATATTTAATTAATTAGTTTATATTGCTTAATATTTATTAAATTATTTAACTATGTGTTATATCGAAAATTTAGATCAGAAAATTATAATCTTAGATCAAGAAAACAATTGGAAATAGAAAATTAAAATCTAAATTATTTGATTGGTTTGTTTAGGATCAGAAAATGGATGAATAAACGTCATCGTATCTGTTCTTGACTTCACTCGAACTATTCTCATCATCTCCCGAAAATAAAATCGAATCCCACTTAATTAAAGGAATACCCAGTTATTGCTAACGACCTTTCCTATAATTAATTTTTATTTATTCTTAAGCCCACAATTTGTTTAACTTAATCAAAGATTAAGTTTTTTTTATAAAATAAATTTCATCTAAAATTTCGGCCCAAACCAGCAGCAATAGGCCCAAGCCCATTTGATTATTATTATTCCTCTTCTTCTGGCCCAGAAAGTCTAGGCCCACAAAGGTCAGCCCACAATCGAATAGGGTCGAGCCAGGTCAACCTGACCCAGTTGACCTGAGCCAACCGTAACGGGTCCGACTGGATCCAATAAGGAGGGGTCTGGATCCGACCCGCAATGCTTGTAATTTTATCCAGAGGCCCCTGAGCTTAATTCCTTTACAAATGAGCCCTTTAAATTTATAAAAAGGCCCTTTTCCTTTACTAACAAGCCCCTAGAATTTACAAACAAGTCCCCAGAAAACTTTTTCTCTTGCGAAACAAACCCTGTCTCTCGTCATAGCGTACCAGTATGGTACCAGTGGTACATCGAGTGTACCAGGGGCTGGTACAAAGCCTCGAACCCTATCGTAAGGCTCACACGAGTTTCCATCAGTGTCCAACTAGTGAGATAACCCAGAAATTCTAAAGTTTACTCACTACACCTCGGAACAGAAGCAAATTCACACGTATTAGGGTTTAATCTAATTTCATCACACCCAAATTGATTCCTATTATTTATTCAACCTGAATTAATTCTTCACAGTACCTAATCAACACTCAGTACCATCCACCAGTTAGGAATTCAAGGATTGAATTCATCCCAAAATTTCAGATGGAAACAGTTAGGCTAATCATGGCTTAGTCAAATCCAATCGTAACCCGAGAGAGAGATATACCTTGGATCTTCAGTGATGGTCATCTCCCTCTCCTTCTCTAGCTTCCTCCTTTCCTTTCTTTCGGTGAAACCCTAATTCGCCCAATCCATCGACATGTCCCCAAAAATGAGGTATTTATAGGCCATACGGAGCAGAGAGGAGAGAGAGAAGGCCAACGATGAAGATCTCTCACTCGAATCTTACAGTTTGAGTCGATACTTATCCATCTCTCTCGCGGATAAGAGCAAGAGGGCAGCCAATCGGAGATGTTAGGTTGTGGCATGGTGGGATTGGTTAGCCACAGTCCATCCGTCCCAATTTCTCGAGAGGAATTTCTCGTCGGAGAAGGCGAGAGATGAGAAAGGATCGGACGGAGCGAACAAAGAGAAGGGAAAAGGAGAGAGAAAGGAGATGGTGCCACGGAAAATCTGATTTTCATTAAAAATTTACCCATTTGATCCTTTGTGGCAGAGACTTTGTGGCCAAGGGTGCCGCAACTCATATAAAGTTATTTAATTAATTGTTTTCATTCAAATTTAATTAGTCTGATGTTAAATTTCAGTATTAATTAAACTTTGATTTTGCTAGAATCATGTAGATGATTTTTAGAAACTACACAAATTAAAAGATTTCAATTTCGAGTGAGTTTTACTGCTACAATTTAATTAATCATTTGAGATTATTAGTTTTAAAATTTTGTTTATCTTAATATTATTTTTAAAATTAATCTAATTGTTATAATTAAACTGGATCTGGTATTTCTACTATGTTACAAATATTAAACAGCTTGGGTGAACAATTACAACATATTGATGAAGGATTAATTCTTTCCTCTATGATGGATTGAAAAGATATAGACATACACATAGCAGATAAGCAAAAATAGAAAAAAAAGGAAAAAAAAAAAAGAGTACATACAGTATAAGAACGAAAAGGATTATTGAATAACAAATCTCAATTAGCACAGCTCAGCTGCTTCATCCACAGAGACCACTTAACAGCCTCGAGAATATTCCCATTTCTCTGCAATGCCCCAATGAGGTTTCCATATGTGACCTTGTCAGGGTTTATGTTTTTCCTCCTCATTTCTTGCACCAGATCAACAGCTTCTTCAACCATGCCAGCAATACCATATGCCTTGATTAGAGTATTATACCCATACAAATCAAGCTCGAGTCCACGTCCTCTCAACTCCTTCAACACACTTGACACCTCCTCTATCCAACCCTTCCTCCCATATATATTAATCATGGTGTTATAAGTATAGTGATCAAATTCGCACTTTGCATCTTTCATCTTTCGCAAAATGGCATTGAATTCATCTAACTGATTTTCCTTGCCATAAGCATCCAGCATGCAATTATACACCTCGAGTGAAATTGGGTAGCCTGCCGACCGCATTCTCTGCATTAGGGAACTCATTTTCGCAAAATCCCGATTTTGCCCATAGGCCGCTATCATTGTGTTGTAGGATATCACATTAGCCAGGCCTTGATTACATGCCATGTGGAACACCTTTTTGGCCTTGCTGAATAAACGGGCCTTCCCATATATATCCAGCATTACATTAATTGTTATGGTGTTAGGAGAAAACCGGAACCGGATCATTTCATCGAACAGTCGGGATACCTCGTCAACTGGCAAGGCATGGCCACAACAATTTATTATACAGTTGTACATTGCCTCATCTAAATGGATTCCAGTTTGCAGGATCCAATAGTAAGTGCTTACTAGTTTCTCTTTCATATTGCATTTCTGGTACGTCCGAAGCATGTCACGAAACAGGTAAATGTCAGGGGTTATTCGGTCATTATTCCGGATTATTTCCATTACTGAACAAGCTTCATGTAGCTTCTCTGCTTTTATATACATCCTCACCACTACGCTATATGCTACCAAATCAAGTGAACCCCCAGCTTGTTTCAAATTTATGTATAGATCCTCAGCCTTGTTGAATTTTCCCATGATTGTGAAGACATCGATCATGGTGCAAGCAATGTGAATATTGTGGCGGGATCCACTTTTAGGCATGTGGTTGAAAAACCTAACAGCATCCTCATATCGGCCAGCCTCCTTGCATGAACAAATCAACACATGGTAAAGGTTATCTTCATAATTTGAACAATCTCTACACTTCTTTTCATGCAAAACCCTCAAAGCATGGTCAATCAGTGAACTTTCCACAAACGCCACTGCTAACAGAGAGCACGAGGTCGGGTCGAAAAGGACATTCTGGTAAATAGAAGCTTCTAAAAGGCATAGAATTCTGTCCACCGCACCAACTCTTTGATATGCCTGAATAACAGTACTGACAATCACAGAGTACTGACAGCCTGCAGCCCGCATGTCTGTTAGGGTCTGGGCTGCATGTTCTGCATCAGCATGCCTCGCTTGTAGGTTCACCATTGTGTAAAAATTAGATGAGTTTGGTGTAAAGCCCAATCTTTTGAGCTCCTTATAGAACGATAGAGCCTCCTTATAATCATCAATCCGGCCAAAGCCTTCTACCATCGATCTATAAGTCGTCTCATCGGGTGTTAGCCCCAGAGAGTTAAGGCGAATAAAAACACATTTAGCTGAGCTCATATGGGATCCCTTACCATACCCGGTAATTAAAGTGTTGTAAGCAACAATATTTGGCTCAAAGCTGCACAGTTTCATAGAAACAAGCACTGACTCAGCCTCTTCAAGCTTACCCTGTTGACTGTATGCATTGAGCCTCACCAACCAGTTTTCAAAATTTGGAACCACCCCGTCTTTTTCCATAATTTCAATTATCTCCTCTGACTTCTCAAACATGCCCAAACCGGTATAAATTGTGATCATGGCAGAGTAAGCAGTTACACATTTGATTTTATAATCCCTCATGTGACCAAAAACATACTCAGCCTGTGAGAGATTTGAGACCTTCTGGTACAGTCCCATGAGCATACCAACTGTGGCAGCATCAGGCACCACTCCTGTCTCTAACATGGAATCATACCATTTACTCCCCCAGTTTGTAAGCCCCCTTTTCGCACAAACAAATATCAGCGAATTATATAATTTCACATGTAATTCACATTCGGAAACTGAGACCATTTCTTCAAGCAATTTTTTGGCAGTGAACCAATCCTGTCTCCTCGCCACTGCCCTCAGAGCTAACTGGTATGCATCAGCATTTCTCTTCAATTTACCATGAGATCTCATCCAAGTAAAGAATTTTAGTATCCCTGCATCATTATCCTTCTCTAGCTTCTGTAAAATAGAATTGCACATCTTCACAGTAGAATCTGGGTTAACAGAAGATAAATAAGCATCCACCCGACTATTACATTCCAAAGTTTTATCCCCTTCTCCTTTTCTGAAAACATTTTTCCTCCGCGGTACATGCCTCACCGGCTTGCGGGAATGCATAAATCGGTTTCTGACGTCTCTCACATTACCATCAATTGGAGCTATTTTAGAACCTTTGATCCTCGGATTAACCGGTGGTGTGGTGCCGGCATCACTTCTTCGAGGTTTGTCAGCTAATTCTGTACCCAATTGGCTCCCACGCACGGCTTCAATCCGACCAATTCTACCATGATTTACATGCCTAACCTCAGCCTGGTTTCCCCAAATCAAAATGTAATTTCTCCATTTTGTGGCAGGACCAATTGATACAAGGGACAATGAATTGAAACATACCAAATCGGGTCCATTTGGAGAAGATGTAGCAGAAAATCTGTACCCTTTTGAATCAAAAATATCTTGGGCAAGGCAAAATTTCAAAGTAGCCATTCTCTAATGGGAGTTCACGTGAGGTATAGGTACCTTTACAAATTTGGGGATGATGGGAATGAGAAGGAGAAGGAGCCTTCCTTTTCGTTTTCACTGGAGAAAAGAGAGGAGAGAAGAGAGGAGAGGAGAGGAGGGAGAAGGGGTTTTAGAAAGGTGGAGGTTTTATTTGTTATCCAGCGTGGATAGATTTTGATTTGAGGCCGCTCATCTCGTCTCGTCTCTTGAAGACTTCAACTTCACTGATCACTCGTTCAATCGCTTCCTCAAAGGGTAGGGAAGTTGCTGCTCCATCCAAATTACACAAATGCCCCTGGCTTTTAGATTATAAAGTTGTTATTAATCAAAGGTTCAAATTACGGTTTTTAATTTAAAAAAAAATAGATTATAAAGTTGTTATTATTTTACGAGAAATGCTAGTGTTCGATATAGAGGGCAAATGGGTCCGTCCAATATGATCGTTTTCATGTTTCTAAATTTTAAATGACTGATCCAAACCATTCAATATGTTCTCCATATTGAAAACTTACAAGAAACCAATTTTTATATTTTATCGAAACTTTTTACTATTTTTTGATATTTTTGAAAATTCATGATATAAACATTATGGATCGTCCAATAACAACAATTTTCTAAAATTCCAAAGAAAATAGTAAAAAAATATGAAAAAATGTAAAAATTGGTTTCTTATAAGTTTTCAATATGGAGAACATATTGAACGGTTCGGATCGGTTATTTGAAATTTAAAAATATGAAAACAATCGTATTGAACGGAACTCATCCGTACAATATATTGGACTCTAGCATTTTTCTTATTTTATTTTACTAATGCTCCTAGTTTTTAAATATCGGGAATTACTTACGTCTATCCTTCACAATATCATCCGTACCATTTTATCTTGGGCTCTCAGCGCCTCCCTTTCTCTCCCTCTCCCAGCGTCTAATCCCCTCATGCTTCCTCATCTCACCCTTTCTTCCATATTTCCCTTTCACCTTCAGCACTATCTACGCCATCTCATCCCACCTTTTCTTCCTTCTTACTCGAGCGCAATGCCCTTCCTCTCCCTTCTTCATTTTCTCTTCCTTCATCGTTTCTCCCATTTTCACCTTCAGCACTATCTATGGTGTCTCTCTTCCTTCATCGTTTCTCCCATTTTCTCTGATCTTGATCGCTTATTTCGTCATTTCTCTTCCTGGTTTCTCCTCACTCCTCTCCTCTCTGTTCTTTCCTCCATTCTCTCTTCCGCGAGTCCTCCTCTCCATCCTTCAACGATGCTCCGAACTAATAAGTGAGTAACTAATAAGTCTTTGTATTTATTCCTAAAGTTGTTATATTAAGTGAGTAACTAATAAGCATAAATGTTCAGTTTGAGATAAAAAGGAATCATTTTAAGTACATTTATTTAGATACAATAAGGGAACATCTTATAAATATAAATGATTAGGTTGATATAATAAGAAATCATCTTATAGTCATAAATGATTGGGTCGTTATAATAAGAGATCATCTTATAAATTCTATTAGATATAATAAGGGATCATCTTACAAGTATAAATATTTAGTTAGGTCTAATAAAGGACTACCTTATTATTGCATTTATTAGATGTAATAAGAGATCAAATTGTAAGCATAAATGCTCAATTAGTTGTAAGAAAGGATCATCTTAATATAAGCATATAGAGTGCAGATGAGAGAGCCGAGAGTCCAAAAATAAAGGAGAGGAAAATGAGGAAAACACTTAAAAAACAGAGGATACTGTGGAGAGGAAGTGAAGAATGTGAGATTAAAGAGAGGAGAGGGATGAGAGCAAAATAAAGCCGAAAAGTTCTTTTCGTGGGAGTGTTTTGCCAGACAAGGAGTGTCGCGAGCAAATTTCCTAGCTCGACTTTCTCCTTCGATCCAAGTCTCATCATGAGACGAGGCGATATATATTTCAGGTATGATTCTTTTTCCTCTAATTTTAGGTGTCAAAGGTGGGGCCTATAGTTTAGTCCCTAAGTGTTGGATTAAATAATTAATCTTTGATTTGACAATTTGCAAAACAACAACAAACCTCTTAACTAATGTCTTGATTTAGTGAATTCTAGTGAATTTTCATGAGAATGGCTGGAAAAAAGTATAGCACAAGTTTGGGAGCATCAAGAGACTTCTTTAGGATAACTAGAGTCATTAGTTTAGGTATATTTAATCTCTAAACTAATCTCAATCAGTTTGCTGGTAAAATGCTCAGTTTTTCTGTTCAACGTCACACAACGCCATTTGACATTACACAACGCTGAGTTAATTCAGCTGAAATTGTAAAATCTCTGACAAGCGTGAAACAGCGTCACACAACGCCTACTAGCGTTAGGTAATGCTTCATCATAGTATTGTACAACGCTCAGTAGCGTTGTACAATGAGAGAATGAGCCATTTTCTCTCTACTGCTAAGACAACACAGCATTGATGTTCAGACAACGTTGTTTCATCCCATGCAGCGCTATCTCGTCGTTGTGCAGCTTATTTTCTTTGCAAAACTGTATGTAGCGTTGGACAACGTCAAACAGCGTTGTACAACGTCTACGTTGTGTAACATCATTCAGCGTCATGTGACGAACTGCTGAGTCTGTCGGAGTTCCTCTCGACCCCTTTGCTAGAACGTTGTGTAACATTCTCTTGCGTTGCGCAACGCTTAGACATGTTCCAACAAAGTTGTCGAGTATTTTCTTTGGCTGTACGTTCCTCCATTGTGCAATACTACAAAACGTTGCACAACGCTCTGACATCGTTAAAATAGTTGTTTGATTTTTTAACGGTTATATTGAACGTTGCACAACGCTGTATAGCGTTAGGCAACGCTAGAGTGCAAATCTAACTAGTTTGGAGTTATTTGCGCCTCCTATTTGTATCAGATCATTTGAGACTGATCTGACACTTTTGAAACCTTGCAAAAATCTCTTTCTTTGAGCTCCAACCAGCTAGATTCATCTCTTTCTTATTCTTGGACATTTCTTTTGCAAAATCATCGAGATTAGAGTGCATCAACCAAACCCATAGCGAGTCGGAACTCCGTAATCACATCGCTTGACGCTTGTCATCTCTTTCTCTCTTCTCTCTATTTACTTTTGATTTGACCTACTTGTGTTGTTTGTTGGTTTTTTACCTTAATTAAATTAAACAAAAAATTGACCATACCGATTTATGAAGCAAAAATTGTGTCTATTCATCCCCTCTAATCTTTTGATTAGAGACAACACTAAGTACAACATCTATCAGGTGTCTTCTCTTTCTCACTCTGTATTTCAAATCTTTCTTTTCCCTTTATCTCTCTCTCTCACACAAGTTATATTTGTACATTATATCCATCAAGTCCTCTGACAATTGACACCGACACATGGAGCATACTTCTGTTTTCCATTGTCATCTCCATTTAATCATTGATTTTAGTCAATTTAGAACTCACAGAATCACCGTCGAACCTCATCTCACTTGTTTTCTTCTTGGTACACTTTTATGTTCTCGATCCTCTCTTAGACTTTGATCCTCTCAATGGCCAGTTTGGAGTAGGAACATGCCAAGGTAATAATTAAGTTGTCTTTTATTATATTCTATTATATTTAATATTTAAATTTGACAGCTTGTATATTTATTTATTTATTTTGAAAAACTAGTCTGAGAATAAAATAACATGGTTGATACAAAAGGGGGAAAAAAGAGTTTATAGAAACTCCTATCTTAATATTAGTTGATTTATACTAATGCCAATCAAAGTAGCATAAGAAGCCGAAAACTAACATAACCACAAAAAGTTACTTCCTAGACTTGTTCATCCCTCCCACATTTAGCAAAACCCATAAACACTTTGGCAAACACACATGGACAACTTGTTTAGTTCGCATGTGATTTTTATCTTGAATATATTTTGAATTTTAATTGATAAGTTTATCATATCATATCATGGAGTACGTTATTCGTTTTTGTTTTACTGCCTATACTACTATATAAAGAAAAATCTGCTTCCTACAGGGATGTCCTGAAATGTTGTAATGACCAGGGACATTGGATTTTTGATAAAAATCATGTTCCTGCACCAAACTAGTGCGAAACTAAAAGTTGACATGGATTTAATTATAAATATAGATGTCTCAATAACCAACAAAAATGTCGGGGTAGGAGTTCGGTTTAAAACAAAAAATTTGGAACTTTTTTGGGCTTTCTCACTTTTTGAGCCGAAAGTTTCAAAGTTCTAATAAGGCTGAAATGTTTACCTTCTTTGTCGGCTTAGAATCGATTAAAAAATATCAAGGTGTTGTGAAAAGAAAAAAAAATGATATAAAACAATATCCTAATTTATATGGATTCGCTATATGGCATTGAATTGTTTAATGGTTCTAAGCAACACAACATACCTTTAGACCTAATTAACAAGTGTTTGAGTGAAATATGTCTCCCTAAATTTGACCTAAATAGTTTAGAAGAACTAGTAGTCGTGGCGATGATAATGATTATGACTTGATATTCAACATATTTTTTTTAGACCGATTCATACTGTGTATTAGAGAAAAAAAATTAAGTTACTTTTATGAAGTTATGATTATCCTCCAATATCTCAATTAAGGGAATGATTATAGAAACGATGTCTATATCTATAAATACACATAAATATTCTTTATTTGAGTTTGCTTATAATGTTCGCTTATTTTGGCAATGTTGTGTTTATAAGCATTCCATGAAAAAATCATGAAAGTCATGCAATTGTCTTTTTTAGACCGATTCATACTGTGTGCTTTTCGCATGATCTTGTCATGCAATTGTCTCGAATATTTCCAAGATTCTTGGGATACATGATGTTGATTCCGAGAGTATCTATGGTTCTGGTGTGGAAATAAGAGAAATAAGGATAGAAGTATTGAGAAATGTGTAACTTTGTGAAGAGTTTAGATTGTTTATAATAAATTTATATCTTTATTTTCTTATTCCTAAGACTCATCCAAACGAAGCCTAAGATTCTAAGGACAAAAATAACAGTAGTGTTTTGGAATAACAGTGATCTAAGAATCTCGAATATTTCCTTAGAATCTATTGACAATAACAGTGATCATCCCCTTGACAGCTACAGTCAAGAGTATCTAAAAAAGAAAATAACAGTGATCATCTTGGTTACTCGCAGACACTGACAGGTCGCAGGTGCACAAAATTCCACGAGAGTTGTGTGCAAGAGCAGACGCTAAACGCAGCAAAAACCATACTAGCTAGACCAATTTGGGTTTGATATTTGTAATTTGGTGCAGTATTCTTGTCACGGCCTCATATATTTGCCATTGGACTAAGAAAAGCCTATATATCTATCTTGGTTGATTAGGCTCCTATTATGGACTTAAATATCTAATATCAGTATGAAAAGCGGAGAGATGAAGAGCCTTGTAGCGACCAGCTCAGTTTTCTACGCTAAATGAAAAGTGCCTCTTATCTGCAACTGCAAATGGTGTTTTAACAAGAGCATCATAATTTAAGAGCTCTCTCAGTCTTTTCTTTTGTTGTAAATCTCAAATGAAGCCAACAAAGGGCCGAGCATTTAAGTTGAGATAATTCTAATTTCTAACATCTTCTTCAATGTAGCTGTGCCAGTGATGTACGATTTGAAAAGAGAAGTCACAAAGATTTATAGCGGATCTTTTGTTTCATTTTGCCTCGTTCAAGTCTAAGAAAGACTTCAACTACACATTACTTAATAATATATTCACTCAGAAGAAGCCTGTTGGAATTCCAAACTAATAACATATTCAATGCAGATATTAATCAACAAAGAAATTGAATTGACCTCACGTTTAAATAAAGACCACCAATACTTTAACAATATCATCACTTACAGGGATTAACTTTTTGCCAAGTCCTAACTTCTAAATTATCACAGAATTGCTGCATCTCCAGTTCCATGAATAAACACTAAAATCTGACCACAGAATTCATTGCTTTGCTGAACAGTACCGGCTACCGAGTTTGAAAATACATATCCACTCATTAACTGTTTATCCATGTTTGTTTGCAAGAATCACACATGGTTTCCAATTTCTGTCATCTGTTAATATTTCAGTTTAACTTGAGGTTTTGGTAAGCGGGGAGGGGACCTATCATGGGTTCATTTTGCAATCACGGGCTTGGAAATGAATCTACTTAACTTAACCTCACTAACACTCTTGAGTTCAATTTGACAGCACAGTGAGCCTTGCAAATGTTAGGTAACCAGTGTGGCCTCTTGCAGTGTTGCATGGCTTAGCCATGACAGAAAAATTGCTCTCTGTTTTCTCTGATTTGTTTGCAGGTAGAGTAGATTGTTTTCTTTTTTGAGGTGGGGGACCCACAGGTGAGCCATCTTCTTCAGATACACTTTTAGCAAAACAGTGCTCTTTGATTTCATAGGAGCGCACTAGAACTTCAAATGTTCTTATATCTGCATTTTTAGAAAAAAAGACAGAAAAGTGACACGCCTTGTTAATATTCATATGGATTTTGAGCTGAAATATATGTGGAACTAAAAATGAGGTCTACTAACAAAAAGTATAGAAATGAGCTATACTAAACATCGAAATAAAGCAACCAAATAAAAGAAATTGTTCTATTCTAAAGGAACAGAAAAATAAAATTTACTTTGCTGAATGCTGATATGTAGCACAGGCATGCCTAGAAACATACCCGTGTCTGACATGTCATCCACAGACATGTGCATACCATGCATGGACATATCATGACACCAGTATAGAGCAAGGACACCAGTGCCCAAGACCAGGTCATGTCCTAACATTTTCATAAATGCCGTGTCATGTCTGCGTTGTGTCAGATGCTCGTGTCCAAGTCTTAAATTTCCATGCATCTTTAGGCTTGCTTTATCTAAGATTTTGCCTTTGGCACAGAATGTTGCAAGTGGTGTACTTTGCATAGGTGAGTCCTAAATGAAATGATTTGGCATCTTATCTTATATATTATAATTTTTATTCCATAAGCATTTGGATCATTTGGATTTCTTTGAGAGTCACCACAGAAAGCTATGTTAACAAATAACAAGAGAACCAGATATGAATCCAAGAACAGAAAAACCAAAGGTGCATACAAGTACACATTCTGTGGTTCCAAGAAAAACATGTTTTTGGTAACTATAGGACATAAAAGTAAATAATTATAGGAAGACCGGTTTTAAGAAAAAGAAAAACCACAATTATTTACCATCTAAATAATGTATCAGATAAAAGAGCATGCATTGGTCTTGAGACAATAAATTGGCCCAACTTAAACATTACAAAAAGAGAAAATAGTGACCTGTAAAAGATGATCTAAGAGTCTCGCAAGTACGCTGCACTTGTTCAATGCATGGTGAAAAAGAGCACAAGACCGCATCGGGCTTCAAGCACCTACTTGCCGAAGGTATGGCAAGCCACGGTTGCGGTAGGTCTAGAAATACTGCATCAACAGACCCCTCATGCTGTTTTGGAAAACCCTCACCTTGTATGTCTCTCACTGTAACTGTAATGAGGCTGGTAAGGCCATTTCTTTGAAAATCAGCTCTGTCAGGAAATGTAAGGCATAAATTAGTAAACCATAGGTCAATTTGAATTTGCATAATTGTAGAAACTCAGGAAATGATTGTTTATAGATGTGCGATATACAAATGCATGCATAGCAGATTATTACCAACCTGTGAGCATATTTCATCGTCTTCATGTAGAGTTGGGGCTAAAATTATGTGTTATTTTAGAACATAACTAAGATTACTCCGAAATAACAGAACATAACTAAGATTATGGTCTAAGATCTAGATCAGCAAACCTCGATTCAATTAATGATAGATGTGATCTCGATGTCATTTTACTTCCGATTTATTCCCAAGAAATAGTACAGAATTCGACTTAATTTCCAATTTAAATCAACCAATGTTCACCGGAACATCTCAAATGCGGGCTTTGTGTCAGTACGAGACTTGATAATCCAATCCCAATTAAATTAAAAAAAATAAAAATTGCAGACAAGTAAAAGTAAAGATGACAACTTTGGCTTAATTACAACTAAAAACAAAAGTGAAAACTTTCTTAGGTTGATACCTAGCGGAAGAGGCACGTTGCTCATGAAAATCAAAGGTAAACAAGTGGCCAGAAGGCGCCACGGCCCGGGCAAGCGAAGTACTGAGAGACCCACTACCGGTGCCGGACTCGAGCACAACGCAACCGGGCACAATCTCCAAACAAGAGACGACGAAACTTATATCAGGCAAGTAGAGAATCTGGGTGCGGTGACTGAGCACAAGGGTCCAGAGTTGAGGAGTGGGAGCCAAGAGGAAAACGAAACCGCCTTTGGAACTGAAGACTTTGGAGCCGAAAGGCTTTCCGACCCAGTCGGAGTGCTTGAACACTCCGAACCGGTTCTGGAGCTCGGACCCGGGAGAGACGGTGACGGCGCGCATGCAGTCGTGTCGCTCGTACACGATCACCGTGTCGCCGTCGCCGATGGGACGCTTGAAGGACAGCTTCTGAGCGTCGTCCACAGCAACCATCATGGTCATGCTGCTTGTGACTTGTGAAGTTGCGAGTGTTACCAGAGCGGCGCAAACAAGGTTGAATGAATGATTATTGATTGTATTGTATCTCTGTTGTCTGTTGATAAAAAACAAAAACTACAAAAAAAAAAAAGAAGGCCTGCTTTTGCATTAGCCCATGGGCTGCAAATGTTTATTATCAGGAATCAGGTCTCATGCCATCTCCAAACATCTTATGCGTGTCAACTATTTAGTTTGAACATATATTTTATATTACTAATCACTCAGTCGTTAGAGTAGTGAATTTCTACAAGTATAATATCAAACATTTATCCTTCTCTCTCTATATATACACATACACATGCATTAATTAAGTTAAGAGGACAAACGTGCATGTATTCTATATAATTCATCTGCTCTGGTAGATGCCCAACACTATTTCCTAAGGCTCCATAGGTCGCCATCACCTTCGATGCTGCCTGGTTCGTCGAAAACATCTATCTGCATCGACATGTCATGTGAAGTTCCATTAAGCTGACATGCTACGAATTTATCAAATGTCGCCCAGTCAGTTGGAATTGATGTTGCTGTGGAATTCTTCTGAGATGGAAATTGTGCAAGCTTTTCATTAATGGTGCTAGTGTTGTAAAGGGACTTTCCAGCTGGGTTTACATGGCTTAAGTTGAGATTGCCCATGTTGCCATTACTGGAGTCGATCACCGAACAATTGTTGTTATCATCCTCCGACACTTTATGATGGTGTATTTTCTTTTTGAATACTCTACAAATAACCCATCCATCGTCTTGTGTTGCTTCTTTAAATGAATATGGTGTCTGTTTAATTAAGATGCAGAAGTGATGTCATTATCCATACTGGAAACACCATTTTCCAAAAAAAATTTGGTAAAAAGACGGTCACAGATAAAATACTTTAAACAACATTAATTAAATGATAAGTAAGGGACCTACAATGAAGCTTGGGTTGTTGTCTGAATTGTCATCAAGCCGGTACTCATGCATAATCCAGTCTGATTTCCTGCTGTGTGGGGCCCGACCTTTGTAGAATACCAGTGTCTTTCTTAGACCAATGCATCCTGAGCTTGTCCGGATGACCTTGTCTCGGCCTGTGGCCTTCCAAAAGCCAGAGGCAGTTGCACGATTAGTTCGTGTACCATACAGGTACTTTTTACCATTGTTGCTGAAAAGATACCACTCATTTTGTGGCCATGTCCCTATCCTACATTTCTCTGTGCAAAATCACACTCAAGTGCATTAAGGCCCTGAAATTAAACTGAAAAATGGGTCTGCAGGATCAAATTTTTCCATGTCGAATGGAAAAAAACTTTGGGTTGGTTAATAATTTTGGTTCAATCTAGTCTTTTCTGTTGAGAAAATTCCGATGTGTAAGGCGCTTGTATTTTGTAAGGCCACATTTTGATGCTTGTAAGAAAATTAATGATCACAGCAACTAATTAACCAAATGATTCTCTCAAAAAGCAAAAAGAAATTTATTTATAGACAGACAATTGACAAACCTTGAATGTCCCACGGTTCAAGCTTGTTGAGATCAACATCACAAATAAAATCGAGACCACTTGTGTCTGAAGTGAGCTTCTTTCTTAAGTAATAGTTAAGCAACTCTTCTTCAGTTGGATGAAAACGAAAACCGGGAGATACCCAGAACTGTCCATTTGTTGTTATGTTCATCTCTTAAGTTATCTTTGAACTTCGTGTAATTTGGATTCTGTGAAAGGAATAAAAGAGAGGTACGTATATGAGCTGATGAACCTGATGATGAGCTTATTGAAATGGTACGAGAAAAAATGATAATATATATAGATAGAGAGAGATTGATGCCATGTCCTTGCTATACTCTGAAATTAATGCGCATAACCATTTTGCATACTAGGATAGGGAAAAGCCAACAACCCTATACTTACAGAAAAGGGATTAGGGTTGCTGTCTAATCGTGCGTTAATTATCATACATATATCCTTGTATTTATTCTTTGCAATTTGATAGCATGAAGATCATATCCAAGCAGAAGTACATACAAATTACAAAGTATTTATCACAACGTGAATATATGTCCAAATAATGAATTAATAATGTGTACTATTTACACCTTTCTTAGTGTTCCGGTCAGATGTACATTTTGCATTTCTTCACATCTTGTAAAATATATTAACAATAAATGAAAAATGAATGAAGATAACTTTCTTTTTTTTGCACCAATATAAAATCAAATCGAAACAGAAAAGAACAGAACACTACTTTCAGGGACGTTCCCTATCTTTCCAAAAATGAAAGCTGTATAAATTCTAACTATTCAATTAATTTCTCGTAGCTTATCATGAATCCGTGAAAATGACCAAGTACGTACCCTGTCCCTTTCTAGTTAATTAGTTCCTCAAACAATGAAACGTATTAGCTTTGTTTTGATATTCTCTTTATGCTAAAGCATGAGATAGGTATCAAGGAATCTTACTCTTTTGCGTTCTTTCATGGGAAAAAAACGAAATAAAAAATTGCTTTTTGCTCTCTAGAAACCTTCGTCTACTAAATATTAATTAAAAGTTGCCAAGTATCGATCAAGATATATCATGAATAAATCCCATTTTGATAACCAACCAATGTGTATCAACTGAAGACGCATGCATGTATAATAGATGTCTTTATTAATAAAGACTATACCATTTTGTTCAAAAAAAAAAAAAAGATGCACCATTATTATACGTTACATTTATAGAACACATCTAAAATGACAGTTTTCTACTTCTACGTTGACAAAACAAACGAACAATGTCCGTAAAACTTTTGCTCTTTTTAACATAAAAAATTGCAGTCGAGGTTCTAGAGCCATTTATCGATGTTTATGCATGCATTATGCATATATAGAAGTCGAGTGAAGTGGTTAGAATTATTTAATAGGTGAGTCCCACTAGATTCCTACTTTTTCTATTTATTATTATTATAATTTCCCCCTTTTTTAATCCCTTTTACAATATCGGTTTATAATTGGAATGCGCTTGCTGCAATATTATTGCTCCAGCTGAATATATATAATTGGGCCAGTGATTATTATTAAATTGGGTCATCCATATGCATTAATTATCTAAATGGATTACATCTTTCTCCTGCTAAGTAAATCATATCTTGATGGAAGATAATAAAGTATAGTGATGGTAGGATACTCTCAGAAAACAAAAAACCAGATGATTAATTTCACATCGATTTAACACCACTAGAATCCAACGTCGCTGGCCCAATAATAATCTAGTGATGTAACCTCCTAGGCCCAATACGAATCTCTTAGTACTAGGCTAGCAGCTCCTAAGGCTCAATAACGTCCAAACCAGTAATGAAATTGGGGTGTTCACCGAACTTGACTATCCATAATCCAATTCCAATTCCGTTAACCATTTTGTTTTAGACGAAACTATCAAAATCACGAAAATATACATAGACGAAATCATTTCAAGCTTTCGTTAATCATTTCGTTTTTGAAACGCAATCAAAATTTTTAACCGTTTTGCTTCATTTTAGACAAACCGAAACGAAATAACAATTAAAACAGTCGCCATTTTCACCCTCATTAGCTCTACATTAAACTTTTCATACCAATTCATGAAGAAACGCAGTATTTACTCACTCTGAGAACGATTGAATAGAAATCGATGTGGGAGTACTCAAACTTTTCAGAAGTTTAATTATTCGATTACAAACAAGCTTTCTAACTATCGAAACAATTGCAAAAGAAAAATTAAGGAAGTTATAAATATATAATGAGTTAATGCAGGGGCGAAGCTAGGTGGAGAAAGGTGGGTATATTTGTTTGTAATTAAAAATAAAGGTCACAAGAAGTTAGGGACCCATCTCAAAAATTTGATGGACCCAGCTAGATATGTCGTGTTTGATTTGAATTGTATAACGACGTCTAAAAAATCGCATAGGGATCCAGGTAGCATTTGTTCCTGACTAATCGTCTTCTTCCTTCATCCCCAATTAATTTTATTAAGACAAAATTTTGAATAGAATGGAATATTTGGATAAATAATTATTTGTAGCATATATATACTAGCGTGAATCTCGTGCATTGCAGGATTCGTCTATATAATATTTTGTGAACTTTAGGACATAATAAACAAAAGCTACCACATAAGATAAAAAATGCAATTCAGATATTATATAAAAACTGCCAGTAAAAATCATAAATGCTATTTTTGTCAAAACAAATTTCGAGCGCCACAAAAGATAATAAATATTGTGGTTTGAATAGTGGCCAAATTCGTCTGTATGCCTCATATCTTTATATATCTATAATATAAAAAAAAATATTCAATAAGTTTCTAATGAACCTATTATGTAAAATTATGAGAAAAATAAAAATTCATAGGAAATTGTTGTATTTTTTTATTGTCTTGATTTTTGAATTATTATTTTGTATATTAAATATATTATTTTAGATTTTCTATTATTATTATAATATATATTTGATTTCTCATGAATTTTTTATATCACATTATTTAGAACTATGTCTATATTAAAAGTTACATCATACATATATTTTCAGGAAAAAAAAATTTACGGACCCTGCTGACACGAAATCCTGGCTTCGCCACTGAGTTAATGACTGTGAACCAGAACAAGACCATTGCTTGTAAATGAAGTGGAAAGGGGGCAAAAATTTTTTTTACTTGTGCGCTTTCTCAATTCAATAACTTAATTTTGGAAAGGGGGCAAAAAAGTTATAAATATATTATGGTTTTTTTTTAAAAAAAAAAACAAGAGCTAAGTACAAGGAAATAATTAAGGTAAAATTTTTAGATGTCACTAAACTTTGTCTATATTCATTTTTACTCACTGAATTTCAATTGTCCAATTTTGATCCTAAATTTTCAATGTTTATCCAATTTTGATCACTTTGTGGAGATTTTGAATAATTAATGAATTAATTTGACAATAAATCTGATTTTTTTTATGCTCCAAGTTTGTGAATTCTTTAATTGGTATGATAAACATGTTCCATATAGAGCAAATCTATTGATTAGCGAGCTAATTTCATGGTTAATTAGGTAAAATCTTCATAGGATGACCAAAACAAAGAAATTACTAAAATGTAGTGATCTGTGAAAAAAAAATTTACCCAAATAATTAATATATATTGAAATTTAATAATTTCTATGAATTTTAAAATAAAAAAGAAACTAATTCATAACAAAAAGAGGTAACTGTACATGAAATTGAATTATATATAATTCCAAGAAAAGTACGTGTAAGATGTTTAAACATATTTAAAACAAAAAATTGAAGGCAACATAAGATGTTGGGTCCCCAAGAAGTTATCATCACGTTGTTAGAAAATGTTGCTTCTTTCAATTAACTTTTTTTTGACATAATCTTCTTTCAATTAACTGTAGTACTATTTCACAATTGCAGTTCTACGATTAAAAGAAAGACAGATGCAAATCTTACTTAAGGCTGATATGCAGCTCTCACCTAATTAAAGACAAATGCGAAGGATCCATTCCACTAAGATCATCTGTGCCGGATCTCTAAAACAATAATGTGCGAGCCTTAGTTCCAGTATTTGCCTAATTCTATGTTGTAGTTTTGTTGCATGTGACTCGCTACAAGGATAACAAGCAGCATTAAACCGCAGAAAATCTACTCAAAAGGTCTTGCTTGTCTTTCACTATAATGCTGTGATAATACTTCAATATTTAACAGGAGGCATATGGATGGTTAGATTGCTGCTCTGGCACAACCAAACCAATGTATATACCAAGCAACCAAGTCATGACTTTAGCATTTCTTAGTGTACAAGCTCTTTTCTCTGCAATAGCCATTTGTTAATCGGTTATCTTCCAGTCTCTAGTTTTCTTATATTGATATTTAATGTCTCTTTAATTGCTGCTCTGGTACCCTTTGGAATATGAACAGGTTCTAAACGGAATAGATATTATTTATGAAAAGTTCAATTCAAAGTTATGGGGCTTGACCCATAATTTTCTTCAAAAAAAAAATTAATTAATTATAAAAAGAATTTGTGTTCGTAAGTACATTATCTATATTTTTATTAATATATTGAATGTTCACATTAAATGATACTGATAGAGATATAAATAAATAATGGTCTCCTAGTGAAATGTGGTTCTGAAATATGTATCTCACATTCTAAATTTTCATATTCTTCTTTTTCTGTTGAATATTCTGTTATAATAGTTTTTATTATAAATGTCATATGCAGGTTAATTTGTTATTGCAATCTTTTAATATTGTCATTCTAAAATGCTTTTTTTTTTGTGTGTTAATCTTGCAAATTTGTATTAGTAGTTCTTACTTTTCCATATCAAAATCCGTCTGTCAACTATAGCTAGTTCATATTCATCTACAAGTAGGTATATTATTTGGCTTTAAATTATATATCATGTAGCATCTGAAATATGTATTCGTATTTGCATAATTAATGACATGTGGATGCCATCATCAGGTATATATGGTTTTAATTAATACTATGTATTCCGTTTATACCCCCAAAATTACGTCTTGGGATCATTCCCCTTCTTTTTGTCTTTCATTGAGAGTTTGAATTCATGAAGTAAACAGAATTTTTTAAATCCTGTTGATCAAGGGGTCAACCTCTTTTTTCTTTTTTCTTTTGCTCCACAACTTTGTGGAGCAGATTCTTAATCTTTGAATTTTTCTTTAATCTTTCCAAGCATCCATGATCTTAATTATAAAAAGTTATTTTTATTTAATTAATTGTTTGTTTCTTTTAATTAAAAGATGCGATTTATTATTAACTGCTACCATAACAACAAGAAGAAACTAGCAGCACCTTTTTACAAAAACGTTAGGTATCTGTTTTAGGGGAGAAAACAAAAAGAAGGGAATGTACTTGTGCAAAAAGGAACGCTTTTGAAAAAAGAGAATTGAAACTCAGGGTGCCTAGTCTGGTACTCTGGTGTTACTGTTAAAAGTACTTGAGAATAATTAGAGGAACACTTCAGCAAGAGGATGAGATGTCAGTAAAAAAAAAATGGAAATTAGTTGATTAAGAATTTTACATCAGTCGAAGAAGACCAGAGTACAACTAATAATTCTCATATAGTTTATTTTTATCCCTACTACTTGTAGATAAAACACTTATCCAAGAGCTAAAATAATTAGATGAAGGTGTAAATAGTTATTTACTCTATACAATCTTAGTCATTGATCATTTAAATCAATGGCTCGATATTAATGATCAATATAAGTTTACAAACTTTTTCACTTTTAATAAAAAGAACTTTTTTCACTGGATTAGTTGTGCACTCATCAAAATAAAAAAAAAAGATGCTAGATTAATGTGCACTGTGTTTGAAAAGAGAACGACAAATAAGAAAACCTTCATAAAATAATAATTATTTTTCATTTTAGAAATAGAACGCATATAGGCTCCGTTTGGATAGGTGTGGGAAGAAGGGAAGAAGTGGGAAGAAGTATTGGAAAGTGTGTAACTTTGTGAAGAGTTTGGATTGTTTATAATTTTTTTTTTCTTCTTCCTTCTTCTTCTTCTTTCTTCCAACGATCCAAACGCACAAATACAAAATTATCTTATCGGTAATTTACCTAGCAATTTGGATGGGTGCGTTTGCTAGTATAAGATAAACTACTCAACAATATTTCAGTCTAAAAAATAAAATTGGATCATTTTATGTAAAAAAACTAAAATTGAATTATAGAATGCCGATTTGAACCTGAAACTTGTATAGTATTGGACAAAGTAAAATAAACATGACGGCATCCCAAAATAAAAGGTGGGTCCCCTAAGAGGGGTAATTCGGTCCAGCTTGGGGTGAAAAGAACACCTAATTTTGAAAGGTGCAGTGTTTGAAAATAGCGCGGGAAAAGGAAGTGCCACATGAGATAGATGGGTTGAGTGAGCAGAGGTCGCTTAGTATTGTGGCAACGGAGACTCAACACCTGACCCAACCTCCATTGAACAATCCAACGAACAAACATTAGGTGTGTGAATAAGACCAAAAACCTTAGCCTCTCCTTTCCCCATATAACCCTAGGAAAAGCCCCAGAAGAAGCAAGCGTGCTTCATCTCTTTTCTATTTTCTACACCAACCCCCAGTTTGTCCATTGTTCCTTCAGCCCATCCATCCGATATGGAGGCCAGCGCTGGACTAGTCGCTGGCTCTCACAACCGAAACGAACTCGTATTGATCCGTGGCCATGAAGAGGTACTATTTAGTTAGCAAAAATTTGATCTTCAGTTGTAACTTGTAAGGAAAATTAACAATAATTTTTATTTATGGGAATTAAGTTCATGATTTTCTTTTTTATGGTTTGTAGCCCAAGAATATAAAGCCATTGAGCGGTCAGGTGTGTGAAATATGTGGCGATAATGTTGGATTGACGGTCGATGGAGACTTGTTCATTGCATGCAATGAGTGCGGGTTTCCAGTGTGTAGGCCGTGTTACGAGTATGAGAGGAGGGAGGGAACACAAAACTGCCCACAGTGCAAGACCCGATACAAGCGCCTCAAAGGTATGTATCTTCATTATTCCGTGCATTGCTCTAGCAGTTTTATGATGCAGCAATACAAGTCCATCGATTAACTGTCTCTTCTTTCAATCTGTAAAGGGAGCCCAAGAGTGGAGGGAGATGATGATGAGGAAGACATTGATGACTTGGAGCATGAGTTCAACATGGATGATGAGAAGAACAAGCAGCAGCAAGAGCCACAAGAAAACCGGCATATTACTGAGGCCATGCTTTATGGGAAAATGAGTTATGGCCGGGGCCCTGAAGAAGGTGAAAGCATCCCTCAGTTTCCACCAATCATCACTGGTTCTCGCTCCATACCGGTATGTAAAAATTTAAACTTTGGGAAACAATACTGTCACTGGAAACGATTTTACTTTTAGTAGATTTACTTTTTCATTGCTTGTATAACTCAGGTTAGCGGAGAATTTCCATTGACTAATGGTCATAGCTTGGCTGAGCAATCTTCCTCTATCCACAAGCGGATCCATCCATATCCCATTTCTGAACCTGGTTAGTACCGTCTATTTTTGAAAGTTTAATCTTTCTTGCACTAATTTTAGGTTAAAAACTTGGTAGTTCAAGCTTTTCATTTTCTAAGCAATACTAGCTTAGCTAGGTGCATTAACAGTAATAGCTCCTGAAAGTTTCTTTCAAGTCAATTATTCTGATCTTATTAACAAATAACCTCTGTTCTGTAAAGGGAGTGCAAGATGGGATGAAAAGAAAGAGGCAGGATGGAAAGAAAGAATGGATGACTGGAAGTCAAAACAAGGCTTTATGGGTGCAGACCCTGAAGATGTCGATCCCGACATGCCATTGTAATTATTCTTTAATTCAATTTAATTTTAGTATTTAAGATCCATTGGCAATGAATTAAATTGACAATCTTAATAATATTTTTGAAATCAAGCAAAAAAAATTAAGAACTGTCAAAATCAATCATTGTAAATAGATTAAGCTATTATTTAAAATCTATTTTGAAAAGGAAGCATATTTTGTAAAATGTCTGTATCAATTTCAAAATAGAAAATAACTCTCAAACTACTACACACTTTTTGAGGGGAAATAAAACAATGGGACCCAAACAAATTTTAATTTCTTACTGAAGGATCTGGTCACAGTTACTGAAAAATTGAATAACTACGATGAGTTTTTGTCAGATAATTGATCTTTCCAATGGATATATATTGTATTATTCTTTTACTGGAACATGCAAGAAATTCTTTGGTTTTAATGTCTCTTTTTCTGAAATGACAAATTCTTAATGCAGGAATGATGAGGCAAGACAACCATTGTCAAGAAAAGTTTCCATAGCGTCAAGCAAGATCAACCCATATCGCATGGTTATTGTGTTTCGGCTTGTGATCCTTGCATTCTTTCTTCGGTATCGCATCCTACACCCTGTCCCAGATGCTATCGGCCTGTGGCTTACCTCTATCATTTGTGAGATTTGGTTTGCCGTCTCCTGGATTCTCGATCAGTTCCCCAAGTGGTTCCCTATTGAACGGGAAACATATCTTGATCGTCTCTCTCTAAGGTTGATTGTTTTCAAATAAAAAATTTTGTCATAAAAGTCACCTAACCATTTTGCCAGGAGAAGTTACCGTAACCATTTTGCCAGGAAAGTTTATATGCCACCCAAACATAAATCCACAAATGTCATATAACATTCATATATTTTTTTATCAGAAATAATTATAAATCTATAATATTATTCTGGTCAGCAATTTACAAAAATCTTATTAAAAAATGATCCTTGACTATTCTTGTCATTTTCTCTTGCCAAAAATGTTATCAAAGTAAAACAATTTTCTTCTTGCAAATAAGGAAAAATCATGGGCTTTTGTGCAACTTCTTGATAGTTCAGGGACATTTGTTCTTTAGTGTTGCCTTTTTCCACTAGATTACTTGTAATACTTTATTCGACATCCAACTGAAACATATCAAAATTAATGTTCAGATATGAGAGGGAAGGGGAACCCTCCATGCTTTCATCTGTAGACATATTTGTCAGTACTGTCGATCCGCTAAAGGAGCCACCTCTTGTGACTGCTAACACAGTCCTTTCGATCCTGGCTGTTGACTACCCCGTAGACAAAGTGTCATGCTACGTGTCAGATGATGGTGCATCGATGCTTACTTTTGAGGCCCTCTCGGAAGCTGCGGAATTTGCAAGAAAGTGGGTGCCTTTTTGCAAAAAATTCAACATTGAGCCAAGGGCACCAGAGTTTTACTTCTCCCTAAAAGTTGATTATCTCAAGGACAAGGTTCAGCCAACTTTTGTCCAGGAGAGGCGTGCGATGAAGGTATTGCGGAATGAGTTCATTACAATTTAAGATTTTGATAAAAGATTTATAACATTAATTATTATGAACATGTATTGCATATAATGCAAAATAACGATTTAAGATACCTTCACGGATATGTCACAATGTCCATGTACATCATGCACCTTCGAAATTAATCGCATAACATGTTTTTTTAATTTTTCTAGATGAAAAGCAATTGTTTAGTGCCTAATTTCTGTCACAGATCATCTTACACAATTAATTTTCTGAGAATCAGCATCCATCACTTCTCAAAATAACACATACTGATCTTCTTAAGAGAACTGTAAAACTGATAACTTGGAATATGTGATCAGAGAGAATATGAAGAATTCAAGGTCAGAATCAATGCCCTTGTTGCCAAAGCAATGAAGGTGCCGCCAGAAGGTTGGATCATGCCAGACGGCACACCATGGCCCGGCAACAACACCCGTGACCATCCTGGCATGATCCAGGTGTTTCTTGGACACAGCGGGGGCCATGACACAGAAGGCAATGAGCTGCCACGCCTCGTCTATGTTTCCCGTGAAAAACGCCCCGGGTTCCAACATCACAAGAAGGCCGGTGCCATGAATGCCTTGGTATGTAAGCCTTTGTTTATGTATTTTCCTTTGTTTTATGCAACCTTTTATTGTACTATGCTCTCTTTAGGATGCTCACATTGTATCTGACTGGTAAGCCAAGGCAAATGTGGTCGTATAATCATATTCATATCAGTAATTCAGTACCAGTATAATACGGGTTTTAATTTATGCTTTGTTTTATTTTCAACATGATGTTTAAAACTTGAGCAATTCTAGGTGACTAAAAATTACAAAAAGAATATGATATTAGCTGGCAAGGGAAAGATATGCATAGGCGGTACCACTCAGATATTATCATGATCCTCTGTTGAACATAACTGACTCTGTTTTTTCCTCTTTATGTGATGTAGATCCGTGTCTCAGCTGTGCTCACAAATGCTCCTTTTATGCTGAACTTGGATTGTGATCACTACATAAACAACAGCAAAGCTGTCAGAGAAGCAATGTGCTTTTTAATGGATCCCCAAGTTGGACGTAAAGTGTGCTACGTTCAATTTCCCCAGAGATTTGATGGTATAGATACACATGATCGATATGCCAACAGAAACACGGTCTTTTTTGATGTAAGTCAAACTACTTATATACTTTTATTTACCCTTCTGGTATTGGAATTGACCAAGTCTGCATTACTGGTATAGTACCAGTTCCAACAGGCGCATTACATGGTGTTAATCCCGGTACTAGTGTAAAGCATCTAGCATTTTAATCTGTAGTTAACAAAATTGATTCTTCCTTTTTGCTGTAGATTAACATGAAAGGCCTGGATGGCATCCAAGGCCCGGTGTATGTCGGCACGGGTTGTGTGTTTAGGCGGCAGGCTTTGTACGGTTACAAGCCTCCAAAGGGGCCAAAACGCCCGAAGATGGTGACCTGTGACTGCTGCCCATGCTTCGGCCGCCGTAAGAAGAACAAGCATTCCAAAGACGGCCTCCCACAAAGTGTGGTTGACGGGGGTAACTTACTGATCTTTTAATGTACCCTTTGATCCTTAATATATCAAGGGATTAACAATAGTGTTTCATATATATTTGGCCTCAAAGTTGGAAGTCTTAGTTCTTACTTCCAAGTTCATAATGAAAACAAAAGGAAAAAAAAATAGTGAACTTCTACATAAAAATAATTGTTTTCGGATCCTATATTGCAGGATTGGAAAACGATGACAAGGAGATGTTGATGTCGCAAATGAACTTTGAGAAGAGATTCGGGCAGTCAGCAGCATTCGTTACTTCAACCCTAATGGAGGATGGTGGGGTCCCACCATCGTCAAGCCCCGCTGCCCTCCTCAAAGAGGCCATTCATGTCATAAGTTGTGGTTATGAGGACAAAACTGAATGGGGGTTAGAGGTAACAAAACAAAGAAAACAATAATAATAATAAAACCAGCATGAAAATTCCAATGAATAATCCAAAGGAAAAATTAATCCTGATTTCATTTCAATATCTGAACTGCAATTGTGGTTGGTAATATGCAGTTGGGTTGGATATATGGCTCGATCACAGAAGATATCTTGACTGGTTTCAAAATGCATTGCCGTGGATGGAGGTCAATCTACTGCATGCCGAAAAGACCGGCGTTTAAGGGTTCTGCCCCAATCAACTTGTCAGATCGGTTAAACCAGGTGCTGAGGTGGGCCCTTGGGTCAGTTGAGATCTTCTTCAGCCGGCACAGTCCGGTCTGGTACGGGTACAAAGAGGGCCAACTCAGATGGCTTGAACGATTTGCATATGTCAACACCACAATCTACCCCTTCACGGCACTTCCTCTGTTGGCCTATTGTACATTACCAGCTGTTTGTCTCCTCACCGGGAAGTTTATTATGCCTACGGTTAGTTTCTCTTACCATATCCATAATTGTTGTAGTGATGCTGCTACTTACACAGTCTGTATTAAATTTTACTTCCCTCAAGTCCTGAACAAATCCAAAACCTTGTTGCTTCTGCGACATATTTAGAATGGCTACCATATGATCAATGAAAAAGAAAACATAACCCCACAAAATAATGTGCAATTAATGCAATCACAACTGAATATTTTCATGGTTGTGGTCATATCCAGATAAGCACATTTGCCAGCCTTTTCTTTATCGCCCTCTTCATCTCAATCTTCGCAACTGGCATCTTGGAGATGCGGTGGAGTGGCGTGAGCATCGAGGAGTGGTGGCGTAATGAGCAGTTCTGGGTCATTGGTGGTGTTTCAGCCCATCTCTTTGCTGTCATCCAGGGTCTCCTCAAGGTCCTTGCTGGTATTGACACAAACTTCACTGTCACCTCCAAGGCCACCGGCGATGAAGACGATGAGTTTGCTGAACTATATGCCTTTAAATGGACCACCCTCCTTATTCCACCAACTACTCTTCTGATCATAAACATCATCGGAGTTGTTGCTGGTATATCAGACGCGATAAATAATGGGTACCAGTCGTGGGGCCCACTGTTTGGGAAGTTGTTTTTCGCTTTCTGGGTGATAGTGCATCTGTATCCTTTCCTCAAGGGACTTATGGGACGGCAGAATCGCACACCTACAATTGTTGTTATCTGGTCCATACTCCTGGCTTCAATATTTTCCTTGCTCTGGGTCAGGATTGACCCATTTGTTGTTAAGGCAAAAGGACCTGATGTGAGGCAGTGTGGGATAAATTGTTGATTGTGTCGTATATAGTATTTTGGTTCTAGTAAATGGTTGATTTTTTAATGTATTCATTTAGTTTCATCAAATGCTGTAAGTTTTGTAAGACACTGTAATGGGCAACGCATCTTTGCTTTGGTACGTTTTCTAAATCTAAATGATATACCCGACCAGTGATATGGTACGTTTTCTAAATCTAAATGATAAGAACTGTTTACAGTACAACAAACAGCTAACATGTGACGAATATTACAGAGACCAATATTTAAGTATCAAGATCTATTTTAATATCAGCCAATAGTCCATAATTAACTTTAGGTATTATTTCTATAATCCTACCGGTTTCCTATTTTATTTCTTCCCGAAATTATCCAATCTTGTACCAGTTAAAAGGTCAACAAAGTTCGAACAGTATTGCTCTGTATTTCGACTATTAACACCCATCAATATAATATATTATATATAAGGATGTTTACCAAGAGATGAAAAGAGTAATCCGGAAGAGGAGAAATTTTGAAATTTAAAATGCCTCTATCCATCAGCATCTGATTTTCATTTCAACTATTTCATCGGCTATCTTTCCATTTCAGCAGTAACAAAAATTACACTGGAAAAGAATATAAAAATACTAAGGTGTGCGGAAAAAAACAAAGAAAATTTTTCATGTAATACGTGGTTATGAAAAATGTGCACACTCAAAATTCCTACTGAAACTTAGTTCTATATACCCTCCTACTACTAAGTTGTTAGCTTCCAAACTGCATCATGATCTCAATTGAATGAGCTGTGTTGTTAGACTCAACTCTTGTACCTGTAATATAAATAAGTGAGAAATAAATGGAATATGAACTTGCTACTGTAGTTTAAGATCGAGATTCCTGAGTGTACCTGTAATTGTGCTGCCATTGATAAAAGGTATCTGTATTCCTGTAGCATGGCCTTCTCTTGTGCTGCAATGGCCACTAGTTCTGAAACCAGAGATCTTGTTCCCTCTATCTGTTATACACGATTTTCATACCAAAAATCAAAATATAGGTTTAGTTGAGCTAAAGTAACTCGCATTTTAGCAACACCAACACTGATAAAAGTCCCACTGAACCAAAGAATCCTATTGTGAGGGGGAAAAAAAAAGAAAAAGAAAATAACATTATGATCGATGTAATAATATTATACCTTATCTAGCAAACTACAAACTGATGAACCCATTGCTTGCATGACATCAATGGCAGAGCTAACGGCATTCTTAACAGCATGTAAATCAGCCTGCATAAGAAAATAACTTAGTGTTAACTTTTTTTTGAACTTTGACTGCTCTTATCCTTGTTAATTTAGATCTAGATGCTTGAACTGTCCAAGAACAAACTGAAATAATCCAAGCTATCATTAAAATTTTCAAAAGAAAGAATTCCATCAGGCAACAATTACACACCTTGGTGCCGGTCGTGACAGGAAGGCGCAATGTACTCGCTTTAAGAGCTGCAATTGATCCTGACAGAGAATCTGAGTGGTCCCCCTCTAAAAGAGCCCATTGTTCAAGGTACACAATCTAGGTCACATAAATACATTCCAAGTTAGTTTGTGCTTTAAAGCGATAATTTTTTAAATATTCCATTTTCATTTTGTGAAATTATTTACTTGGTTATTCAAAACAAATTGTAGCTTCTCTTCTTCCATAAGCTGTTGCAAATGCATCCTCTTGTTGATAACTGAATCACGCAAGCCAGATATATTGCTCCATGCACCATAGAGGGAACCCTGCTTGGCATCAATAAATGAATAAGTATTTGTCAATAGTTGATTAATTAGTAAGATATTTTTCCATTGCTTGTATAGTTATATCTAAAACAAATACATTACTTGCTTTGCTGAATGTCATTATATGCTTGTACCAGGGGCTGGTACAAGCATAATGGCCATATTTTGCATCTTTGTAAAGTGATCCATGAAGGCTGGTACTAATTTTAGTACCCAGCTTACCAATGCATAGCTGGTACAAGTTTCTTACCTCAGCAATCTCTTTCTGTGCTGATAATGCCTCGACCCGGCGTGCATTAACAAACCTCCATTGCAAAAGCCTGTTATAATTTAGTCGCAACTGGTGTGCATCCTCAACTTGTTTTCCTCGCAATTGCTTTCCCTGTTTTGGCACCGTTGACGGGGCACTTAGTGTTGACTCCACAGGTGTCGGCCTGGTACGTGCCGGACTTGGAGATCCTTTGTTGGTGGAAGGGATTTGAGATGATAAATTTTTTCCAGGCCGAGTCGAAACCGACTTATCAGATAACTTTCCACCAACAGGCGTATGCCACCTGTCCAATTTATCAGTACCAGAGCTCCTCACCTTTAGAGGGGTCTTTTTCCTAATTTGGTCCAAAGAAGTAGTTTTATTGGTAGGAATTGAACTAGATTCTGATTGAAATGCCGATGACAGCCTACGAATAGAAGGCCACATCAGATGCCCAGAGGCGCTACGCATCTCCAAATCTGTGACACCCAGAGGTGTTGCAGGACCCGAGGAAGAAGAAGAACATGAGGAAGAAGAAGGGGAGGAAGGAGGAGGTGCTGGGCGCCTTCTCTCGGCTGATTGTGCACGCTTGGGAAGATTGGGCCCCACTGAAGGACCGGTTTTGCTACTACGGCTGGGCATAGGAGATGCATATCGTTTCGGGGTAGTGGGGGGAATCAACTTGGTCGAGGTTTGCGAGGCAGCAGTAGTGATTGATTTGTATCTAGAAGGTACTTCTCGACCCAATGCCTTGCGCATTGTGGGAGTGGGTGTGGCACTGTTCTTCTCTGATGGAAGCAGAGGGATTCTTGTAATATTCTCTGTTTTTGCGGTTTTGTGACGCAATGTAGTAGCAACAGAATCACTTGCAGGGAAATCCATTGGTGGAGTGGAATTGTGAAATGCAATTGCTTCTTGTTAAGGACTTAGAGCTGCCATTATAGAAGAACCATTATTAGAAAAGTTTTATGGCTAACTAAATACTTCAGAAGCATTGCTAAAAGAAGAAAGCTTTACATACCAAGTTGTTTTTAGATGCAATAAGGTGAAGTAGTTGAAATGCAAACTGAGTTTCTCCCAACTCAGTTTAGCCGCCAGTTGGAAATTGGATACAACAAAAGAACAAAACTAAAGAGCAAGAAGAGTACTAGAGAGAGAACAGGAAAAGAGAAGTTTCTCTCAGCTCTTGGCTGGCGCAACCAGAGCTTCTCACGAGAGTGCCATGGTTTGGTGAGACTGTTACAAAGGGGGACATGCACTGGAAAGATGGGGCATTAAATGATAATATGAGGACCACAGTAAAAGAAAAAATAAAAGGAAAAAAAATTACTAAATGACAAAAGGTAATTTGAAAAAAAACAAAGGGGGAATGGCCAAAGACAACACCTGCAGAGGCCCACCTGGGGGCTTAAGTGTAGTGCATAAAATTGATTTTTACATGTCAAAATAAAGTAACCTTTGATTTATTTACTTGCAAAAAATTTGTCCTCCTTTTATTATTTTGATACTATCAAGATTAAGAATTTATTTTGGTTTTTTCACATAAGACTATAAGAGCCTCAAAGAATGTAATTTTCAATATGATGGTCCAATTAGGCAGTAGTACAAGAAGTAACTACAAAACATTATTATCAACATTAAATTCCAAGACAGAGATTAACAAGAAATCATTAAAACATCATTAAATGCATGAAAAGGTAACTTTGCCATTAATTGAAAATTCTGAGCCAAATTATGATGCATTAGTTATTAGAGTAACGCATTATACCAGAAAATATGTGTCCTAATTAACACGGAAAAGCCAAGCAACCTTGGCCCCACTAGGCAACTAACAGTTCCATGTTGTAAAAAATAAAAATAAGGAGGACCATAGTGTAATTTGTTTCACATCATGCGGCAGAGTTTACAAATGCCAGAAGGATCATCCACGTGTTGGAGAGGTTCGAAATATATTTTAGAAAACTGTTGCAGGAAACAACGGGGAAAGCACCAAATGGATTAATTACTCCTTAGTACTATAATAAGAATTATATATTATAGTATAGTATTGTTTTTACTGATTGCAGTAGATTCTTTTTTCCTCCGAAGGTCAGATTCAGATACAATGGTTCTTTTGTCTCTTTATGAAGATAATAACATAAACCAGATGAAACACTCTCTGTTACACCCTCAGAACTTCCAATATTTATTTATAAGTATGTAGGCAGATAGTATCTTAATAATCTTAAAAGTTAAAACTCAACTGCAGAAGAAGCTTTGAGTAAAATACAAAAAACGCTTGTACAGTTGTACCTTATTATTAGCAAATAAATGACCCTGTGAATCTAATTTCAGTAAAAAAAAAAAGTAAAGGAAAATTACAGTAACAAGTACAAGGAATTATATGACGCGTAATAAAACCTCTAATTAAATTGAATTGATGAGAAAACCGAATCCTTTGGCAGACGGAATCCGAGGCGACTTAACAAAATACTCTGAAGAATGAAGAGAAAATGGTACGACAACATTAAATTGGCACAATCGTGCAACGAGAACCCATAGTTTACTCCAAATTGACTCCGCAACCAAACAACAAACTAAGAGAGAAGTTACTGTGCGAGAAACCGAGACAAAAAAAGACAGATGGAGAGACAAAATCTGACCTTGCAAAATTCCGTACGAGATGAATAACCCCAAACCCTAATTTTGATGGCGTATGCGTTGCTTCGGGATCTGAGCGTCTCTTGGGAAAGAAATCGATGCAAAAATTTGAAGGTTTTGTGTGGGATTGAGGAAGTATATGGGAATTGGTAGGAAAGGCAGAGAGAGTTCCCTCCAAAAACTGCAAGTAACGGTTTCCATTTATTTTTTGTTTCTAAATATTCGGCTGTATTGCTTTGCATAGCAACTTGGGTACACAGGAGGTTTTGTGACTTGTCACTTGTGACTTGTGACTTGTGAGTGAAATTTTGATTTGAGGCATAATAATGCTAATATAGAGTAATATCACAAAGATCCAATTTTTAGTAACTCAAAAAGAAAAAAAAAACCCAGATTAAGTTTTTTTCCTCAAAAAGTAATTTATGCCTCTACAATTTTTTCCCATTGGAAAATTATTATTCTTAGATTGCTAATTACATTTATGTCACTCGAAAATCACTAATTTAATTTGTCTCATTAATTCCTCTCATAACATAGCTCATTAGAGATACACCACTCTAAAATCTATGGTATTTAAAAAATCTAAATTACCTCATGGAATTGAATCTTTAAAAAAAGGAAAAAAAATAAATACATGAACTATGTAAAAAAAATTGAAATTTTGAAATTTAAAATTTCAAAATTATATATTTTAGAAATTTTTAAATTTTTACAAATTCGAAAATTTCAAAAGTTTTACTTTTTTAAAAAATTAAAAAATTCAAAAATGTCTCACGATACAACCAATTATACCTTTTGTGATTACATATATCTAATTTTAATATGATACATTGATATATTCAAAAAGACAAAAAGGTACAGATTATGTTATAAACATAAGTTTTATTATTTTGTAGTGGAATTAAAAATATTTTAATGATGACACATCTCAAATTTCAATATTTTGTAGTAGCATATATCTAATTTACTTTTTTCTTTGTTTTTTGAAGAATTAAGAAAAATTACCTACTACTTTTTTTGCATTGAATGAAATTCAAATAGAGTGCATGCAAAAAGAAGAAGAGAAACAAATGTGGTTTTTGGATAAGCTTTTCTAAAATAAAAATAAAAAAAAAGAAAACGTTTCCAACTCAGATCCAGTTAATCACAACGGATTTAATGACTACAGTCAATTAAACTTCAACTCTTTTAATTTTCTACAATGGCAAGGTAGCTCCAGCAAAATATAAGTATAAAAGGTAGGTTCTCACATCATTTTAGTGTGCTATAAAGTTATAAAATAAGTACTTGGATATACTAAAAAAATCTGTATTGACTTGATGTTTTGTAATGTTTTATAAATTGGAGTACTTAATTTCTATATTTATCTAACTCATATGTTTGTCATTAATTTTAATTTTTGTAAAAATGCTTGTTCAAATGAAGCCATGCTATAAACATTTTATGAAGAATAATAAGTTTATCAGCATTGGAATATACTATATTTTGTTAAGTTCGTTTTTCAGTATTGAAAGTAATTTTAAATCTAGTTCAATTATAAACAACAATTTATACTTTTATATAAGTAGTCTTAAATGCAAATCTAGATGAGTACATGACAAGTTATAAATATGCATTGCCAATAAAAATATACCCACTTTTATCATTAAAACATGCACTTACAAACAAAATGAGCTATGGAATTTAAGGAAGAGAAATGCTATCCTTTTACTTTCCATTGTGCTTGTTAGGGAATAGGGACAAATCAGTGTTCCGAAAACATTTCCAACAAAGAAAGAAATGAATTATTTTCCAAATTGCTACCGTGATGTTTGCTTTGTTTGGTTAACCCCTAGACCAAAATGTTGAGCAGCCTAGAGGGACTTTAATGAGTCATGCGTTGGTTGCTTGGTCACCAGCTCTAGTCCAATGTTTGAATTTTTCGAATCATTAATTATTAGTTTTAATTTTAATTAATTTCTTGACGCCAAGATAAAATTGGACGTCAGAATCAAGACGTACAAGATACATAAGCTTAGTAGCTCAATTACTACTCGACATTGAATTTTTTTGTTGTGTATCCTAAACGGTGAAAGAAAAGCATTTAAATATGCCCTGATCAAAATAAATTCAAGTACTGTTAATTTAAATTTTTTTGGTCCAGATTCATATCATGTGTGGTCAGTAAGCGGGAGCTATGTGAAACTAAGATATGATATTTTTCTTTTCCATGACTTGATATATATAGAGGTAGATTAAAATAAGCTACGGCTCATGAATGGATTCATCAGCCACAATTATATTTCAATTTTTAAAGTTTTAATGACTAATTCAAACCGCTCAATGCATGTCTACTCTCCATACTGAAATCTAATTGGAGATCAAATTTTACATTTTTCTGAATTTTTTTACTATATTTTTTAGATTTTTAAAAATCGTTATTTTTGAAGGATCTAGAATTATTTAGATTAAAAATTTTATAAATAACTATAATTTTTATATAATTGTTTAGATTAAATGAAAAAAATATTATTTTGGTATTTGTAACACTACGCGTCCTATCTTAGATTAATTTATGTTCCCTTAAAAAGTGATGTGATTAATTATTTAATTTTATATATTTTTTCTAATTTAATATATTTCAGACGAACGTGGTAAATTATTATTTCATTTAATAACCATTCATGCCATACAGATTAATTGTATGCAATAAAAAACACGTCATACTTGTAATCACATGCGTCCAATTTTCTGACAAACCCTAGGGTGTGTTTGGATGAGCATGGAATAAGGAATAAGAATAAGGAATTTCGGTATGCGTGCTTATCCAAATTCCTTATTCTTATACCATGGTTTTGTTAGTATAGGAATAAGGGCCCAAATTCCTTATTCTTGTGTTGTTTGGGTTGCACAAGAATAAGAATAAGCACGCATACCGAAATTTCTTATTCTTATTCTTTATTCTATGCTCACCCAAACACACCCCTAGGAGTATAAGGTATAAACATTTTTTTAACATTTTTTTCCGCAAAACGGTATGGACAAGAAAATGATTATTGAAACATTTTATTAATTTTAATCGAAAATTATCAACTAATGGAGAACCAGCTCTTGGTCTAGTGGCAAAGAACAATACATCTCAAGTGAGATATTGCAAGTTCGAAACCCGGCTGGAGGGTCTTTTATAGACATTTGATTTAATTTAATTTAAAAATAAATTGAGAGGCTTGACCTAATTTATCTTTAAAAAAAATTATCAACTAATGATATGAATTCTTAACACGTGGCGTACAGCCAAAACTTCCACGAGGATTGGTACGGATTGCGTCAAAATAGACCTAAAACTTCACAACGTGGCTGACATGTAAGTAGTGCGATTAAATTTGTTAAAAGATTTGGAATTTATAATACGATTATGCGAATGATTATTGGACAAATCAAGAAAAAATGAGATCGAAACATGCCACGTGAAGAAAATCAATACAAGCATCTATAATTAGACAATTGTGCAAAACAATTGTATCTGTTATAAAATGTTTCTCTGTAGGAAACGGGTTCAAGCCTCCGCCGGTAATAAAAACAGATATGCTTTTATACAATAATAATTTATGCAAAAATTTACTATCTCAACATTGAGATTATTATTATCCATGTTAAGATAAATTTAGAATATTAAAAATTATACCATTGCCCTATCAATAGAAAAACATATATGTTGAATATTCGCTTCAGTTCGGATTTATAAAGTTTTAAGTTTTTGTCCTGAACAAGGTCGGTAGGCTAGAATTGACACCCGATTCTGGTCATTTCAGTTAGAATTTATATTTTATATTAAAAAATATTGAACCTTTCCAAATTAGAGTACATGATTTTTGAAATAAGAGGCAATTTGTTTATGGGACCGTTTGGATCGCTTAGGAATAAGAGGAATAGTCTATTTCTAGGGGGGAAAGTATTGGGAAGTGTGTAACTTTGTGAAAAATTTAGATTGTTTATAATAAATTTATGCCTAGAAAGAAGCTATTCCTCCTATTCCCATATGATCCAAACAGGGCCTATAAGACTTAGTTCACTCTATAAAATAAAGTTTATCCTTCTTCTGTGTCCAGCGAAAATTGAACATGTTACCTCTAGAATAACCCATGTAGTGCATGGTTAAAAGTGTCAAAAATTAAGGTGCAATATGTTTAATTTTGGGATGTACCTGAGCTTTTTGACGGAGATATAAAAATTTTGTGTTTCAAGCTCGGTCTAAAAAGTTTTTTCTCGCTTCCTCTTGTACACACCAACAACATCCTTCTACAGAATCTGCTATCCCTTTGTGCCTAGGCTGAAAATTTCTGGATCCACTTCTGAGGATAACAGCGGAGTCACTGACCATTGCTGGGCTTCTACGTTCATATTTGAGTACATGATTAAATGTCCAAACAACAACAACTACTACTACTATTATTATTATTATTATTATTATTATTATTATTATTATTATTATTATGATGATGATGATGATGATGATGATGTCGTCATCATCGTATTATTTTTGTTACTATTGTCATGATTATAATTATCTGTAATATTATCATTGCTTTATTATGATTCTTTTAATTATGAAAACATTTGATAATTACTATTTTTTGAGAATAATTATTACTATTTTGATTGTTATTACTTACACTCTAAAATAGTGATGGGATATGAATGCTACTGATCTTATGTTGCCAGTTGCTAGCTCAAACTAACAATAATGTTATATGATGACACATGCTTTTATAAATTTATGCTGCAGCTAAACATGAAAGTAAAAGTTAGTTCAAAGTTAGATGAGCTGAAAATTTAATGACGGAAAGGTTTCGTCTTTTAAATTTTTACTATCATCCGATTATAAACAAACAAACTTTTCAATTTTTATTTAAATTACGGTGATGCAACTTGATCGGTGCAACCAACTTATAAGAAAAGTCCATGTGGGACAAAGATCCAAAACAAAAATAGAGTGGTCGGTTAAAAAACATGTATAAAATTGGAGACGGCTCCCCCACATGAGTTATCACAAAATAAGGAGAACAATTTTATGCATAAGACATCAACACTCAAACGTAAAAGCCTTATTAACCATGTTGTTACCATAATATTTTATAATTTATATACAAGAAAAAACATTCGTATTTTTTGTATATACGACACCAATATCCATGTGATACTCGTAATAAGGTACGTGTAAAGGAATTTTTCACCATTTTAAATCGTTTTCTCATGAATATAACCAACGATACGCATATGTACACTTCTTTTTTACATAACAAAATTTCAGATTTACAAAAATTTTAGATAAAACCATCGAATTTTGAGCAACAAATGAAAGACATTTCATACAAAATTTAGCTGGGAAAAAAAATAGTGCAATATCACTCCTGTATGCAATATTGAAGAAGGGGTTCGTTTGTCGAACAAATAATTTCATCTTTAATAATCATTCCTTAAATACATTAAATTCAAATTTATTAAATAATAAATTCGTCAGACTATCGTGTCATCAAACAAATGGAATTGCTGACATCGACATTAATTGACAATATGATCCGCCAAAAAAATAAAAAACGAATTTGACCATATGGACAACTTATTGCGACAATAGTTGTTTCAGGAACGCGTGGTATTTAATTGTATTTTCACGATGCAAGCATGAAAAGCTATATTTAGAAGTTCTATTTTGGACCGGCCACAATACAAGCATTAAAAATTCTATAATAAATAGAATTATAAAAAAAAAACTAGTCTCCCAATTTTTTTTAATCTCGTCTTTTCGTTTATTAGTTGTTTAATTCCCCCCCCCCTTCGTTTATTTGATTGAATGAGTTATATATTACACTCTTATCTTTTCACTTAAAAAACTCATGAATTTGATATACTTTAAGTTGCAATATAATTCTTTCTTTTATACTTCAAGAATTATTAAGATATGTTTGATTGGACATGAAATTAGCAAATTTGAAGTTAGAACACTAACTTTTAACCTTCACTAACCAAAAATATCCCAAATTAGTGAAGTTATTGCTAATTTCACTATACTTTTTTGACTTGACAAAATGTTGAGTTAGAAAAGTTTGTCTCATGACCAACTTAAAAAAAAATCAATTTTATAAATAATTAATTTAATTATTATTATAATTTGTGCAATAACCACAATATTAATTATATTTTTTAAATATTAAAATAACAATAACAACAATTATTATTATAATTAGTAACCTAAAATTATTTTAAATTATAATTAGGATAATAAAATATAATAATATAATTATGATAATAATAATAATTAAATACATGATCATGATCATGATGATAATTATAATAATTATCCTTATCATTACTACTACTTTGTGGTAATAGTAATATAAATGGAAATTATATATAATAACATAATAATTATCACAATTAAATAAAATTTAATTAAAATATATTAAAACTAATATTTAATTTTTTTTCCTCCATCTCTAACCTCAACATACTATTCCAAATAATATTTTCTAACCTCAAATTAACACTAACTTTTCATAATTTCTAACTTCACCGACTTTAACTACTAACTTCAAAAGAATTATTTTAAATTTCAACCTCTAACTTCACTGCCTTCTCGCGTTGAACCGGCACTTAACCTAAGCTTTTTGAGCTTTTCTTAGGATTGGTGGTCTTGACTCTTGACGTGAGGTTGAGGTCTTCTCCATTTTTCTTTGAACTGAAAAGTTCAAAATGTTTAAAATAATTTTGTTCTAGTTCTTATTCATAATTTTATAAATTTGCGAGAACTAAAAACAAACTCTTATTCATTGTTCTTGTCTTGTTTGAATTTGTGAGAACTAAAAATAAGAACCTTGTTCCTTGTTCTTGAAAGTGCCCCAGAATCTAAAATCAAGGACGGGAGAAAAACCAAAGTGTTGTCATGGAGAGGAAGTAAACTAATTTGTCCACGTGTCAGTACACTACCGCAACAGACAAAAAGATGGTCCCCAGTCCCCACTAGGGTTGTCGACGACAACAGTTTAATCGTTATGCCATTACTTTACCTGTAATTGGAACGGTTAACGATATTTAAATCTATTTTGTTTTTTTAATGGAACGGTAAGTGATAGCGAAATTTGTTTCGTTAATGTATTTTTATACATGCCATTTAGCGAAATTATTTTGTTAACGAAGTGACACAGTTAACGGCACTGGAATGAATTTCTTTTTCCTTACCGGCACGGCAAACGGAACAACACCCCTAGTCCCCACTGGTTAACCCGTCTGCCCATCAGCCAGGGCTGTCAAACGTGTGAGATGGAACGGAAATCCATCATTCCGTTTCCATTCCACTTCAAAATACGAAACAGAAAACCATTCCATTTCCGTTCCATTTCGTTAAACGGAACGGAAATTTCACTTCCACATTCATTTTACATTGAAATTTCTCATTTCAACGTTCCATTTCCATTCTGTTTTTGAAAATGAAACTACTTTTCCTTCCACTTCTGTTCCATTTCAGACGGAACGAAACGGAAACGTTCGAAACGGCGGTATATTGACAGCCCTACCATCAGCCCATGAACAGCAGGAAAATAGAGATTTTATGGTAGATCAGAATGTAACAAACGGTCAAGATTAACTTGTACTGTATGACGTATAATGCGAGTTTTATACGTTCATTATTGATCCGTTTTAAATCGGAGAATAAATAAATAGTATAATAAGCTTTGAGGACATGAATAATAAATAGCAGTTATATAGTTTTGTCGTCTTCAATATAGATATTTTTAGAATTTTGTCCTAATAACGTTTGTTATAACTAAGTTCGGTGGTTTTGCAGTCACATCTTTTTGCCATTTTGGAATGCGGTTTTGGCAGTTTTAGTTATTTTTTAAATACAAGAGTTTCTTCCCGGGAAAAAAAATATTATTGAAAAAATTATTAAATTGTTGTGGACATGAGATAATAATGGGGGCACTGGTACTAGTAGCTGTGCTGTGGTACCAGTGCCGAGTTAGTTTCTATGGGGGCGTTTGGATGAGAGAAGAAGAATGGGGAAGAAGGAAGAAAGAAGAAAAAAAATTATAAACAATCCAAACTCTTCACAAAGTTACACACTTCCCAATACTTCTTCTCATTTTTTCCCTTCTTCCCTTCTTCTCACACCTATCCAAACGCACCCAATGCAACTTTGTATGTGATTTGCTTTTCAGTAATGGAAAGTGGTGGGTTTCAAACCGACTTATTTCAAAATTAAAAAAAAAACAAAAAAAAAAGAAAATTGTTAAATTTTAAACGAGATAATTTCGTTAAAAGTTTTGTATCCACTTACTATTGGATATAATCAATATTTTTTTTTTCAAAATACCAATGACAATTCTATAAGAATAAATAACAATGTTAATGGCGCAATAATTCATATAAGAATTTATATAGATAAAATAATAGAGTTGTCTTAATTCAAGAACGGAAAAGATAAGGATCATCTCCAAGATCCATCATCTCCGTCATCCCCAGTAATCCCTTTCTATTTTTTGAAATCATAGGTATTTTTTTTTTCTGGAAATCCAACACTCATTCCTTCCTTCTGCGTACGTTATTCCCCACCCCTCTCTCTCCCTCCCACGTACGCGGTCTCCACCCTTCCCCCCTCCCCCCTCCCCCACTCGGAAACTCAATAGTCAAGACTACGTCCTTTTACCAGAAAGAGTGCCAACTCTCGACCCCGATCTCTTTTCATTTTGGATATTACCAAACCTAGCCTAGCCTTCGTCAATCACACCAAAGCAGAGAACCGCAAGGCCTGGTACTAAATGAAATTAACTCCTTACTTAAGCAACTTGCCCAAAAAGCATGAGGTCCCTATCGCAATGTTCTAAGGGGCGTCCCAATACTGCACAACATGCTTAAAGAAAAGTGTTGCTGCGACTTGCCCTTCAGATACTTAATTTAGGAGACTGGTAAAATCAAAGATGTATCTCGGTCTAATCTGCCTCAAGTGCTGGAAGGCGAAGCTGTAGATTGAGAATTTTCCACTTATCGTTCGCTACAGCCTCTTCTCCCTCCCTCACACTTCATAACCGTTGAAATTATTATACATAAATGTTGAAGTTAATATCGTAATTGTTGAAATTAAATAGATAGCTGTTGAAGTTAATATCGTAATTGTTGAAATTAAATAGATAAGTGTTGAATTTAATATCGTAAATGTTGAAGGTAATATCGTAACTGTTGAAGTTAATATAATAGTTAAATATATTAACTTCAACCGTTATGAAGTGTGTAGGAGGGAGAGGGAGGAGGCGGAGGGGGGACAACGTACGTGGGAGGGAGGAAGGATGGGGGGGGGGACAGCGTACTAATTCCTGGAACGAAGAGGATGATATGGGATAATGGTCATGCTATAGATTCACGTCACGTGATGGAATCCTGTAGGGAATGAGGGGATGATAGAATATTGAGAATGGTAGAAAGCAATTCCCATAAAAAATTGAAAAACCAAATAAAGAACGAAAAGGATTAAAATATATATTTAAAAATAAGAAAATAGATATTTTGGGGAATCATGGGACCCAACAGAGGAGAATGGCTGAATGGGGCACATGATTAAGTGGCACCACATCGTGGCTGGTGACAGGGACCCACTTATGTATGCAAATGCAATGGTTCGGCGCCGCTCACACGTGGCAGTCTCTCGGTTTATTAGATTTTTATGTTTTGTGATCTTTGTATTCGCCTCAGGAACACTTTTTTGTTGATTATTATGTTCTATGTTTTATTTATTTATTTTTTTTGTCAGTTTTTCAGCTACATGTTTCTAATTCAACAGAAATGTGTGTGTGTTTACAACGGTAGGAAAAAAGTCTCATCGCTTTTCTCAATTAACATTAAAAAAGATGAAATGTATCTCACCAAATCAAGTGCAAAACATCAAAACCTGCCGATTCCAATTAGAATTTTTAGTTCATTGATTGGTCTAATTTTCAATTTTGGTTCTGATCACTAAAAGCTACAAAAATTGTGGTTATAACTTCAAATCACCTTTCTAATTAAATATTAACAACATGAAACCCAGTTCTTGTTGTTTCTTCTTTCTTTTTCTTGAACTAAAAGAAGTGATGAATTATTATTTATCTTTCATCAATCTATAAGCAATGTTTTAAAAACCAAACCGGACCATTGTCCGGTCCATTGAGCATTCAGACCAGCTGGTTTTCTCTAGAAAAAACAAGCCATAAAATAGGAGCAAAGTACATGGAATCGATGGGAATTGAATTGCAGACTTTATGGGAGCACATTATTAGACTTTTAACTGGACCAAAGCAGGCTTTTGATTAGTTACGCCACAGAACACACACACACAAACATATATATATATATATATATATATATAGTTTAGCTACGGTGAGTCGCGACTCACGGACCCTCCGGTGAGTCGCGACCAAAACTCCTAGATCTAGATCAAAATGACCGATCCAAACCGTCCAATATGATCTCCCTACTGAAATCTCCGTGCAAACCAATTTTTTTATTTTTTCGAAATTTTTAAGTATTTTTTTCGGATTTTTAAAAACTGATGTTTTTGAATGGTTCAGAACCAATTAGATTAACAATTTTCTAAAATTTCAAAAAAATACTTAAAAGTTTCGAAAAAATGAAAAATTCGGTCTACATGGAGATTTCAATAGGGAGATCATATTGGACGGTTTGGATCGGTCATTTTGATCTAAATCTAGGAGTTTTGGTCGCGACTCACCGGAGGGTCCGTGAGTCGCGACTCACCGTAGCTAAACTCTATATATATATATATATATATAGTTTTGCTATGGTGAGTTGCAACTCACTAAAGCGTTCCTGAGTCGCGCTCACAAATCCAAAATTTAATTCAAAATGATTGATCCAAACCGTCTTATACGATTGCCCTATTGAAATCTCCATGCAAACCAAATTTTATATTTTTTTTGAAATTTTTAAGTATTTATTTTGGATTTTTAAAAACTGCAATTTTTGAACGGTTCAGAATTAATTAGATTAATGATTTTCTAAAATTTCAAAAAAATACTTAGAAATTTCGATAAAAATATAAAACTTGGTCTGCATGGAGATTTCAATAGGGAGACCATATTAAACGGTTTGGATCGTTCATTTTGAACTAAATTTTAAAATTTTAAGCGCGACTCACGGACGCTTTGGTGAGTTGCAACTCAGAGAAAGAAAACTTTCAATCAAAGCGCTTTGACCGGAGTCCCGGTTATTCCACTATCCCTCCCTTTAATGGATCTTATTTGTCATTGATATCTTGAATTTATATATGTATTTTGACCGAACTATCTACCTAAATTATAATTCAATTAATATTATTCACTGTGGATGCATGGAGAGATGGAGACAGACCTCAATTGGCGTGCCCCAACCTTGTGTGGGCTAGACGACTCATATTTTACTCGCATGACTCTCAAGCCCTGATGTTTACAAACCCATTTCGACCTGCCATTCAGCCTAATAGGACCCAAAACAACATTTTTGACCGAAATTTTGTAAAATAATATTAAAATAATATAATCCAATAAAATTAATATCAATTTAATCAGTTTAATATAAATAGTATCGTAAGATCGGAATCCTGGATTCCGAACGTTAGATCGGATTCTCGGAATCCGATCTAACGTTAGATCGGATTCTGGGATTCCGATCTAACGTTAGATCGGAATCCAGGATTTCGATCTAACGTTTACGATATAACTCTGCTCCGGACCTCCTTTCCGCGCGCGAGCACAGTAAGTTTAATTTTTTTTTATTTTATTTTATTATTTATTTATTTAGTTTATTAGTTTTTAATTTAGTTAATTAAATAAAAAAATAAAGAAAATATTCCAAAAATATTTAAAAAATCGGAAAAAATGAGGAAAAATAAAATTTAAAATTATATGTAATTTATTAATTATATTAGATTTTTTTTTGTTGTCTTTTTATTTGTTTATTAACTACTTAATTAATTAGAAAAATAGATAATAAATTGTAAAATTATTTTAAAAATACGGAAAAATAAGAAGAATTCATATGAAAATTTATGTGTAACTAATTTATTTATTTATTTTTTTGCTTTTAATAATTAAGATTTTGATAATTAAATATGAGAAAAATTAGAACTGAAAAAACAGCTCCGGATTCGAAAAGTTTGGCGCTAGAAAAATAGGAAATACGCTCTGAAAAATTCTAACAAAAATACTAAGCTGTTAATTGGCGGACCAATTTTCCTAAACTTAAATTTCAAAATTTTTAGGCGTACCATTTGTTGAAAACAAAAATGACAAAGGACCAAGATAGTCACACTTTCAACTGAAAAAACAGCTCTGAATTCGAAAAGTTTGGCGCTAGAAAATTATGAAATACGCTCTGAAAAATTTTATCAAAAATACTGAGCTATTAATTGGCGGACCTATTTTCCTAAACTTAAATTTCAAAATTTTTAGGCGTACCATTTGTTCAAAACAAAAATAACAAAGGACCAAGATAGTCACACTTTGAACTGAAAAAACAGCTCTCGATTCAACTTAGTATTACGAATATATAAAAAAAACATGTAAATATAAATGAAGGTTAATTTTAGGTAAAGTATACAACGGTAATCCTTACCCGCTTTAAGAGTATGCTTCATGACTTTTAATTGCACCTCTTTTGGCCACCGTTCTCCATCTGCTTGTCTTCCCAATGCTATTTGCTTCCTTTCATTAAACCACTGCACAGTCTTGTACCAAGTGCCTTCTACGAGTCCAACAACTGGGAGTCTTCTCTCAACCTTGTACCGGCTATTTAGACTTTCAGATCCGTTACTAGTCATAAGACCCCAACGTGCACCAGTGTCAAAAGTTTGTGCCCACCTCTCTGGTCTCATTCGCTCATTGGTATCTGTCTCGTTTTCTTTACCACACTTCTTAAGATAATCGATAACTTCAGGGTTTGTCACTCGGAGTTCCTCCCACATTTTCATGAATGGCCGTTTCTTTTTCTTGTTAGCCAACTTATTTCTAAATTTGTGTGGTATACCTTTGTCTTTATCAGAAACCTTGTACACATTTTCACATAAATGTTGCATACAATACCGATGTACGGCCAATGCAGACTCCGCACTTTCTTGCCATCCGTACTGTGGTCTTTTAAACATGTTCCTTATTCCCCAATGACGGTCTGAGACAACACAAAATTTTTTTGGTCCCACCACTTGTTCCCTTAGAAATTTCATGAACCAACCCCAGCAAGTTTCATCCTCCGTTCTCACTAAAGCAAATGCTAACGGAACAAGCCGTTGCTCAGGATCGTAACCGCAAGCCGCTAAGAATTTACCCTTATAGCGACCTGATAAGAAAGAGGCATCAATGCTAATCACGGGCCTAATATACGGAACCGCCGCGATACAAGGCCCGAATGCCCATGCTGCTGCTTCGAACATAGCTCTGTTCGGATCACCTACGCTTTTAAACAACCACTTTATCTGCGTGCCGGGTGTCGTCCTCTGTATAGCCAATAAAAGACTCGGTAGTTTGTTGTACGAATCTTCCCATGAACCAAAAAGATGTTCGATTGCTCTTTCTCGTCCTCGCCAAATCTTGTTATAAGTGGGCACCACATTCGGGTATTCTTTCTCCAGTAGAGATTTAACGTCGGGTAAGGAAATACCGACATCTCTCTTCACTGCATTTGTAATACAGTTGGCGATAACCTCAGCCGTTAAATTATCATGTGTGAAGTCTCCGGCCCTCCTCACGCATGTATGCTCGTGTTCATTCGTTATTATCTTCCAAAATTTGCCTTCTCTTTCTGTACGGGCATACATACGCCACTTACAACCATATTCCTTACAGTTCAATATTAATTTTTTCGGAGAACTAGCAGTGGTTTTATGTTGTACATTTAAACGTAATGAGTATTTTTGACACTCTCCTATGAGTTGCTCTTTCGAGAAAAAAATTGTCCCTTCTGCTAATGGCCCTGATCCATGAGGTTGAGACGGTTGAGGTACGGAATTTCTATACTCAGAAATATCTAGAAATTGCCCTACGGGATGGTATGTTTCTGTCCTTCCTGTAAGGTAATACTGGTGATTGGGGTTCACGTTTGATTGGGGTCCACCATCGATTCCCTCTGACTCAAATAAGTCCACTTCTTCATCACTAAAGTCCTCACCTGTTGCATAGTCTGACTGAAAACCGGGACCTCGGTCGTATAAATCATCGAGTCGACGTGTTTCTTCTTCGTTTTCTTCGTTTACTTGAACGACATCTTCTTCTTCTTGTGGCCGGCCGTGCCTACTACTACTACTACCACCATGTCCTTGCCTACTACTACCACCATGTTCCCAAGTGCCTTGACCGGTGTGAGACTCGTAGTATGTACCTTCTTCTTCCTGAAGTGTACTATCACGAGGATCTATACTGTTAGGGTCCCAAGGATCCCAATCTAATGTAATGGTTTCATTCTCTTCTTCTTGATTGGTTGCATTTGGTTGTTGGTGTTCTTCTTCCTCATAATTTTGTTGTTCATTATAATTATAATTATAATAACCACCTAATTATAATAAAAAAAATGTGTTATAATCACATACAAAAATTGTACAATTTGGATAGTTGTTATAATCACATACAAAAATTGTACAATTTGGATAGTTGTACAAAAATGTGTTATAATTGTTCTTATTAAAAGCCATTTCTAGAAATTGTTCTTATTTATGTTTTTATGCATAGTTAATATTAATAAATCGCATTTTCATAGTTATTATTATTCTATAGTTAATATGATTTTAATATGATTTTAATATGATTTTAATTATTATTCTATAATTATTATTTTCATAGTTAATATTAATATAAATATATATATTTAAGCAAATAATTTTATTATTCCAAAATTAAATGTCACATAATTAAATTCAAAATTAAATTTATCTTGTGCCGGAAGTAAATCGACATGCATTTCTAGACCATCAAGTCGCCTTGCCTCAAAGCACTCGTGTTGAACGTATCGCCATTCATTTTGAGAGTTCACCGACAAAATAATTTGTTGAAACCTTCCGTCCATAATTACGTTGAAACGCGAAACAATTCTGAAATTGAACTCACCTTGATAAATTCCCAATGAGGACAAAATTATTTGTTTAATAGATTCATAATCAGTTTGTGGAAAAACATCAAAACGAAAATTATTTGCTGGATTAAAGGGAGATTGATTGACAAAAACACTAATTGAATACATTTCTATATGACTAAGAATTAATTGGAAAAGATAGATGATATTAAGATTGTGATAACGACCAACTATTTATAGTGATAAGATCGGAATTTGAGATTCCGATATTAGCAAACAGATTTAAAAGTTCACGTCAATTCCCGATCAAATCAAATAATTTGCCGCAGTGTGCTCAACTTATTGCTTAGATCGGAATCTTGGATTCCGATCTAAGCTTTGATCGGATTCTCAGATTCCGATCTAAGCTTAGGTCGGAATCCAGGAATCCTATCTAAGCTTAGATCGGAATCCTTGATTCCGATCTAAGCATGTCAGGAATCCACCGCCCAATCAAATCAGTTTTTGGTCTTTTTCCCTTTTTACTGTTATTTATTTTATTAATTTAATAATATTTATTATAAATATTTTAATTATATTAATTAATAAATTAAAATTTAAATATATATATTATATTTTTTGTAATTAAAATTGATTTATTAATAAATTATCATATTCATTAATTATCATATTCATTAATTAAAATAATTCATTACCTAAAATAAATTATTTTTTTCAAATATAATTACTTACATTAAATCAATACTTTTTCTTTTTCTTTTTACTGTTTTCAATTTAAGTAAATTAATAATTATATTTTAATTAAAATTGTAAAATTAAATTAATAATTTATATTGTTTTGTAAATTAAATTAAAGTAGTTAAAAAAATAATAGCTCAATCAAATTAAATTAACTAAATGAAATTAAATTAAATTAATTACTTCAAACAACTAAATAAGATTTTATTACATTAAATTAAGTCAAATTATTAAATAATTTTATTTAATTAATTTTTAATATATTAATTTTATAATATATTAATTTAATATTAAAATTTTATATATTTAATTAATGTTTATAAATAGAAGTAAAATAAAATATATTAATTTATTATTTTATCTTCAAAATATATTACTAAAATTTCATAATATATTATTTTAATATTAAAATTTTTTGTATTTAATTAATTTTTATAATAGAAGTACAATAAAACCATGAAAAATGACAAAATTGAGCAATTACAGCACTGTTCGGAATCCCAGATTCCGATCTAACGTTAGATCGGAATCCCAGAATCCGATCTAACGTTAGATCGGAATCCAGGAATCCGATCTAACGTTCGGAATCCAGAATTCCGATCTTACGATACTATTTATATTAAACTGATTAAATTGATATTAATTTTATTGGATTATATTATTTTAATATTATTTTTTAAAATTTCGGCATTTTTGATAAGCTTCTTCTATGGAAACTAACATCCTGGCCCTAGCACGCCTCCATACAACTTATATCCTTCTCCCTTGCTAAAGAGAAAGGATTCACGCGTCTTTCCACCATAGGGTGCGTTTGGATAGGTGTGGGAAGAAAGAAGGGAAGAAGTATTGGGAAATGTGTAACTTTGTAAAGAGTTTGGATTGTTTATAATTTTTTTTTCTTCTTCCTTCTTCTTCTTCTTTCTTCCAACGATCCAAACGCACCCATAGATCCACGTTTTGAAGCCCAAAACACTTCGTACTAGCGCCCTTTCTCCATTGTGGTGCGAGATTCCACCTTACACTCCAGAGAGACAAATCCTAACATGTGTTTGGTAGTTCTATGTAATATGGTTATATATATATATAGTTATATATATAGAGAAAGTTTAATATGCACTATAGTGCATAGGGCATTCCGTGCACCGCGGATTTTTTCGGGGGTATTTTTATAAATTGACAAATCTAATTTAATAAATTTAATCTACATATTGGAATTTCATAGAAAACCAAAATTTACAATTTTTGAGATTTTATTGCTATTTTTTTCGAATTTTTTAAAACATGCCATTTTTGGAAAATTGTAAATAGTACAACATTCCAAAAATGACATGTTTTAAAAAATTCGAAAAAAATAGTAATAAAATCTAAAAAATTGTAAATTTTGGTTTGATATGAGATTTCAATATGTAGATTAGATTTGTTAAATTAGATTTGTCAATTTACAAAAATATTCCCGAAAAAGTCCGTGGTGCACGAAATGCCCTATGCACTATGGTGCATATTAAACTTCCTCTACATATATATATATATATATATATAGAGTTTAGCTACGGTGAGTCGCGACTCACGGACCCTCCGGTGAGTCGCGACCAATACTCCTAGATCTAGATCAAAATGACCGATCCAAACCGTCCAATATAATCTCCCTATTGAAATCTCCGTGCGAACCAAATTTTTTATTTTTCCGAAATTGTTAAGTATTTTTTTTCGGATTTTTAAAAACTGATGTTTTTGAATGGTTCAGAACCAATTAGATTAACGATTTTCTAAAATTTCAAAAAAATACTTAAAAATTTCGAAAAAATGAAAAGTTTGGTCTACATGGAGATTTCAATAGGGAGATCATATTGGACGGTTTGGATCGGTCATTTTGATCTAGATCTAGGAGTATTGGTCGCGACTCACCGTAGCTAAACTATATATATATATATATATATTATATATAGAAGAAGGATTCAATCAAAGCGCTTTGACCGGAATTCCGGTTAAACCCCGTTAGATCTCAATATTGAAAGTTCAAATGACCGATCCAAACCGTCAAATATGATCTCCATATTGAAATCTCTTTGCCGACCAATTTTTTCATTTTTTTGAAATTTTTAAGTATTTTTTTCGGATTTTTAAAAACAACAGTTTTTGTAGGGTTCAGAACAAATTAGATTAACGATTTTGTAAAATCCGAAAAAAATACTTAAAAATTTTAAAAAACATGTAAAATTTGGTGTGCAAAGAGATTTCAATATGGAGATCATATTGAACGGTTTGAATCGGTCATTTAAATTGGTCCTCCTGATTTAATAAATAAATAAAATCCATTCTTTTGTCCTTTAATTTGTTGGGTTCGATTATACCAAGGACATAGACTATCACACAGACACAGTGTAGCGAGTCAGAGACAGACAACACAACAGCAACTTGATATCACTTGTCAGTTATGCACTACACGAAATGATATGTATATATCCGCCTCAGAGCCTCAGAGTATCCGGATTCTCTAGTAGAGCCGCGGAGTTGTCGGAATCCCCGATCCAATTCAATTCAATCCGTTCATAGCTCTTGGGATTTTGAAATCGCTTTCTTGTTTGTCAATGGGGAATAGCTCATCCATGCTCACTCAGTACGACATCGAGGAGGTCCAGGAGCACTGCAATCACGCCTGTAACTTTTTAGTTTTTACTCACTAATTATTTATTCCATGCTTCTGATCTTAGGAATTTGTTAAATTATTTATTCAATTGGTTTGGTTTCAGTCTCTCAACAAGAGATCTTGTCTCTGTACAATAGATTTTGTCAGTTGGATAAAAACAGTGGTGGGTTCGTCTCAGCTGATGAATTCATGTCTGTGCCTGAATTCGCCGTTAATCCTCTTGCTCAGGTTCCTCAATTATTACTTTTAAACCCTTTCGAAATATTATAATTAGGCTAATCTAACTACATGAATTATTTAATCAGAGACTATTGCGAATGTTGGATGGATTAAATTTCAAGGAGTTTGTTGCATTTCTCTCTGCATTTAGCCCTCGAACCACACACCACCAAAAAATTGAGTGTCAGTAAATCCTTCAACTTGCCTTTTTTTTTCTTTTTTATTATTTTGTGTCAAATTGTATACCTGAAAAGCACTTACTTTACTGGTAATCTAACTGACATGCTTCCTATTTTGTCAAGTTATTTTCAAGGTTTATGATTCAGACTGCAATGGGAAAGTAACATTTGACGACATTCTATGTATTTTGAGGGACCTATCTGGATCATTTATGAGTGAACAACAAAGACAGGTCAGCGTCAACTTCTTTAGTTTTATCTTTTATTTTCTCCCCTTAATTGTAGCAAGTCTATAATTCTATCAATCGTCAAAGGATAACAGTATACTCTTGATTAATAAGAGGCTGAAAATATTTTATTGGTTGACCCTTGAAAACTCCAATACAAATTTTAAGGATTTAAATCACATTGTAAGGTTTTTAAATGTACGGAATTGCATCATTGACTTCTACAGAACCTCCACGTTCTGTATCACAAAAACGAAAATTATGGGAAAAATAGTATAATTATTTATATAACAGCTTTCTGAGAACAATTTCATCAATAAAATTTCTTGATTTTGGTGTCCTATTTCTAATTGATATAAATTGATCTCCTCTTTGTAGAAAGTTCTGACGCATGTTTTTCAAGAAGCCGGCTACAAACCTGATTCCTCCCTCGTTTTTTCTGATTTCATGAAGGCAAGTAAATTTCTGTACTATATAAATGAAAATGAAAATGAAAAGTTACCAAAAATCCTGGGTTGACTGATTAGTACCAGTACCTGAGCTTTTTTGGTCTTTAAATGGTAAATTTATTTTTATCCAGTAAACAATAACTTATATTTACTGATTCTTTTTTTTTTTTTCTTGGGGAACAGATATTTGGTAATTCTGAACTAAAAATGGAGGTTGAAGTCCCTATTGACTAGGATGATATTTGGTGATTACTTTCAAATCGTTGTTGTATTTCTTAGCAAAGTAGATGTATCAGGAATCATCTTGAATTGTGTACTAGGAATTGTGTTTATTTTTTGAGAATTGCCAACTAGAACCCTTGTTTAAAAAAATAGTGTTTATCGTGAGGGCAATTGGTAAAATACTCTTTTTGTTTTTTTTTTCCATTTTCTTAAATGTCGCATTCCTTGCATTTTCTTTCGCTCTGTGTCTAGTCTTGAAGAAATTTGATGTGCGCTCATTGACTGGTTTCTTTAATTTGGTTTTTGGTAGAGAGTTCACTATCTAGAAGAAAAATAATTCTACATGAGTTGGGTCACTTGGGTGTTATGTAAGGCCTTTCCGTTAAACTTCAAGTTTTCAGGCATGAAGCAGCTACTTCATCCGGCCCATTTTCAGTACAATAGAGATTTTTCATACTGCAGTTTTGCCATCACTTCTCATCGTTAAATACAAAGTGAACACATAAATTAAACAAAGTAAGCATATAGACTGTCAAAATGAACACTTAGAAATACATAAGTATTGTCATCACTTGTTTAGATTTTTATATGCATATTGAACTTGAACTAATTTCTTTCTGTATGTTCACTTTGATTAGGGGTGAAAACGGTAGCCGTTTCAATCGTTTTTTCGTTTCGTTTCGTCCAAAACGAGACGATAACGGTTAAGGATTTCTGTTTCGTTTATGGAACGGAACGGAGAACGCCAATATAAACCCAGTTTCGTCTTTGAACGAAACGGTTAACGAAAAAGAACTGTTTCGTTATCGTTTATTTCGTCTATTTCGTTTTAAATTCTACGGAAGTGCAATTATAATGATTGTAGAGGAGTAGTGCGGAGAAAACGAGAAAAACATTAAAACCTATTCCCTCTTCTCTTCTGCGCCGCTCACGGCTCGTCGTTCTTCTCCCTTTCACTCACCTTAGCCAAACTGAGTTCCCTTCTTATGAGTCCTCTCTCTCTCTCTCGCTCTCGCCGCGTACACAAACCGTGAGAAGCCTTATCCTCTCACACCTCTCCCTCTGAGAACGCCTCACAAATCCCTCGCATACACAAACCGTGACAACGCCTCTGTTATATATGAAGCCAAAATTTGGGCCGAGCCCATGAAGGCCCATATGGAAATGAATTGAAGAGGGGGTTACGAGGACAGAAGGGTGTGAATCGAGTCCCTCTGTGTGCATCTCTGTTAGAGCTCTCTTCTTCCTCATTGAAGCTATCTAGGGTTTAGACATTTCTTTTGAATCTCTTGTTAATTCCACTTCTAAATAGTGAGAGAGTGTGAGTGAGAGAGAGATGAAGGTTGATAGCTTGATGATCTCCATGTACTTGTAAGAAAACTCTTGATTTAGTGGATTTGCACCGATCGCTCCCGTGGTTTTTTTTCTTTTGGGTTTTCACGTAAAATCTTGCGTCTCTTCTTTATTTTCTTGTGCTTGATTGTGCTATTGTTATTGGTTCTCAAGTGGTACCATTATAGCTTTGTTCTAGCGGGTATTGTTTTATGCCCGTCACGTGTTTGTCGAAATTACTACCTCCTTGTTTACTTGGCTTCCGCTGTGCCTTGGCACTTGAGAGCGTGTCCCAACAACTGGTATCAGAGCGTATTGGCTCGTTGGTGTCAAGAATAGGAGTTTGAGGCTTGGATTGGTGTAGGTCTAAGTTCTTGTGTATTTCGGTGGTTGCACGTGTAGTGGTGATAGAATGGAAAAAGTTATGAAATTTGAGAAGTTGAATGATAGCAATTGGCCAATTTGGAAAATGCTAATGCAAGATTACTTGCTGGTAAGGGATTTGGATTTACCATTGATGGGACCGGGTGCACAACTTATTCATATGGAGGATCATGAATGGGAGTTGCTTGATCGGAAGTGTTTGGCGACTATAAGGCCGTGTATTTCACCATCTATCTTGTTTAATGTCTACCAATGTAAGACCGCTCATGAGCTTTGGACCACATTGGAACGATCATATGAGCAACCTTCGGGTGTAAACAAGATGCATGCTATGAAACGATTATTTCTCTTGAAAATGAAGGATGGTATTGATGAGGAGGTTTTATGCTTGCTACTTTTGAGCTCTTTGCCTACAAGTTGGGATACTCTTGTGACTACCGTTGCAAACACAATGGGCAACCAATTCAAATTGAGTGATGTTGTTGCTTCATTGATGAATGAGAAAACTAGAAAGGATACAACCCAATTGGAAACCGGGCCTAGTGAGGCATTGACGGTTGATAGGGGACGGCCGGTGACTAGGGGCAATTTCTCGGGTAAGAAGGGTGGTTCTCAAGGCAAAGAAAGATCAAAGTCTAAAGGCCGAAAATTTTCTTGTTGGCATTTCAAGAATGAAGGGCACTTGAAGAGAGATTGTCCTCTCTTGAAAGGCAAGCAAAAAGAGAAGAAGCAAGATGGTGAAGCGAGTATAGTTTCCGATGAGATTGGAGATGCGGTGACTCTAAGTGTGACAAGTTCCGAGAAGGAGAACATGAATGTTTGGGTATTGGATTCGGGTGCATCATTCCACATATGCTCGGATCGTTCTTATTTTGTCAACTACAAGGATGTAGATGGTGGGAATGTCTATCTTGGTGATAGTCGGCCATGCAAGATTCTTGGAGTTGGTGATGTTGAGCTTGAGCAAGCCAATGGAAGGCGATGTAAATTGAGCAATGTAAGGTATGTTCCCAAGATAACCAAGAATCTTATCTCGGTGGGTCAACTTGATGATGACGGATTTGTTGTATCTTTTGGTGAGGGATCATGGAAAGTATCAAAGGGTTGCATGACATTGATGAAGGGACACAAAGATGGGAGTTTGTACACTCTTCATGGAGCGCCTCGAAAGGGTGTTGTTGCTATGGCAAGTGAGCATGGTGATATGCACATGTGGCACAACCGCCTTTGTCATCTAAGTGAAAGAGGTATGAAAGTGTTGCAAAATGAAAATTACATTCCTTCTTTTGATTGTTCATCTCTTGAATTTTGTGTTCATTGTGTAATGGGAAAACAAAAGAGAGTGAATTTTAAGAGGAATGAGTCCCAAAGAAAGGTGAAACCATTGGAATTGGTTTATTTCGATGTGTGTGGTCCATTTAATGTCAAATCTCTTGGTGGTGCTATTTATTTTGTTACTTTCTTAGATGACTTTTCTAGGAAGTGTTGGATTTATCCCTTGTCCTCAAAAGATCAAGTTCTTGAAACATTTAAGAACTTTAAATCTCGTGTTGAAAAAGAGAATGAAAAATCCATTAAGTGTTTACAAACCGATAATGGTGGTGAATTTTGCTATAATGATTTTGACAATTTTTGTGCGAGAAATGGCATTCGGAGAGTGAAGACGGTTCCATACACTCCACAAGAAAATGGGGTCATTGAGAGGATGAACCGGACCATTGTGGAGAGGATTAGAAGTATGTTGTCTCACTCGGGTCTTCCAAAATCATTTTGGGCCGAAGCGGCTAACACGGCGGTTTATCTCATAAATCGATCACCTAGTGTGGCATTGGACGGTGGCATACCGGAAGTCGCATGGAGTGGCAAGAAGATCTCTTATGGCCATTTACGAACTTTTGGATGTGAGGCTTATGTAAAAATTCCTAATGTCAAAAGGAATAACCTCGATGTCAAGTCACGGAGGTGTGCATTTGTTGGCTATGGCGGTGATGATTTGGGTTATAGGGTGTGGGATCTTATTGAGAAGAAGACGATTAGAAGCCGAGATGTCATATTTCGTGAAGATGTGATGTTCATGGAAAATCATGAGAAAGAGCAAAGTGAAGAAAGACATGTGGAAGAGCATGTTGATGCTAGTGTTGCACCTAAAATGCTAGCGGATCCTCAAATAAGTGGTCATGATAATGAGGATGAGAGTGAGCCGATGGAAGCGCATGAGAATAAAGGCATTGTTGAAGAAGAGCACACTAATACCCCGATACAAGAGTTGAGGAGATCAACTCGGATTTCAAGAGCTACACAAAGCTATTCACCTTCCTTGTATTATGCTTTGTTCACGGATGCGGGTGAACCCGAGTCATTTCATGAAGCTATAAATTGTTCGGAGAAGGCTATGTGGCTTGGAGCAATGGAAGATGAAATGAACTCGTTGCATCTAAATGAAACTTGGGAGTTAGTTAAACTTCCAAAGGGTAAGAAAGCATTGAAAAATATGTGGGTATTTGTGTTGAAGAATGAAGCCGATGGTTCTAGACGGCATAAGGCAATGTTAGTAGTCAAGGGCTATGGACAAAAACATGTTATTGACTTTAATGAGATATTCTCTCCCGTTGTGAAGCACAGTTCCATAAGGGTTGTTTTGTCATTGGTGACTTGGAGCTTGTGCAACTTAGACTTGGAGCTTGTGCAACTTGATATCAAGACGGCTTTCTTGCATGGTGACTTGGATTAGGAGATCTATATATCACAACCGGAAGGTTTTGTTGATGAATCAAACCCTAATCTTGTGTGTAGATTGAAGAAGGGGTTGTATGGTTTGAAGCAAGCCTCTCGGCAATGGTACAAAAAGTTTGATACTTTTAATGCAAGAAGAAGGTTTTGAAAGAAGTGGCTATGATCATTGTGTCTACATGAAAGGAAAGGTGGGTGGCACTTTCACCTTGTTGTTACTTTATGTGGATGACATGTTGATTACTAGTAATGATCATGATGAGATTGAATCTCTTAAGCTTGATATGTCTAAGAAGTTTGCAACCAAGGATCTTGGCGAAGCAAGAAAAATATTGGGTATGCGGATTCATAGGGATTGGGAGAGAGGCAAACTTTGGTTAAGTCAAACGGAGTATGTTGATAAAGTCCTTGAGAGGTTTGACATGGTGAATTGCAAACCGGTGACTACACGTTTGGCCGGTCATTTTAAGTTGTCTAAAAAGGATTCTCCAAAGAATGCTCAAGAGAGATTGAAGATGGAAAAGGTTTCATACTTATCGGCCGTTGGTAGCTTGATGTATGCTATGGTGTGCACACGGCCGGACATTGCACATGCAGTGGGAGTTGTCTCTCGATATATGTCTAACCCGGGATGGGAGCATTGGCAAGCGGTAAAGTGGATACTTCGGTACTTGAAAGGCATTCGTGGCTTACGGTTATGTTTCGGAGGAGATTCTAAATTGGCAATTGAAGGGTATGTTGATGCCGATCATGCGGGTTGTAGTGAGATAAGAAAGTCCACGACGGACTTTGTCTTTACTATCGGTGGTGGAGCCGTTAGTTGGATGTCTCGACTACAAGACATTGTTTCTTTGTCTTCCACGGAATCGGAGTATGTCGCATTGACCGAGGCGGTGAAGGAAATGCTTTGGTTGAAAAGGTTGCTTGCACAACTTGGGTTGAAGCAAATGGAGTATGTGGTGCATTGTGATAATCAAGGTGCCATACATCTTTGAAAGAATGCGGCATATCACTCAAGAACTAAGCACATTGATGTGCGATACCACTTCATTCGTGATGTTCTAGACCATAGGCAACTAGTCGTGAGAAAGGTTCACACGAAGGAGAATGTTGCCGATATGTTCACGAAGGTGGTGCCTCCCGACAAGGTAATATTTTGTAGGAGACAATCCGGGTTGGTTGAGTAACTCGGGTGTGTTTGAAGCGAGGTGCAAGGTGTATGCTTGTGAAGATCAAGATGTATGCTTGTGTGATCAAGTGGGAGGTTTGTCTTCAAGTGGGAGATTGTTATATATGAAGCCAAAATTTGGGCCGAGCCCATGAAGGCCCATACGGAAATGAATTGAAGAGGGGGTTACGAAGACAGAAGGGTGTGAATCGAGTCCCTCTGTGTGCATCTCTGTTGGAGCTCTCTTCTTCCTCTTTGAAGCTATCTAGGGTTTAGACATTTCTCTTGAATCTCTTGTTAATTCCACTTCTAAATAGTGAGAGAGTGAGAGAGAGAGGAAGGTTGATAGCTTGATGATCTCCATGTACTTGTAAGAAAACTCTTGATTTAGTGGATTTGCACCGATCGCTCCCGTGTTTTTTTCCCTTTTGGGTTTCCACGTAAGATCTTGCGTCTCTTCATTATTTTCTTGTGCTTGATTGTGCTATTGTTGTTGGTTCTCAAGTGGTACCATTATAGCTTTGTTCTAGCGGGTATTGTTTTATGCCCGTCACGTGTTTGTCGAAATTACTACCTCCTTGTTTACTTGGCTTCCGTTGTGCCTTGGCACTTGCGAGCGTGTCCCAAAAGCCTCAGCTCACTGCCTCACAGCCGCTCACCCACCTCCGCCCTCCTCTCAAAACTAATCTCTTATCCTCTCACGCCTCACACTCAGTCTCTCTATCTTTCACTCTTCTTGAGATCAATTGACATTGATGAAGGAAGACGACAGCCAACGGCGGTGGCTGTTGGAGGGATCTGCCTCCGCCTCCGCCTCTGTCTACCACAGCTCGAACTCCAACTCCTCCGTTCTGTCCAAGCAGATCTTCCTCTTCGACGCCGCCGATAATTCCTCCTCCTCCTCTGCCACATCCATGCTGATACCCATTCCTCCCCAGCTGTCAAGAAGACCCGTCTCTATCTGTCTCTCTAGCCTCTCGCAAGAAGACCAAGCTGTTGCTATTAGTGTTTCAGTCTAGGTTTTTATTGAAAAATTTACTAGTAAAGATTTTGATTTTGATTTACTGGCAATTTTTTAGCGTTTTTTTACTTTGATTTACTGACAATTGATTTTGATTTTGATTTTGATTTACTGGCAATTTTGATTTTAAATTTGTTTAGTATTTATTGGCAATTTACTGGTCAATAGTTTGATTTTCTAGCTTAAACCACTTAATAGCAATTGTTTAGTATTTAATAATATTTATTGAGGCTTTAGAAGGGTACAGAAACTTGGTACCAGTTGGTACCAAGTTTGGATTGCTTACTATTATAAAGCTCAGACCTGATTGTTCTCCTATTTTTTACTTTTTATTTAATTGATTGTTCTTTATTTGATCATTCTGTGTTCAAAAGGTTAAATGGTACAATAAATATGATGTTATTTGATCATTCTGTGTTCTTTGAATAAATATGATGTTATTTGAATCTGTGTTCAAAAGGTTAAATGTTGCTTACTGTTGAATATGTAATGCTTGATTTGATTTCAAGCAATACTGTTGAGTATGTAATGCTTGAGTTGAAATAACTATATAGTGCTTTAGTTGATATAACTGTTGAATACTTGAATCTGTAAACTACTATTGCGTACTTTATTTTATTCTGATATGTAAAAACGGTTACAAATTTTAACCGTCTAAATCGTTTTTGATCGTGTAATTACACAGAACAGTTAACGCAAGGAATTCCAGTTGCTTCGAACGCAAAACGCAAAAACACAAAAATTTTCGTCATATTATGCAACAGTTAGCGCAACTCTTCACTTTCGTCTTCGTTTTAGACGTTATGCAGGTCTAACTTTGATCATTATATATGTTCATCTAGTCTATTTTATGTGGTCATTTTGTGTTTAGTGATTACAAGCAAGCTTTTAAATTTCGGCGAAATAACGCCGTTTTTTCGGAAATTTCGGTATTTCGGACAAAAACGCACCACCGTTATGGTTTCAAACCCAAAAAATTCGTAACGCGTTATTTTCGAAAAAACGCCGTTATTTCGGCGAAAATATTTCGTTTTTCGGTGAAAAAACGGAGATAATTTAATCATTTTGGTATTTGGTATTGTACTATTGTCGTATGGATTAGACTTTATCACTTTAGAGATTACTATTGTATTGTCGTATGAATTGTTGTTAAGTTGGATATTTGGATGTTAAGGATTCAATAATTAGTATTGTACTATTGTCGTATTGTTGAGCTTTAGAGGAATTATTTGTTTTACTACCTATATTTCTGGTAGGAAATAGAATGTGCAAGTTACAAAGAGAAGATCCAGTACCAATCGTATATAGATTATAATTAGATTATTAGCACATTCAAAAAAATATAGAAGTTCGACTTGTAATATAGTATTTGACTATTTGTATAATATGAGTTTGACACATATGTTCGTATATGCACACCGTTTTTTCGCCGTTTTTTCACCGAAATAACGCCGCACCGCTATATCAACTCCGGACCGTCATACCGAAAAAAACGAAATTTAAAAGCTTGATTACAAGTGATGATAAAATTGTAGATGACAGTAATTAATTTCTTTAGGATATCATAACAGAGAAATTAATGCTTTTTGTGACCGTCAAATCACATAATCAACGTACGCTGGTCGAACTAGTTGGACCGAAAATCGGACAGTGGTCTGTCTTCAATTCAACCATTTTTTTTATCGATTCGACTCGCTGTCATTTGGTCCACCTGATTGCCTTGCTGGTACCACCCTCCGGTCTATTTTCAAAACATTGCGTACTTTACATTTTCCACAGTTCATTTAATGTTAATGTTATGTGAGAAAAGATATCAACACAGTATTAGAAGTAGCGCTAAACAAACAATTTTATATTGCTAAAATATCTTATTCAATTTCATGAGAGATGTCATAATAAAAATTTTATCAATTTTGGAGTTCAATCAACATGTCAAATCTTGTTTACAATAACAGATTAATTTTAATATGTTAATTTTTAACATTTTGATAGTGTATCATTTTCAAATTTTATCAATTTTTATGATAATGCATCGATCGTTACTGTTGCGACCGAATGGGATAATTGTGTTTCCTCTTTCACGTTAAAAATAAATTGCAAAATTAATTATTTTTACCGATTCTCTTATTTAAATATTTTTCTGTGACAATAGTCGTCCTAACTTCAGTGCATTTCAAGAGTTAATTAACGACGAATTTAAGAGTCATTTTTTTTTTCAATTATATTAATACCACCAAGTGTTTTAGAAAAAAAATAAGGAAAAACATTATGGAAGTCTCTCAAACTTTTGTTGTATGACAAACTGTTTACCAAACCACTAATTAATTTTATCAATTACCTTGTCTCAAAACTTTTTGACATTTTGTCATCTTAACTTAATAATGTTTGAACATGGAATGAACAAAGTTTATTTATAAAATCTTCTTGTTCATAAACTTCCATGCATTTCAAAGAATTATTTTGGCGATAGATTTTAAGAGTCATTTCTATTTTTTTAAAACTTGAATTAATCATCTTTGCAAATAATGAAATTATTTGCTTTGCATGTATTTATTTAAATTTATTAATTTTATTACTATGTCCATACTTCTTTAAAGTTTGATCAGTTATAAAAAATAACTTATGCGACCCTGTTCTTTATGGATCCTACATCAACTTTGCATAATTATTAACTAAACAAAATTAAGTATAGTATCTTGAACATGACATACTTGACTAAAAAGATTATGCCGCCATAACTTTATATTTCTACTACCAAACGTTTTCTAAAACTTTCAACTATTCCAAAATAGAAAATTAATAAGAAACAAACTTTGAATGACGAACGAGTGACCGTTCAAGCAGTTAACTGCGTCTCGCTGGAGAAACGAGTAAAAGCATTGAACTGGAAAGTCTATTCCACTACGGGAAAAAGGACCTTCTGTAACGGCACTTCTGTAACGGTTTTTGAAATAACCGTTACAGAATAGTGAGGCATTAGGCGGGAAAATTGGCGCCACAAATCTGTAACGGTTATTATGAAACAACCGTAATAACATTTCCGTCATGGTCAGGAAAAAAAATGCATCAAGCTTCTGTAACGGTTGTTGGATAATAACCGTTACAGATTTCTAATATTCTGTAACGGTTATTATCCAGCAACCGTTACAGAAAAGAAAAAAGAAATATATAAATATCAACCATCTTTTGTAACGGTTATTAGTAAATAACCGTTACAGTAGAGATGCATAGAGATGCTAAATTGTTAAGTTAATAATTTTATTTTTATTTTTTGCAGGTCATTAATTGGTGAAATATTTTGTTAACAAGGAGCTAATGTATTTTTATTTTTTGTTAATTTTCTAAATTGTAATTTTATTTTGTTAGAAAAAATGTAAAACAAAATTAAATTCATGTGTAACCAACACAAAAATTAAATTCAGTCAAAACACTTAATAACATGCATGGATAAACCAACACTGAAAATATCAGTACTAAATGAAATTAAAACAGACACAAACTTTAAAGTTAAAAAAAAAATGAAATTAAACTAATCTGTAACGGTTATTAGCTAATAACCGTTACAGATTAGGCTGGGATAATAATATAAAGGGTTTGAACCTTCTGTAACGGTTATTAGCTAATAACCGTTACAGAAGGTTATTAGTAAAAACGTTTGACCTTCTGTAACGGTTATTAGCTAATAACCGTTACAGATTAGGCTCTTCTGTAACGGTTATTAGCTAATAACCGTTACAGAAGGTTCAAACCCTTTATATTATTATCCCAGCCTGGCGTCTGTCCGTCACTTCTTTCCTTTCTCGATCTCGCCTCTTTCTTAAAACCCTAGCTCTCGACAGAAGCACTCAGCTCTCTCGGCGCCTCTCTGACTCCCTCTCGGCGGCCCTCTCTCGTAAAAGGTAATCCCTCTCCCCTCCTTCCCCCTCTCACTCCCTCGCTCTCTCTGAGTCCCTCTCATTCTCTGTCTCTCTTTGTTGTGCAGTTTCGATCCCTCTCTCTCTGCCGCTCTCTCAACTCCTACAGCCAGCAACTCCCCTCTCTCTCTCGAAGGTAAACCCCTCTTCCTTTCCCTCTCTGTCTCCTCTTCCTTTCCCTCTCTGTCTCCTCTTCCTTTCCCTCTCTGTCTCCTCTCTCTCTCTCTCACTGACTCCCTTTCACTGTTTCTCTGTTAGCAATCCCTTTGTCGCTCTCTCAGCTGTGACAGCCAGCCAGCAACTCTCAACCCCCAACTCTCAAGTAATCCCTCTCTTTTTTCTCTCAAAATTTGAACTGTTTAAATTAGGGACTATTTTGCATAATTTGAACTGTTTTATTTTGGACTGAAATGCACAATTTGAACTGTTTTGGGGTTGATATAGGGCTGTGGTGCATAAATCACAATTTTATGGACTAATGTGCATAAATTTGAACTGTTTGGGGGCTGTTTTGGGGATGATATTGGGCTGTTTGTTGCTATGGTGCATAAAGCACAATTTTAGGGACTAATGTGTATAAATTTGAACTGTTTGGGGGCTGTTTTGGGGATGATATTGGGCTGTTTGTTGCTATGGTGCATAAAGCACAATTTTAGGGACTAATGTGCATAAATTTGAACTGTTTGGGGGCTGTTTTGGGATAATATTGGGCTGTTTTGTGGTGCATAAAGCACAATTTATTTAATATGGACTAAACTGCAAAAAATGCTAGAAATTGATTATGCAAATAATAGGGACTGAAATGCAAAAAAGGTAGGAATTGATTATGGATAAGGAACTATGCTAGGAATAGATGTGCATATGAATTGATTATGGATAAGGAATTGTGAATTGATTATTAGATATATATATGCATTGTGAATTGATTATGGATAAGGAGTTAAGAATTTTATTTAAAATGGAAATTAGATGGAGAAGGATCAAAACGTCAATAAGGTGGGGGAGGAATCCAAGGTGGGGGAGGAAACACCTAAGGTGGTGTCAAAAAGGGTCTCGTTTTACGGACCTCTCAAAAGAAGGGCTGTCTCGGCTGTACGTCGTCTTCCTCCAGGCTGTGAAAGGGGCCCTGATTTTAGTATGGGAGTTCAAATAGATGAGGGATCCAGTGAGAATAAGGAGGTGGAGAAGAATAAGGAGGAGAAGAATAAGGAAGAGAAGAATTAGGGTTGAATTGTCTTAGGAATTAATAAAATTATCTATGTTATTTTGTGTGAACTTTATTTATGTAATTTGAAGTTTATGTTATTTGTGTATGAATTCATGTTTGAATATTAGTGTGTTTTAATTAAATGAATTTTAAATTTATGTATTTTTAATTATTTGAATATTTATGTAATTTGAAGTTTATGTTATTTGTTTATGTTTATGTTTGTTTATGTTTATGTTTATGTTAACTTGATTTGATTGCTTTCATTGTTGTTAATTATTTGTTAATAGATATGTCTGGAGACCAAGATAGAGATTTACAGGGTGAACAGGCTACAGAATCCAGCGATGAGGAGGTCACAACGTTCGAAATAAAGAAAAGGAGCAGAACGACAATGGAAGAGTTTAGGAGGAAAAAAGCTGCTGGGGAAAAGTTTGAGATTAAATTTGACAAAGAAGGAGTGCCAATTGGTACTGAAGAGGCGGTGAACAAATTTGCATCATATTGCGGGTATCTGGCTAGAACAAGAGTGCCAATCACAATTAATGATTGGCGGAAGGACGTTTCAAAGGAAACCAGACTTGAGTTGTGGTTGGACATCAAGGTGAATAAATTTTAACTTAAATCATCTAATTTAAATTTCTATGCTACCAATTAACTAACGTTTCGTTATGTTTCAGAAAATGTTCAACATCGAAGATGATAAAGCCATGAACATTACTCTCAAAGCGATGGGCATAAGTCACAGGGCTTATAGAAGTAGGATTGCTGAGGAGTACATCACAAATGCCGATCCAAACAATCCAAAAAATCCATGCGATAAACACCCAATCTCACAAAAGGAATGGGAAGAATTTTTCAAGAAAAGGACGGGTGCAGATTTTGTACAAAAGAGCAACAAAGCGAAGGAGTTGAGAAAGAAATGGAAAGAGCCTCATAGGATGGGTTCCACTGGCTATAGAGGAAAAAAAGGTTCATGGAAACCTACAGACAAGATTGTCATACCAGGAGATTCTGAAGGGGCCGGTTCCACGAGCATTACCATCGGCGATTTGGAACCGAGGAGTCAAAGGTATTTCATGGGAAGGACTGTGGCTACGAAGGATAAAGGTACTTACACATGTAAAGACTTGTTATATATGCTAACTTCAAATTCTGTTTTGTGATTATTAATAAGATTTGTTTGTTGCTTGTTAGATACTTACACGTTCCATAGCTCTGATTCGTCGACTATTGAGGCATTCAGTCGGTTGAGTGCCATGTCTGGTGAAATCAATTCCGGGTCAATACCGGAACAAGAAGTCTTAAATCGGGCGGTTGACAGGCCGGAACATCCAGGAAGAATCAGGGGATATCCTTTATGGACCAAGAAGGAAGATGTGTATAAAAGAAAATCTAGAAAGGATGCGCATGAAGGATGGATGGCACCAGACCAGATTGAAGAATTGATGAGCAGGGTCGCAGCTGAAGCCGCTGAGAAAACCAAAAGGGACTTGATTCACTCTGAGGAGATAATGAATGCGGCGAGACAACAAGCTTTTCAGGTAATCCTTTTTGATAATCAAAATGTAATCAAAATGAATGAAAACTATTCTTCATTATCCAGTTGCTTCATAATTTTCAGGACGTGAAACAATGGTTGGCCAGTAGCGGATTGCAGATTCAAGCACCACAGCAATTTGTGACGCCGTATCAGCCATTCGTTGAAGCTGAGGTAGACTCAGGAATGCCAAACGAAGAGTTATTCCGAACGGTTGCCTCAAGCTATATGCCTCCGGATCCGAGAAGCGTTGTTCAGGTTCATATTGATCATTTTTCTCTTTTCTCTTTATATTTATTTTTTGCAGCATTAGAGTTTCTGATTGAACTGAATTTCAGGAAGAAATGCCGTGCGATCTCTTTTCTCTTGATCACAACAACCAGAGGATTAAGGTGGCCGAAGGAAATATTATTCCGAGTGTTGTTGGTCAGATCGTACACGGCGTGCCTCTAACTGATCAACAATTGTATGTCCATCTTCTCCGAGTAGGCGATGAATTTCGTGAATGGCAAGTCCCTGGTAGGTCAGATGAGCTATTGGGAAATAATATAGGGGGCCGATTCCCATGGCCGTCATTTTTGGTGGACATAGGCCACAAGGTATCGTTTTATTTAATTATGACAATCTGTTTCATACATTTCTCCTAATGACTTATTAATATGATGTCATTGAATGCAGAGTTTGACCAAAAAGAAGCCGGCCAAAAAGAAGGAAAAGGCGAAGGAGGCGGCGAAGAATGTGGAGGAGAGTCCAAAGGTCCCAAGTGCGGGGTCGTTTGTTACTCGTGATCCACTCCTCCCTAAGGATATTATTGACAGGCTGAGCCCATCCGAACAAGCAGTATACAGACTGTTGATGCTCCAACCAGAAGAAGAGATGAACTTTGAGCTGCCTAATTGCAATCCTTGGGGTACGCACGGTGGCGATGTTAAGTTCAACGTTAATGTCGAGGATATTGTCGAATGTTTTAAAAGGGAGGAGCTATCTCAATCGATTGTGAAATTTTACTGCTGGTTTGAATTTTTCAACTTTAATGTTTATTTTTTTCTTCATTCAATTCATTCAAAATTGAAATTGTTGAACTTTGATATCCATGTTTGCAGGTTTTGGATGGAAGAACTTTCAACAAGGCAAGAAGAGAATGAGTTCTCCAAGAGCATCACCGTACTGGATCCAGAGTTATTGGCTGAGTGGAAGTTCAAACACGAAGAACTCGGTGCGGTGAATTACCTAACGAGAGCATTCATGGAGAATCCATCCTCCTATCTTGTTTTGCCGTATAATCAGCAGTAAGAAATATAACCAATATGGCTACTAATGAAAGAATTTTGTAGTTTCCTTTAATTCCACCAAAATAATAAATCTCTATTAATTACAGGTTTCATTGGGTTGTCCTTGTTATTAATGTCGAGAAGCGCACCGTTCACTTTGTTGATTCTCTGGAACGCAAGAATCCAAAGTTATATATTAAGCCATTCATATCTTCGTAAGTTTCCATTTCTGAATTAAGTTAAAGCATGATGAGATTTTTCAAATTAAAAAATATTAGATTTTGTTGTTTTAAATAATATTGCATGCAGGGTATACAAGCGGTATTTAGTGGAAGCCGGAAGATATAGCCAAAAGAGCAGAACAGGATTTGATTGGTACCGAATTAAGGTACAGAACTTATCAGTTTAAGATATTATTTGTTTGTGAAATTGAAATTAACTAAAAAAGATTGTGTTTCTTTTGTTGAAATCTTAATTAGGGACCGATACAAAGGGGCGGCACAGAGTGTGGATATTTCACAATGCTCAACATGAGGGCGATATTAAGTAGTTGGACTACGGTCGGAGAATTCCCTGAGGTAATGTTAAGCCGATTTATTATTTTAGGATTTTATATTTTTATTGGTTTAGGGCTTAGGGTTTACAAAATTATTTGACTTTATCAATTGTTAATGATCAAATTGCAGTATATCGAGCCGGTTGGACAACCATATAAAAACGAAGACGTTGATGCAGTCGTTTCGGAGGTTATGGACTTCATGTATGGGGTATTATTTTAGGAAAATTTTGACTTGATTTGGTGTTAACTCTATGTATAGTTACTTTGTTAATTTTTGCTACATATTGATATATGTTTTGTGCTTGGTATATATATGTGACATCTGATATATGCATGATATATGTTTGTTTGCTGCATGTTGGATTGTATAATGTAAATTGGGTACCAATTCGGTACCAATTCGGCTAGCAAAACTGGGCTAGCCAATAAAACAGGCCAAATTCAAAAAAAAAAGAAGGTCTTTTGTAACGGTTATTAAGGAATAACCGTTACAGAATTCATAATTTCATTTCTTTTATATCAACAATATCTGTAACGGTTATTCCTTAATAACCGTTACAAAAGACTGGATTCTGTAACGGTTATTAGATTATAACCGTTACACTGGATCTAAAAAAATAGTAAAAATGTATTTCCGTCAATAATAGGATAACGGTTATTATATAACAACCGTTATAGAAGCCAGTCTTCTGTAACGGTTGTTATCTATTAACCGTTACAAATGTTCTCAATAAAACCGTAACCACATTTTCCGTCCACTATACCATAACGGTTATTAGATAATAACCGTTACAGAAGCCATTCTTCTGTAACGGTTATTAGATAATAACCGTTACAGAAGCCATTCTTCTGTAACGGTTATTAGATAATAACCGTTATAGATCTGTAACGGTTATTAGACATTCTGTAACGGGGGCTACTGTAACGTTACGTGTACCGTTACAAATGCCTTTTATTAACCGTTACAGAAGTCGAAATTTCGCGTAGTGTTCATAAGTCATAACCTCTCAAAACTGCTAATCTTCTGTGGATTAATCTTTTATCTATTCATCAAGCGGGTTCGTGATAATGTTGGTTATTCTCCAGTGACTCGTTGCACAAACATACGTTGCATGTAGGAAACAGGAGACGTGGTGTGTTGACTGGAAATACCTGGCTCTTTGTTAAATTATAAAACAGCAGGCAGGGAGACAGTTTTTCCCTGGGAATTCGGCAATTCATTTTCCCTTTCCCCAAATTGCAAAATTGCAAATTGCAAATTGCAATTGAGAGAAGCTAAAAGAGGGGCAAAATCTAGGAGAGAGATAATCTCACCTCTGTGCTTTTGCTTTAGTATTTGTCTGGGAAAAGGGAGTTGGGAAGAACTATACCGGTGAGTTTGATTATTTTCATAAGATCACTTTTAATTTCTCTCTTTTTTTTTTGGGTGAATGGTTTTCCTTGGAGAATATTGTATGACAACTTATTCTTATCTCGTGCATTTTTAAAATATTAGAGGCTATATATGATATTATCCCTGATTTCGTGCATTAGCTTAAAATCTATTAAATGCGTCTCTCTACCTTAATTTTACACGGCTTAATGCAAATGCTGAAGTTGCCTTGTTTAATATTAAAATTTATGATATGCATTTTAAACAGTACCAACGAGTAAATGGCCATTTTGGGTTGAAAAATTATGTTTATGATGTTTATGTTCAAATGCCCAAATTTTCGTGGTTATTTTTATATCACTGTCAGGCCCTCAGAAATTAAGAATCAAATTAGTATTTCAAAAATTAGATTTCAATTTTATATAATGTAGAGCGTACCAGTTAAATATTTTGAAAAAAAATTTATTGGCAAGGGCTCTGTACAATCTTCAGAGAACACTATAATTGGGACCGGGTGTTGATTAGATGTGTTTTTTTCTGATTCCTTGAATAACACAAGTGAAGGAGAGAATGCTACGCAGACGCGCTGCTATGAATGAAATAGAGATCGCCGAGTTGAAGGAAGCACTATATGACCAATACATGCTAATGACAAACTTGTGCATCGAGCTAGAGGAGGAAAGGGAAGCATCATCAACAGCTGCAAGTGAGGCTCTCTCCGTAATCCTTAGACTTGAGAGAGAGAAGGCTGCCGAGAAAATGGAGGCAAGCCAGTACAAGCGCATGGCCGAGGAGAAACTTCAACATGTGGAAGAAAACATGGCCGAGCTTGAAGAAGAAGTGCAAGAGAAGGAAATGGAAATCTCCTTTCTACGGCATCAACTTGAGGAATACAGGAAAAAGATGTCTTTTGTTGGAGTAAATGCTCATGATATCGAAGAACAGAGAAAGGCACGCAATCAAATTATAAATGAGATTCCAAATTTGATCAGCAGAAATACTTCACTTCCAGTTTTTCGGTATAACAGAATCCGGGACGAGTTGGCTAATAGTCCTCTGACTCCTATATTGGGACCAAGAAAGATTACTCGATATTTGAGTCATATCGATGAATCAGAATTTGACAAGAAAGCTAAGCTTGAGATGCTCCTGGAGACAAGTGATGAATCAAGACTCGAGGAAAGCAAATCGATGCAAGCTAGCTGTGGAAGTAATGCGGTAAGTGAAACCAGTTTACCCGAATCAAAGGGATCTAGCAGCTCAGCTTCTGAACTTGAGTCAAATGTAGTTGTGGTTCATGATGTGTTTGAAGTACCAGAAAGCCAAAGCAGTTGTAGCGACATAATAAATGAGCCGAAGAATAAGAAAATCATATCATCCACCGAATCGTTGCTCATACCACAAGCAGATTACAGCCCCCATGCAGAATTGAAGACCCCAAAAAAAAGAGATCACAACAAAGCTTCTCATAAAGATTCTCATGCTTCGAGCAAAAGTTCTGACAATGACCTGGAACAAATCAAGAAAAGGCTGGAGAAGCTTGAGAAGGAGAAAATCACAAAGCAGAGCAACACAGTGAGCAGCGAACAACATTTGAAGCTGTTGAAGGACATATATGAGCAGCTCATGACAATTGAGAAGCGCACAAAACCTATAAAACCTCAGAAGAATTGCACTAAAAAGGAGGACACGACACTTGACTCTATAATTGAGGTAATTGATTTTCTGAAATTACTTTTTTCTATGCAACATTATTTTAGACTTGTCATTGTATTTCTCGGTCGTCTTCTAACTTTGGTTGATATATACATAACAGGCGGTCTTGTCTTTCTCAATTTAGTCTCATGAAACCTGCCAACAGCAGCTATTGCATCGCATAATAATGTTGGCCGAGATGACTGATCTCTTGCTCACTATTAATGGAGATGCTCAGAGTCGGCATAAATTATTTATATGACGAGGACTAGTATTTATGTCTTGCTTACTGCTATTGGGAATGTTCAGAATTATTGCAGAAATTATTTATATGCTGAATGCTGGTATTTTATGTCAGATATGTATATTATTTGATGTAACTTGAGTATGTTATTTTTGTAATGATGCAAGACTACCCTTGTATTGAGCTTTTAGGTCTTGTTTGCTCTCTCTACTTGTTCTTAGATAGTTGTGGGGCTACATTAATTGTGGCAGGAGAGGCAAAACTAGAAAGTTGCAAATCTATGTTAACTATTGTTATGCTTTTTGGGAAAAAAAATTAAAGAAAAGCATATAATTCAATATTAATGTTATTATTGATAGGCCTACACATCTACAAGTTTGCCTCATCCTCCTGTACTTGCTTTGCCCCAGTTCTTAGAGACCCCGATATTTAACTCTGTAAGTCTTGCAGATGTATAGGAGTTATGCAAGAAATTGAATTTCATGCCTGGTGACTGGCATTAATTTTTGTTGATTCATGGTCCTTGAATTTGAAATGCTACTAGATCGCATACGGTCTCTACAGCGCATGAATGTTTGGTACAAGACAGATTTTAAACTTTTCAATCAGCTATGTCACCAGTAACTTGGTCCTCTATGGAATAGAATGATATATATTTTTTTAATCTGAAATTGGGTTTAGAATGGAATTTCTTCAACTCTCAAAACAATAAGCAGGGATCATTGACTCATTGTTTCTCACTATTAATTGGGCTTGACACTGCAGGAAGTTAGCTTAACTTTTGCGGACCAGCATTTGAACATTTGAGAATATTAAATTGGGCCGAAAACAGAGGATTTAAGTAGGCGTTTATCATACTGAAATGGGCCTGAGTGAGAGTTTGGTTAGAGTTGATCAGGAATTATAAGTGCCATCGGCAAATATACCATCCCAGCCATCGCTAAATACAAAGTGAACATATACAGCAAATAAAGTGAACATATAGACGATCTAAGTGAACACTTACGAACAAATAAGTATTGTCATCACTTGTTCAGAAGTTTACATGCATATTCAACTTATTTTCATTTAACTTATTTGTTCGTATGTGTTCACTTAGATCGTCTATATGTTCACTTTGTTTACAGTATATGTTCACTTTATATTTAGCGATGGCAGGGATGACAAAATTACAGATGGCGGTAATCAATTTCCAGAGTTGATGATTTGGTAATGATACAGTTTTATGGCTGCTATTCTGTTGTTGCTCAAAGCAGTCCATTAATTCTATCAAATTTGCTCTGTAAATCTACATTGGAAGATCCTGATGATAGATAGTATAAATCTGATCACTCCGCGCAGTGAAATATTCCAAAGAATAGGTACTGGGTCATGGACTCATGGGTGTGGAAGGCACTGTCTCATCAATTCCAATCCAGTACTCCCTCTCCCTCGTGCGAGGCCACTAGAATACTAATTGGTTGCCTTTTTGAAGATAATGAGGTGCACTATGTAGATCGCTTGAGCGTACTCCACTAAATATCTCTGCACCAAACCAGTGCCTAACACTAGATTCATAGCATATAATCATTTCCTTTGAAGAAGATAAAATATATATCACGCCCACCATCCCTCATCCTTCCTTTTCCTGTGTGCACATGTTGATGACATCATGGTGCTAAGATAAGGTGATTTGGCCGAATTGTTGGAAACCTTACTGCAAGGATTCAACTTTAGAGTGTTTTATGTCCATACATTAATTTGAAATATGTACATTTTTTTTGAAGGCCGGCTGGTGAAATACCAGCGGCAGATTTTATTAATTAAAAGAGAAATAATTAGAAATATGTACATTAAAGATAAAAAATTTTGTTTAATTTGGTCTTAATAACTCTAAGCATATTATGTAAATGAACGTACAGGTTTTCATATTTGCAGTTTAGGCAATGATCGATGATGGTTCTGATTAGTTAGTTAGCTCATTCATTCAGGTCATAAAAAATTCAGAGCAGAAAAGATTTAATAATCATGTTTAGTGCTAAATTAAATGATCATTTTATGATTGAACATTAAACACGTGTATGCGCGTTCATGGACTGATCGAGTTGACTGTTCCGTAATAAAAAAAGTGTGAAACAATTAATCAATAACTTTTGTAGAGCGCATATACACAACAAACCGACACATTTCGTTCTCTTCCTTCTTTCACCTAGGAATCAAATCTTTTTTCTTTTTCCTATGATAAGCAGTAATAGTGGAGGACAAAACCATGCATGTCTTAAGCTATAGCTTGGACAACTGCAATAGCTAGCTCTAGGTCATACCACCTTTCTTCCCACATAAACATGATTTCCACCATCTGTGCGAGGATTATCATCCTTCTCCTCGTCGGTCATGTCTCCGCAAACAATCGCCAAAGCCTAATGCACCGTCACCATCACACATCTATCCTCCATGAAAAAGCAACCCTCCTTGCTTTTAAAAACGCCTTACCGCCACAATCCCAAGCTATCCTTCCCAACTGGAATGAGACCACAGAAGTATGTAGCTTTGTGGGAGTCAAATGCAACAAATGGCGCCTTCACATCGCTCATCTGTCTTTAAGGCACATGCTCATCTCTGGTTCGATTTCCCCTGTACTCTCCAACCTCACCGGCCTCCACGTTATAGACTTTTCTTGGAATGCATTTACTGGTGAAATTCCCAGTGAACTCGCCAACTTGCCCAATCTATTGGCTCTTGATCTCTCTTCTAACAACTTAAGCGGGGTAGTTCCTGGGTCATTTTCAAAACTAAATCACCTTCAATTTTTGAATCTAGGAAATAACTGCTTAGCAGGAGAGATCCCAGCTTCCATTTTCCAGAATTGCTCAAAGTTACGGGTTGTGTACCTCCATGGCAATGCCCTGTCAGGGGAGATTCCTTCGGTACGTGATATACATCTCCCAGATTTGTTCATATTTGACCTCTACTTGAATAACCTTACCGGGAAGCTCCCATCATGGCTATGTAACTCAACAAGGCTCCTCGAGTTGGATGTTGAAGACAATTCTTTACATGGAGAGCTTCCTATTGATATAATAGCAAACAAATCCCAACTTCAGATTCTTCACCTTTCAGACAACAACTTTTGGAGCCATGATAACAACACTAATCTAGACCCATTCTTTAATGCCCTTTCCAACTGTACAAAGCTCGAAGAGATCGAGTTGGAATCAATTGGCCTAGGCGGTAAGTTGCCTGCCAGTGTTTGGTCAGCCCCGAGGAGTTTAACACGCATTAGCTTAGATAATAACTTGATATCAGGGCAAATTCCTCAAGACATAGGAGACCTGTACAATCTCAACTTTTTGAACTTATCAAGCAACCAATTGGATGGACCTATTCCAACTTCAATTGGTCATCTGAATAGGATTGAACAACTAATCTTATCTGAAAATTTCTTGGTTGGTTCAATTCCCACTGAAATTACAAACCTTAGCCATGTTGGTCTCTTGGACCTGTCAAGAAATTTATTATCTGGTGCAATACCTGCTGGCATTGGAAACCTTAGCCATATTGGATTTATTTTTTTCCATCATAATCAACTCTCAGGGAAAATACCAGTGAGTCTTGAGAACTGTTTAAGCTTGAACAAGCTTGACCTTTCTTACAATCAATTATCTGGGATGATCCCCGAGGAGATAGCAGGGATTGTCAAATGGTTTTTCAATCTTTCCAATAACAGGCTTCAAGGTCCTCTTCCGATTGCGATGAGCAAAATGGATCAAGTGGAGGAGATCGATCTCTCCAATAATAATCTCACGGGCAAAATTTTTTCACAAATATCTGAGTGTGTTCGAATAAAACGCCTTAACCTCTCACACAATTCACTCCATGGGACGCTTCCTGAGTCATTAGGGGAACTCCTCAGTCTTGAAACTCTTGACCTTTCATACAATCAATTAAGTGGGGAGATACCTCAGAGCCTCAATAACTGCCTTAGCCTCACTTATCTAAATCTCTCATTCAATAATTTTAGCGGTTTCATTCCAACTGATGGAATTTTTTCATCATTTACAGAACTTTCATACAAAGGGAACCCACACCTGTGTGGGTTAATTGTTGGCCAGTCTTGTAACCACAAGCAACAATCATGGTTAAGATCATGTGGTTTTCTGATCATTGTAAGTGTCGTTGCATCTCTTCTAGCTTTTCTTTTGACTGTTATTGTTGCCATTGGAATAAGGAAGTGCAGGGAGAGAATATCCACAATAGGAGAAGGTACATTTCTTAAGTCTTCAACACCTGATGTAAAATCAAAGTACCCACGAATTACGTACCGTGAGCTAGTGGAAGCGACCAATGACTTTAGCGATGACAGGCTAGTAGGATCTGGCAGTTATGGCCGGGTGTATCGTGGGGTTTTGCAAGACGGTAGCTTCGTTGCTGTTAAAGTACTTCAACTCCAAACAGGAAACTCAACCAAGAGCTTTAACCGAGAATGCGAGGTATTGAAACGGATCCGTCACAGAAACCTCATGCGCATAATCACTGCATGTAGCTTACCAGATTTTAAAGCTCTGGTTCTTCCCTTCATGGCAAATGGTAGCCTTGAGAGGTGTCTCTACTCAGGATCGGTTGAGCTAGGTTTAGTTGCGAGAGTTAATATTTGTAGTGACATTGCGGAGGGGATGGCATATCTGCACCACCACTCTCCAGTGAAGGTCATACATTGTGATCTCAAGCCGAGCAATGTTCTTATAAATGACGACATGACAGCTCTAGTTTCTGATTTTGGGATTTCGAGGCTAGTGATGAGCATTGTAGGTGGCGGCACCACCATTGAGAATGTGGGGACATCAACTGCAAACATGCTTTGTGGATCTATTGGTTACATAGCACCTGGTATATATGCCTTTTACAATTTCTATAAATTAGCATGGAAATATATTTTTAATTTTAAGAAGAAATTGTCTACATATTGGGTTCTTTTAATTTAAAATAGAAGGTACGTACTGAGTAAGTGAAAACCATTTTCCTTTATTCAATTAACTAAATAATTTTGATATAACATGGATTCTGCGTAGTTTACTCATTTGGCAAATTCCTTAAAAACAAGTGAAATTAATATAGTATGGTATTGATAAAACTTCTTTGCATTGGCCTCGTAAAAAATTATACTCCCATGTGATCTTTGCAAAATTACTTTTTGGATCAGAGTATGGTTATGGCGCAAATGCATCAACCAAGGGAGATGTATACAGCTTTGGAGTTCTTGTCCTCGAGGTTGTAACCAAAAGACGGCCAACTGATGAAATGTTTGAAGGTGGATTAGATTTGCATGCATGGGTAAAACGATACTACCATGGCAGAGCAGAATCAGTTGTTGACCCAGCATTGTTGCGCACAATCAGAGAACAGACACCAGAGGTGCGAAGAATGTCGGAAGTAGCAGTATGTAAGTGCATCTACTTAATTGTTTATTTATATCATACCATAGACAACTTTCTAGATCAAGTAGTTTTCAACTTGAACCTTTTATTTATTTTTTTTATATAATTGAATAAAGTTGTTTGGTCCATAAACATCACAATTTCTGATGCCACAAAAGATTAATGCATTAATTAATGATAGACATGAGCATGTTTAATTCTCTTCCTCAATTCTACACATGCTGTCAATAGAGAAGGGGACGTGAATAGAGCATGTTTAACAAAAAAATATTTTGATTGCTCAAAAATAGGTGAGTTACTAGAGCTTGGCATCCTGTGTACCCAAGAGAGTTCGTCTCTTCGGCCAACCATGTTGGATGCTGCTGACGACTTGGACCGTCTAAAGAATTACCTCGCAGGGGACTCAACAGCCACTTTTTCCTCTTCACTGGGATTGTCATCCACAACCTTTGGCGATGACTAAGCAACACAAAGATCTGGTCAACAATTTTATGGATTCGTTGCATACTTGCATTGGTTCAAGTCAAATCCAGGTTTGTCAATCCTCTCATTCGAGTCACTTATTGAAGGTTGGTTCACTCGATCTCACAGTGCATCTGGTCAACAATTTTTGGCTTTTGGTCTTGTTTGAAAGGCTGCTTCTATGTAAAGTTCAAAATTCATATTTGTTATCAAATTACTAATTTCAACATAGCACCTAACAGCTGTTCTTTGTCCTCTATCTGTTTCTTTTGTTTAATCTTTTTAATTTTCATTCTAATGTTTTCACTTTTTTTTCCCCCATTTGTTATCCTGCTGTACTAAATTCCATGGCCCTGCTTCAAAGATAACTACCTGTCTCGGCCTGGTTTTGGTATTGGGTTTTTAATTACAAGATTTATTTATAAATGGTAGATCTATTTCTTTGTTAGAATTTCTACTGATGCTATATACTACAAAATGATTGTTGGGTATATTCAATCAATTAAAACTTTCTGTTCGTTACTTACTTTCTGATATTTATCTTGTTTAACATTTTACATAGAATATATATAAGCTAAATGAAATATCTTTAAAGTAAACTAAAGCAGTTATGAGTGATGCAAACAGAACTACTATATGCGATTTTAATTGGTACCTGTTAATATACTATAATAGGAGGGTATTGCTGTCAGTTTGTTAATAAGAAAATATGTTAGTATTATTTTAACCATAATACAGCGTTGACAACAAATATAAGATTTTCAAGTTTTTTTTATCTTAAAAAAAATAGTGATTAGGGAATAAAACTAGAGAGTTGAGATGAGTGATTATTCTTTTTCATAGTTCTTAATTAATGCATGTGTTCATCTCATGGAATTGATCTCATGGTCCCCAAAAAAGGCTCCTCATCAAAAGGTATGCAAGAAGCATACGATCGGTAGATTATGTTCAGTAAATCTATCTTTATCAAGCGTGATGCTTACTTTGTTAAAACAACATTTCATTTAAATGATACCTATATGATAAAGGCTACATCCATTGTTTTTGTTCAAAAAAAGAAAAGTATATGGCACCGAGATATCGTTTCCTCATGGGTGGAAAAGAAGATCACCAAATTTATGTGAAAAATGTAGTCGTTAAACCGATATATATAGAGGATTGATATAAAACACTGCAGTGGATTGAGGCATCATACACTGATTTTTTGTCTTTCGATCGCTTTAAAATTGGTGCGCAAGATTGAGATGAGCGTACACGATACAGGCGCACGATTGAAGCGAACTCTCCGTCAGTTCTAAAAATATCCGTCTCTCCTCTAAAGTTTGCCATGTCTCTTACAATTCGCACTGTGTATTTCTCCTCTCTTCTCGTTTGAACAAATTGCGGATCACATATCTCATCTCATTATAATTCGCACCTCTCCTTCATCAAGTTTGCAAAAATCCTAGACGCACAATTTTCTTTCACGAAACCCTAGATGCACATCTTCCCTTCTCCGTTCTTCTTCGTTCCTTTCTTATTGCTCATTAGTTTCACTAATCTGCTTACAAAGTGCTATCTTTCTGTTCAATTGTGTATAATTTTGGTTTCAAACTTCGTAACAAAGGTCTATTATAACAGAGAAGGACGTGAATTAGATTTCTCTTCTGAATTGTTGCGTCTAATATCTGATTCAGTAAGCATGGTAAGTTTAGACCATGGCCATGTGAAAGTTTAGACCATAGGATACCATGGTTTACCACAGGGTCCACAGCTTACCATGGCCATTTGAACAGAAATGTTAAATGATTCAATTCAATGAGAAAATTTGTAAAATAATAATATACTGAATATTAGATGGCGTAAAAGGTTTTTCTCGAAACAAGAACAGGAGAGACAGAGAGTTTTTGAATTTCTTTGGAAGGGGTCAAATCTGTGGGGGGAGAGACGGTAATCTTTAGAGGAGAGACGAAAATTTTTAAAACTGACGGAGAGTTCAGAGCAATCTGCGCCTGTATCTCGTACGCTCATCTCAATCTCTTGCACGAATTTTAAAGCGATCCGACGGCATCGACAAGCAGTGTATGATGCCTCAATCCACTGCAGTGTTCTATATCAAATGCTTTGCAAAGCATAGAGTCCTTGTACTTTGGACTTTTGAACCGTCAGATCGCGTTCAGATTGGTGCTCAAATCGAATCAGATGGATTAGATGAGAGCGGTGAGGCGCTGGGAGGACTCATTCTCTCCGTTTGTTTTGATTTTATCTGTCCAACTTCTGTTAAAATATTCTAAAAACACAACACCTCTCTTTTCCTCCTCCGTAAACTCTCAACTTTGTCCTTCGAAGCCAAAACCTAGGCGGCTCGGCTCACCTCCACCCACTCTCTGCCCCCTCCTCCGTAAACTCTCGACTTGCTGCCTTGGGTAGCCTCATCCTCTCTATCTTGTCCTCCCGTCCAATTTCGGAAAAAGATACCGTAGATTACGAATTTTAGCTATTTGTCCAATTTCAACGTAACAGGTACCTATTCTTTGAGGTAAATTTTACAAATTTTATCTATTTGTCCTTAATTTTCTTTGAATCGAATTTTAGTTAGTTTCCTTGTCTATTTCGGGTATAGCTGCTATACCCTAGCGCCTAAATATAAAACCATCTCTCAAAATGTTGTCGTCCATTACATACTGTCTTCCTCTCCTATATCATCATCTTTCTTTTTGTTTTTTCTTGCCTGCAACTTTCTTTAACTAGAACAAATAAAAGTAATTGTCAATAACAAAACAATTGAACTACAATGTTAAATTAATCAACTTGTAATGTTAATTAGTATTGGGCAAGTTCTACTATTATGGCCTCCTTTAGTATTTCCGCAAATTGAACATTTTCAAGTGGGTCTGAGATTCAAGTGCGTCGGGATGTTCAATTGCCATAATATTCACCTAATTTTGATTTTGCATAAGTCAAAAATCACACAAATTTGAGATATGTTCAGACATGAAGTTACCAGCAATTAAGCTAACAACAATCAAAAGTAGCTCACACAATTTTGCATTGAAAATTATGAGGTTCAGATATGTCAGATATGAGGTACCACTACCACACACAATTTTGCACACAAATTTGAGGTAGGTTCAGATATGGGGATTAGCGCATACATTTTTTTATTGAAAATTATGCAAAACAGAAAAGAAAGAGAGCAATACTCACCACTATGGGGTTTGAGCGAATTTTAAAAAACTTCAGAAATGTCGAGGTACTGATGCTGTGAAGTCACGAGATTAGAGATAGAGATGAGAAGGCGGAGTGAAGGAAGTCAAGAGATGAGAAGGCAGAGAGAGCGAGGTGCTGAGGGTGTGAAGTGGGATTCACGAAGGAGAGGAGTCTCGACCCTCGACTGAGCTGCGCCTAGAGTTTTTCCCTTCGAATGAGAGTAAGGATTAGAGAGATTGGGACGGGAGAGATGAAGAGTAACTAACGGAGGAAACGGAGAGAGAGAGAGAGAGAGAAAACGATACCAAAGCACAAGGACTCTATGCTTTGCAAAACATTTTAGCCAATCTCTATATAAAGTTTAATATGCACCATAATGCATAGGACTTTCTATGCACTGCGGACTTTTTCGGAAGTATTTTAGTAAATTAACAAATCTAATCTACATATTGAAATCTCATAGAAAATCAAATTTTGTAATTTTTGAGATTTTATTACTATTTTTTTATTTTTTAAAATATGCTATTATTGGAAACAGACTACTATTTACAACATTCTAAAAGTGACAGGTTTTAAAAAATTCGAAATAAATACTAATAAAATTTCAAAAATAGTAAAATTTGATTTGCTATGAGATTTCAATATGTAGATTAGATTAGTTTGCTATGGAGTATATTTGAAGCTATATTGTGTGAACTTACAACTATGTGCAATCGCATATGACGATGATATAGATTGTAAATATGGAAAAGAAAAAGGATAAAATGCACTCATTATATTCACCTCAAAACAATAAGATAAAATTTTGAGTACACTTTTGATGGGATAAAATCCAGAAACTAATTTTAACAATTTGACTAATAAATAAGTATAAAGCGAATATATTTTCTTTACGTTTAAGATCGACTTGTTCTGATTTTGAGAAAGAAATATAATATATGAAAAGTACTTTTAATTTAAGTCTTGCATGAACTTTTAATTTAAAAATAAAATGGAGGATAAAGATCTCCTTTTCTTTTTCTTAAAAAAAATATTTGAAAATTTCGTAAGAAAAAATAGAGCAAGCATACAATCTGAATTTTCGTGCAATTGTACTCACGTATATATAATATTATTATACATACTGGTCCCGTTTCTTTGCAGCATAAGAGGCTGCATAGCTATGTTATATGGCCTTTATGCAACCAAACATCTGTTGCATAAGGTTACATCGAAATGAAATTATGTGTAGCGCAGGTTCTAACCGTCCGATCTATGATGGGTGCTCTGTAAATTATACTAGATTATAAAGTCTGAAAAAATTTAACTGTGTCGATCAGATCAAACAGGTCGATGCTGCGCTACATGGTGTATTGCGCTACACCGGATAAGATTCGGTTACATCTAAGGAGGTTACATGATGCACCGGATCCCCTTTAACAAAATTTTCCAACTATATATACCCTGCAATTAATTCTCACTATAGCTCTTTAGATGTGATTTATGTTGAATAATGCAATGCAGTTAATTACGAAAGTGTATTTGAAGTAGGAATCAAGGGAAAGTGGATCAGCTGGTTGCGTTTACAATGTCGAGGGTTTTTTGTTGTTTCACATGAAGGTCAAAGCACATTTGTTTCACATGAAGGTCAAAGTATAATTCACTAAAGTTGTCAAACCTTTCAGCACTGAAAGGTTGCAATCATCTAACGATATAGCATCAGTGAACGTTTTAATTTGTTAGAAAAATAACGAAGTACCCTAATATCCACGTATAAAAAAAAAATACTATACTGCGATTATAAATAAAATAAAATAAAATAAAATACGAGATTCACTATATATAACTTATTTGTCATCATGTAATTTTGAGGTGCCAATAAGGGGATGCTAGGACAAATTTATTTTTCTCCCCTTATTTTTGTGAAAAGCATCCTTTCTCAAGAAAGAAATAATTCTGAAAGCTTGGATGGACATAATATATACCTTCATAAATGGCGAATCAGCCTATGCTAAAAGTTTAATCTATCTACTAGCTAAATAGCTAATATACTAGCTAGCTAATGTATTAAATGAACCAAACTGGTCATCATAGCTCCTAGAGTACAAAAGAATTACTTAGGCTTTTAAGAATTGGGTTACATCCAGTCATCAACCATAAGTATATTAGATTGCAAAAGAATATTGTATCATAGTCAGTAATATCTTAGTTTTATGCCAGCAATAAAGAAAACAGCATGGTCTTACTGCTATAGTGCTGTAATATATTTAGTAAGCGAGATTGCAGAACCACATTCATAAATTACTTTATTTTCTTACTGCTATAAGCAGGACATGATATCTTGCATGTTAATGTGGATTATGTTGCTACTATATTTTGGTGGTGCTGCAAACTATTTGGATATATCACATTTTCCTTTTTATTTTGAGAAAAGCACTTTTTATTTTATTTGTACATAGGAAGTTTAATAGATCGTGGCAATAAACCGAAGTGGATGAATATGGTTTCTTTGTATTTTTAACTCCCTAAAAATCTGTGAAAACTGTATCAAAAGAAATGATTATTGACACACTTGTGAGGAAATGTATTAACTGTTTTGACTAGTTTTTTTTATAAACTCTGAAATATAGTTTACTTGTATGCAATAAGGGGCCGTTTGGATCGCTTAGGAATAAGAGGAATAGTCTATTTCTAGACGGAATATATTGAAAAATTTCTCTTATTCCTAAGCGATCCAAACAGCCTCAAAGAGAACAAAACAAAATTTATCCTCATAAGAGAGACACAAGTTCCACAGGGTTGAGATAAATCAGGAGTTATGAGTTCAATTTCAGAAATGTAGATAATTTAGAAAGAAATGTACTCAAATTGTAAATTAAAAATTCTTAGTCATTAGTACTGAATTGATATCTATATAGTGGAATGGAGGATAAGCTAGATTTTGCTATCCAACATGATGTGAAATCATGCGCATTGTTATATACTGGTCCCCTAGTATGTATGCTCTGTTTATTTCATGCTTCTTGCATATTGTCACCTCAGTCTGTTGGCACTTCTGAAAAGGATTTAACACATTTTTTTCAGAGAAAATGCAATTATATCTGAGGTAATTACGTTGCCAAAAATGTTTCTTCTTTAGTTGTGAGGTGCGCCAAGTGCTTTTGCACCATCCAGTCCATTCTTTGCCCGTTTGCCGAGTGTTTTTCCATGTCAACTTTCATATGCTGCTGCCTCCACAAGATGTTAATTGTTGTCAATCATAACTTTACAAAGAAGACAAAATATTTAATGCTTCTTCACATCTCCCCTATTTCATATCCCTTCGTTGGGTCCCATCTAGGCCTCCACCCCGTGTCTAACGGCAACGGAATAAGGTATTTCGTTTGCCATTTCGTTTCGTCAACGGTACATACTAAATAATTCCGTTATTCGTTCCGTTTCAACGGAATATATAAATTTGAACTGTATTTCACCCAAACGTGTGACGAATCACATACCGTTTACCGTTCCGTCCCTGAAACGGATTGAAATTTCATACTCGTTTACCGTTCCGTTTGGAAGAAACGTGCACGAAAAACGATACATGATATACCGTTTGCACCCCTAGTCCCATCTTAGTTTATTGGTGTCCAGTACAAAAATTGGCGGCATGTTTGGATGATATTTTTGGAAGAATATATAGTATACACCAAGATACAGCCGGCGTCTCGCCTTGACAAGCATGTAGTTTCCAAAAAAGGAAAAATGTATACATACAACAATATATAGTTGGTTATCTGATGCTTGACAGGTAAAACTGTCATGAAATTTTAAAATAAATAAACTTTAAATGTCGAATAACTGATTATAGCTACAGAATCTTAGACTTAATGGGCCGTTTGAATCGCTTAGGAATAGGAGAAATTTTCTATTTCTAGGCATAAAGTATTGGGAAGTGTATAATTTTGTGAAGAATTTAGATTGTTTATAATAAATTTATACCTAGAAATAGAAAATTTTCCAAATTCTCACTTGATCCAAACGGCCCAAATGAGCATAATAAAGGCCCAAGAAAAGAGAGATCAAGTTTTATAGATAGCTCACATACAAGAAGGGCTGCATAACGATTAACGTCTAAACACGATCACGAAAATGGTCGATTTCATTAATCGTTTCATTTTGAAAATGAAATTTACTACTCATTTGCATTAACCGTTTCGTCCACGAAAATACTACAAAACCACGAAAATACACATGGACAAAATCTTTTCAAGCTTTCGTTAACCATTTTGTTTTTGAAACGCAACCAAAATTTTTTAATCGTTTCATTTCGTTTTGGACGAAACGAAATGAAAGGACGGTCGAAACGGTGACCGTTTTCACCCCTACATTAATGGCCTAAAAGGCTAAAACTCATTTATCGGGCTACATTTTGGTGTTTTAATTTTTCTTAATTTTAATAGACGCCCACCTGTTTATGTTGATATATTTGAATTAATTTAAATGATTTATTTTGATTTTTTAAATACAGTATCTACCATGTTAGTTGATTTTTTAAAATATCCTTGTTCTTTTCAATACCAAAGAGGAAAAAGTAAAAAAAAATGAAATAACTGTAATTTTTTTTTAAAAGAAACTAAGAGAAAACAGAAGCCTCTCAACCCATCGACTCAAAAAGTTTCCAATCAAACTGGCTCAAAATGTAGATATCAGGCCCAATAGAAGCCTAGCACAAGTACAGCATCCAGCCCAAAGTCACATTTGAATATTGTGATAAGCGATAACTGATAATAGGTGGAGGCTAGGCCCGTCAAAACGGAAAAAAAAAAAACGTGATACCGTTCCGTTTTCAAAACCGGAACGGCATGTGGCATCAATTTTCGCTGTCGTTTTAAAACATGAAACGGAAACGGAACAGATAATTATATCGTTTTACTAAAATGGGACAGGAAAATAAGAAATTACAGTGAAAAACAGAAACGGAATTGAATGTGGCACCAATTTTCACTACCGTTTCAAAAACGAAACGGAAACGAAACATGCATTTTGATTTCGTTTCTAAAATGGCACGAAAACGGAAATGTGATTTTCCGTGATCGTTTGGCACGTTTGCCAGGCCTAGTGGAGGCTCCGCCGAAAATCACACTGGCTCACAGCCTCTCAACCCATCGACTCAAAAGTTTCCAATCACAAGTCAGTGATGCTGTTTAACAGCTTTTTGGATAAAATTTTCACTGAAATCAAGCGTGTTGGATAATAATCGTTCCGCATTGCGACGACCTTTTTAAATTTTCATTATCTAGTACTCGGGAGTAGGGATTTAATTATTTAAATCAGTAATTTTCACTCAAGGCAGTACTTGAGTTGCTCTTGACCACTTGATCATGGCTTGTTCTAAAATATGCAAGAGAGAATTAAGGCGACATTAATTTCTGTTCTCGGTTTATTGCCACTAATATTTAGGTACAATACCAAGAGAGCCCAACACAACTCTTTAGGTTACAACCCAAAATTACAGTATTTTCTCCTCAATCTCCTCATACAGTATTTTCTTGAAGCACTGCATGCTATCAGGCTCTAGCCCGACGATCACCGATATCCCGCCATCCATTGCCGGAACCCTAGATAAATAAACATACCCACTTCCGTACATTTGCGCACGTGCCATTAGTATCGGTTCACCCCACCCGAAATCAGCATCATACATTGGCACACTAAGCCAGCTTATTGCCATCAAGCTCGTGTTACTCATTGCGCCCCTTTTGCAAAGAGCCTCCAAATCCATGGACTCGAGGTGGTCAATCAGTGATCGTCCAAACTCGTCTGTGATATTGTCGACTGCCCTTTGGATCAAATTTGCACCGTATTCAAGCGTGTTGGATACAAGTTCCTCCACCTTAGCTACTGCCTTGGTACGCATAGTCGGGTTACCAATATAAGTCGGTGGAAGTGGGGGCTTAAAGCGTCCACGCAAATCAACGGGCAAGAGGAGTTGTGTCTCTACATTGGAGGCCAGGCCACGTGCAATGCAGGTGCATTTCCACACATGTGCAACCACTGCACGGAATGTGGACACCCTCTCTCCACCCGCAAGGTTTTTCAATGAGTGGATTTGTTCTTTGGTGAGTTTCAGATTAGCACATACAACTTGAGCGGAGGTACTCGAGTGGGCTTTGGATTGGAAAATTTTCGGGGTGTAGTCTGAGTGATCGAAGGAGATAGAAGGAGGGGAGCGGGACCGGAGGAGGGTGCGGTCGAAGAAGGGAGAAGGGATGGTCCCGACATCACCACGGGCAAAAGCAGAGAAGGTCTTGATGAAAAGGGAGGCGCCACGGCCGTCGAAGGTGTAATGGTGGATTGCAAAGCCAAGGATTACGCCGCCGCACCTGAGGCGAGTCATCTGCTTAGTATTATAAGCAAGGCGATTGGTGAGTTAGATTTAGTACTGAACTTATTTTGCATGAATATACATCTTTATATAAATTCAATTTATTGAAAAGCAATACAACTTAACTGAAAGGTCGAAGGTTCAAAATCCAACTTAGAATCTTTCATAGACATTTAATTTAAATAAGTTGAATGATTTAGGTCCAATGTATCTTAAAAAAAAATCAATTTATTGACACTACATATTTTATCAGAACTAAACAGGAAAACATTTAATTTGTAACTAGATAGTCACTATATATAGCATTCTCTAAAAAAAAACTTTTCTTGCGCCTAAAATGCTCACTATGTATAAATATTATATATGTTCATAACCAAACAAAAAATATAACCTCGTCTTTATCGTGTGACTCATTTTTTTTTTTTGTTTTAGCTAATTTCAAATTAGTGACTTCAGATCCTACTTATTCACTTGAGAGAAGTCATTTTCAGGAGTCGACAACTGCGACTAGAAGTTTTCTATATATAACCACGCGCGCATGACAAAATAAGACAAACATTGTCGTACTTTCTTTTTTGAACAAAAAATAAAAAGAAGCGATAATTTGTGCAGATATCCTACTGATAAGTTAATTGCTTAATTGTACAAACTATTATTTCCGAAAAGCATATCCCCATTAATTTGTCGAAATTCTGTGAACATTAGTATTCGTAAGGAAAAAAAAAAGAAATCTTCAATAAATTGGAAGTTATGATTTAGTTCCACAATTGCAGTTGAAGAAAATATGTTGCATATCAATTGGGAAAATTGTTAACTGCATTTTTAATCGAAATTGCTTAATACCATCCACTGGATTCTATCATTCCCATCATCTCCCATCTCTATCTAGTGCCTCATTAATGACGCGTGAATCTTTCTTTTATTTTCAAAAATGTAATTTATAACGCGTTTTCATTATCCCTTATCTCCTCATAACTTTCTTATATTCCTCCCTGGATGAAGTCCAACATTATCCAGCTCCCTTCTGTTTCGTCCTCCTTTTCCGCCCTTCTGTGTATATAATTTCAACAGTTATATATTAACAGTTAATATATATATATAACTGTTGAAGTTATATATGTACTGTAGAAGTTATATATAACTGTTGAAGTTATATATGTAACCGTTGAAGTTATATATGTAACCGCTGAAGTTATATATGTAGCTGTTGTAGTTAATATAAATAATTATTGTAGTTTGGATACTAATTGTTGTAGTTAATATTAGTAATTGTTATAGTTCAGATATATACTAATTGTTGTAGACCAAAAATGGAAAAGATGGAAAGGAAAAAAATAGTGGGGACCGAAATCGGAATTGCTTAAGACCATCCTCTTGATTCCATCATCCTCCATCATTCCCAGTGTGAACACACATTTTTGGTCCCCACTATTTTGGTGAATTTATTCGAAATTGTTCTCCCTCCCATCCTTTCTATTTTTTGGTCCCCACTATTTCTATTCTTCTCATTCTTTCCTATTTTGGTCCCCACTATTTCTCTTTCTCTCATTTTTTCTATTTTTGGTCCCCACTGTTTTTCTTAATAGTTTATATATACAACTGTTGAAGTTATATATGTAACTGTTGAAGTTAATATATATAACTGTTGAAGTTATATATGTACTGTTGAAATTATATATGTAACGGTTTAGGTTAATATGTTATTTATGTAACTGTTGAAGTTAATATATATAATTGTTGAAGTTATATATGTAACTATTGAAGTTATATATGTAATTATTGAAGTTAATATGTTATATATGTAACCGTTGAAGTTAATATATATAACTGTTGAAGTTATTTATGTAGCTGTTGTAGTTAATATAAGTAATTGTTGTCCAAAATATATTGGAGATTGACTTGTGTTCCCACTGGAATAGGAGGGAGAAAAATAGTGGGGACAAAAAATATTCTAAAAATAGAAAAAACTAAAATGTGTTCCAACTGGGGATGATGGGGATGATGGATCTTGGGAATGATCCTTATCACCCCCGGACCGAAATAGAAAAGGATGAGAAAAAAAGAAACAGTAGGGACCAAAAATAGAAAGGATGGGAGGGAGAGCAACAGTCGGGACTGAAATAGAAAAGAATGGAAGGGAGAGAAACAGTAGGGACCAAAAATATTTAAACGAAAAAAACTAAAACGTGTTCCCACTGAAAATGATAGAAATGATAGATCTTGGAAATGATCCTTATCAGTCCCGATTTTTAATTACTAACAAAACCTTTGCTTTTCAAATTTTATTTAGATAAGATCGAATTCACGAGGTAGTATTACTAGAAATCTACAAATAAAAGTTTTTTTCGAATAAGAAAAAAAAATGCGTGTCAACTTTCGGGGGTTTTTTCTTTAAAAAAAAAAGAGAGAAAGAATATGATCTTTTTCCAAGCCACTTGCATGTTCTTGGTCCAATTTGTGGAACTTACAAGGATCAAGTCTAACCGAAAAAGTGCAGAGGACCGTACCCTATCCATCTTGTCGCATTTTAGTGCAAAAGTCGAAACTTAATATGGACAAATTGGTGTTCAAGGAAAGGACAGATATTTTGAGGATCATTCAATGAGTTATCTACAAATGCAGAGGCAAAGTGATTCTAGGATGCTAGAGCACTTCATTATTTATTTCTTAAACTTTAATCCGAAAACAATCAATTATAAAAAATAAATAATGAAACGTTAAATATTTTGCAATGAAAAAAAATATAATATTTGCATAAAATACAGTGTTTTTGAATGAGAAAAAAAAAACATAAAATGCATGAGCCGTCCTGTCCAGATCGAATATTCGAGAATGTTAGTAAAATGGCTTAATTTAGAAGCTTATAAATTTAAAAAATTTTACTTATTTTGTAGTTTATAATGCTGTCTATTAAGAGGAAATCTTAGCAGGATAATATGATTTCTTACAAGATTTGAAGGCTTAGAATCGAAAATTTTGAAAAAATAGCTGAAAGTTATATTAATGGGAATCATGTAAAATTTATTTTAAGCGGCTCCGCTATATACTTATTTATTGTCAGAACGATGGTACAAATTGTTTTTTTTATAATATAAATATAGAATATATAGCATCTTAAGTTGATACGGAAGATGATTTAGTCTTGGTGCTTTCGATTCTGATTCGTCCTAATATTCCATAGATATATTAAACGAGCACCTTGACTTGGTCCTAATTATTTCAAATTGATTACTGACTTATAATATAATAATATATGATTTTATTTTCCTTAAGATTCATCTCGTATCAGAGCAACAGGGGATCAAGTCGTCCTAATTACTAGTTGAAAATTAGACGATGACTACAACAAAAATAAGAAGTGAAATTCCTTTTGGGCCGATTCAGATCGATTCTTAAGGAATGGCTTCACGTTTAACTTTAAAATTGATTATGTAGAAAACGACCACACAGACACAGTGCCTCAAATTTTGAACAGAGTCGATCACAGAACAAGTATAAAGTATAAACAGTGCATTGAAATTAGATTTGAACACTTTTGACTGAAGTACTCTCCCATAAATAATATTGTAGCACATGGATTTTTTTGGCAGTGTTGTACTGTTTGTCAACAAAATCTTAAAACAAAATCAAGCAGGAAGAAGAGAGTATATATGAACTAACCTGGAGCATCATCATGGCACAAGGCGGGTCCGCAGAGTCGGCGACGGGCACAAGCTTCTTCCTCATCTCTGCCGACGGCGCGAAATCCTTAAAATCATCAAGCGTCGCGTCCAAGCTCGCCGTAAACAAAATGACTCCCTCTCCGGTGCAATCAATCTCCGGTCTGCCCGTCTCTGGGTCCCGGTTGAGCCGACCTGCCAACGGGTAGAAAACCACCAGTGCCTTGGCAAGAGCGGCTTTCAAAGCGTCGACGGGGAAGAAATCTTTTCGGCCAGTCGAAGGGTACACGTAGATTGTCGGTGTGTAGCCGCGAGCTGCGACTACGTCCAGGTTTGATAGCCAGATGTTGTGCTTTGGAGTTTCTTCCGATGGGGTTACAACTGTGGATTGTGTAATCTCCACCATTTTTTGGGTCCTGCTAAGGGAGGTGCTCAAACAGTCTCTCTTCCCTTCATGCCTGTCTTTTATAAGGAAAAAAGTAAAGACTGTCCATTAATACAATAAATACTGGTTAAAGTATATATAAAAAAGATATAAATGTTTTTTTTTTGAATGATAAAAGATATAAATATTGGGAGCGTTATGGAACTTGGAAGTACGTGTACCACTCGTACTGGATATCCGCTGCGGCTTATGTATGCATACTATATAAACACGCATTAAATCTGGAAAATTAGAAATTATATAAACTGGATCGACACAATTTTTTGTCCCTATATTTAGAATTGCTGATGATATAAATAATCCAATGATTCGATCGTTTTGTATTTTAAAAATAGACAAATTTTTAGTAGATAAGATCTTTTATATAAAACTTTAAAATGGTTGTAACTGGTTGGGCTCAAATCGCTGTGAAACAACATAGCATCGATATTATTATTTACAACTCTAGGCTATGCATATACAGAGCACTTTTTCATTACACACTTAAATTTTGAATAAAGGCAATATCCTTTTGAAAATTTTGTTTTGTTCCAGAGGTTAATTTTGGTATATTAGGTATATATCTGTGTAAGAAAATTCTTATTAATCTTTAGCAAAATTGTTTTAAATCTATAGATTATTAGATTTACAAGTTATTATATCATAACTGTCAGCATTTATTGTGAGCTATTATCTGAATAACTTCAACCATTTTTTATGGTGCTAAAAAAATTTGGATACTTTTTTAAAAATGCGATCTTGTTTCGTAAGGCTGTTTTTTCTGGAAGGGGAGAAGATAGCTAGGTGAATGAATTGGAAGGTAAGACATGTTCCCTTCTCCAGTAGTTTTTCCATGGTGAATGGGTGGTAACTTGGGGGGTGATCTCGAGGAATATTTTGCCACCTCCGATTTTCATGGATAAATGATGGGAATGGAAAACTACAAAATTTTTGTCAATATTATCCCTCAACTCTTCTTTTTTATGACAATGGACCCCACTCAAAATTTTTGTAAAATTCGTTCATAATTATTAGATGCAGCTTCTAGGAAAGTCCAAGTTTTCCATTTTCTCTTTCGTATCCTTTTTATTGCCGCCATGAATTTCTTATGTCAAAGGGTAATATAGTCTTTTCACATTAAAAATTAGGAGACAAAGTTGAACTTTCATATAGGCATTTTCTAAACTTTACTGCAAGTAACTTTCATTTTTATACATTCATTCATCTTCCATTTCTTTCCATTATATTTCCGTCACCTTCTAACAACATTCTTATGCAAAGTCTAAGCATTGGAAAATTTTCATTTGGTATTATATTCTCCCTGTTATCTTGTAAGAGATAATAATAAATTAATCAATAATGGTCTGCATTAGTTGACCCGGTAGCATGATAGTAGGGCTGTCAACAGTACGCCATTTACCGTTATGTCGTTCCGTTTAATCGAAATGGAACGGTTTGTGGCATAGAAAATTATACCGTTTTTTAAGTGGCACAGTTGATGGCACAGTTGATTATACCGTTTCGACTATTTCAACCTCATTTTAAACCGTTTTATGTGTAATATACGGTTGATGACACATAAATTTGTTTCGTTTAATAAATGAAACGGTAAGTAACATGTCGATATTGTACCGTTTAATAAGTGGCACGGTAACGGTTTGGTGTAATTCCATGGTTCTTGACCACGTTTGACACTCATACATGATAGGGGTGAACTTGGCTCGAAGTCCCGAACCTTCATGCAATATTGGATCAGAGAAATTAAATGTTGTCGTTTTCATTTTTTTTTTTTGTTTTTATATATCAAGCAAAATTGATATGGAGTATGAACATCTAATGCTAAATAATAAGTGCAATATTGAATAATATATGTCAGTCATTAAGCAAGCAATGCACTATGATTGGGTGCAAATCTAGTCAAAATAACTTAGATTATCTGATTTAGTCTATCGTAGCAAGCTAAGGTTCGAACACGGGGACGGTTCAACTAATTCTTACTTAAATTATCTAATTTAATTAAACCTAGAGTATAAAAACAATTTATGGTGCTAGAAACAATTCTAAGAATTCTAAATTAAAGTTCAAAAAATAAATAACTAATTGAAATCTAAATCCTAAGGTTGACTTTAACGATTAAGAGAAAAGTTAGGGGTTCAGGTCAAGAACTTCACCTATGTTGCAGGTTCCAAACGGTCTGTTTGATCTCTCAGACGATCCGTCTGAACCACGTGCTGAGGATTAACTAAAGGAATTTAAGCTATTTCATATGCAGATTTATGGCTTAACCCTAATTTCCAGATTCTAACCATCGTTCAGTTCTGATTTTTTAGTTCAAGTCAATTTATCAATTAAAATCTCTAAATTTGGTCATCACCAATACCTAAAGGCTTTAAAATCTATCTTTCATACAAAGGACATCTTATAACCATCGTTACAAGAAAGGTTCACCTATCGGTTACTTAATTCCGGTTTCATTCATCAATTACTTCCATCCTCAATTAAGCTATTCACAAATCAACTAAGGTATAGATTATTGCAATCAAATTAGAAAAGGCCTTAATCTAATAGATCCTAATCAATTCTACCTAAGCAATTCATGAAAATCACATGGCAATTAGAAATCAAAAGATAGAAATCATATGAAAATATCAAAAACTCCAACTAATCAAATCCAAAAGCAACAACATAAATTAGGTTCCCCACCATTGCCCCTAAAACATAACTTAGCCTAACATAGTATCAAACAACACAAATAAACAAGGTTTCTCCACAAACATAGAGTTAAAAGAAGATTTACAACATAAATCAATCTTCTCTCCTTCTGTTTCTGCAATCTGGCGTCTTCAAACGGACCGTCTGAGTATCCAGACGGGTCGGTTGGCTCTGATCTCTGCTAGGATTTTGAAGCTTCTCTCTCTAATCGAACATACCCTCTTTCTGGGGTCAGACCTCCTTTTATAGCCTTCAAAAACTCTTCTAGAACTGGTGGGAACTGCCTGGGATTGTGCCAAAGTGGAGAGAGTCGAAAATAGAATCAGTTTCATCCAAAATAAGACCTGCCCTGAATATGTCGGTTCTGGAACAGCCAAACGGACCGTCTGGGGATCCAGACGGGTCGTCTGATTGTAGTCTAGGCTGGGCTAAAATGCTGACTGGGCCCATCTCGAATTCTCTTATCAAAAGTCGCCAAAAGTCATCAGAAACAGTAGAAATCATCGCGGAGAACCTGTAAACGCACGGAGCAATAGCAATACCTAGCTCTACCTAAAATCAACAATTTATCATCAAAATATACAATATTAAACCAAATAATAGACCTAATTAGAATTGAAATGTATGCATGAAATCCGTTGATCATACTATATCCCGTAGTACTTAGAAAATTACAAAAAGTTTACAACTGCAAATCAACCTAACGCTTTACACGAAGACTGTAGCGGGCATATTTTGATGGTTAGGAATAGAGGTTATTTCCTCTCGACTCTGAACTTTGTAATCTCTTTTGCTTCTATTATGGAAGTTGTGGATCGATCAAATTCTACTTATTTCAAAATAAAAAAAAACAAGTCTTTATAAAAAAAAATTAGAAAGATTGAGACGGGTCAGAGTTATAGGGAGAGGAGATAGAAAATACTCATTGTAGAAAGATAAGGGTGCTATAAAATAATATTATTTCTCTCAATTTCATAAAATTAGAAGAATGATGCTATAGTCAAAACTCATTTGAAAATGGACCTGTCAAAGACAATAAATTTCAAATATTGAGTTACAAATGATCGATCCAAACTGTTCATTATATTCTTCATATTGAAATCTCTTTAGAGATCAAAATTTACAATTTTTTGAACTTTCTTATTTTTTTTTTCAGATTTTATAAAATTTCTTCATCAAGGCCCCGTTTGTGTAAAATCCCGTAAATTACCAAACAAAATTTACTCTCAAAATAACAAATATTAATAAAACTTCAAACGAATAAATAAAATAAATTAAAAAAAAGAAAGATGTTAATTAATTTCTAAACAAAATTAAAACTTTAATCAAATTATTATATATTAATAATTTATAAAGAAATTTGCAGAAGTTATGTATAATTAAAATCTCACAAAATTCTAGCCGTTTGATCTTAAAAATACCGTATAGATTATTCCTATCCATTGGATCTGAATTGTAATTTCCGAAATTTTTACCATCCGTTCAATTTGATTTAATTTGAACCATACCAACATAGATTATTTAAGTTTGTCACGGAAAATCCAAACCATAGCAAACCGACTAAGAAGTCGGCTGTCTCCTCCCTTTCCCTTCTCCCTTCCGTCCTTATCTTCTCTTCTTTGTTTTATTCTTCGATACATCTGATCCCTCTGATCTCCTCTCTCACGTCCATCAACCCTTATTCTCCTCTCTCTGAGCCAAAACCCCAACTCCACTGTCCTCCTATCTTTCTCTCTACCTCACATATAAACACTCCCTTCTTCTCTCCTTCTCTTTTCTGGTGTTGATCAGCAACAAAGGAAGGAAGAGGCAAACCGGCAACTGGTGGCCACCGACAGCAGCGATTGAGATTTTCTCCTTCTTTTCTTCTTTCCCCGTGATATCTCAGTTTGGTTATTTCCCTTTTCATTTGCTTATTCCCATGATTGAAATTGAAATGAATTTACATATATTTAATTGTCTCTTTGGGTCTGTTGCTTGACCGAATTGGAAACTTATTCAAGCTATTTGCTTAGTCTAATCTGATTTTGATGATACATATACAGCAACGTACAATTCCTTGATGGATGTTGGCTTAGTATCGATCAAATAAACATTTGTTTGTCTTGACTTGGTTTTGAAATCGGCAGTAGGCCAAATAAGGAGCTGATGCTCATAGTTATTATTCAGTTATTGGTATAAGTGGCATATCTTGCTTCTAAATGGGTTACGAGGCACTAAATAATCGGTACAAGCAAGGTGCCAGTTCAGTTTCGCTCAATTTTGTTTACTGGTATACTTCTGGCTCCGTTTGGATGACTTCTTTCCGGAATAAGGAATAAGGAATAACTACTTTTTACCAATAAATTTATTTCTAACCATCCAAACTCTTCACAAAAGTTACACACTTCCCAATAAATTTACTCCTTCTCAATAAATTTCTTCCCTTCTTCCTTCTTCCTACCTTATTCTCAACGCATCCAAACGGAGCCTCTAAAATTCTTAAGGATAGATTTATAAAGCAAATTTTCTGCAAAGGACCTATTAATAAATTTCTTTGAACTATATAAGGACTAGTTTATAATAGATGCTGTTATTAAGGTCTGAAGTATAAATAAATAGTGAAATACAATGATCCAGGGTTCAACTTGCAAAAGTTTCTAGATTAGCGGGTCGGATCTATTTATTCAAATGGATCAGGCAATTTGGCATATCGGGTTAGGTCGGAATTTGAAACCTTTAATCCGTCAGGTTTTAAAATCCGGATCCAACCTACAGTTATAAAGAGTACTTGATGAATTAATAAACTACCTTTTGATTAAATACTAAAGACTTAGTATGGTATTTAAAATTAAAGTTAAATTTGTTTAAGAAGTGTAGACCCGAGAATTATTATTAATTTTTTTAAATTGAAATTAATGAAAAAAAAAAGATTATATTCGATAAGTTTTATATGACATGAAAATAAACGCAAACACATTTTGATTAACTACGATGAAACACATGAAAGTTATAAACGTAATTATAAAACACATACCTAATCGGTTTTCATAAGTTAAATTCACTAAGTGATAAATCTGTTTTAAATGGATTGGATAACATTTAGTTTAGTTATATGCTTAAACATAATTAATACTACTATGTAATAGCAATTTATAACAAATGATTTATAAAGTAATGTAATAGTATAGAAATCATTAGGAATAATATGAAACCTTGAAACATAGTTGATTTCAATATATTCAAGTTGAAAATAATATAAAGAATTTATAAAACAAATAATTTAAAGACATAATCGGTAAATACACATAGCACGTCTCTTAAAATATCATGAACCATAATTATTAAATAACTTTGATAATAAAATAATATATTTCAAAATAGAATCTGTTTTTTAAAATAATCTAAAAGAAATAAATAAAATAAAAGAGAGAGACTTTGATCCTAGTAGCCAGAACCTCAATCCAATAAAAGGGATAGCTTAGTGATCTTTAGTCTTGGCATTTAGGGAATTCGAGTGTCGTTCTGATTAGTCTTTTTTCGTCAAGTGAGCAACAAGACTATTCAGGGTCAGCCGACGACTACTATCCGAAATACAAGACCGAGGAGACTGGTCAAGACTCTATCGACCCTCCTGAGGAGTAGCCTCTCTGTTTCCAGCTTTACCAGGTGTGGATGCCTTAGGTTTGTTTATTCTTTAGTCCAGTAATTAAATCATTAACTTATTATGTGCATTTCATGTCATTAACATTAAGTAAACAGTTAAGCACATGTTATTAATGAAAGATTAGTCTTGTATATATAGGATAAGTATCCATATTAATAATGTGATTATTATACTTAAAAGTGTTGTTAGTCAACACTTGCATTTGGGGTTGATCGAGAAAATAGTTATTGTTGTTGTATTATATATTCATTTGGACCTGATTTGATCTCTGAGTTGAATGTGCCGTTATATCAGACTTCCTCTCGACCCCCATGCATCAGTTTACCGGTACCGTGTATTACTGCCTACTCCTCGACGGGGGATGTAGGGACCGGGCACTTACGAATTGTCAAGCATTTACGCGTAGGTTGTTCTGTGGGCACGTGTGTTGACATTATTTGTTTATTGGGACTTGTGAGTTGAATTGATACAATATTTGACCATTAAGTGCGGGTGCTTGATTCTCGTATTATTATATTATTGTTCCGTACTTATTTATGCTAAGTATTACTTTCTGGTTTCTCCAGACATTTTTTTGCAAGTTTATTTAAGCATGTCATGGTCTGTGAGATAGTTTCATTGTAATATTAAATTGATACTTAGTTTATGCATTATAGGTTTTAAAAATGCTTAACTCAAAGTATGGTTTGGTTCTAGCTTAGAGTTAACCAGACCAAAGGCTAACTCTATTACCATATTGAGTATTCGCGTATTCGGCCCACAAAACTTTAATTTGTGGAGACATGTTCAGGTTTGGTGGAAGAAGAAAAAAAAAGTTTCAAAGGAAGACCAAGCCAAGCTGGAATAATGATTAATGTATAATATTATGGTATTTTTTGTGTGTGTTGTTTTCGGCTGGACTGTTATTGTATAAATACTTACCAACCAGTTTGTAATAAAAGCAAATAATACTTGATTATGTATTTACTGTTTGCGATATTTGTATCTGTGACACTGTATTATAGCCTTACGTGTGTACAGTAGAGTGTATGCACGTGGCGGGGTTGTCCATCTCGAATTATGGCTTGGTTCGGGGTGCAACAGTTTGGATGGGCCGAAATTTGCAATTTCGGGAATTTTATATGTCAAATTTATTATAAACAATCCAAACTCTTCACAAAGTTACACACTTTCCAATAAATTTATTCATAGGAATTGCAAATTTTCTAAATTCTCCAAATTCCTACCCCCATCCAAACGGGCCCCAAAAGATTATGAATCGTCCAATAGCAGTAGTTTTCTTAAAATCTGAAAAAAAATAGTAACAAATATTAATCTAATTAATCTTGAATGAAGTTTCAATGTAAAGGATACAATGAGCGGTTTGAATCGCTTACATACAACTCGAGAATTGAGATCTAATCAACTTGGCATATTCATCTGTTAGACGTATTTGATCCTAGCTTTTGCTCAAGTCATAATACATGTGGTATCTAAATTATTTTTCCTCCGCCTTCTCACTTCTTAGAATTTTTAAAGCATGATATCTCATATTTATATGTGCATTTTGGTCGGATTTTACACTCAAATGGTAACTCAAACCACTACATTCATTGTACTTCCTGCAATATTTGTCTAGAATTGTGTACTGTTGTGATTTTTTATTGAATTGTAGGAACTCGGTGGATCACGCACAATTGTTGCATAAATAGAAGATTTAGGAGAAGAAAATGGTCAAATAGAATCAATAGCATTGAAGAGCTCATCCTAAGCTTTCCAACGGATTTTAAATTGCCACAATCGGAGTCCAGATGAAAAAATTATGGTTAAAATAATAGCGGTGGCCAAAATCTGACCGAATGGACAGTAACTTGGACCAAGATGTACAGTAGCACAGACCAAGTTGGCACTTTGCCAATTTTCTGACTCTCAACTCGGACCGAGTTGACCCTAACTCGGACCGAGTTGGCAGCCGACAAAGTGCATTTGGCAAGTTTTCAAGCATGGAAACTCAATATTTTGGTATGATTTCTTACCATGATGTCCTAGCCTCATTTTCAAGTCCAGAAGACCACTATTTATGCTCCTCTAGGCCAGAAGAAAAGGGATCTAAGCAACCATACATGAAATTCCACCTCCTACCATGTTTTGGCAACCTTTCCAAAGTAGTTTAAGTTTGGATGATAATACTTGACTTGTGATGTTTTGTTATGATTTATGGTTTGTTTAATGAGTAGTCTTCAATTGCTTGCTTTGAACTGCTTGTGATATCTTAATTAGCTTCTAAATGAATGGCCACGTTTAGTTAAGTCCAAGTTGGGATAAAACAAGAATAGTTTGAACCAAGTACACGGGATAAATCGTTGATCCGAAATGGGAGATTAATTAATTAACATCAAAAGTGTAATTTTTTGACAGTGCAAAAGACTTCTAAATATCCTCACGAAAACCATTAAACAAGTTTTGTAAATATCCTCACGAAAACCATTAAACAAGTTTAGGCTAATTATCTTTCCAATACCAAAAGTTGTGGATTAATTACTTTAATTAGAGGAAGTTGTTATTAAACCATTCCCTAATCTAAAAAGCTAACATTGAGGGTTAGTAAGTCTAGGTTTAGTCAACCAAGTCGTGCATGAATCATAACAAACCAAACTAAGTCAACTTAAACCACCTCAGTTCTCAACTCGAACCGAGTTGGAATATTGTTGCCTTTAAAACTTAGACGTTTGCATGAAAGTGTTGAACTTTGAGTTTTAGAAGTCCAAACCCAAGCGAAACCTGATCCCTAAGACGTTTTTATATTGTTTGAAAAATCCAAAACAATCCTTTAGACTTTTTAATTATTTTAATCTACGTAAACACTTAAAAATATATTATCTTAGTGCATGTTTATTTATTTAGTTTATTTTACAATTAAATTCACTCCTTTTTAATTGTCTAGCTTTCGTGAGGAAGTAAAGTGTAATAATCAATTATACCGTTCATTGGGTTCGATCCTAAAACTTAACTAAAACGACTAGTGAAGTTAGCTCTAGATTTATAAATTTATTTGATACCTAGGTTTTAAAGCTTTCATCAAAGCAAACTTCTAAAATGAGTTTCGATGGATCAAGAATAAGACAGAATTATTATATAAGATTAAAAGTGTTATTTCTATTAAATTGTTAACAATAATTATGTCAGGAGAATTAAAAGTGTTATTTATATATAATTTTCAGTCCCGAATAAATATTTCATCAATATTTGTTTAGATTTTTTAATTTGAGTGAAAAATTAATATGAAATAATTTCTTGCGTATCCAAATTCACCGTTGGTGAAAAAACAATTAACATATCTAAAAAAAAATTTTGTATTCCTAGATTGTTTTAATCTTCTTTTACAAAGATAATCATAAGCAATATAATTCTTCTGTGATTAATTTATTTTTCCGGACATATATATTGTATAACTTTTTTTTATATTTTTGTGAAATGTGAAGGAGTACTATAAATTTAAGTTTATATAGGCTCCGTTTGGATAGGTGTGGGAAGAAGGGAAGAAGGGAAGAAATGAGAAGAAGTATTGGGAAGTGTGTAATTTTATGAAGAGTTTGGATTGTTTATAATTTTTTTTCTTCTTCTTCCTTCTTCTTCTTCTTTCTTCCAACGATCCAAACGCACCCATAAATATATGTTTTTGGTCATTAAAATTTTATGGGCGAAATAATCAAAGTGTACGAACATAAAAACAAATAATGTGGATTTGGAGTGGAGGACGTGGACAGATATGGCGCTTGAAAAGATTGTAGATCCTTTGGAATTTAAAAGTTAGGTGATCACAGTTTATTTCAGGAGAAGTGGGTACGCTTCGATAAGGGATGGTAGGGGACAGGATGCGCGTCATCGGAGGAGGTCGAGGAGGGAGGGAAGGGGAAGGAAAAGGGGACGCTCGTCGTGCGAAGAAAGGGATCAGATCTGAACACGAGAGGGCGAAGGAAGGTATAAGGAAGTGAAGGAAGAAGAATAAGATGGATGACAAATTGTAGGATTGTTAAGAGTATTTTCCGATGTTAACATTTATTAAATTACTTTTGACTTTTATCTTGAAACTTTTGTTTTGACTCACATTAATATCTATTCTTAGTAAAATATTCATGAAAAATAATTTCATTATTGTGATATTTTTAAGAGATAATTAGATTTATGTTACTACAAAAATTGTCAATTTGAAATATGCAATTATTAGATTGCTAATTAGATTTATACCACTATAAAATTATCAAAAATCGTTTGACCTAATTAATTATTGTCTTCTAAAGACATGAAAAATTCAAAAAATTTCATTTTCAAAATCTATCGTTATTTTTCTAAAAAAAAAAAAATTCAATGTTACCCTCATAGGTACATATTTATAATTATTGTTGTTTAAGATAAGAAAAAAGTTTGATATTTTTGTTGTGGGCTGTTGATAAATTTTATTGATTTGTAGTGGCGTGAATTAATTATTGTGTTTTGCGATGGCATATCTCAAATTTTAATATTTTACGGTTAAATATTCAAAAGGGCATGATGATGATCAACTGATGTCATAGAATATTTAGTCGTGTAGTGATAATATGTCATAATTTTCAATTTTTGCAGCTTCATAACCTAGATTACTTGTTTTTTAATAGTATCTAAGATCTAAGATGTAATGCAGACGTTGAAAGTAAAAATGGGGGGAAAAAAAGAGAAACATCACAATTAAAGGCTTCGTTAAATAAATACAAATCATACGAATAAAAACAACTACGTCCAAATATTAGCGCAGATCTGACTCGATTTTGACGTTAAACTGCCTTGCAAATCTATTCAAGTAGGGTAGCTACTTTTAAGCACTGACTGTGCAACCACATAGATTATTTCCATAATTCGGATTCTGGTTCCTCTACTAGTTAGTATTTTACGACAATGCACAAAGAATCAAAGATTCAATTGGACATAGAAATAGCAGAGGATATACCCACTCTCTCTTTCAACATATTAGTAAAATCGGATTACATCATCGTCTCTCTATAGTCCTCCGAATGGCCGCCAGTTGCCTGTTGTTTGTTGCAACGTCATACACTAGGAAGGTTACATTAGAGCCATGCTATTTTTTTTTTTTCATATATATCATATAGACGTTAGTTAATTAAGCAATGATCAGCAGCACTTATAGAAGTATTATCTGTACAAATCATATGTAAGACAAACAGGACCATTTCTAGAATCTTGTGATTTCAGGCTAAATATAAATGTTGGTTCGACAATCTATTTTAAAAATGCAATGGGAGCTGCTTGGTTACGCACCTTGTGATTTTTTAGTTTGATCTTTTTCTGAAACGTATAATAAGATTGTTAAAATTGTTTTTTTTTAAATAAATCGGGGATGAAGTCTCTCAACTTATTTTTAAATTAAATATCTATAAAAAATTCTGCAGCTGAATTTCGAACCTACAACATTTCACTTAAGATTCATTGCTCTTTACTACCAGATTAAGAGCTGATTCTCGTTTGTTAAAATTGTTAATTAGAGGCAGTATCATTCTCAGAATCTGATGAGCACAGAGATCCTTCCATACTAAAAAGACTACTTAGATTTGAGATGAGGGTGGCAATTCAATGTGAAAATTGATTACTGCGCTCTGCAGTTTTGTCATCGCTTGAACAAAATGAACACCTAAAATAAATAAGATAAACATATAGATAATCAAATTGAACACGTACAAATAAATAAGTTAAATATGCAAATAAAAATTTGAACAAGGCATGACAAAATTTATTTAAATTTATTTTTATATGTATTAAATTTGATAAACAATATGTTTACCTTATTTATTTTATTTATTTATTTTGTTCAAAAGATGACAAACCATGATAAAAAGAGATGAGCTAAAATCAGCCACGACTGACGGATGCAACCGTCAGCTACGATCAAATCTCAATTTTCAAGATTCTAACAGTCGATCCGAACCGTTCAATGTGTTCTCCACATTGAAATCTCATTGGAGACCAAATTTTATATTTTTCTGAAATTTTTTAGTATTTGTTTGATATTTTACAAAATTTTTAATCTAAACAATTCTGGACCCTTCAATAACTATGATTTTTAAAAATCTCAAAAAAATAGTAAATAAAATCAGAAAAATGTAAAATTTGGTCTCCAATGAGATTTCAATATGGAGAACACAATGAACGGTTCGGATCGAATGTTAGAATCTTGAAAATTGAGATTTGATCGTAGCTGACGATTGCATCCGTCAGTCGTGGCTGATTTTAGCCCATCTCTGATAAAAATGCACATGGCAGTTCTCATTTTTTGTTCACCGTCCATTGTTAATTTGTAACCCGCGATGACGGTAGCATAAATTGGATGCAAAAATTGAATTGAAGTAAGAATTAGAGAAAGAAGAACTTGGCCCAACAAAGCCTAATATGGTTAGAGAGCCCAATAAGTTAGATTTTGAGACTGCTTTTCCAATACAAGCAAAATTGGACATCATATTCATACAAGTAGGGCCTGCATGACCTGGAAAACGAGCATGAAAGCAGGTCCTTGCGTTAATCGTTTCATGAGGATACGAAAATTTTCTTGTATTTGCATTTTACGTTTCGTTTTTTCAACGCAAGCAAATTTTACTTGCGTGATCATTTCATTCAAAATAACGATAACAACGGTTGAGATCGTTTAACCGTTCCTCACATTCTACATATCTATTGAAAATATGTAAAAACAAAGGATCAACAGACCAACAGTTGACTATCAGAAATTCAACATGTATTCACTGACAATTGAACAAAGGAGCAACAGTCTGAAGTAGAAAAATAATTGAACATGTATTAACTAACAACAACAAATATAGAAAAACAAAGCATTAGAGAGAATATAATAGCAGTAAATAGAACTTGATAGCATACCAGTAAATTGAACTTGATACAGTTTTCAGTAAATAGCTCCAAAATTGAAACGGTGCACGCCAAAAAATAATGATCACATTAAAAACCAAACATTGCCGTTGGTGTATGGCTAAAAAAGAAGCAGTAATTGACAAGAAATTAAAACCCATTTGTATCTAGTTTAGGCAACAAATCTATTTGTACATAATTTTTTTTTATTTGATTGAAAGCCTCTGGTGTTGAACAACTGGCTGGCATGATTCTAAAAACTTGACTACAACAAACAATCAGAAAATAAAAATACCATAACAACATAAAAAACATAAAAAGGAAAAAAAATACATGAAAACCATAAAGAGAAATAAAACCTAACAACTAGCACCTAGTTTACAGTAAAAAATAGTAATAAAGGTGGTCTGAAGGGAACTATTGGGAAGAGCCTTTCTTGTAGCTTCCTGTTGACACCTCCTTGTGGCTGATAAATCTGGCATGGATTTCCTTGGTAGTTCAGTGCCTCTCTTCTCGCTATGTTTACCAGATGGTGTGCTTGGTGTATGACCTCCCTACCTTCTTGCGTGTTGTATTGTGGCCCCTTTTATCTTTTCTTTGGGTATAACAGAAGAGAGAGAGGGTTGTTCCTTGCTTGAGCTAATTGAAAGAGAGAAGCAGTGGTATGGTGCCAGTAAACATATCCTCTATGGCATAAGACACCTCATGATATCAGAAGGTTCCAAGGTTCTGAAAGGAAGAAGCTTCTTCTCAACTCCCATCTTGTACTTTTGAAAAGAAATGAAGGGAAGGTAGATCTAGAGTGAGGAAGACAGAGGAAAATGAGAGAGCAAGCTTTCGAGTTTTGATAAAGAGAGAGATGATGGGGATGTAGTGGAGCTTTGGTTGTGATGGAGAGAGACATGGAGACGAGAAATGAAGCGGCGAAGAGACGATGGAACGGCGCATAATTAGGGTTTAGTCGACCATCGATTTCTCCGCTTTTTTTCTTCTCTACAATCAGAAAAATAGCAGCTCCATAGAATGTATAACGAAATAAACGAAATAAACGATAACGAAACAGATCATAGAATGTATAACGAAATAAACGATAACGAAACAGATCTATTTCGTTAACCGTTTCGTTCGAAAGACGAAACAGATTTCTATTTGCGCTGATTGTTTCGTTTCTGAAACGAAACCAAAAAACTTAAGTCGGACGGTCGAAACGACTTCCGTTTTCAGCCTTACATATAAGAACCAGGGACTCTAAAATGGGAAAAGGATTTGAATATTTCTCATGGCTATTAAATACAGAGAAGAATCAAGAATGATTTATAATATTGGGGCTAAATGTTCAACCTTCACCGAGGAACTACCTTGCAAAACATTATATAAGAAAGGAGGAAAAAAGTTCAGCCCAGAAAAAAAAAATAATAATAATTAAAAAAAATACAATTAAAAAAATAAGTTGAACGGCTTGATTCTCAATTTATCTTCAAAAAAAAATAATAATAAAATTAATACAATTAAAAAAATTCGGACCCCTGATCAGAGTTTATTCTGTAAGCACATTTCCATGATTCCATCTACATAGTTTTTCCCAGAATAATAATTTAAAAAATTCGGACGCCTGATCAGAGTCTACTCTTTAAAAATTTTGATTGTGCCAGTACATTTATGTTCGGATTAGCATTGTAATTTGTAAGTTATAAATGAAAATAACTCAACGAGTATTTTGTTACATTTAGTAAAGCAGTATAAACACATTTAACCACTCACCTGAAGCTGAAAGCTTTCACAAATTTGAGACTAACTAGCTATAATATCGCGCTTCGCGCGATTAATGGTGAAACTATATAGGCTTTCTTATTCTTATTTTGTTTTGCAAACAATATAAAATTGTTGATAGTACAATTCTGTTTAATTTAAATTCAATCAATATTTAACCATTCAACTCGATATGGCTCTGATATGCATTCTTTGTAGTCCTCGCTCAAGAGATTGGTCACCATCAGAACCCCTCCTTGGTTTGAAAGCCTTCCCATCACATTGCGCTGAGGGAGATGCAACCCAATCTCACTATCTTGGAAGAAAAAGCGGAAAAAATTAAGTTTTTATTTGAGCCATGTAAACCAATAAGTATTATTCTTAACAGATCAACATGGCATCTACGAAATTCATTTTTGATGTAAATAGTAGAAAGAAAACTCCCCAATCGTTAATCAGTTCACTATAATAAAGCAATAACATATTTTGGCTAACATGAGGTGTACAACCATCAAAATCTCAGAACTTCAAGCAGCTTAAACGCAAGCTAAGTTACCAACGTCTACCACAATCAAGATGATGTCATATGTAAAAATGAAACCAGTAAATTAAAATGATTGTGGAAGATGTGAGAAACTATGTGCATATAGAAAACTAAAAAAAAAATTACTTCTTTTTGTTTAAGACTGGAACAAACCTTCTTTTAGAGCCATAGCTTTAAACATCAGAATTGACAGGAGGCCTTCCTGCCCCTCTAATAAGAAATAACTGGAAATATTAGATGACAAATGAAGTAGATTCATTTGAAGGCATCATTTCAGTAAACAAAGCTAGCTACCAAATCAATAGATAAATCTTTGGCTATACATTTCAATGAGAAGATCTAGAATTTCAAGAAAATGGTACCTCTTTTTGAGGCTGCTATTTTCTAAATTTATTTGTAAGAGGATCAATCATGAGTATCATAATGTGGTACACCGTTTTGTATCACATCTGCACAAACTTACAACAACCACACTAAAATGGTCAGTAAAAATTAACTCAATTTTACTATGCTTTATTAGCATTGATTTATGATTAAAAACCAATATTGACCTGGGATGCATAATTCTTCATGTATGCTTAACATCCTAAATGATCGAATATACTGGTGCTAAGTACATACTAAGCCCATAGTTCTCGTTCCTCATCAACTATATGCATCTTTACTTTAGTCGCCTTTTTCTAAACTTATTCATGCATAATTGAAGCATTTTTTATTATTACACTTTATCTATTGTAGGCATTATAAAATATGAACAATGAGTCAGAGTTCAAATATCAATAGAATAAAAAAGACATAAATTCCATGTATAAAAAGCCTCTACTATGAAATTTTATCGCATAAAGAATAGTAAAGAAAGATTAAAAAATGGTTCAGGATTGCCCGTGTTATCTTGTCAACCCCATTAGCTCAATTAAAGCACCAATTCTACCCAACAAAGAATGAAGGTCTTGCAAACCTGCACTTGTAATATTTTTTATTAAAACTTGTGGAAAGAATTTAAATTGCCCAGAAAATTTTGAGACAAGTAAAAAAAACTAAAAATAATAAATTAAAATCAAAGATAATACTAACCAAGGGTATCCGCAAAGAGGAAGACAAAATCTAATGAGTATTGCAAACCTATAAACATAGAGATTAGCATTAGCCAAATTGCACACTGTTCATTTAGTACCTACACAGAGCTGGCACATTCAAGAACCCTCAACAACAACTAATAAGAACCCTCAAAAACAAAAAAATTCAAACAAAATATTAAGAGCAGATGTTAATTTGTTGGCCAGTGATATGTCCTGATTGTAACAATTGGCAAATTTTGTTATAATAAAAAAAGTTAGAAGTATGTGGCAAATCATTTTAGCTAAATAAAACTTCCGCATACTTTGATTTCGAGAGGCACATTGTTATTATAATGAGCCACTCTTTTATCTGTTTTCTTGTTTCATTGCTGATGTGTTTGTAAACAAATCAAAGTGCTGGGTGACACCAGATGGTGTTGTTTCCGCTAATATCGCAATATAATTATTAAAAAAAAGAAGTAATCAAATTAAACCTTATAAACTAAAGAAGATTAACTTTCAAATTGGCTGAACTATGTTACTAACAACTTGAAGCAAATTCAGAATTAAATAAAACACTCTAAACTAAAGAAGATTAAGCGGAAATGGAAGAAAATTTAGGCCCTTTATGCAAAATTCATATATTCTACTTAGAGCGTAATTTGATCGCAAAGGCAACATTAATTCTTGGATAGTTGCCTTAAAAAGAGAGAAGGAAACATTATGTCCTAATTGTATAGGTAGAGCTACCTTCTCAATGAAAGGAGATAACCACGACTGATACCCACAATGCCTCGTTTGGTGCTGCTAAGAAAGGCTCTGCGCTCCTCAAATCCACAACTCCTCAGACCAGAGGGTCATTAGTCAGAAATTTAGAAATCAGTTATAAGATAAGGAGATGTTTCAAAACTTGAAGGCACGCAACATCCACAAATCTAAGCAACCTTACAATTGCATAATTGTGAAAATTCATCATTCATAATCCATAAAATGTAGTTTTCTTTTCTTTTTTTTCTTTTTTTTTTAGCCAACTTTGACAGTAGAACGAAGTAGTGCAATCAAAAGTAAATTGTCTGTAGACAACACAACTCCACTTTGTGTTGACCTTTCGATAAGGCATTTCCACAAACATCTATCAAGCAATCTAATTTGAGCAAAATGAGCCTATAAATATTATCTTGTTTTAAAATAATGCTGCAATTATATAATAAAAATAAATCTACGATGAAGAACATATCGTACACGTACCAGGTTCTAAGGCGATGTAGGAGAGGTCGAAGAAGGAAGGGGGTTAAACTGTTGCTAACGGCGGTAAAAGACAGGCGAACGAAGATGGTGCTAAACGGAAAGGCTTGGTAGTCGATCAGGAGCGGAGGCGGAGGTGGAGGGAGAAGAAGCATGCCTCGATACAATCGGTCCCTCGTCGTGACCACCTGCCTCTCTCCACCAATCGGTCCGTCGTCGTAACCCTCTCTTTGCCATTAGCCCTATGGCCGCTCTTTTCTTTTCTTTTTTTCCCTTGTTTTGTTGGAGGAGGAATGTATGAGAAACGAACAGAAAGGTGAACGAAAAATCAAGAAAAAAATGAGCAGAGGGAGAGAAGTGAAAGGAGAGAGAGACAAATGACTATCTGCACGGAGAGATCGAAGAAGACTGATGCGGAGATAGCGAAGTAGAGTGGTGACATTTTGATGGCGTCATCAGCGTTACTGTAGAACAGACCGCTGGATTTGGAGTATTTTTTTATAATTATTTATTTTACAATAGCAGACTAGCAGAGTAACAATACATTATTGTACATATAAACGTACACAAGACAGAAACACGTGCAAGAACCCGTTCTGAATAAACTACGAAACAAAAACAGAAAGATCAGAGGTAGCACGAAAACAGAGTCAACCCTTCAAGCTCAGTCGACCTCTTCAATCTTTGGCCCGGCCCTGCTAGCATCGCTACCACCACCGTATCCATTTGCATCACCGGGCCGGGTGCTGCACCACCTTCCTGGTACATTCTGGAAATTGATAGGGTTACACTTACACACCTCCTCGAGTTCCTTCAGTTTGTACTCAAATTCATCAACCTCAGCAAGCTGGTTAGTGTCAAGCCACTGGCAGTGGCAATTTATTCTTTATCTTTTCATCCCTGATAGTGTTTCGCATATTGTATGCATAATTCTCTAACGAGTTCTTTGCCTCCACCTTCTTCTTCAGTCTTGACTGCCTCATCCTCGGCCTTGTATTTGTCGGCTTCCTGTACCATACGCTCTTTTTCTTCTTTGCAGCCTCCCCATGTCATTCGTTATTGTTATCTTGTTCTTCACTCCTGCTGTCTTGTCATCTGCTGTCACATTCAGTATTCCTGTTCCATCTGCATCAATATCGAATGCCACGTTGATCTGCGGCACACCCCGTAGTGCCGGTGATATGCCAAAGAGCTCAAATTTTCCTAATAGGTTGTTATCCTTTGTACGGGCACGCTCTCCCTCATTGACCTGGATGAGTATGCTGGTTTGATTGTCAGCATATATATGTCGTGAAAACCTGTTCTTTCTTGCTGGGGATTGTTGTGTACTTGTGTTCCTCGTAATTAGGATTTAGGACTGTCATCACACCACCAGCTCTTTCAAGACCAATTGGCCCTTTCACATGCATTTCGAAGGTGACGCAGTGCCCTCGCATGACTGCTCACATCCTTTTTGTGTTTATGCTTGAATTCCTGAAATTGGAAAAAGACTAATTTAGGTGAAAGTCTCATTTAGTTAAAAATATGTAAATTATCTACCAATATCAAGAAGAAAAATATTGTGTACCTGCACACAGAAGTTAAGAAGGCGGTTGTCCAAATCTTCCCCACCAAGATGGGTGTCACCAGCCGTGGCCTTCACTTCAAAAATTCCCTCTTCAAATAGTAAGCAAGGAGACATCAAAGGTCCCTCCACCATGGTCAAAAATAAGAACAGTGATCTCAGCCGCTCACCACGACGGCCAGACTTCTTGTCAAAGCCGTAGGCAATGGCAGCAGCAGTCGCCTAGTTTATCATCTGAATGACGATAAGCCCAGCAATGCAGCCAGAATCCTTTATGGCATGTCACCGCTGCATCCTTGATTGGGTGGCCCAGGAAAGCTTCGGTAACCTCGCGCATCTTGCCAAGAACCATGGCTGATATCTCTTCTGCACTTAAGCTCTTTTCCTCACCCTAGACCCTAGTGCCTATCAATTCCGCAATATGGAAAATATATTGAAAGATTGATTCAAAGAAGTAAATTTTTAACAATGGCAATTTTAATATAGTTTTTAAAGATTGATGAAGGGCTATATAAGAAAAAACAAATATAATCAGTTGTATGCATGCTTTGCAATAACTATCAACTGTTATGACGAAAAATATCGCTGCATATTTACTTACTTATAATTTTTGTCCGATATTGTAGAGTAGATGTACGAATATAATTGTATCTTAGAGAAAGGTTTTTCACTAAATAACAACTATATAATTTACTAAACTAACAACAAGCCTTCAACTTTCTTTTTTTAATGCTGTGGAATCTTACCTGTAAATTATCACTAATGCTTCAGTAAAACTCTTTTATGTATGGCTGGAGAGATATGTTGGAGGTTTGTTGCCGTCAATGAATGATGCAAATAGAAATTGAATATTAAGATGACTGTCATCATATATGTTGGAGGTTTGCAATCAATCTGGCCTCTTCTCTCCGTTTGGATCGTATGGAAATAGGATGAATAGTTTCTTTCTAGACGTAAATTTATTATAAACAATTTAAACTTTTCACAAAGTTACACACTTTCCAATACTTTTCGTCTAAGAATAAACTATTTTTTTTATTTCTAAGCAATCCAAATGGAGCCTAATAAATTATTTCGAGACCTTTTCATTTGATTTACCGCAAGAAATTTGGCGTGTAGACTCACAAAATTATGGAGATCTGACCATATCAATGATTTTGTAAAATGACCCTTTTGAATATTTTATTTATTTGAGGCAAGCTTAAGGGGTTTTCTTGCATATTTATATAATTTTGGGTATGGCTTGTATACCTTTGTAGAATTTTTGGTAATTATTTTCGAAATTTTTAGAGATTGTTTGATATCTTTTCGCAAATTTCTAAAGTTTTGTGTACATCAGTCTCTTTCTCTGATTGCTAAAATTTAGGATGAAACACCGGTGCCCGTGGAATGCACATATGTACAAAGGCAAGCAATACATGAAGCGCACCAATTGGCAACCTATTCAAGATTAAGTGCAAATCATTACAATGGTGAGCAAATCATTATGGCTCCGTTTGGATGAGGTGTAGAAAGAAGGAAAGAAGTGGGAAGAAGTATTGAGAAGTGTATAACTTTGTAAAGAATTTGGATTGTTTGTAATAAATTTTTTCCCTTCTTCCCATACGATATCCAAACGGAGCCTATATATATATATATAATGGTGTGCTAACAGTAATAAAGACTTAGTAATATGCTAATCATGACAAATATTGTTGTAGAAATATATAATTGGGTAAAGAATTTTAAATGTTAAATTAGAAGGATCACAAATTCACAATCGACATACGGTACGGGGATATGGCTTTCACTGTTCATCATTAATAAATAAATAAATAAATAATATAGCTGACGCTGATCGCCCACATGGCCTGATGGCCTCTCTGGATTGAAGTGAGAATTTCAGAAATTTGGAGAATTTCTTATTCCTAAGCATAAATTTATTATAAACAATCTAAATTCTTCACAAAATTACACACTTCTCAATAAATTTATGTCTAGGAATTAAAAATTCTCCAAATTTTTCAAATTCCTAAACGATCCAAACGGCCCCTATCTGATTTCTGCGGACTAAACTGTGTATTAGTCCATGAAGTGAAGTATATTTTATACTAAAAATGATCCCATTAAACCCGCTATACCCCTCAAAATGATTCTGTAGCACTGTCTACAGTGAACAATGTTATCACCCATGCCCTTTATTGAATCTTAGATGTCAGATGACATAATATCTTCCAGAAAATGGTGATAATTATAACATATTATAACTCCAGGACGTTTTCAATAATAATAATAATAACTGGGCCAGAAACATCACAAAAGATATGTATAGTTTTTTTTTTGAAGAAAAAGATATGTATAGTTATATTTCGTGTGGAAGCGAGATAATCTTTCAACATCTTGGGAAGGTCAAAGGTGAGTCAAACTGTTAAAGTGATCTCAGACTGCATGATAAATTGACAAGTCAAAAAAGGATATGTAAAAAATTTTAGTTGTCAGAAGCGGATAATTAATGCAGGATACTGACCACCAGCCACCAGCTGAGGCACCTAAAGGGAAGCAAATGACGTGTGCTCTTACGATTACTCAAGTAAATGTTGAGACCCTGCAAACTAGTTTGATTTTGTGTTAGATAACAGATGTAAATGGAGGTATCCAGTGTAGATAGGACTGGAGAGCTAGGTTAGCGTCTGTATATGACAGGTATATATGTACACTCAGGGATGTACAATACAAGATTGAATAATCAATATACGATTCAATACCTCTATCATGGTATCAGAGCCATTGGGCTAATCGCCGTCTCTACGATCCGTATCTTTTCTCTCCGAGTTCCTCTTCTTCTTCCGCTGTTTCTCTCTACCTTTCGCCATGGCGATTCCTTCCCCCAGCTCAGAACCTCCAATCAATCCGTCTCCTGAGACGAATCTTGATTCTCACAACTCAAATCCCTTTACTCCTCCTCTCAATTCGAACTCTTCGACATCGAATTGCATGAATCTTGCCTCTTCTTCATCTCCGATGGTCTTTCTAACACTTCCTGTACACACTAAGCTTTCAAGAACTAACTTCTTGGCATGGAAGTCACAGATCGAGCCACTGCTTCATGCCTATGGGTTGAGCAATTACCTTGTTTCTTGTCCTCCTCCGTCGGCGGTAACTGATCCTCTCTCCGGCGCAGCTCAGCCAAATACTGAGTATATCAATTGGTACAAGCAAGATCAAATGATTCTTGCTTGGATCAGAGCATCGTTGTCAGAATCAGTTCTTGCTCAAGTGGTGTCATGCGCCACTTCTGGTGAGCTGTGACGACACCTTACGCAGACCTTCTCTGCTGCGTCTCGAGCGCGTCTCACGGATCTAAAGAAGAAGCTTCAAACTGTAACCAAGGGAAGCACATCCTGTTCTGATTATGTGCATCAGATCAGAGCCATTTCAGACGAATTGGCCTTTATTGGCGCTCCAGTTCCCGATGAGGATCTGGTCATGTCAGTTCTTGGTGGTCTTGGCACCGATTACAATTCTTTTGTGGTGGCTATTAACACTCGTCAAGAACCAGCAACATTCCTGGAGGTACAGTCCCTTCTGCTGAGTCATGAGTCCCTTCTTCAAGCTCAACATCAATCAGTTAGTTCCCTTCCTTCAACCTCCAACCCTGCAGCTTTCTATGCTTCTCAATCCAATAATGCCAGACCTCCCAACAACAACAGCAGAAATCCTAGATCTTTCAGGGGTAGAGGTGGGCCATTCAGGCCACCGCATAACAATGCAAAATCAAGAGTACCATATTCTCAACCCTTGCTTCCTACTCCCTCTTCTGGTTCTGGTAATGGAAATGGTACTGTTGGTGGCACTCAGTCTTCTGCAGACATCTGTCAGATATGTTTCAAGAAGGGACACACTGCAAGAGCCTGTTGGTGGCGCTGTGACATGCGATATGTAGATGATGTGGCTCAACCTCAACAGGTGCATCAGCCTCCTCCACAAGCTCATGTAGCACAGACAGGACCCTCCAGTTCCTCATCTACTGACTGGTATGTTGACTCAGGTGCTACCCATCACATCACCAGTGATATCAACAACCTGTCTTCCTTCATACCGTATGATGGCATGGATAAACTTCAAATTGGGGATGGCAATGGTATGTTTATATCTCATATTGGGTCTGCTATCTTACTTTGTGGTAATGTCAGAGTAGTACTTAAAGATGTGCTAGTGGTTCCTTGCTTCACTAAAAACTTGTTAAGCTTATCTAAACTACTTACTGACAATCCAATTACAGTTGAGTTTTGTAACTTGTTTTGCATGTTTAAGGACCACCACACCTCAACTATTCTGTTTCAGGCCAGAGCTCTTAATGGACTGTATCTGGTTTCTGTTCCTTGCAACTGTTCACCTCAAGCATTGTTAGGAGAACGTGTCTCTGCTGAAACTTGGCACTATAGGTTAGGGCATCCAGCTGCTGCTCTCACTAGGAAAATTTTGTTACATTGTAATTTGCCTTGTAATAGTACTACTCTCCCTTTGTGTGGTGACTGTGCTGTGGCCAAATGCCACAAACTACCTTTTACTTCTAGTGTTAGTAATACTTGTGCTCCTTTAGAGCTTTTACATGCTGATGTTTGGGGCCCTGCTCCTGTTTGTACTAATCATGGTTTCAAGTACTTTGTACTCTTTGTAGATGATTTTACCAGGTTTACCTGGATTTTTTTCTTGACTTCTAAGAGTGAGGTAGTTAAGGTCTTTTCTACTTTTAAATTGCAAGCTGAGAATATGCTAGGTACCACCATCAAAACTCTGCGTACTGATGGTGGAGCAGAGTTTAAACCTATTAGCACTGTGTATCCACAAATTGTTCATCAAGTGACTTGTCCCTATACCCCTGAGCAAAATGGGGTTGCGGAACGGAAAAATCGTCACATTGTTGAGTTGTCTTTGGCAGTGATGAATCATGGTTCCATTCCTTTAACTCTGTGGGACGAAATCTTTGCGAGTGTGGTCTATCTAATTAACAGATTACCACCTTCTCATAATTCCTCTCCTACGTCTCCCTATGAATGCTTGTTTCACAAACCACCTGACTATTTACAACTAAAGGTGTTAGGGTCTCAGTGTTTTCCTTTAACTCGACCCTATAACAATCATAAGCTGCAACCTCACTCTCTACCATGTGTGTTTGTTGGGTATGCCATGTCCCAAAAAGGCTACAGGTGCTACCATCCTCCAACCAGACGTGTTTTTGTATCTCGTCATGTTATTTTCAATGAGAAGGAATTTCCCTTTAGACACGTTCAATCTGATGTTGAGGCACCAGAGTCTGATTTTTCGCTTTGGCTTCCCTCCTCCGTTGCGACTGGGCTGTCGACTTCTTCTCATTTCAACTTGGCCTCTTCGCTTCAACATGAGCCATGTACTGGGCCACCAACAACAGCCCATCTCATGAACACTACAGTCACAGCCCAACCCACTTATACATCTCCTCCTCTTTCTGAAACTAGGGAAGCTGACCGATCCTCTCAACGGTCGAATAATTCAATCTCTTCTGACCGTAACTCTGACCGCTCCCTATCCAACCCTGATTCTACTTCTTCTTCCTCCAATCCTCCTGTGCATCCCATGGTCACTCGAACCAAGGATAATACTCGACGTTTGAGAAAATTCCCTGATTTTGTTGCTTATTTGGCAACTGTTCCTCCTAATGCAGATCCCTCTACTTTTGCTCATGCGAGCAAGCATCAGCACTGGCGTGAGGCCATGTCTAAAGAAGTTCAAGCTCTTATCCAGAACAATACATGGCAGTTAGTACCTCCACCGTGTGATCAAAACATTGTGGGGTGCAAATGGATATACAAGACAAAAAGGCACTCTGATGGCACTGTGGAGCGCTACAAAGCGCGGCTTGTTGCGAAGGGCTTCACCCAAGAAGAAGGTGTGGATTATTTTGACACCTTCAGCCCGGTGGTACGCCCCACCACTATACGCATAGTTCTTGCTCTAGCAGTGACAAATCAGTGGCCTCTTCGACAATTAGATGTCAACAACGCCTTCTTAAATGGCGTGCTTCATGAGACTGTGTATATGCAGCAACCTCCTGGTTTTATTGACCCTCAATTTCCCTCTCATGTCTGTTTGTTACACAAAGCAATCTACGGCCTCAAACAGTCACCCAGAGCTTGGTTTCATACTCTGAGTGCAACATTAATTGAGCAGGGATTCCAGGGATCCAGATTTGATCCTTCTCTCTTCATCTCACATGCCAACAATCATTTGCTCATTGTGCTTGTATATGTAGATGATATCATCATCACTGGAAGTGATATGACCCAGGTGTCGTCTCTCATTTCAAACTTGCAAGCACACTTTGCTCTCAAGGATTTAGGCAATCTCAATTTCTTTTTGGGGATAGCAGCTAAGTTCACTCATGAGGGCCTTCATCTCTCTCAACAACAGTACATCAGTGACTTACTTCATAGGACTCATATGGACCAGGCTCAGCCAGTGTCAACACCTATGGCGGTTAATACTTCTCTCTCTAAGTTTGATGGGGATCCATTTCATGACCCCAAGCTGTATAGAGCAGTTGTAGGGGCATTGCAGTATGTGACAATTACAAGACCAGAGATTGCATTTCCAGTTAATAAGTGCTCTCAATTTATGCACAGTCCTACCACCTCTCATTGGATAGCTGTCAAGCGAATTTTGCGCTATCTCAAAGGAACTATCAACCATGGTTTACTGTTCAAAGCATCTTCCTCTTTAATCCTTCATGCATACTCAGACTCTGACTGGGCAGGGTGCCCAGATGATCGACGATCCACCTCAGCATTTTGCATCTATTTGGGTTCAAATCTCATTTCATGGAGCTCAAAAAAACAACCCACAGTGTCAAAATCGAGTACGGAGGCTGAGTATCGAAGCTTGGCACTGGCTGGAGCTGAGCTTGTGTGGATACAGTACATATTAAAAGAATTGCATCAATCACCTCCACAACCACCTCTTCTCTGGTGTGATAATATTGGGGCAACGTATCTGGCGTCTAATCCAATGTTCCACGCACGAACTAAGCATGTGGAAATTGATTTTCACTTCATCAGGGAACGAGTAGTAGCTAAGCAATTGGTGATCAAGTTCTTGTGTTCTAAAGATCAGATAGCTGATGGTTTGACAAAGGGTTTGACTGTAGCTAGGTTTAATGAAATTAGGAACAAGTTAATGGTCTGTTCAGCTCCATTAACTTGAGGGGGGGCTGTTAGATAACAGATGTAAATGGAGGTATCCAGTGTAGATAGGACTGGAGAGCTAGGTTAGCGTCTGTATATGACAGGTATATATGTACACTCAGGGATGTACAATACAAGATTGAATAATCAATATACGATTCAATACCTCTATCATTTTGACTGGTATTAAACGAAAACAAATCGGACTTTTTCTTAATGTGAGGGCCGACTCTTTGCTTTTTATTTGTCCCATAATAAATTTTGTAATTAATAATGTCAATTAATAAATTCCAGAATTGGAGACAAATACTAACCTTGTGATGTAATTCGATCGAACCCATATCAACAACTGTTCTGATTTTCTTCGAGAAAAAGAACTACCATTTTTTTTTTCTGAAACAAATTAACAGGACCTTCCCACCCAATAAATCGGACTTTTTCCTAGCACCAGTCAGATTAGCAAGGCCAGGTGAATTTAGGTAAAGGGCAGCTGAAAATAATATATCCACCCTACAACATTGATTGCTTTCTGGCTAATATATTTTCTCATCATTGTATTTTATTTCTCACAATAAAGACGGGATGTGCCGTATTTCGTTATTTTTTTTATTTTATTATTCAATATTTCATAATTTTATTAATTTTTTATTTTATGTAATTTTATTTATGATTTCAATTTTATTTATCAAATTAGTTTTTTAGAAAAAATAGATATTTGTTTTTCATTCTGATTCAATTCATCCGATTTTTGAGATTCATCCTATTCTTTATGAACTAACCTCCTGAGTCCGACTTTGATTCAAATGTTTAATTAGCACCAAAACCATTGCTGTAAATTTAGAAATAATTAAACCAACGTCACAGATTTTATTTTGAGTCGTTGACTCATTTGCTAGTAATTATTTAAATAGTACTTACCTTATATGGCACATTAAGGGGGAAAAAAACGGAAGTAGAAATGGTCGCTAAATCCTTGATTTATTATTGATGTTACGTGTTGTGAAAGATGCGGTGACAGTGCCTAAACTCGTTTTAGATAAGGGTTTGATAAAATACTAACCGCAAACGTAGAATTTCATTTTGGTCAATTACTCAAGTTTACTTGTTGAGGTTCCAGAGACATCTAATTAACTATTCGTCACTTAGAAACTCCGCCTTATGACTTAATTCATCATCTTTCGGTCTCTAACCTATCTCGAGATAATCTTGTTAATTAACCCATTATTTCAAATATTAAGGTCCTAACTTAGACTTGCTCATTCATCAAGTAGGAAATAATGATTAACAAGTCAAATAACAGGATATGAAAATACCAACAAACAAATCACAATAATACTAAGTACAAATTGAATCTACAACATTCTAGGCTCCGTTTGGATTCTATTTGGCTCTGTTTGGATTCTATTTGGAAAAAAAAAGAGAAGAAGAAAATAAATTTATTATAAACAATCCAAACTATTCATAAAGTTACACACTTCCCAATACTTCTTCTCACTTCTTCACTTCTTCCCTTCTTCTCACACCTTATCCAAACGGAGCCCTAAATAATAAATTACTCCTGAATCTCTAAGACGTCATAACGAAAACTAGTTTAACATCATTGCTAAATCCACAGCTTAATATAAAAAATAATAGGCTCAAGTATCGAACACATTTAACTCTATATATTATTATTATTATTATTCTTTCTTAATAGTAAACATAATTAATTTAGTCTAGATCCACAGCTTAACGAGGAAGACTCAAACGGTACGTTATATCCTTTTCGGCTGACACGTGTATAAATTAAGCAACATGGAGAAGCGTCTTTCACTTTGCCTTGGATACATCATACATGCATATTGGCGGATATTGATTGATTCTCCTCTGATTTGCGGCCATTGAACTCTTCTCTGATTTGTGGCCAGCTACTATTGACATTACCCATTGGCGAAGGGTGTTTCGTGTGGGTATATACTTATCTCATCTTTGTATTTTGTTTCTCTGTATTGTATAATGGTTTCAATCAAATTCACCTGACTGAATATTATCGGTTAAATTCTATTAGGTCTCAATTTAAAAAAGTTAAATGATCAATACAAACCGTTTCAATGTGATTTACAAAATAAAATTTCATTACAAGTCAAATTTTCTATTTAAAAAAAATTTAACTATTTTTTTTTTGAAAATTGATATAATTTTCAATCTAATTAGTTATGAATCCTCCAAAAACAATTTTAGAAAGTATAAAAATAATATTTTAAAATTTCGAAAAAAATGAAGAAATTGGTGTCCAATGATATTTCAGTATTGAGTTCATATTGGACGATTTGAATCTACTATTTGAATTTTTTTAAATTAAGATTGGAAGAAATTTAAATTGAAATTTGGTCAAATGAATTTGATTGAATCCTTTCTGTCTCTTTCTGTATATATAATTGGCGCACTTAACATTTGTTTTTGTTTAATTATTTAATATTCTATAATTTAACAATTTGTTGTATTTCCAAATTTTTATTTTTAACTTAACTTTTTAAATAGTGTTTTTTTTTCCGTCCAAATCGTTCTGATTTATCCAATTCTTTACCGTTGAATCTGTTCAGATTTTTACAACCATGGTTGTCAATTTAGAAACAAAACTCAGATTTGATTTTTGACACATTCGCGACTTATTAACGTTGAATATTACTTAATTTGTACGGTAACATCAGGAAGAAACTGGAAAAGTAAAACAGAAACGGTCCCTTGATAGATTCTGGAACACACTATAAATTAATACTGCTAAGACATCCAAATTAAGAAGAATAAAGAATGATTGAAAAAGAGACAATGGTGGAGGTACTGGAGTCGAGCATCGTGGTTCCATCAGAGCAAACACCCATGGAGAGGATGCGGTTGTCGAACATTGATCAGGTCGCTCCTCACAAACACATCGGCTTTGTATATTTATATGAAGGCAGCGAAGCCAAGGACTTCTGTTCACTTGAGATCCTGAAGGCGTCGCTTTCGAAAACACTTGTGCTCTTGTATCCACTTGCCGGACGGTTTGTTGACGGTGTGGACGGCCGCATGGAGATCAACTGCAATGCCGAGGGATGCCTCTTTGTGGTTGCCCGGTCGGACCTGACATCATATAACATCACCTTTGAGCCATCGCCTGAGCTGAGAAAGCTTTTTATTCCTTGTGCCGACTTTCCAGGATCACTATCCCTAGTTGCCACGGTTCAGGTAAAACTACAAGTTATCTCTTTGCAATTAGTTAATACCATATATAATTGTTCTGTTTCGGCAAATTAAGATAGTCAGTTAAAAGAGTGTTACGTTCCAATTCACCAACGACACAACACAAAACAAAACATATAATATTAATTAATAAAAGATTAGTGATTTAAATTAACTTGAGTAGTCTTCATTAGTATTTGCAATTCACCAGTTTAAATCCATAGTATAATGCCATGAGAGCTTGGCAACCTCATTGTTTTGAGGTGCGATGTTAATTAGACTTTTCTTAGCGTGGATAATAAATCAAGCCATGTCCGCCTTTGCGGCATGCAATGTGTAAAATAATCAGTTGATGTTCTCCATTCACTTCACTCCAGTGCGTTTATTATTTTCTTTTTCTGTTTACTTTCTAAGATTTATATATATATCCATATATATATGAAATTGGAATCATTCAATTATTCTTTTCACAAGGTGAAGTTTTTCTAGTTTGAACTTTGTAAACTGGAAAAATACAGGTCTATTTTTTTTTTGTTTTCATGAAATTTAATAAAGATCGAACTCATAAGCTTTGATATGAAGACTATTATTTTTCCATCTTTTTTTTCATGTTTGACGAATGGTCTTATGACTATTCTGTTTTCAATTTAACTGCTAAGGACTGAGAAAATTAATATGCACTTGGCAATTAGCACTGGAGATATAATAACCTTGTTGCATCCCTGACGAGGAAAGGTGCGAAAGATGAGAACAGAAGTTATGCTATGCGACTTTCCCATTGACTTCCATCGCACTAGGGGACCACATAAAGCTTTTTCTTGTAGGAATTCTGTAACTGGGTCAAAACAATTTTTGGTGGCCGATCAATTTGTCAAGGGATAAATCAGAAATTCAGAATTCATAGTCGGAAGCAATTTCAGAATTCTTTTCTCTTTTTCCAAAATTTTTTCTTTTTTGGTATATTTGCATCAGACTAAATTTTTTCGGTTAGGTAGCATTAAATTCTTGTTTGCTGTCTCTTCCTTCTGACCAGAGTGCGATAAGCATGCATATGACAGATCGAGAATAATACAGCTGAAACTTATATAATCCTAAAAATTTTGGAAGCATATGACCGTACCGCACGTAAATACTAGTATAATACACTATATCCTTAAAATAATTGTTATTTGGAAGTTTCTAGAAAGTCACTATTATATTGGACCCAAATTGCTAGAACCCAGTCCATTGGGCCATTTGTTGTTTTCCTTTAGCTTGAATAGATAAGAAATGTAACGAAGGCTTGATATAACTATAAGAACGAATAGAATTTTCAACTCACTAGCGATCCATTGGGCCCTTTCTTCTTGAAGAACTCCATTTCTCTTAACTGTGTGAATAAAAAAAGAATTGAACTGTGTCCGCTCACTTTACATTTCCAATACAGAGCAAAAAAACTAAGTTTTAGGAATTGTCTGTAACATGAGATTATTTATTTTTATGAGCAGGTGACGTACCTCAAATGTGGTGGAGTAGTGCTAGGAATTTCTACTAATCACATCTTAATAGATGGTTCGAGCCTTTTCTATTTCGTTCAGACCTGGGCAAGAATTACGCGGGGTGACATGGCTAACATAATCCCACCGTCCTTCGAACACAATCTGCTGCGTGGCCGGTCTCCTCCGAGGATCAGTTGCCATCATCCTGAGTACACAACTGATCCACCTCCAGCATCTTTCCCGACTTGTGTTACGAACACATTCAAGATTTCAAGTGAGCAGATTCGCTCGCTGAAAAGCCAATCTCGTGGAGTAGATAGAAGCACTAGGATTTCCACGTTCAGCATTATTTCCGGACTGGTGTGGAAGTGCTATTGCATATGCCAAGGACTTGCCCCGAGCACTCAGGCACGCCTCATGTTTAATGCAAATATACATGAACGCCTCTGCCCACCGCTCCCGAAAACATATTTTGGTAATGCAGTAATAAGGAAATATGCAACAAGTAAGGTTTTCCAGATTACTTGTAATCCAGTTGCTGTTGTGGCTGAAATTGTGCAAGCTGCAATAGATGGAATCACGGATGAGTTTGTCAGGTCCTTTATTGACTACTTGGAGGTGATGAACATGAAAGGAAGAAATTTGCGCCCAGCGTTGGACTTATCAGAATCAGAATTAAGGATTGCTAGCATTGCTCGATTTCCCGTAAATGATGCAGATTTTGGATGGGGTGCACCACAGCAGTTGTCCAAGGCAGAGGCAACTGGAAACAATGTTGTATATGTGCTGGATGAACCAGGTAATGAAGGAGGGTATCAACTGTACGTTTCACTAGATCCTACTTTAATGCCACGGTTTAAGAAGGCATTTTACAAGGAATTGGTGTCACAAGTTATTGAGAATCATGGATGCTTCTCTCTCAAATCAGCTGGATACAGAGCACGATTATAAAACTAATCAATTCCTTTTGGATTGGAAGATTTGTGTAGGCGAATCAAAGTGTGCCCTTAATTAGAGGGCGCTATTGAGTTGGTAGATGCTGGTACAAGTATACTTGTTGATGTCAAAGACACCGAAATCTCTACTACTTATAAAGTACCCTTAGCAAGGTCAGCATTTTTCACACAAAGGGATCCAAACAATTTTGTTAGCACCATTATAAACCATTGATCAATATGATGTACGGTTTGGATCCCTATTTCTATAAAAGAGTCGACTCTACCCACAAATAAGTCAAAGTCGCTGGATGATAGCGCCATATCTTGCGCAGCGATACCTCCTGGGTTTGAGTCCCCGTTTTTGCGCTAAACCACTTTTTTTTCGTGCGCAAGGGTCGCTACGCTAGGGTTTTAATTCTCGTTACGGCGCCCCTCAACGAAGAACCTCATTTCTCTTACCCCTTCCTCTCCTTACAACTCCGCCAACAAGTACCAATCAAGCATGGTGGACAGTACCATGGCACGGTGTCGAAAGTGAGCGATAAATAGACACGAAACGGCAAGAGAAGTAAAAGAGCACTACGATGCATCTATCTCTCCTCCGATGTGTCACACCCCGCAGCGGCGGCGTGACCGATTTCCGCCGCAAGAACGTGCTTCGCACGCCCCGCAAGGCTTACTGATTGGCCACAAGTCAATATGCCATGTTTTAGTATACTAAGCACCATGCACTTAACTAGCAACAGTTCAAATAAACAAAGTAGAGGTTATGCTTGTATATGCGCAAGACAAAATTTTGCCAGAGTTTCTCCTGTAACATTGGTATCCAGCCATAAAGGCAAGTAGCCAAACAATTTATAAGCATTTTTCCCAACCCAAAACCCACAAGTAACAGCCAAGACAAGCATCAAACTTCGATTTGCACACAACCAGCACATAATTACACAATGGAACATGCAACAGTACACAAGTATACAAAACATAGCATAGCTTAATGTACACGGCTTACTTCTCCACTCTTCAGCCCACGCCTTCAAAACCTGGAACCCATGAAAACATGGTACGGTGAGAAAGAAAACCATTTCTCAGTGCGGTATTTAGTTCCAGCCACGCATGAACCCGAAGTCTCATGTTGCGGAACTAAATACACACTGTTTAATATATAAGAACATAGTTTGCACAGTTTATTCATAAAACAGTTAGCAATTCATGCTATGCAATGCAAGGCCAGCTAGCAACGATTATCCGAAATCTGCAAATTCAATTCATACAAAAGCCGGCACTTGTTGGACACCTATCCATGCACAATACTAGGCTGGTTACCAATCAGCCAAGTCATTTCCTTTCCATCAATACAGCCAAATAGTACTTAATTGCTGAGAACATTTACCCCCTCATAGTCATGAGTCCCGGAACATAAGCGCTTATCTCACGGCCCTTGGAAAGACGGTCGCGACTCCGCTTTCCAAAGATGTAAATGCCATTCATCACACAATTAGCACAGCCATACCATATATCACAATTCAGCCACAATAAAATAAACCATTCAATATGCATGTCATGAGATAACAATCCATCCTATGCACAGTCATGTAGCATATATATATATAATATAGCAATTCATACATGCAGGCTACATGCTAAGTCATGCAAAAACATCAAGCAACATGCATAATATACTTTAAATTTAGCACAGCAACAAGAGTTAGGGTCCAGGTGAAATCCGCACCTCAAACCTTATACCGTATACCCGTTGTTCACTGCTGCGGTGCGCCCGCTTCACCGCTCAAATCCACCGCTTCGGTCTGTTCAAGGTCTGGTTCAAGCAATCAAAACCTTATGTCACAGTCATACTCAACACCAGCCTATAACTCATGCAATTACGTGGTAAAGGCACCTAGCCAAACACCGTTGCGTGTCTGGTTTGCGGGTGTTTGCAACACCGCTTCATGGTTTGATAGTCAACCAACACCAGACCTATGGTGCTTACTAGCACATGGTCAGTTAGGGTGCACCAACAGCACTATGCAATGCACCAAATCATCATGCCTTGGTCTGGTTAAGTCATGAAATCATCCACCATCCATGAACTATGCACTGTCATGCTTAGTTTTCAGCCTGGTTTGAGTAATATAGGGCCAGAACCATGCATAAAATCTTGTTTTCTACCTTCCCAACTGTTTAGCTATGATCCAAACACTCTTTTTCACTGTCTAGCACCTTACAAACAAGCTCAAGGGGTCTGTTTTGGTAAGACACAGTGGTAATACGAATTTAGCAGGGATAAGGGCATAATTGTCCACCAATTTGGGCCAGAAAGAGAGAGTAAGGGGTGGGGACTAGGTGTCAGCAAACCAACCTCCCCCTGCCTAATGACTAAGCAGCTAGGTGTCACTAATCTGTTGGGGCTGGTCAATCAAATTGGACTGCCTTTTGGTCAGCTCCAAGGGTCACCACTGGACTGTTACACCCACGTTTTGACTGAATTTTGATTGATGTTGACTATCTTTGACTAGTCAATGGTTGACCTATAGTTGATCAAATTAAAGAGACATCTTTGTACCGCCTAAGACCACTGTGAGTCTGTGACCGAGATGGAAAAAAAAAAAAAAAAAAACCAACACATGTCCCTCGTGCCCACGTGTCTCCCTCTTATAAATCCTTTGTTCACCGATTAAGTCATTTATTGACCTTTGATATATCAATTCCATCTCTCTTTTATTAGCATGCATACTTCTGTTTAAAAATTCGAGTTTGCTTCTTAACCATCCGATTTCATTACGTGTATATCCCATGTAAATGAACTATATTATTTCCACATAATTGAAGACAAGTTGATATTTGATTTGTCGGCCGATTGGACGTCGAGTCTACGTCGCAGTCGAGATAGTCGATTGGATTTGTCTATTGATTTCTGGATCGTTTTATCAGGTAATCGGACTTCTCTATATTTAATTTCGTATTGATTGAATCGATATAATTTATCGTTTGGTTTTGATTGAATATGTTTATTGTTTTGTGATTGGTATATTTTACGGGTTATCGGGTTTGGAATTGGATATGAATTTGGATATGGAATTGAATTTGAATTTTGAGCCCTGATCCTCCTGAGTTCGGGGAGGGGCCGGTCCTGATCCTCCTGGCATCGGGGAGGGACCACCGTGACAGACTGACTGGCTAAACCCGATTATCTCCGTAAAATATATTATTTGTTATGTGGATTAATCCGATCTGATTGTATTTGTTATATTAATTAAATATAGAGAAGCTGCGTCGTTAAATAACCGATTACTGAGGTTTGTACCTGACTCTGTTTGTTTTTCTGTTGCGACGTAGGTTGACGGGCCGTCGGATGAATGTAGAAGATACCGTTCCGCCTCGCGTCCCGCGACCCGTCGGTGCGGGACGTGACATGGACCACTCCAGTCCTACATGCAATGGGACACTCCAGTACTCACTGCCAATATGCCTAAGTACATGAACCATGACTGGGCAGCTACGTTAGCCACCGCACACGCAGACCGGCCGTAACCGTCATGCGTTACAACATAATTTGGCCATTATTTTGGGCACAGTTTGGATCATCAAGCAATTCAATTTTACCATGCAATAATTTAATTCAATTTGGCATACATGATGCAATAAACACACATAGTCTGATTATAAGGCAACCGTTACCATAGCGGGACTTATACCGTTTCCAACCACGCTTTACATGACTGCACTAGTGTCTGGACAGGGACGGGGGTATATTTACATGGGTCTCTAGTCAGTCAAGGTCTCAATCACCACCACCCCCCTAATAGACAGGATGCAATTTGGAGCAACATACAGTACCGTATCTACCAACCCCTGAATTTCCCCCACGCTCTAAGGCCTGGTTGCATGGTGTTTACATGACAGGGACACCGTCAGACAACCGTATCTCACATTCCTCCCCCCTTAAGAATCCGTTCAGTCCTCTGAACGAATCGTACCTGAACTCACGAACAACTCAGGGTAACGCTCTCTAATCGTGCTCTCAAGCTCCCAAGTTGCCTCTTTTTCTGAGTGCCGCCCCCACTGCACAAGTACCAGTCTGATGACCTTGGTTCTCAACCGTTGCTCTCTACTGTCCAGAATTCTCATAGGTGCTTCCTCATAAGTTAAATTTTCACCAAGGTGCAGCTGAGAATAGTCCAATACATGAGATTGGTCACCAACAAACCGTCTCAGCTGTGACACATGAAAAACTGGATGTATACGGTTCAATTCCTCCGGCAGCTTCAACTTATAAGCAACTCCTCCCACTCTTTCTTCCACCGGAAAAGGTCCAACATATCGAGGACTTAGCTTTCCAGTCACACCGAATCTATACACTCCACGCATGGGAGAAACCTTCAGCCATACTCTTTCTCCATCCTTGTACTCAACCGGTCGCCTATATACATCAGCATACCGTTTTTGTCTATCTTGTGCTGCCTTGAGCCTACTCAGAACCACCTTTGTTTTCTCTGAATTTTCAGCCACTAGTTCAGGTCCAGTTGGGACAAAATTGCCCCTGGGTTGCCACCATAACGGTGTACGGCATGGCTCCCCATACAACGCCTCATACGGCGGCATGCCAATGCTTGAATGGAAGCTATTATTATATGCAAACTCAGCCAAATACAAATGATCAAGCCATGAGCCACCAAAACTCAATGCACACGCCCTCAACATGTCTTCCAGGGTTTGTATAGTGCGCTCCGACTGCCCATCAGTTTGCGGGTGATGTGCCGAACTGAATTTCAGCTTTGTACCCATAGCCTCTTGAAAACTTTTCCAAAAATGAGATATAAACCGACCATCTCTATCTGAGATTATTTCATGTGGACAGCCATGATATTTACAAAAATTTCTAAGGAATATTTCAGCCAACTCCTTGGCCGCAACATCAGCCCGGATCGGTATAAAGCGGGCTACCTTGGTCAGCCGATCCACTATCACCCACACTGCCTCAATCCTTCCTTTTGTTTTTGGAAAACCAGATACAAAATCCATTGTAATGGACTCAAATTTGCTCTTTGGCCGCCTCAAAGTCTGTAACAATCCCGCACTTTTCTTTCTATCTGCTTTTACTTGCTGACAGATTAAACACTTTTCAACAAATCGAGCCACTTCTTTCTTCATGCCTGGCCACCAAAAATATTTTCTCAAGTCTTGATACATTTTCACCTCACCAGGATGTAAAGCATACCCTGATTCATGCGCCTCAGACAAGATCAACGCCTTGATCCCTGCATCATTTGGCACACAAATGCGATTTCTGAACCGCAAAACACCGCTTTCATCAACATGGAGCGGGGTTTCCTTTTCTGTTGCTACTCTTTCTTTAAACCTTTTACAATTATCATCAACCACTTGAGCTGCCTGAATTCTATCATGTAAATCAGGTTGTACCTCTATGGCAGCCAACATTACCGTCATAAGTACGGGAGATGTAACGCTCATTGTTTGGACCCGGCTCAACATCAGTTGCCCGAGTTCACGTGATACTCCAACCTGCAACTCCAAACGCCTCATTTTCTCAAGCAACCTTGGCTCTTGTGTTAATAAAGTCACTGCATTCATTTGACTCTTTCTGCTCAATGCATCAGCCACTAAATTGGCCTTGCCGGCATGATATAATATCTCCAAATCATAATCCTTCATCAGTTCTAACCAACGCCTTTGCCTCAGGTTCAACTCTTTTTGTGTGAAAATATATTTCAAGCTCTGATGGTCTGTATAGATTTTACACTTAACTCCATACAAGTAATGCCGCCAAATTTTAAGTGCAAAGATGACAGCCGCTAGCTCCAAATCGTGGGTCGGATAATTCTGCTCATGCGGCCTCAACTGCCTTGATGCATAGGCTATTACATGCTTTTCTTGCATCAACACACATCCCAAACCCGACTTAGAGGCATCAGTATATAAATCATATTCTCGGCCTGAAACCGGCATAGCAAGGACCGGCGCTGTCACAAGCCGATTTTTCAACTCCTGAAAACTTTTCTCTTGCCTTTCTTCCCATACAAACTTTACTCCCTTATGCAACAACTCTGTCAGTGGCTTGGCAATTTGAGAGAAACCAGCCACAAATCGCCTATAGTACCCCGCCAAACCCAAGAAACTTCTTATCTCACTTACCGATTTCGGTTGGCTCCATTCAGTCACTGCCTGCACTTTTGATGGGTCCACAGCCAATCCTTCTCCAGAAATAACATGGCCTAGAAATGCCACCTTAGTTAGCCAAAATTCACACTTAGAAAATTTGCCATACAGCTTACACTCTCTCAGCCTGTTCAATACAATCCTGAGATGTTTAGCATGCTCTTCAAATGATCGGGAATAGATCAGTATGTCATCTATGAAAACAACAACAAAAGCATCCAGAAATTCTCTAAACACCCGATTCATAAGATCCATGAATGCAGCTGGTGCATTCGTTAAGCCAAACGGCATAACCAGGAACTCATAATGCCCGTACCTCGTACGAAAGGCTGTCTTTTCTACATCACTAGGGCGTATCTTAAGCTGGTGATAGCCCGTTCTCAAATCAATCTTAGAATACACCGATGATCCTTGCAGTTGATCAAACAGATCATCAATGCGTGGCAAAGGATAGCGGTTCTTCACCGTCACCTTATTCAGCTCACGGTAATCAATGCATAACCGTAAGGTACCGTCTTTCTTCCTTACAAACAAAACTGGGGCTCCCCACGGTGAACTGCTGGGTCTAATGAAACCCTTTGCTAATAGCTCTTCCAATTGCACTTTCAACTCTTTCATTTCAGCTGGGGCCATCCGATATGGGGTCTTGGATATTGGAGTGGTACCCGGCAGCAACTCAATGCCGAATTCCACTTCTCTATCAGGTGGTACTCCAGCTATCTCATCAGGGAACACATCTTTAAACTCTTTCACCACAGCAATAGTATCAATACTTGCTTTTTCTTCAGCCGCTTCGCCAATAACGGCAGCCAAATATGCGTCACACCCGGCCTGAACCAGGTTACACGCTTCCACCGCTGAAATAATTATCATAGGGTCTCCAATAGCTTTGCATTTAAATACACAAGGGACTGGATTACCCGCTTGAAATCGAACCAGCCGCTTTGCACAATCTATCATCGCGTGATGCCGAGTCAGCCAATCAAAATCGAGTAGTGCATCATACCCGGCTATGTCCAAAACCAACATGTCAGCTTCCAAATCACGCCCATTTATCATCACCTTAAGTCCCTTACAACATTGCAACACCTCTTTAAAGTAACCAAGTGGGGTCTGAACACTGAGAGCTCTCTCTTGCGACTTAGTCGGCCAGCCGCAACTCTCCACGAAATCCCTCGCCGCGACCGAATGACTACACCCCGTATCGAACAACACAAAAGCCCTCTGACCTGAAATAAAAACATTACCTGTTATAAGTTCGGTGGGTACAGTAGAACTTGGGTCATCTTCTTGTTGTGCCTCTTCGGATTCTTCTGGAATCACTTCCACAGCATGGACGGCCACACGACCGCCCGATCTGCCACCCCGCCATGCAGGGTTTCCACGTCCTCTACCCGCCATCCCAAAGGCAGGTCCTCCTCTCACGAAACCTTGTTGCACTTTCGGGCACTCATTCTTCCAATGCCCGCTTTCTCCACAATTAAAACACAAACCTTTAGCAACTCGACATTGTGCCTCTGGATGGGGACTATTACATGTACGGCACCATGCCTTTTGAGTTTGATTACCCATGCCAGTCTTGAATTGCACTGGTGCAGAAGATTGAGGTCCTTTCACATTAGCAACCGGCTTATTAAATGGAACCGGCTTTACAAACTTAGGCTTAACATTTCTGACTTGTCCCCAACTAGCCTTCCTTTTCCCGTGCCCTTCCATTCTTTCGGCACGATCCATCAGTTCTTGCACTTCAATTTCCCCCGTAGCATCCAATGCTTGTGCAATGTCTGGGTCAAGCCCGTTTAAGTACTGCCTGCGATACAAGTACTCATCGCCAGTCACATCCGGTGCATAGCGAGACAACTCAACAAAGGTGTCATTGTACTGCCCAACTGTGATGCCTTCCTGAGTAAGAGTGAGAAATTGCTGCCTCAGCTTCTCTTTTTGGGCAGAACTTAGATACCGCCTAGTAAAAACTTGCTCAAACCACTGCCATGGTATTCTTAGCTGTTCACCGGTAAAACTCCTTCTTGTTGTTTTCCACCAAAATCTGGCCGAATTCTCCAAGTATGGAGTGGCCAGCTCAACCTTATTTGCATCCGGTACTCTGACCAACTGAAACTTATTATTGATACTCTCCAACCATTCTTCAGCCGCTTTATACCCGCCTGTGCCATCAAACCGTGGCGGGTGCTGGCTACCAAAGTCAGCCAATAGCCGCCTGAACTCATTGGCTTCATTCACTGGGGTTGTTGGCACTGCTCCTAGTTCATGAGTCAAATAGCGGCCTTGTTCATATGCTGCCAGCAGTCTAACATCAATGGCAGCCTGTCTGCGTATCGTCTCAACCGGTACCGGTTCATCAGGATTTGGCTCTAAGCCTTCATCATCTGCACGGTTAAGAGGGTCACGCTCACGTGCCCTACTTCCTTGTCCTGCTCCACGTTCCATGGCAACCTGTCCAACTCAAAACCCGTTAACAAGCAGCCACGTAAAAAAAAAGGAACCCGACATACCACGGCCCTTAGACCTACCCCACTCAGACATCCTACAAGTCTGGTTGGGTCATACCATGCTCTGATACCACTTTAGAAACCTGTCACACCCCGCAGCGGCGGCGTGACCGATTTCCGCCGCAAGAACGTGCTTCGCACGCCCCGCAAGGCTTACTGATTGGCCACAAGTCAATATGCCATGTTTTAGTATACTAAGCATCATGCACTTAACTAGCAACAGTTCAAATAAACAAAGTAGAGGTTATGCTTGTATATGCGCAAGACAAAATTTTGCCAGAGTTTCTCCTGTAACATTGGTATCCAGCCATAAAGGCAAGTAGCCAAACAATTTATAAGCATTTTCCCCAACCCAAAACCCACAAGTAACAGCCAAGACAAGCATCAAACTTCGATTTGCACACAACCAGCACATAATTACACAATGGAACATGCAACAGTACACAAGTATACAAAACATAGCATAGCTTAATGTACACGGCTTACTTCTCCACTCTTCAGCCCACGCCTTCAAAACCTGGAACCCATGAAAACATGGTACGGTGAGAAAGAAAACCATTTCTCAGTGCGGTATTTAGTTCCAGCCACGCATGAACCCGAAGTCTCATGTTGCGGAACTAAATACACACTGTTTAATATATAAGAACATAGTTTGCACAGTTTATTCATAAAACAGTTAGCAATTCATGCTATGCAATGCAAGGCCAGCTAGCAACGATTATCCGAAATCTGCAAATTCAATTCATACAAAAGCCGGCACTTGTTGGACACCTATCCATGCACAATACTAGGCTGGTTACCAATCAGCCAAGTCATTTCCTTTCCATCAATACAGCCAAATAGTACTTAATTGCTGAGAACATTTACCCCCTCATAGTCATGAGTCCCGGAACATAAGCGCTTATCTCACGGCCCTTGGAAAGACGGTCGCGACTCCGCTTTCCAAAGATGTAAATGCCATTCATCACACAATTAGCACAGCCATACCATATATCACAATTCAGCCACAATAAAATAAACCATTCAATATGCATGTCATGAGATAACAATCCATCCTATGCACAGTCATGTAGCATATATATATATATATAATATATCAATTCATACATGCAGGCTACATGCTAAGTCATGCAAAAACATCAAGCAACATGCATAATATACTTTAAATTTAGCACAGCAACAAGAGTTAGGGTCCAGGTGAAATCCGCACCTCAAACCTTATACCGTATACCCGCTGTTCACTGCTGCGGTGCGCCCGCTTCACCGCTCAAATCCACCGCTTCGGTCTGTTCAAGGTCTGGTTCAAGCAATCAAAACCTTATGTCACAGTCATACTCAACACCAGCCTATAACTCATGCAATTACGTGGTAAAGGCACCTAGCCAAACACCGTTGCGTGTCTGGTTTGCGGGTGTTTGCAACACCGCTTCATGGTTTGATAGTCAACCAACACCAGACCTATGGTGCTTACTAGCACATGGTCAGTTAGGGTGCACCAACAGCACTATGCAATGCACCAAATCATCATGCCTTGGTCTGGTTAAGTCATGAAATCATCCACCATCCATGAACTATGCACTGCCATGCTTAGTTTTCAGCCTGGTTTGAGTAATATAGGGCCAGAACCATGCATAAAATCTTGTTTTCTACCTTCCCAACTGTTTAGCTATGATCCAAACACTCTTTTTCACTGTCTAGCACCTTACAAACAAGCTCAAGGGGTCTGTTTTGGTAAGACACAGTGGTAATACGAATTTAGCAGGGATAAGGGCATAATTGTCCACCAATTTGGGCCAGAAAGAGAGAGTAAGGGGTGGGGACTAGGTGTCAGCAAACCAACCTCCCCCTGCCTAATGACTAAGCAGCTAAGTGTCACTAATCTGTTGGGGCTGGTCAATCAAATTGGACTGCCTTTTGGTCAGCTCCAAGGGTCACCACTGGACCACTCCAGTCCTACATGCAATGGGACACTCCAGTACTCACTGCCAATATGCCTAAGTACATGAACCATGACTGGGCAGCTACGTTAGCCACCGCACACGCAGACCGGCCGTAACCGTCATGCGTTACAACATAATTTGGCCATTATTTTGGGCACAGTTTGGATCATCAAGCAATTCAATTTTACCATGCAATAATTTAATTCAATTTGGCATACATGATGCAATAAACACACATAGTCTGATTATAAGGCAACCGTTACCATAGCGGGACTTATACCGTTTCCAACCACGCTTTACATGACTGCACTAGTGTCTGGACAGGGACGGGGGTATATTTACATGGGTCTCTAGTCAGTCAAGGTCTCAATCACCACCACCCCCCTAATAGACAGGATGCAATTTGGAGCAACATACAGTACCGTATCTACCAACCCCTGAATTTCCCCCACGCTCTAAGGCCTGGTTGCATGGTGTTTACATGACAGGGACACCGTCAGACAGCCGTATCTCACACGATGCCCCACCGATTCAACCATGTGCTTTCTTCTCTTTGATTTTCGCTTCTGTCTCTTCTTCTCTTTGATCTCCTACCTTGTAATCGCTTCTTCAAACTTGCGATAATTCCAACCTTGCAATCGCTTCTTCAAACTGCGAACATATCGACCTTCCTCGCTGTTGTCGTTGCTGAGGTTTTTCATTCTATCCCCTCTATTATCTATTTTTTTTTGGTTTGTCTATTTTTTCTGTAAGCTGAGCAATTTTCTTTTTAGTATTGCAAGAATATCATCGGTGGACCTTCGGATCAAATGCTCGATAGTTGTGCTATTTGAGCCAAAGATGCTTCAACTGCTAAGTAACCCTCCGTCCTTTCTGTATTAATTGATGGATACATATAAAATTTCTGCTCCTTTGTTTTTCTAGCTTTGGTTCTTTAATTGTTATCTTGACAAGTTCTCATGATAAGCAATTTAAAAATTAAAATTGAATTGGTTATGAACTTAAAACTAATTATTTTGTGGCATTCATTAATGACCAGTAAAATTGAATTGATATGATGAGTTGTCGCCTGTTATGAACAATTTTGTGACTATTGAATTGCAGGGATACATAATTTTATTAACCTTTGTCCAGGAGGATCGACGATTTTCAATGATCGCCTGACGGACAGAGAATCTTCGTCTCCGGTGATGGCAGAGGCAAAACCTTTGTTCGTGCATTCATGTAAGTGATATCTATTATCATTGATTTCACTTCTTCGGATCATTATTAGATTTTCATCTGTTTGCTTATTACATTTTCCATCTTGCATTTTATGTTTTTCAACATGCAATTAGGACAAAAAAGTACCAGTATTACAGTCATGAGGCGTGTTAAATTGCAATTAAAACGTGATTTAATTGGGTAGAATTTGACATTGCTATGTTACTTGATTGTGGATAGTATAAAAAAGAATATTCTCTTTTATGGTGCAGGTGGGATACTGGTATGACCATTGGTGAGCTGTACGTTTAAGCCAACACGACCTTTTTGTTTAGTGTAGATAAGTATAAAAATAATATACTTATGGTTCCTTTTTTTAAATAATCTAATGATCCTAACAAGAGGATATCAGCAAGGAATGCACTGGATCACAAATACTTTGATGAGATCAACAAAGCTGCATAAAGAGTGAATTGAAAACCAATCATAATTTATCTTATATTAAGCCATTTACCTGTTTTAATCAAGGAATGCAGTTGCGCACTTTCACATTTTATAGTAAGAAAAATTAAAAGGATATTGATGTCACTATACTAATATATGTACACTCATTTGATAGTAAGGATTAAGGAATTTAATGACTCCCACGGACATGAATCTAATATGCGTACATATTAGAAAATAACTCTAATAATGATTTCAATGGACAGTGAGAAAGCTAAGTCTGATAGAAAATAAACACAATTAGCAACTTCAATTTTTGGGTTATTCATTTTATCATATTTTTAATATATCTTTATCATTTGAATATCTTTATATTTTTTTTTTATAATTCTTTCGCTTGTTAAAATTTTGCCCACACATTGGGATGCCCAAAGGTCTATCCAATTTTGAGTCCAAAGGTCTATTAAACTGTTAACAGTTTGCAATATGGACCATAGATTTTGAATTATCTGATCAGATCAATGGTCTGGATTCAATAACTAGACAAAAGGTTTAAATCTTTGGTATAGAGCGAAGTTTAAACCTTAATATGAGTTCTATCATTATATGACATATCTTGAAAAGTGTCACTTGCTGGTTGAAAATTGTTCTTGTACACATAATTAGCTCAATTAGTGAAGAGGAGAATCAGGTTGGCATGTGCAGACTGCATTCAATTATTGCATCTCATATATGATTTCTTGATAATCTGATTGTTGTCTTGTCATTTGTTATTTCTTGACAAACGTGATTCCTATGTTAAAACAGTAAGAAGGCTTCTTCAAGGTTTTAGTTGGTTGTCAAGAGGTAAGGTGAAGTCTAAGAATAGGAAGATCCAGTCTCAATATAATTTATAAACACAAGCACTTTGTAAATTATTTATATATATTGTATGATTTGACCTGATCTTAATATCACTGCCATAAGCAATGTTAGTTATATGTAATTCCAATTTGATACTTGATACAATGACTTGTCAATGAGTGAGACATGATCTATTTCTCTTCTATAAACGGAGAATATAATAGAGTTTCCATTACAGTAGCAAGCACCAAAAACCACGACAGTCTTTCTTTCCTTTTGTGGAACCAATGGTGCATTAGAACAGTACACTGAAAAATGTGCAATCATGATCATACTGGAGATGTGCAGTCTTTAATTATTTGTGGATTATTAGATTATTTACCTTGGTCTCTGGCTTTGGGCTATATAGGAGTACAACTGCTCGATTGAGTTCTTCAGATCGCCTTTCTTGGTGCAACAGTGGGAGATCCAGGACTCCTCGGGGAGAAATCGGGAGACACTTAGGCTTGATAAGGTGGATAATTCGTCAGAGAAGTACAGAGATGCAGACATCATAGTGTTCAACTCAGGAAACTGGTGGACTCATGAAAAGACTTCCAAAGGGTATCTGTTACATGAACTTGTGTTCTACATATCTGTAAATTGATGGTGACTAATTGAAATTTTTGTCTATTTTAGGTTGAATTATTATCAGGAAGGTGATAAGGTGCACCCCCAGATGAGCTCAGGAGAAGCCTACAGGAAAGCACTGACGACATGGGCCCAATGGATTGATGCCAACATCGACCTAGACAGGACTCAGGTTGTATTCCGAGGGTACTCCTGGACTCACTATAGGTAATTATTAGTTTATTATTTGGCCAATAAATTACCAGAGAGGCATTCTATTTAGAAATAAGGAAACCGTCATAGCTAAAATATTGCATTTGATTTTTCTCAACAAAAAGCAAATTGTGCAAAAGGTACCCTATTCAAGGTATACAAGTGAACATTTTTGTATACATTTCTGTTTTTCCTTGTGTACCTTCATTTGCTTAGAGTAGGTGAGCATAATGTCCAGAAAATAGAGAAAAACATTGGGCTTTGATTACTTGATTTTAACATTTTTTTTCCTGGTGACTTTCAAAAGGAAAATACTAAGCAAAGGAAACAACAAATGAGCTCAGTAAATTTCTTACAAATTAGGCAGTGGTTAGAGATGGCTTTTCAATGAGCATGGCCTGTACAAACAGGAAGCAAAGGAAACAACAAATGAGCTTCTGAGTGAAATTGAAGGAAGCTGCAGCTTTGCTTGTAAAAATTAGATAACAGAAAAAGTGATTATGATGTTAATTGAAGTCACATGTACCAGTGCACAATGATGTAGGAAATCTTCTAAGCTTCTGGCTATGTTGGTCTCTCTTGTGGGCCCCACTCATACTTCTGCATCAATCATTTGGTAAATGGTTCTTTGAGTTTGTTCAATTTACTGTTTTGGAACATCTCTTAGTAAATTGTGACAAGCATATAACCATGTTTTCGTAGGTGCATAATGCAGACTCTGAAGGAAAAATATCTTCCAAAGGTTCATTTCTTCGTTTGTAATCAGATTTGTTATTGTTTTTTTAATTTCTTAATACATATTTTTTTGCAATGCGCCAATGCCAATAAGCCTCATATTAGAAGTTTCTCCCAACATTGTTGTGATATTATGCAATTACATTAAAAATAAAAAATTGGTAGTATGGTGTGACATTTTTACCCTTGAGGTCTAGACTCCAGTAAGCATTTTCAAATGTTAAAAGCAAGAAAAGGAGATTTGCGTGTTAATTTTTTAAGAACATGCATTATTTTTTTAATTGTTAAGTTAATGGTTGGGGTAATATATAGGCAATATCTGGTTAAACACATTTTAATAAAGTTTTAGTTCCTTTCACTTATGATATAGTTTACTCTCATCTGAAGCTATTCAGTGGGGAGCATATTGGGGTATTGGCAATGAGTGAACCAAATGGTAATCAGGATGATGGCAAAAAAAATAAATAAATAAAAAGAACACCCTAATTCATTTTGACTTTTCAGGGTCTTCTTGAGTAATTTTGAATTGCATTTTCTTTTATTGTTGTTTCTGTGGATAATAAGCTTGATCTTATTTGGAATTGTCGCGAGCAACTTTTGGTTTTGCGAGTGAACTGTTAAAACTGATGCAAATAATTTTTTGAACTAGAATTGTAGCATTTAGATGATTCACACTTTTCTTTCTAATTATATTTTACTTTTTGATCAGGGAAAAGAGTGTCATGTGTTCATATTCTGATGCGAGAAAGGGGCCGTAGGGAAGAGCTTAACTGGTAATATCTTTGATTATCTGTTGAAATGAATGTTTGAATTTTAATTTTAATTAAAAATAGTGTGCCCCATCAAGTTAAAAAAATTGCTTTGTAATCATATTTGTTTCTTTTGAATTTAGGTTATTGTGTGCGTGAATTGACTGCTCTGAAGAAATGAGTAGTAACATCACGTCTATCTTTTATGTTCTTTGTTGCCATCTTGTTTTACATGCATAAACTTTCGGATGTAATAAAGGGTCCAGGGTACGGTGAAATATTTTATGGATAAAATATCAGCGGTGTTATTCACTTTAACCCTTGACCTTCACTTTTTAAGATAAAATATGCCTTGAAAATTTGTTTAACTGTTGATTCACATATCACATATTTGCTAATAGTGTACGAGTTATCACATATCACATCTTTCTTTAGAAGCTACACGAGTTATTTGCTAATATTATTATGGAATACATCTTATAGCCTGCTTCATAAAAAATTGCCCGCACATTGAGCGGGCACTGCTGCTAGTATGTATTAAGAGAGACTGATCGATTAATTTCCTTTATTTTTATGAATATGTGCAAAGCCAAAAAGAATTGCAATACAATGTCCTTTTGGATTAAAGAAGAAATAAAGTTAACCACAATTGAGTAACACATACAAACAAAGAAAGTGAATCCGTGTGGTGTGATCGAATTGATTAAAAAATCGGAATCGAAATCAAATTAGGACTTAAACATTTGATTGAAGCAAAATTGGACTAATTGGATGTCAGTAAATCAGATCAGATATATACTCGGTTTTTTCACAGAATAAATATTGAAGCATTAAATTACCTAAAAGTAATAATAATAATAATACAATCATGGAATATTACATAACAAAATAAAAAAAATAAAAAGTCAAGAAATATACTACATCCTCTTATTATACTAATAGAGGAATAAAATACGAAAATGAGATAAAAATTTGTCAAAAATAATCGGTATTGCATATTTTCTTATTAATTATCGATCTTATTGTAGAAAATTAATTTACCACATTCAAACATAAGAAATGAACTAGGATGAAACGATCAGTATTTCGTTAAATTGTTTTCATTTAGGGGTACATTTGACAATATCACAGATTAGCAAGTAAAAGGCCCGGAGCAAAGGGCGCAAAGGGGCCTTGGCCCCCTAATATTTGAGGAGTCCGAGTACTAATTTTGCATTGAAATTAATTACTGCCATCTGCAGTTTTGTCATCCCTTCCATCGCTAAATATAAAGTGAACATATACAGCAAACAAAGTAAACGTATAGACTATCTAAGTGAACACATACAAACAAATAAGTTCAATGAAAATAAGTTGAATATTCATGTAAATTTCTGAACAAATGATGACAACACTTATTTGTTTGTAAGTGTTCTTGTCTATATGTTCACCTTGTTTACTGTATATGTTCACTTTATATTTAGCGATGACAGAGATGGCAGAACTGCAGATGGCATTTATCATTCCTGATTTTGCATAGTATTGAATTTACTTGGTTAATTTCAGTATTTGAGCTTATCTCTGAGCCCACAATAACTAAATAGAAAGCCCACTGTTTGGACCCCAATGACTAAATAGTAGATAACCTTTTAATTTTGTCCAGATGAAATAAATATAAAATAAAAAAGGACACTACAATGAGAGATCAATTGAAAATCAAAATATAAACGCTGGGAACAAAAGAGCCGTTTGGATGATTTAAGAACAAAAATAGAATTAGTTATTCATAGGATGGTTTAAGAATAAAATTAGAATTAATTATTCATTAAAATAGACATAAACTGACAAGGTGCACAGGATGGTTGAAGGGTTGGAGTCCACCTTTGTAGTGCCATCTCATGAGACCCCAGGGGACACCTATGGTTGTCTAACCGTAACCCTGACCAAGTCGCACCGCGTGCATTCCTAGGCGCGCAGTGTGTACTACGACAAAACTAATGCAACAAATGCAACAAATTTCTTCTTAATTAGTTGAGGTGTAGATAGGCCTGCCCACGAGACGGAAGATTCGTCCACGTGATTTCGTGGTTGTTTTGTTCTAACGAAACGGTTAACGGTATAAATTTTTATTTCGTTTTTGGAACGAAACATATTTAGTCATTTGTTTGTGTAGTATATAATTCAATTTTAGTCGTTCTATCACGTTCCGTTTGGAAAAAGAAATTGTTGGTATATACCGTTTTTGAAATGAAACGGATAACGGAATTTATATTTTGTGTATGCCATAAACGTTAGACAGGCCTGTGAGAAAGTACTGCAGAAGATCAAATTATGGATCGAATGCATGGCACAAATTATTAAAGTAAAATAGTCAAGTTATCCTTACAAGTTGTATAACTTGAGGGGGAGTGTTAAAACATGAAGTATGGCAGTGTGTGTTACCACAAAAGATCAAAAATAGGGCATTCGGTCCTGTGTTCGGCCTGGTGTTCGATCTAGTGTTCAGCCGAATGGCATCCCGAACACGTGGCCGAATGCTACCCAGAATGGCGGCTCTGGTGATAGAAGGAAGGTTCTAGACTGCCTTAACTTGGAAATAAGGCTAGCACGTCCAGGGGCTATGTTATATCCTTGTATGAGGATACAAAATAGTAAAGAAATAAAAAAAATAATGGGGAATAATTGCAAAGAGATGTGTGTCTCTATAGGATAGTTTCCTATTTAATATTCATCTTCTCCATGTAATATGTATCTCAGACATTAACAAAAAATAATATAGAAAAAGTGTGCGTGTGTGTGGAGGACGAAGGCACCAAGTTGGTGCTGAATCTCGTTAAATTCTCGTGTCTCTTGTATCTATTTGTGTGATTTATTTGTACTGAGATTCTCGTGCTGACTAGCCCTAAGGGGCACGGTTCTTGTCCAAGTTGCACTTGAATCGTGCCTCCTCGAACCTAAAACCTAACTTCTGCTGCGTAGACGCTCGAATTCTTAACATGGTATCAGAGCGTGGTTCAAAGATGAGAGGACAAAACGAAGGCGATGGGAGGCAAACGATGACTTGAAACAAGTGCAAGGCGGGTGTTTGTTCAACTAAAAAGGTGTATGGAGATAGACAACCGTGCGAGTGGTTTTCTACATCGATTTTGGAGCACGAGCAGCGACATAACTGTTGAAAACAGACTGTTTGGCTATGTGTACGGCCGTATAAGATCAAGAAAAGGGATGTTTGGCTGTGTGTATGGCCTCACGGGACCCAAAACAGGGGTGTTCGGCCTGGTGTTCGACCGAACGGGAACCAGAACGGTCACGTCCCTGGTGATTCAAGATTTTTCTGAATCATATATATGAAGTTGTCGCAGAGGTATCGCTTGGGTTGTGCGACCTGTGTCCGGTGATTGAAGCCCAAATCTACTATTAAGAAGCAGATCTGTCAATCCACAAAAAATAAGGTATCTTATTTGTTTTTCTGGTAGATTGAATCAACAAGATAGATTAGATGTTGCTTGGTTGTGTGACCATGGTTTATCTAGAATAAAACAAGTTTGTTGTGGTTTGTTTAGAATTGATTTTGTTGTATGGTTGATTGTATGGTTTGGGTATGGAAAAAATGTGACAATGGATGACATGACCAAAGCAAGAACATCAAGGTGGCCCAAGTTGGGTCAGATTGAAGGCTCAAGTGGAGTCAACAAAATAATCCTAGTTGTATTTAAGGCTTGTTCGGCTTTATGTTTGACCGAATGGTAGGCCAAATGATTTGTCTCGTGTCAATTGGTCCTAAGTATTGGTTGTGACTCGAGAGGAGTCCAAACCGAAGATCCATGAGAGGTCAAATAGTCCATAATAGGTCTGCTTGGCTGGGTGTTCGGCCAAATGGATGGGCGAATAGGTGCTAAAGTGGTTAGTTTTGAAGCAACGAACATGGCCCAAGTCGGGTTTAAGGATATGGCCTACACTGGGTCATGATGGTGGTCAAATCTGGTCAAATAAGAGGGTTCAAGTCGGGTCTAACAAGAAAAAAATAGGAAAGTTGCATGTGTAACCAAATATCTCTCTCAGGGGGAGAGCAAAATTGAGAGAGATCTTCGGTATCAATCAAAGATGTGGCCTATCACGGGTCAAGAAAAGAGACTCAAGTTGGGTTTAAAGAGGTTCTTCAATTAAGAGGAGCTAGATGTCTTCAAGTTGAGGGCATGTGAAGTCAAGAATTTATCAAGTATGCAAGCCACCAAATATCTATCATGGGGAGAGTTGATGTGAGAGAAATATTTGGTGTCCAAGACGGATATCAAGAGAACAAACTCAAGTCAAGTGGTCCTAGTCGTGTCAAGTGGTCTAGGCTGGGTCAAGTGGTCAAGGCGGATCAAGACTGAGGCTTTAATCCAAGTAATAAAGATATACTCAAGGAATACTCGGGTCGAGCACAAGTGTGCTTGAATCGAGTGGATATCGTGTCATGCAATGTATTCTACAAGATGGCCTAGAAGGTAAAGATCAAGTCATGTGCGAATCAAGCAAAGGATGCTCAAGTCTAGCATGTGACAGGTCAAAAGATTCAAAGCTATTAAAAGAAGAAGTTGGAGACGTGAATCACGTGATGCGATAGAAGAATACTGAGAGTAATCTGCTTGGAATAAAGTTAGTAAATAATATCTCTCATGTGTGATGATATGAATGGTGAAGGTGACTTAAAGTAAAAGGGTTACTTGGCTTTAGTGCACGGGGCGTGCCAAGAAGGCACGGGCCAAGCAAGATGGTTTGATGCAAGGCGCTAGGGTCTAGCACAAGATGTGTGACTCGTGCCAAGTGAAGAAATTTATCCAGAAGGCGGTGTGTGTCGTCGTCGTGTGTGCGACATATGGAAGGTTTGAATGAAAAACTTTGTGGCATATGTGTGTGCCAATGAAGACAAAAGGTGTGTGCCTTAGAAGACGGTGTGTACCGGTATGCAGCACTCCATGTAAGTGACACATGACAAGTCAGTACATGTCCAGTTGAGGGGAGTGTGAGAAAGTGCTGCAGAAGATCAAATTATAGATCGAATGCATTGCACAAATTATTAAAGCAAAATAGGCAAGTTATCCTTACAAGTTGTATAACTTGAGGGGGAGTGTTAAAACATGAAGTATGGCAGTTTGTGCTGCCACAAAAGATCAAAAATAGAGAATTCGGTCCTGTGTTCGGCCTGGTGTTCGGTCTAGTGTTCGGCTGAATGGCATCCCGAACACTTTGTCGAAAGGTACCCAGAATGGCGCCTCTGGTGATAGAAGGAAGGTTCTAGACTGCCTTAACTTGGAAATAAGGCTAACACGTTTAGGAGCTATGTTATATCCTTGTGTGAGGATACAAAATTGTAAAGAAATAAAAAAAAATAATAATGGGGAATAATTAGAAAGAGATGTGTGTCTTTATAGGATAGTTTCTTATTTAATATTCATCTTCTTCATGTAATATGTATCTCAGACATTAACAGAAAATAATATAGAAAAAGTGTGCATGTGAGTGGAGGACGTAGGCACCAAGTTGGTGCTGAACCTCGTTAAATTCTCGTGTCTCTTGTATCTAATTGTGATTTATTTGTATTGAGATCCTCGTGCTGACTAGCCCTAAGGGGCACGGTTTTTGTGCAAGTTGCACTTGGATCGTGCTTCCTCGAACCTAAAATCTACCTTCCGCTGCGTGGACGCTCGAATTCTTAACATGGTATCAGAGCGTGGTTCAAAGATGGGAGGACAAAACGAAGGCGATGGAAGGCAAACAATGACTTGAAGCAAGTGCAAGACGGGTGTTTCTTCAACCAAAAAGGTGTATGGAGATAGTCAACCGTACGAGTGATTTTCTATATCGACTTTGGAGCACGAGCAACGACATAACTGTTGAAAACAGATTGTTTGGCTGTGTATACGGTCTCACGGGACCCAGAACAGTGGTGTTTGGCCGAACGGAAACCAGAACGGTCACGTCCCTGGTCCAACATCAACAATAAATCTTTTTTTGTAAGATATTTGAATCATCTTTTTAATTGGGATTAAAAAGTGGTCCTAATAATTTCTTAATCCATATTAAGAAGATAATTCAAACACACTAGAAATAAAAATTTATTCTAGATGTTAGACCACTTAAATATAACACTCTAAATCTTTATAGCAGTGCCGGGCGGGCGAGATCTATGCTAAAAATCGCAATAATTTAAAAGTTACTGTATGGTTTAAAACAAGCACCAAGGGCCTGGAAACATAAATTGGACAGCACTTTAAGGTTGATGAAGTTTGAACGAAGAAAATTGGAGCATGTTGTTTACACAAGAACGCAAGGAGGAAGTATTATAGTCGGAGTGTATGTGGATGATTTGTTGATCACAGGAGAGGTTGAATTAGAAATTGCTAAGTTTAAAACATAAATGATGGAAAAGTTCAAAATGATTGATCTAGGTCCGTTGACTTATTATCTCAGTAATAAAGTGGGCTAGTTGGATTCTCTGATAGTGATATGGATGGGAATTTGGATGACAGGAAGAGTACAACTGGTGTGATTTTTTTATTTGGAAAGCAATCCAATTAGTTGGTTTTCAAGAAAGCAAAAGATTACTTCACTCTCGACTTGTGAAGCTGAATACATAGCAGTTGCATCAGTAGCATGTCAAGAGATCTGGTTAGAAGCATTGCGGGCAGACTTTATGACAAGCACTTCAAAAGATTAAGCTGAAAATTGACAATAAATCTGTCATTTCATTGTGCAATCATCATTTGTTTTATGATCGAAGTAAACATATCGATACTCGATTTCATTTCATTAGAGAATGTGTTGAAAAGGACAAAGTAGAAGTTGAGCACATTAGGACGAACAATCAACTTGCAGACTTACTAACCAAACCTTTGGGGAGAGTCAAATTTTTAGAACTAAGGAAAAGAGTAGGCGTGCAAACTATCAAGAGGCCACAACCAGCTTAGGAGAGAGAATGAAAGAATTAAGCTGTTGTGTCGATCGGTACAAGGATGGAATTGAAGCTACTGAGTTGGTGTATGGACACTAATTGTTTTTGGTATTTGTTTAGTTTCCTTATATTAGAAATTAAAATATAATTTGTTGTTATTTGTTTTCCTTTTAAGATAGTGGAAATTAAGAAATCACTTATTATTTTAGTTATATTTGTATTAGGATATTTTTATTACTATGTATTGTTATGAAATTTAATAAAAGGAGAAGAAAAATCATAAAACGATGCTGCAAGTTTTCGCACCACAAAGCGTTCTCTGTTGTTCTGTGTTTCTGTTATTTCATTGTTTACCACAAAAATTAATTTAGTATTTGATTGAAATCTGACATAAAATTGCTTCCACCCATTAATTCTATTGTCTCTCTTTCTCTTAGTTTGGGTCATGAGCTTTTAGTGGTTGTTGTTGTTGTTTGTTTATATTTTTTTTTTGTTGTTACTTCTGATAACATATTATAGAATACTGATTTTACATAGAAAACTAAGAGAAGTAATTGTCTAATACAAATTTTCGAAGAGGGGAATAACAAGAAAAATAATTGTCTAGCTAATACTATATAGTTGGAACTTCAATGCATACAAGCATTAACACAGAACACAATGTGTAGACTCCAAAACCTCATGCCTACCGCTTAATGAATGCACAACAATCAAACTTAAGTCATATATCATTATTCAATGCGGAATAAGATTGAGGTATTTTCATCTGACAGCAGTCCCTTTTGTCTCAAGCGAGCTGGATTAAGTATAAAAAAAATGCATAGTAAATTAGAAATATGTCAAATTAATAATAAATTTTTCATATAATAAATCTTAGAATTTACCCCAAACTTCCTCTTGGTGTGAGTTAGAAGCTCCTGAGGATCCCGTTTGGTTGCAGTATAAGCCTCGATCTTGTTAAGCTCCTAATTTTGCATTTTTAAATCAGACATAATTAAATGGAGAACTAACCTAATTTGTGATTCTGAATTCAAGATGTTATTTTGGTTCTAACCTTGATCCATAAAGTTAGCTTAGGCCTGCCCTTGGTAATATCATATTTTTTCATGTCATTCAAGAAAATCAGGTACCTCTCTACAAAGGGCGCATATGCTATGTCCGCCTACATGTCATTGATTAGGAAAAATGAAATAAAGAGTATAAACTTCAGAAAAAAAGAAAAAAAAACTGAGCCTGGCAAGAGAGAATAAAACAAATCAGCTAAAAAAAACACGAACCAAACTAAACACTTGTCCAAGAAAAAATGGGCCGTCTTCAAATTTTGATAGAGACTCCTCTAATTTATCCAAAGCAGCAACTGGACAAACCATTCAAGCAAAAAATAAAAAATAAAAAAGCTTAGAATATCTTTGTAATATGTTACAAGTTTTATATATATCATATCATGGAAATATATATTGTTTTGTTATAATACAGTTAATTCATCTGTCGATGTCGGTCAGATGAATTAACTGGTACGGTGCTGAGTCTGTTATATTGAAGTGAGTAAAGTTAGTATCTGGCTGACAGGCAGCTGAGAGTCAGTTATGGAAATCTGACTGGTATTGAATCAAGAATCATATTCAAATAGTGCTATAGATGGTACCGGCATCATTAGAAATGTAATCTTCTTTTGATAATACAGATGCAAAGACAGTTTTGGTGAAGTAATCACTGTAAGAAAGAAGCTCCTCTGCAAAAGTTTGTTTTCCTGGATCCTAATTAAAAAAATCACGAATAATTATTGCCATTTTAGACTTGAATAAGTTTGACTATAGAAGAAAATGAAATTTATGTTTTTACATCAGGAAGCAATATGGGTCCCCCAAAGTGAGTATTGATGAACTTGATGAGATTGAGACTTCCTCCTTTTACTTGGCTGTTGTGCTCCAGTGAAGGTACCTGTTGATTATCATTTCTATTAAAAAATTTCAATGGTCCACGAGAAAATATGAACTTATATGCAAAAAAAAAATACAATTATATCTGACCAATAAGGGGGAGTTTGTTGGCCTTTTTGGCCTTAGTTTCTAGTTTTAGGATTTTTGTGTTAGTGGAAGAGAGAAAGAAGAGAGGAAAAAAAATGGTCTTACTACTTCCCACTATGTTTTTCTTAATTTTCTTACACAATTATATAGATTTTGGTCATACATATTGTAATTCCGCAACTAGACTTTACATGGGTCATTTACAACATCTAAATTAGTCCGAACACATATCAAAACATCCAAACATGGCCCAATAGTTATACTAATCATTAGATTACTATTTTAACATCCAAATATGCAAATACTAAACTAAAACATTAATTTCAACAATCCTCTTAATGTGTTGGTTTGTCATCCCCAACAAGAAGGTTTGTTCTGTTATGAAACACTTAATTTTTCGACATTGCAATTGCCGACTTGTTGTCACAAAAGAGAACAGTGGTCATATGTCATATCTTGTTTCTCCCCCATGTCTTCTAAAACTTTTCTCAACCAAACCACTTGTTTAGTTGCTTCACTTGTCGACAGATATTCGACTTCCGAGGAGGAATGCACTACCATCTCTTGTTTCATTGATCCCCATGAAAAGATACTCAACTCGAGTGTAAAGCAATACCCAGATGTACCTTTCATGTCATCCAAACTATCGGCCCAATCACTATCACAATATCCAAATGATTCAACATCTTCTCTTTCATTTCTCTCAAACATGAGACCATAGTCTTTGGTACCTTGAATACCACAACACTCTCTTTGTAACACCATAATACATTTTGCTAGGTTGATGCATAAACCTTGATAACAATCCCGAACCATACATGATATTGGGTCTAGTAGTGGTTAGATACAACAAACTTCCAATAATATTTCTATATTGTGCCGCATCGACATTCTCATTATCCTCATCTTTTATCAATTTCCATTCACCAACAATGGTGTCTTTACCGGATTGTAATTTTCCATCTTAAATTTAGAGAGAATACTTTAGGCGTACTTTTTTTTTTGAAAAATAAAAATACCACCTTACCGTTGATCAATTTTAATACCCAATAAATAATGTAGCATATCCAAATTATTCATCTCATATTTTTCCATCTTATCATTCTTGAATTCATGCATTATTTTCTCATCATTTTCAGTAAATATCAAATCATCAATATAAAAAGAGAATAAGTTTATCGATTTCACCTTGCTTGACATATAGACATATAGTGTTGGCTCGCTATGACTTCTCTTGAATCCTTTCTCAGCTAAGTATCCATCAATATTTTCATACCATGCACGAGGTGCTTGCTTTAGCCCGTACAAAGCCTCCTTCAACTTGTATACCTCCTCTTCTTCACCTTCAACTACAAAACATTGTAGTTGTATCACATACACCTCTTCTTTCAACACTCTATTCAAGAAAACTAATTTCACATCAAATTGGTAAAGGTTTGCAACCTTTATGTGCGACAAATGCAAATCAACATCCTTATAGCCGCATGCTTTGCTACCAGAGGAAATGTCTCTTCATAATTAATGTCGGGTTGTTGTGAATATCTTTTGGCAACTAACCTTGCCTTGTAGTTTTGACACCAAACCATTCGAATTCATCTTTGTCTTGTAAATCTACTTAAACCTGACTACATCCTTCTCTTTTGGTTTTTCAACAAACTCCCCTATTTCATTTTTCACAATCATTTTTATATCATCTTCCATAGCATTTCTCTAAACCCCCTCTTGAACTGCTCCCAGAAAGTTTTTCGGTTCAACAACACAAAAGTTGCATCTTTCATACAGATCACTTAACCTTCTCAATTTTATCGATTGGAGTTGAGGTTGGAGTAGATGAGCTCGACTCGATATGTGTTGTAGGAGATTGTGGTTGCTTTTCTTCTTCTTATGGCTACCTTCACTTGCACCACTTAACCCTTCTCTTGGATCATCTTCATGTACCATCATTGGCACACTTTCTACCACTTTTTCTTTCCAATCCCACTTGTCTTTCTCATTAAAAATCACATCTCAACTTTCAATCACTTTGTTTATCTTCAAGTTAAAGAGCCTAAAGCCCTTTGATTTTGTGTTATAACCAACAAACATACATTTCTCACCTTTATTTTCAGTTTGTTTCTCATATCTTCAGAAACATGAGCATAACAAGCGGATCCAGAAACCTTCAAGTGATTCACCGATGACTTTCTACCACTGGACTATGTTTTAAATGTTGTCTTGTTCTCAACCGCCTTTGTTGCACAACGGTTTAACAAGTAAACAGCCGTGCAAGTAGCCTCGGGTCAAAATGACAATGAAGACCATTTCTCATTCAAGTGATTTTGTGTTATAACCAACAAATATACATTTCTCACCTTTATTTTCAGTTTGTTTCTCATATCTTCAGAAACATGAGCATAACAAGCGGATCCAGAAACCTTCAAGTGATTCACCGATGACTTTCTACCACTGGACTATGTTTTAAATGTTGTCTTGTTCTCAACCGCCTTTGTTGCACAACGGTTTAACAAGTAAACAGCCGTGCAAGTAGCCTCGGGTCAAAATGACAATGAAGACCATTTCTCATTCATCATGGTTTTTTCCATCTCCACAATAGTTCTATTCTTCTTTTCATCAACTCCATTTTGTTCCAGTGTAAAATCGATTGTCAGTTGCCTTTCAAGACCAATGTCCTCCAAAAATTTATCAAATTCTTTGGAGTTGTACTCTCCACTTCTATCACTTCTCAATTTCTTGATCAACTTGCCACTTTGTCTTTCAAAAATTCTTTGAAATTTCTTAAAAATCAAAAATGCTTCTAATTTTTGTCTCGAAATATAAATCCAATACATTCTGAAGAAATCATCAATAAAGCGATAAAGTACCGATTACCTCCACGAGAGGTAGGTACTCATCAGCCTACAAATGTCAGTGTGAACAAGCTCTAATGGTGTCTTTGCTCTCCAAACCTTCTCTTTAGATAAAGTCTCTCAATGTATCTTACCAAGAGCGCATGCTTTACATACATCTTTCTTTTCTTCAATATTTGATAAATCATATACCATATTCTTTCTACTTAACAACTTCAAACTTTCAAAATTCACATGTCTAAGCCTCTTGTGCCACAACCATGACATGTTTTCTACATCAATTTTCAAAGCAACACTACCTGCAGGTTTGAGAGTAAGAGGAAAATTTCTATGCCGCTCCATATTGACAACGACCATCTACTCTCTCTTGTTTTCAGCTTTATCATCGATCTTGCATGTCTCCCCCACAAAATGAACCGTATGACCGTGCTAAATTAATTATCCAACACTTAGCAAATTTTGAGCCAAATTCGATACAAGAAACACATCATGAATTAATGTCAGATCCTTCTTGAAATTATCGGCAATTGTACCTTTTTCCTTTGACTTCACAACCACACCATTACTCATTGTAATTTGAGTAGTGGCAGTCATATCAAGCTTGCAAAACATTGACTCATCACAGGTCATGTGATTGCTACATCCGCTATCAACCTACCATACATCATCCTTCTATTCAACCATCGCTTGGCATGCATAAAAGGTGTTACCATTACCATCACCATTTTTTCTCCTCGGTGTAATTGGTTTTCTCTTTAGTTTTATCCCTACAATCTTTTAGCTTATGGCCATATCTCTTGCAATGATAACATTGAGGCTTTCCCTTGTGGTAACAAGTCTCTTCTAAGTGACCCGGTTTCTTACAAAAATTGTAAATTTTTCCATCACCATTATCTCTACCTCCATCTCGACCTCTTCCAAAATTACCACCCCCATGAGATGTTTTTCCTTTATTTACATTTTGGTTAGAACCCTCTTTCACATTCTCCTTTGATTGGAAGGCACATTCAAGAGAATTATCACTATACCTACTCAATCTTTGATCATGCATCTCAAGAGAACGCATCATGTCATGAACACTGAGTTTAGAGAGGTTTTTTATTTCTTCAATAATAGACACAAATACAATATTATAATATTTGAAGGTAAGACTAATCAAGATTTTCTCACAAAACCGCCTTATCCTTATCGGTCATGTCATCACCCAAGCTCTACTCTTAATTTGGTTCACCAATTCAATTACTTTTGAAAAGTACTCATTTAAGGTCTCTTTCTCCATTTTTAAATTTTGGAAATCTCTTTTGATAGTCAAGAGTTTTACCGCTCTCACCTTATAAGTCCCTTGAAACTCCTTCGTAAAATATCACACGCCTCTTTGGACGTCTTTGTCCTAATTATTCTAGGAAAGAACTTGCGAGAAATACCTTATTGGATACAAAATAAAACCTTTGCATCTTTCTTCTTATTCTCCTTCTCCTTCTCATTGACCATCATCGTAGTAGACTTCACATTATTATGTTCATCTTTCACCTCCACAAGTGTTGAGAGTTCTCATTCTGCACAAACCCTTCTTCTACAATGTCTCACAAATCTTGTCAGATCAAGAGAGTGTTCATCATAATACTCCTATAGTCATAATCTTCTCCGTCGAAGACGAGTTGCACACCTCGTGCCGGCCACGCATCTCTTTGCAATACGATAGAACTCTCCTCAACTTCTATTTAGTTTTCTCAATTCAATAGATGAATCTCAATTGAAATCTCAACTCAACCTACACTCTGATACCACTTATGTTGGCCTATTTGGCCTTAGTTTCTAGTTCTAGAATTTTTGTTTTAGTGGAAGAGATAAAGAATAGAGGAAGAAGAAAGGTTCTTGCTGTTCACTCAATGTTTTCTTAATTTTCTTACACAATTACAAAGTTTTTTTTGTCATACATATTGTAATCCCGTACTAGATCTTACCTGGACCATTTACAACATCTAAACTAGTCCAAACACATATCTAAATATATCGAAACAAGACCCAATAGTTATACTAACCATTAGCCTATTATTTTTCCATCTAAATACACAAATACTAAACTTAAACATTAATTCCACAGTTTGGCTTATGTCAGGTTAGTCTAACTCCTAGGTTAGTAAGCTAATTTGCTAGCCTAAGAGTTAATAAATTTACGTAAAAATAATAGTTTTAATTCTTGATCTCACTAATTTAGGGTGCTGCCAAACGTACTTATAAGGAATTACCTTGTTTTCAGGATAAATCTCCTTGTACCAAGCTGGTCGATCTCTTAGATCAATGGCAACTAATTCAATCTTTTCCTCCAGTCCCTGTGTTTGAAGTTTAGAAATATAAATAGGTCAAGACATGAAAAAGACTGTAATGCAATTAAAAAGTAATTAATTGATATTGAATTAAATGTCATTGAGAAGAAAGGGAAAATAAAATATAAGAGAGTCGGTGTGAAAGATTAAAAGCTTGTTCTTTGTGATTAATTAACACAAGAGAGTAAGAAAGATTAAAAACTTCTCGTTATGATTCCTTAGCATTTATTAGTTCTTCTGACCTTTTGTATAAGATATAAAATATTTCTATCTGGAAAGTATTGTTTCTTTCTTGGCTGTGTTTGGATGAGGTGTGGGAATAAGAGAATAAATTTATTATAAACAATTCAAACTCTTCACGAAGTTACACACTTTCCAATATTTCTTCCCACTTCTTTCCTTATTCCTCTTATTCCCACACCATCCAAACGGAACCAAGATTCAATTGATCTATATACCCACTTTACACTAAGGTCCTTGTGTGTTTATATTAATTAAAATTCACTCTTTAACCCAGTCCTCTCTTATAAAATAGATTATAATCATTTTCAAATTCCAATTAAGTGGTATGAGAAAGAATTGAATAAGAACCTGATTTTTTAGTCCATGTCAGACTCAGAAAGAAAAGATAAGACCCAAAAAAAAAAATAGAAGAAAAGAAAAGAATAGTGAGTCTTACACCATTGTTTGTGACCTCTTAAACAAGAGAGGTCGATCTGATAAAGTACATAACAAATGATTATTTGCATGAACGAGCGACAAATTTATTAATAGAAAATTATTTGAACAATTTTATCAACCGTCCAAATTATGAGTTTATTTTTTCTTTCATCACTTAATATGTAGTCAAAAGTATAAAGGTACATATTATAAATAATTCCATTGAATATAGAATACAAATTACTCTCAATTGGGACAAAAGAATACCTTGTAGTTCCTAGTGATCCAGATACGTTGTGCATATGGGCATACGTATGCTAAATACAACCTTCATACGAAGTACCAAGCATAAAAGAAATAAAGTTAATGCCGGAGAAAATAAATATCAATAGACATGAGTACATGTGAGCCCAAAGTGGATCGTTGGGAGCAAGAATTGCTCTCAGCAGTTTTTCATAACGACCGCCCAATGTAATCTCGACCGATAAGATTCACGAGCCGTACGGATCCGATATCAATCACGGGACATTAATTATTGATCGGACGGTTGTGATGCCGAACTCCACTCTGTCCGAACATATCATTCCAAAGTCGACAACTCCAGTACAGAGTAATTAACTTTATATATGTAAGCTGTTGAAGGTTATTGTAACTTAACAAACTGAGCTTTACACTAATCAAAGTAATTTCATTTTTTTTTTTATGTAAGCTGATCTGTCACCAGAATTTCATCCGTCATCGACTAATTATAAAAAAAGACATTTTTGCACAAATTTGAACTTTGAGGAAACAATTACCTAGTGGTACCGTCAAATAGACGAGGTGGCGGAGATGTAGAGTTAAGGGGAAGGGGAAGCACCTCCTTGACAAAGCTGTGCACACAATTTAAGATCAGCGTCTAGTAACCAAAGTGAAAAATAAGAAATCAATCCTCACTACATGATCATTTTTGTTATTTTCTTGTCTCCTTTTTTACTTTTTTACTTTTTTGCGATAACAACATTTCTGTCTTAAGATCATGATCCAAGAGGAGGGAACAAACCATTTATTCTGAAACAAGTTAGCAGTCAGTATTTTTAGGAGATGCGAGATCGTACCTAAAAGGACCAACAGATGCCATAAGAAATGTGCTAAATAAATATCTCTTGCTCAATCTTTCAGCTTCAGGAGTTTGAGAAGCAGTGGCCTCAATTAGTTGAGCGAGAGAGAGAGAGAGAGATTGAACCGAACGAAGAGATCTGAGAAGTCGTTTGAAGATATTTATTCTCAAATTAAATAGAAAGGAAGAGTCAAAAGTTGAGAGGGAAAATGATGTTCTGTCGTATTTGGTAACTTTTTTAGGTAATTTATATTATTTCATATTATTATTTTGAAACTCTATTTCATATTAGTTCGACGGACCTTACCCGTTCGTCCGTACCACTTCTATAATTCTATTAATTAGTTATAGACTTAGCGTTTTTTTTTTAAACTAGCAAATGAGTTCATACAACGTGAGGATAAATTTTTATAAATATTATTATATGAGAATATTTTTTTATTATTTTAATTCAAATGTGTTAGATTAGTAAAATGCTATAATCACAATATGATAAATTCGATATATAGGCTCAGATTATATAGAAATAATCTATGAGTTGTTTTATTTGTAAAATTTTTCAAAAACAAAATTACAGTTTATTTTTCTATTGACACAACGCCATTTTTTTGGTTTAACACCGATTAAATAAACCCTATTAGTACCGGATTGGAATCGGTACTGATGGGGTGTTAAACTGTTTGCAAAACCTGAAAAAAAAAAAACTGGACATCTTTAACACTGGTTTTTAACTAATAACCAGTGTTAAAGCTAGATAGTATATTTAGCACCGGTTGTTAGTTAAAAAATCGTTGTTAAAGATGTCCAGCTTTTTATCGAATTTTATTCATTCATTAGCACCTGTAATTTGGCTAAAAATCGGTGCCAGGGAGATCTTTAACACTAGTTTTTAGTTAATAACCGGTGTTGAACGGTCATAGTGCAAGGAGCACTCATTGCATAATGGTTCACAATAGATATTTTCTCCATATATTTATGCATAACAACAATTAAAATATCAAAACAAAAATTTATATAACAAACCAAATTAAAAAAAAAACAATTTATATAACAGAAATATATATATATATATATATATATATATATATATCACTACGGGAAAAAGGACCTTCTGTAACGGCACTTCTGTAACGGTTTTTGAAATAACCGTTACAGAATAGTGAGGCATTAGGCGGGAAAATTGGCGCCACAAATCTATAACGGTTATTATGAAACAACCGTAATAACATTTCCGTCATGGTCAGGAAAAAAAATGCATCAACCTTCTGTAACGGTTGTTGGATAATAACCGTTACAGAATATAAGAAATCTGTAACGGTTATTATCCAACAACCGTTACAGAAAAGAAAAAAGAAATATATAAATATCAACCATCTTCTGTAACGGTTATTAGTAAATAACCGTTACAGAAGGTTAACGTTTTTTTTTTATTGATTTTGTAACGGTTATGTACTAAAAACCGTTACTGATATGGGACGAATTTTTATTAATTTTTTTATGATTCTGTAACGACTTTTTTTTTATTTTTTTATGATTCTGTAACGGTTATTTTTTAATAACCGTTACAGAAAAGTTCTGTATTTAATTAGGTCTTCTTCCCCATCCCAACAAACTCACAGCTAGCGCCGCACTTAACTCTTTTCTGATCTTCTCATTTATTGTGATTTGTGGTGTCCACTTCACTCCAAAAAAATAGCAAAAATTTTCTAAAAATTCTGAAAAATAATAATTAGAAAGAGAATAAGAAGGAGAGCGGATTTAAGGTAAAAAAATTTAATTTTGAACCGTTTTTTTTTATTTTTACATTTTTTTCTTATTTATTTCGATTTTTTCATTAATTTATGGTTATTTTGTTTTTTTATATATTTTAAGATCTCATTGAATAGGAGAAGATCTTACATCGGCCGGATAAGTCGCACGATTCAACGGATCGGAAGTCACACGATTGAAAGTATATTTTCATGAACTTCTCTTTTTTTAAATTATTTGCATTTCGTTAATAATTTGCATATATATATAGGCATGAATTTTGTATTGTCATATAGGAATCAAATACCGGAACTCAACTGAATTTAGGTCATTGCCCGTCCGAGATTAATCCATTAGGGATTAATCTCGGATAGTACTCCCGGTCGGGAGTACTGCTCTTTGGATACGATCTGTCTCATTTAGGACAGCGAGTTGTACGTTAGATGCAATGTGTTGTCTGAGAAAGGACAATTATAACTAATAAAATATCAATTATATGATTCTGCCTTATTTACAAGAGTAAGGATAATTATAACTAATAAAATATCAATTATCTCGTTTACATGTTTGGTTCATTTTCATGAAAACAATAATCTCTATTCTTGCAGCTTTCATTGGGTCCTTCTTGTTATTAATGTCGAGAAGCGCACCGTTCAAATAGCAGATTCTATCGAGCGCAAGAATCCAAAGATATTGATTAAGGGATTCATAACCCAGTAAGTTTTCGTTTCTAAATGAGATTCTGATATTGAGATAAGGACTATGTACGGTTCTATTTAAGCTATTAATGATATTGTATGCAGGATATACAAGCGATACCTTATGAAAAATGGAAAATATAACGCAAGGACCCGAACAACATTTGATTGGTACAAAATTCAGGTACGAGACTTAAAAAATATATTAGCTACCTAGGGTTTCTGAAACTGTGCAAAATCTTAACTATCTTTCTTGTTGGATCTTTAATTAGTGTCCGATACAAAAGGGCAGCACAGAATGTGGATATTTCACAATGCTCGCCATGAAAAATGTATTATCTTATTGGATAGCAATTCAGGAAATACCTCATGTAAGTAACTTATTCTTTTAACTAATAACATTTGATCAAACAATTAGATTTTAGAATTTCATGATCTAACTAATAATATTTTTGACTTGTTTATCATAATATGCAGATGATCGAGCCGGTTGGAGTACCATACAACAAAGAAATGATTGATGGTGTCGTGACAGAAGTTATGGACTTCATGCAAGGGGTATTATTTTGATTAAAATGTGTTATTTGATGACTTGCCATGTTTGATTATACTTGTGATATATGTAAATACTTTGTTTATTGTTTGTGTGATATGCATGATTATATATGTTTGATATATGTGTGCTTTGTGATATATATATATGCTGCATTTGTTAATGTAAATTGGGTACCAATTTGGTACCAATTCGGCTAGCAAATTGGGGCTAGCCAATCAAACAGGCGAAACAAAAAAAAAATTAAGACTTTTGTAACGGTTATTAGATAATAACCGTTACATAATATTATAATTTCATTTTTTTTAATTATAAATATTATCTGTAACGGTTATTAGATAATAACCGTTACAGAATCCAGTCTTCTGTAACGGTTATTACCTAATAACCGTTACAGAAGTTCTCCAAACACCACACCTGTTCCGTCCACAATACCATAACGGTTATTAGATAATAACCGTTACAGAAGACTGGATTCTGTAACGGTTATTATCTAATAACCGTTACACATGTTCTACAAAAAACAGTACCAGATTTTTCCTTGCGTATACCATAACAGGTTATTAGATAATAACCGTTACAGAAGAGGGGGCTACTGTAACGGTTGTTGTCTAATAACCGTTATAGATCTGTAACGGTTATTAGACATTCTGTAACGGGGGCTACAGTAACGTTTCGTGTACCGTTACAGAAGTCTTTTATTAACCGTTACAGAAGCCAAAATTTCGCGTAGTGTATATATATATATGAGGAAGGATTCAATCAAAGCGTTTTGACGGGAGTCCCAGTTAAACCCCGTCATATATCAACATTGAAAGTTCAAAAGACCAATTCAAATCATCAAATATGATCTTCATATTAAAATCTCCTTGCTGACTAATTTTTTTCATTTTTTTAAATTTTTTATGTATTTTTTTCGGATTTTTAAAAACAGCAGTTTTTGTAGGGTTTAGAACAAATTAGATTAACAATTTTCTAAAATCCGAAAAAAATACTTACAAATTTCAAAAAAAATAAAAAAAAAATAGTCGGCAAGGAGATTTCAATATGGAGATCATATTTGACGGTTTGGATCGGTCATTTGAACTTTCAATATTGAGATCTGACGGGGTTTAACCGGGACTCTGGTTAAAGCGCTTTGATTGAAAGCTTTCTCTCTATATATATATAGAGAGAGAGAGAAAGTTTAATATGCACCATAGTGCATAGAACTTTCTATGCACCAGAATTTTTTCAGGAGTATTTTTGTAAATTGACAAATCTAATTTAATCAATCTAACCTACATATTGAAATTTCATAGCAAACCAAATTTTATACATTTTGAGATTTTAATACTATCTTTTTCGAATTTTTTAAAATATGTTTATTTTTTAAATGTTTTACAATTATAACATTCGTGTCATGTTCATGTCGTGTTCATGACAAACACGAACTATTCGTATCATGTTAGTTCGTATTTGTGTCGTGTTGCGTGTTAATCGTGTCATGTCAAATCGTATTGATTGTTTAAGATTGCCAACACAACACGATTATGACATGAAACGATAACACGATTGTGTCGTGTCAATTTTATACTCGTATCGTGCCAACACGCGATCGTGTCGTGTCATTTTGAAGAACCCTACATACGAATAAAATTGGACAATTTAAAAAATATTAATTATATATATATATATATAAATTATGTAAAATTATATTAAAATTTATTCATGCAATAAGCAAAGTAAAGTAAAAAACAAAATAAAACGAAAAATTCGAAAAAATCTGGCCCGCATTAAAAACTAAAGTAAAACGATGAAAAGAAAAAAAAAAAGAAAAGAAAAAAAAAAGTCCCAAGCCGCTATGGGCAAAGTAAAATGAAAAAAAAAAATCCAGCTGTGCTATAGGAGCAATCTTAGTACCGTTATATTTGTGCTCTTATTAAAAAGAATAAATCTGTTTTGTTCTGTTTAAAATTGTTAAAGATAAATTTTCCTTTTTAAAAAATTTTCCAATAACTTTATTGTCCTGTTGTATATCGCATTGCCCGATAATGAGTATCATTGTTTCATCATTACCAGAAATTTTGAACTGCAGTCATCATGGATCTTATCACAAAAATAGATGGGGGCGACAGTATTTTTAAACAGTAATATGGATACCTCAGTGATCTATCTGAGCTGTCCTATCAATTTCTCTCTATCGCAACCGCCGGTCTGTTTTTTTACCTCCGAATTTTTCTGTTTTTCCCTGTGTCTGCTCCCCTGTTTTTTTTTTCGGCCACTGGATCGCTTTTGCTATAGTGGATTTTCGACGAGAAAAGTGATAAAAAGTAATGCACTTTAATTTCCTGAGTAAAAGATCGCAGGTTCGAAACATAGCCGAAGGTCTTTCATAAACATTTAATTTAAATATAAGTTGAGTGACTTACACCTCCCATTTATCTTAAAAAAAATAGTGGATTAGAACTAGTAGAATTAATTTTGTAATGCCGACCACATTATTTGAAAGATTATTCGAACATATAACATTGACTATGTAAACCGAAGTAGATCAGCAATGTCCTGATGCATTTCATACTTTTAATGTTCTCATATTGGAATTGCATTTTTTTCGGATCAATTGGGAAGAGTGGGAAGATGTTATTCTGAGAATAAGAAATGTTGTTTGGATGGTGAGTTAGGAATAAGCAAATTGATATTAATTTAAATAAATTATTAAAATTTATTATTTTAATGTTAAATAAAGTACTAATTAAAGAGCACATAAAATTTCATTTAGTTATTAGTATTTAGCTAATTTTGTTGAAATTATGTATATATAATTGTTGGAAGATGTTATTCCTAGGAAAAAATTATTCTTCTCCTTATTCCTAATTTGTTTGGATATCTAAAAAGAAGCTATTCCTAAAAAGAAACTATTCTTCCTGTTCCTAAACAATCCAAAAGACCTCATATAGAATAACTCCAGATGTTTTTAACGAACCAGAATTAAAGAAAAACAAATAAAATAGGACTGTACACGAATGAAACGACATATTTATGACTGTATGCACATGTAAATCATATCATTTGATTATTTAAATCATACCAACTATGGTTGATTTAATACGATTTTAGAAGTTTAGAAAAACACTTGTATGGATCTTTAGAAACCTACGTACCTATTATCAATTATAACTTATTAAAGTCATAAAACGCATTTTTTTTCTTACATAATAATTTGTCATAATATATTTCATCAATAGATAAAATAAGTATAATTTATTTCTCATATTGACAAAACATTTCACTAATATATAAGATTTATTCCATTTTAAATTTTATACCCTGCATCAATGCATTGCATTAATTGGTGCTAACATGATAATGTCTGCACAAATTAAATGTGTTTTAAATCGGTTGAAATTTATGAATATTTCAACTTTGCAACAACCATCTTGTCTCTAGATCTTACTAAATGTATATAAACCCCTCAAATATTTTCTATTCGAATGTAAATACCTCTCATCTTAACAAATAGTCATGACACATGAATGAAAAAAATACAGAAATTCCAAAAAAAAAATGGATAAATTAATTATGAGAAATGCCTTCAAGTATCTCTGAAAATTGTAATAATTAATTAAAAAAATCCTAAAAATGAAAAATTTGTGGCAGCCAAATTTCTTGTATTTTTATGAGGAACCATGCAAAATTTCAAGCGATTTGAGGTTGGATTTTTCTCATCTTTGAATTTTCTAGAGAATGTAAGGCTTAAAAGGGGTTTAACAGAATCATTGAGGTTGAATATGGGTAAACCCGAAAAGTTGGACAATTTTGACAAAAGGCAAGGGCTGTATTGCATTTTTTCTGAAAAATTTCAGTACGAGTTTTGAAAATTTCAGTCCGAAATCTGCGACTGACGGTGTGATTTTTTTGAAAAGGATAACCAGCTGGTCACAGATCCGTGGAGAAGGAAGCTCTTTCAAGAGGCAGCCTGCCTTATATGAACCCATGGCTGGGTTCTACATGCCTACGAGGCGGCAATTCCTGAATTAAAAGAAAAGAGGATTTACAGGCAACCCATTGAGCATACGAGGTTGGTTGATCTGGATGTTTTGGAATAATTCATTTCTGAATCAAGTTGGGTTGATCATGTTCCTCGAATAATTCATTTGTATAAAATAATAAAAAAAAAGCAGGATCTTTAATAGCGGTCTATAATAAATAATAACTGCTATTAGTGATAGAGTTTTATTTATTTTTAACACCATCTCCATTAATAACGCCTACCAACCGCTGCTAAAATAAAATTTGTTGTAGTTATTAGGTTTGGCATCTGACTTGGATAGGACCATCGGGGAATTAGTTTGTCATATAATTAAGTAGCTAATTGTGGTGTCAAGGGGTAAGGTCTAACAAATTATTTTGGACTTACTATTAAAAACATTTATGATGTGAATGCATATCTGCTTGTTTGTCTTTTAATGTGGGGGTATACACTTTGTAGGCCAAGCACGTCTGCTCGATTGATAGTGTGACCTTCTGCACCGACATTCTGCTTGATTAATATTGTAACATTCTGATGCATGTTGTTATTTCCAAAAGAACGGTAAAACGATCAATACAGAGTTTTATATCTTGGCTTTACCGATTTCAAAAAACCGGATGACCCCATATATTTATTTTTAAATATATTAAAATATAATACAAATATAATTAAACAAATATAGTGAAATAAATGTATCTTGAAAACCTAAAACTTCAAAATAATGTGCACATCCGCTTCCCCGTACGAATCTCTTTCACGTTTTAACTGAAACACATTAAATATAATTAAGCATACTGCTCCCACATACTTTCCCCGGCCCAAATTATTTGGGCAGATAATATATTAAACTACAACGTAGCATGTTGCAAATATATACATGCCTTACAGAGTGCAAGGAAACAAAATGATTTGGTTAATTAAGGAAAAAGAAAACAACAAACGACAATCTCCATAGCATCGGACAGAGTGCAAGAAAGGGACACTCTGCCTAAAAATGATCTGCTATCAAATATATTCCATATTCATAGAATCCAAAACGGAACAGATATAAACGAATACGGAATAAAGCTATTTCGTTTACCGTCCGTTCCAGCCAACAAAACCAGACACAATTCCGCTTCACTACGCGAAATTTTCGGTTCTGTAACGGTTAATAAAAGGCCTCTGTAACGGTACACGAAACGTTACTGTAGCCCCGTTACAGAATGTTTAATAACCGTTACAGAAGCAAATTTTCTGTAACGGTTATTATCTAATAACCGTTATAGAAAATTTGCTTAAAATGGGAACGTATTTTGGAGATATTTTGTAACGGTTATTATCTAATTACCGTTACAGAACCCAGTCTTCTGTAATCTAATAACCGTTACAGATATTGTTTAAAAAAAAAGTTGAAATTATAAATTCTGTAATGGTTATTCCTTAATACCCGTTACAGAAGTCCTTCTTTTTTTTTAGATTTCGCCTGTTTTATTGGCTAGCCCAATTTTGCTAGCCGAATTGGTACCAAATTGGTACCCAATTTACATCAGACAAACATATATCATGCATATATCAGATCTCACATATATATACCAAGCACAAATAAATTAATAGCAAAATTAACAAAGTAACTATACATAGAGTTACATGAAAATTTTTCCTAAAATAATACCCCATACATGAAGTCCATAACCTCCGCAACGACTGTATCAATGTCTTCTTTTGAATATGGTTGTCCAATCGGCTCGATATATTGCATTTGATCATTAACAATTAAAGTCAAATAATTTTCTAAACCCTAAACCCTAAACTGATAAAATGAAATCCTAAAACAATAAATCGGCTTAAAATAACCTCGAGGAATTCTCCGACCGTAGTCCAACTAGTTCATATCGCCCTCATGTTGAACATTGTGAAATATGAACACTCTGTGCCGCCCCTTTGTATCGGTCCCTAATTAAGATATTTCAACAAAAGAAACAGAAACTTTTTTAGTTAATTTCAATTTCACAAACAAATAATATCTTAAACTCATAAGTTCCGTACCTTAATTTGGTACCATTCAAATCTTATTATGCTCTTTAGGCTATATCTTCCGCTTTTCACTAAATACCGCTTATATACCTTGCATGCAATACCATTTAAAACAAGATATATAGATAATTGTTAATTTGAAAATCTCATCATGCTTTGACTTAATTCACAAATGGAAACTTATGAAGATATGAATGACTTAATATATAACTTTGGATTCTTGAGCTCCAAAGAATCAACAAAGTGAACGGTGCGCTTCTCGATATTAATAACAAGGACAACCCACGATTGCTCGTGGGTACGTATCCGTGGAAACATAAGGGGAAATGCCGCCGAATTTTTCTCAAGCAACAGATTGCATCTAACATACAACTCGCTGTCTTAAATGAGACAGATCGTATCCAAAGAGCAGTACTCCCGACCGGGAGTATTATCCGAGATTAATTCCTAATGAATTAATCTCGGACGGACAATGACCTAAATTCAGTTGTGTTTCGGTATTTGGGTCATATATGACAATACGAAATTCATGCCTATATATACAAATTCTTAACGAAATGCAAATAATTTAAAAAAAAAGAGGAGTTTATGAAAATACACCCTTCAATCGTGTGACTTCCGATCCGTTGAATCGTGCGACTTATCTGGCCGATGTAAGATCTTCTCCTATTCAATGAGATCTTAAAATATATAAAAAAAACATAAAATAATCATAAATTAATGAAAAAACCGAAATACATAAGGAAAAATGTAAAAATAAAAAATAACGTTCAAAATTTTTTTTTACCTTAAATCTGCTCTCCTCCTTGTTCTATTTCTAATTATTATTTTTTCAGAATTTTTAAAAATTTTTTGCTATTTTTTTTGGAGTGAAAGTGGACACCACAATCGCAATAAATGAAAAGATCCGAAAGAGTTAAGTGCGGTGCCTGTGAGTTTGTTGGGATATCAATGAGGAAGAAGACCTAAATACAGAATCTTTCTGTAACGGTTATTAACCAATAACCGTTACAAAATCATAAAAACTTATAACCGTTACAGAAAATAATTATTATTTATATATTTTTTTCCTTTTCTGTAACGGTTGTTGGATAATAACCGTTACATAATATAAGAAATCTGTAACGGTTATTATCCAACAACAGTTACAGAAGGTTAACGCATTTTTTCCCCTCATCATGATGGGAATGTTATTACGGTTTTTTAATAATAACCGTTACAGATTCGTGACGCCAATTTTTCCGTCTTATGCCTCACTATTCTATAACGGTTATTTCAAAAACCGTTACAGAAGTGCTATTACAGAAAGTCCTTTTCCCGTAATACTTATCCGTTTCGTTTTTGTAACGAAAACATATTTCGTTCTGTTCGATGTTCCATTTCAACAGAACAGACACGGAAAACGTCAAACGTTACTCCGTTGACAGCCCTACTTTCCCCGGCCCAAATTATTTGGGCAGATAATATATTAAACTACAGCATAGCATGTTGCAAATATATACATATTGATGGTCGTTTATATAGCAATTACTGCAGTACTTATTAGGTCAGTGAATGAAATCCGTTTGGTCTTTTACCCCGTCCATATTGTATTTGATAAAACATATATGAGTAAGATATTATTTTCATTAAGTTATCAGATACGGGTACAGATAAAAAAAAAATCGTTAACTTAATCTAAGAAGATTTATTTTATACATAATGATTTTTGCAGACCTAATTAGTATAACTTTTTTATTTTTTTAAGCTTTAAAAGCTCATGGCTAAGAAGAAAGTTTCTTCAAACTCATTCCAAAATGCTATCAGGTTCAGAGGAGTGTCATTTGTTGGTCTCGTGCAATGAACGAAGTTTTAATTGATGCAATAATATATTTTAGGATGATGTTAAATTTGGAGGTCTTAGTTTGTAATTTTCTTTTTCTCTTTTGACAATGATGTTCGTGTTGTAATGTAAAAAAGTTGAATGATATTAATTATAAAATTATTTTTATTATTGCTATTATGTATGATTGTTGCCTCAATATTATTATTACTAGGTGGGGAACCGCAGCTTCGTCGCGCCTTAGCGGATTTATTGTATTTTAATTTTAACATTCACTAATAATTTGCCAATAAGTCCAATTAAATTGTATGCGACGGACATATATGTGCAAAGACAAAATGCTATAATTTTTCTTTTCACATGAGCCGTAAAAAATAAACATAAGCATCATAAATGAGCTGCTTTAGCATTCATATACATTGAAAAATAAACATATAAGCATTTGAAGAGACCCAAATAGAGTAGAGCACGATAACATCCATATCATATTTTTAATAAACTCAAACAATTGGCGGCATAATAAAATAACGCATGTAAAATGGAGTAGGTACAAAAACTTCCAATGTGCATTATTGTCTAATCGGTGATCCCTCTAAGAATGAGACCAAGTCGAAATGGCATTGAAACCCTAAACATCACCTGTGCAATCGAAAAGGTATCAGTTTTATACGATTAATTTATTTTAAATAGTTTATTTAGATAATTAATAACAATTTTCATAGAGGGAGATGATTTTATTACTATTACCTAAAAAAGAAAAGATTTGTCTGTAGACACTTTTTTAGAAAATTTCAGATCGTCCATTCAATGATGACAGAAAATTAAGAGTGTACAACACAAATCACTGAAATAAGTGAGAATATTAATTAGTGTGCTTAATTAAGCTATGGTTAGGTCACAGAGTGTACGTCATAAGTATGGTGGTGCTGTTAAACAATGGTTTTTTTTTTTTTCTTAGAAAATGTTAAACAATGGTTTAGGTATATAATTTTCAAGGTCGTCAATTATTAAAACAATAATTTATTACTATGTAAGTCCGACTTACATGCATTTTACATGCAAATGCATGTGACAGAGTAGTTCAATTGACAAAAACTACATTGATTTTATTGTGATAAAATTTCAAATTCCGTTTTCATGAAGAAAAACTATGATGCCTTAAATTTCGATCGTCGCTAGAAAAATAGTAAATTTGCCGAAATGACTTAATTTGGTTTCTTTCGCTCCTATTTTTGCCTTACATTACACCACTTCTTTTAGCACGTAAAATCTCTAGAGTCAACTATTTTCAATTAAACCCAATTGCGGAAACCATCCTCTAAAATTAAATATAAACATGAGTACATTTTGTCAATCTATACTACCTTTCTAGGGGCAATCTAATTGCAGCACAACTAAATATCTGCACCCTCACCGTTCCAATCATAATTAGCGACCAAAACTCCGAAGTTATTACAACTTGTTAAATCAATGAATATCACAACTACAACAGTTACAAATTCAGCAAAACTAAAATAGCCCACTGATACACTTCCTATCAGACAAAATTACAAAACTAAATAACCTAGATGTACCAGCAAAACTGAACTTTCCTCTTCAAAGCCACAGCTCAATGCCTATTTAATCATCATTAGCATTTTACCATAATTGGCTACCACTCACCGACCCATCTTCTGCTTGCGCAACTCACGCATAATTGCCTTCTTTCTCTCACTATCCATGAAATCTTTTGGGGTTACTGTGCCTTTGCTCGTGCCGACACTTGTTGGCGGCGTCTTCTGAACATTCACAGCTGGTTTTGGGATTGTCATGGCTGAATTTGGGTACATCGTCCCAATACTTCTTGGTGGTGACTTCTGACCTCTAATGTCTGGATTTGGGGTAAACATACTAAGATTTCTCGGAGGTGTTTTCTGAGCATACATGGCAGAATTTGGGGTTAATGGATAAGCAGATGGTGCATCGACACCTGAAATGCCAGTCACTGTCATATTGACACTTTCCTTAGCTGGTCTACCGCGCCTTCTCAAACCATTTGACATTTCTTCAGAGGTACCTCGTGCTTGACGCCGTGCTGCCTCAAACCATTTGTTCACCTGAAGTGTAGATAAAAAGAGAGAAGCTCATAAATCCATTGAAAATGGGGGAAGTAACACAACAAATTATTGTTGACACAACACTATCTATATTTTTTTGAAATTAATGGAACAATTTTGCCCTCATTATTTGCTTCATTCAATGTATGATGGCCACCACTCTCTCAGTGATAATTGTGCAAATTTTATTTACATTTACATATTGAATAAAATAAAAAATACCTCTGATATGATATTTTATTTATATTGAATTCATTCATATACAATTTTGGATTCAGGTTCATTAAAACCCAGAGAGGCATATAACTGAGGTAAATTACCAAATTGCATAAATGAAATAGAAACAACAATAAATTAACTTGATAAAAGGACAGTTTAATTTATAAAAACTGAATAAAGTACTGCAAACTAAACACAAAATAGATCAAAGTAACATAAGAAAATAAAACAAGTTTTGCTAAACTGAGGCATTTTTTAGCTTAAAATAAATTAATAAATTGAACCGTCTCCTGAAGAGTCTCTCTTAATTATATGATTCTGTTTATGTTCAATAGACATATAGATTGCAAAATATGATTAAGTAATTTCAGTTTTATTATTAATAAAAGGGCATGTATAACATAAAATATCACCTGTATTAAAAGATTCCAATAGAAAGGAAAAGAAAAGTTTGAAAATACATTACAGAAACTTTATTATTTTAGCATGGATTCCTATTTTATTAAACAACAACAACAACTAAGCCTTTTGTCCCAAGCAAGTTGGGGTAGGCTAGATTCCTATTTTATTAAAACAATTAAAAAATTGCATGGACTTGGATTGTATGCAATTAATTTGATAGAAAGATCTTTACTAATCATAAGTGATAATGATCACTAAGGTCAATGGCAACCAATTAAAGGAGGGACAGATTTATAAAATTAAAATGTATTAGAGTTTGTGTTACTAGAAAAAATGTTAATGCAAGCTCATCATCACAATACATATTCTTTCTTCTCATTTTACTCGTGCCATTTTTCATATTCTCATAAAAAATAACTATATATTACTATAATATTTCTAAGAGAGAATGAACCTGTTCATACGTCAGCTCCAACTCTTCTGCTAGAATTTCTTTGCTCTCACGGGTCGGGTACTGATTTGTCTCAAAATATTCTTTAAGCGTCTGCTGGAGATAAACACAGAAGAATAAGATGGGAAATTAGAAAGTTTTGAGGGAAGGATTGTCCAAGATTTAGAAAAATGGACTTCTATGCAAAACTTTCCTTGGAAACAAATCAACTGTTTCAATCTTAACATAAAAACAACTAAAAAAACTTATTCCTAAACGATCAAGAATAAGCTTTCTGGGATCTAGTGTGTTATTTTTGAGTGGTCCAACATCCAGACTAAATTTTTATTTCTAGAGTGTTTGGATCATTTTTTTAATCTGGATTATAAAGTGGTCCTAAACAACTTCTCAATCCACATTATGTAGATGATCCAAACACCCTAGGAATAAAAATTTAATTCGGATGTTGGACCATTAAATATAGCACTCTAGATCCCAAAAAACTTATTCTTGATTATTTATGAATAATATTTTTTACTCGAATAATTAATATTAATTTCATTCTTAAACAATCCAAACGCACCCTAAAATTTTAAGACCATTCAAGCTCTACTAAAACACATGTTTGATATTATTATTTTTTAAATATGCAAAAAAAACCAAAATACCTTAGTCTTATCGAGACCATAATTTTTTTTATTCTTTGAAGAACGAGATCGCTTAGCAGAGCTACTCCCTTGGAGGTCGTATCCCTTCCCTTTATTTATCCTTTTCTCCGACCAATCTTCATCATCACTCGACTCTGAAGATGCCTTCCCAAATGTTTCCTTTAGATTTGCAAAACAACAATATTAGCTGATTAGCTCCCAATTCATAAGGTAATGAATTTCATGAGCATATTAGAGAATATCCATTTTTCGGAATTTGGACAATAGTGTGGTAAACTGGTTGAGTATCAAAAGCAAGCACGTATTGTACACAAACTCGCCACCATACAAAGCAAAAGGTGCATTATTTGAAGCAGAAAATTGCAGAAAATTCTCTCGAACTATTTTTTCTCTGTTCAAAGCGAATAGAAAAAAGATAGATTTCAACAACCAACAATTTTTCATGATTCCACAAATTAGAGGAGTTTGAACTGGTGTTCAGGCAGAAGCTGGTTTATTTCATAAGATAGAAAATGAGGAACTTCACGAGTTCATGACTTCATGCTCAATGTACAAGGAAGGTACTGTAATTTAGATGGCAAAAAAACTTGCCAAGTTTCGAGTTAAATTATTTTTTTTGAGAACAGAGTCGCTTATATTAGTAACTGCAACTTCTAGATAGTTTTGGTTGGGCCTGACAATATATTGTCTTTCAAGTCGACAGTTATGTTAAAAGGTCATAGTAAAAATGTGTAAGGAATAAACATACCCGGTATAATTTCTTGTAATCTGTTGGCTCCCGTTGCCTTCTTCCTACTATGGGTTCATTATCGTCGTCCATTTCTTGACCGAAAGGTTGTGTTGGAATATCCTTGTCACCCTCTGATGTTTTCACAAGCTCATCACAGAACTCATCCGAGTCTGATGTGAAATCTGACTCATCAGAGTTTGACACCTTCTCGCTGTTTTCCTCTTCAGAATTGCGTCTCTCCGGGTCAAAATCATCATCCTCAGAATCTTCTGATGGCAATGCCTCTATGTCAAGTTGTTTCTTTTGGTTTTTCGGCTTTTTAGGTAATTTTTCATCATCAGAGTCGGTATAGAAATCAGAGTCATCAGAGCTGGAATCCTCTTGGTCTGATTCCTCTTCATGATCTTCACCTCCATCTTCCTCTTCATTGTCCCCTCCTGTGGCGTCTGGATTGTAGTCATCATCCTCCGAGTCATCTGACGGGAGATCTGACGCATCAAGTTGGCTAGTCCCATTTGCAGCAGCTGCTGCTTCTGGAAAAACTTTCTGCATGGATTAATGGTTGAAATATCATCAAGTTGGCTAGTCCTCTGAGTCATCTAATGGGAAATCTTACACAAAGGGCAAAACCATGGCAACAGATTTTATTGTCAGGATAATAGGATATAATAAGGAATACTGATGGTTGAATATCATCAGCATATGCATCAATAATGTCACGTTATTTTATACCAATACTAGGCATCTATAATAGCAACTTAATGACCACTTCAGCAATATACAGAGCATTTCTTAGGATGTGTGAGGTAGGAAATTAGAAATTTCAAAGTTTCCAAGAAGAGTGGTGACATGTTGGCTATAAACAGACCGTTCACAAAGCTGATACTGCTGTTCACAGGTTCCGGAAAACATAATATTATGCCAGACTTGAATATATGTGTAATGATCACTGCAAGAAAAAGTCCAAAATTCCTCTAGTTTTAATTCCATTTCTATTCAGATGCATTAATGATGCTCCAGCAATGGAAACTTAGTTGATGATGCGCTAGAGAAGTGAAAGAGGGAAAAAGATGGAAACTTAGTCGATAGTACATCTACAATTGGGAGTCTATGCCCAGTTTTGTGGGGTTGGGTTGGGGCAGGGGTGGGAAGCATGGCGATAAAGTTGGAAAAGCACCTTCACTCTATCAAAGACTAAATTTGTATATTCAAAAGAATATATTAGGTATGGTAGTTTCCTTGTAAAATTAAGGTTTTCATCAATTTGTCACATAGAACAAAATTGGGACTGAAATCTTCTACAAAAAAGGTAGAAGGGAAGGGGGGGATGGGACGAGCGTGGTGCGTTCAAAAAGCCATTTCCACATTGGAGGGAAGAGTAGGGTAGAAGGGAAAATTGGAAAACAAAATGATAAGGTAAAGGAGGTCCCTGATCTGGTAAGATTTGGTGAAGAGGGCAGGAAAGAAAAGGGAGTAGTGAAAATAGAAGAAAAAAGGTAGAGCAGAAAATTAATAGGGAGTACCATTGCTTAACAGAGGTCGCCGTGGTATCCCACAGAAAAATAAAAAATATATAAAAAACCCATAACAATAATCCAGTTGTTACTGGTTCCCCAATGTATTTGTGGACATACAGAGTGAAAGAGATGGCCAAGCACGAGACATAATTAGTTGCCTCTTAGCCCCACCCCCAAAACTTAAAAAGCTACAACATGACACCATTGTTATGTCTGGACTTAATAAATAGTTATTCTCCTTTTCAAAGATGCAATACTTTTGAACTTTGAAGAGGTGCAAACTAAATAGCCCCTATATAATTCACGAGCTCCTAACAATTGATAAAAGACACAAAAGGCTATGATCCCATTATATGTTCCAAAAAGTTGGAAATAAATTGGCAATAAAAATGAGGGGAAAAAAAGCATATTTACCTCCCAAGTGTCCTGCAGACAAAGATTGCTTCCTTTGGATTCATTAAGCAGCACGATACAATCAAGCTTACAATCACATGCCGGACACAACCAACCTTCATCACCAGGGGGTACTATAAAAGATCTCGATTAGCTTAGTAATACGTTCCAGTTAATAGTACCTTAATCAAATATATCCTAAAAGGAAACTACACAAAACAACTAAATTCTTACTGTCTTTGGTAAGAAGAGGAGGGTTGAGACACATCTGATGGAAGCCACGATCACATATCCCATCACAGAGTATAATGTCATTATTAAGTGTAACATTTTTCAAGCCGCATTTGGCACAAAAAATCTGTAATAAAAAAAAATACTTTCTGGTAAGCACAAAAAACTTTGAATTGACAAGCTAGCCCAAAACACAAAATGTTGCCCTTAGGCTGGAGACAAATATAGAGAAGTGGAGAAAATATCTTTGAATTGACCAGCTTGGCAAAAGCATCTTAGAATTTGTACACTCAAACATATTGGAAGTAATCAACCAACCACTGGATAAAATACCTACTTTTTGGAGCTGCCATCATGCCCATCTTTTATGTGGGAATAAAAATTTCAAATTTTATAAATCCAAATTTTTGATCTACTAATGTATACATAATGGAAAGTATAATATTTAAGAGTTCACTCCATAAGAGGTCAAGAGGACCATAACCAAAAAAAAAAAAACCTCTCCTAATTAATCTGGTAAACTGAGCTCATGCCGCTTGACCTGATGAAACACATTGCAGTTGAGATGAAACAAAATCAACAGTATGGATTTTCACTTTGAAAGTTGTGTTTGTAATACTGAAGCCATTATGAAAAATTGAGTACAATTGATCCTTCCTCCTATGAAACTTAAAATTATCAAGCTTAAACTTGAGGCTGAAAATAATTTCCACATATCTAGGCACTATAGAAAAAAGGAAGAGGTGAAAATGGCATGCCATACATCATCACAGTCGATCTCTCCTTTATCATCAAAGTTGTTGAGCTTCCCTTCAGCAGCAAGTACTCCAAGTTCCTTGAAACTATCTCGTATTTTTAGTTTGCACTTAATTATTGCAGCCTTGGCCCTGTCAATTTCCTTTTCAGGTCTTAGCTTTTCCAAACTGCAGAAAAGAAATATATATTAAAACAGTTGGTTTAAGAAAGGGGTCCATTCAGTAGCATAAATTCAAGCAATATATCTTGATTGTAAACTAGCAACAGTACAACAACTAAGTATTGTAAAAATAACAGTATTTGTAAAAAAACATCTATTATAAGATACCATGCTTCTTTTTTAAAATTAATACCATGTTTGACAGCTAAAATAAAACAAGAGTACATTTTCAATGCTTGTGCACCTATGTTTAGCATTCATGTATGTTCACATGTCATGCAAGCTTAGTAAGAGATAATTCAAGGTAATAACTGACATGAACAACATTAAACTGGTACAATCTTGGTGTTGGAATTGTGAAATAAGTCTTTGGCACAAACAGGGAGGAAAAGACAAGGTCAACGATAAAATATTTTAATTTAATAAAGAAATTACCAGAGCCATGCCAATCCATATAGTCTGAAATTTGCCTACTATTATCATTTGAAACAAAAATGAAACAAAATTATAAATATATATAGGCATTTACCTTTGGCCTTTCCAACCATCAGTGGAATATGCATCAATTAAATTCTGCTCATAGTTCATCCTTGTAACAAGAGACCTAATTCTGTTCCGAATTGTTGAAAGTTTATCACCTGAACTCTTGGGTTTCCTCCCTCGTCCTTTTTTACCTGACACTGGTTCTATTTGTGATGATGTGCCGGCTGCCAACTCATAAGTAGGGTTTTGACTTTCACACATTGCACTCAAATTCTTTGGTTTTCTCCCCCGTTTCTTTGCACCTGACACTGATTCTATTTGAGATGATGTGCCGGCCACCAACTCGTTATTAGGGTTTTGATCAGGGTTTTGACTTTCACTCTTCCCATTGGACATTGATCTAAGAACCCTACCTCCATCAACCGATGAACTCAACGCGTATCTAGTTTCATCTACTTCATGACGAATTAGTTTTTGGCCCTTCTTTCTGCCTCGCTTTTTTTTCAGTCCTGAATTTTCTGGATTTTCAGTTGTTAGCTTGCTCTCCTCATGTTGATTGGAAGGTACAGTTTCTTTGTTAGGATCTGTTTCACCATTTGCAGATACCTCTTCTAAGCTAGAGATGGTTGGATCAGTATTATCCATAATAGGAACTGGTAGGAGAGATGTAGCACCTATAAATGTCCGAGAGAATTATAAGTACAGGTGTTGGTGCCAAGTTGTAAAAAATTGTAGATATTAGTGAACTGATTAATTTGTAAATCAGATGTAAATCCAAGTATATAATGTTAAATGACCGCAAAGTTGTCTCCATGTCAGCGTTACGCAAAGCTTATTTGCGATTAAAATTACAACAAGTGACCTTAAACATTCAAAAAATAAAACCTAAATTAAATAAGATACCAAGAAATGCAAAGGCAAGGAAAACCTAAATAAAATGCAAAAATTTAGGATATTCTTAACCAATTACACTAAAAGAAACATATCCATAAATGCTGTGGATGGTATGTACCCAGGCGTGCTCCCATTTTCTTAGCAAAGCACAAAGGCTGCATCTTTTACTTTTAGCTCAGAAATGGAAAAGGAGCAGGCCCCATCTGTTGTTTTGTCCAAAATAGTACCTGGATCCGAGAAAGAGGCGAGTCTTTCGAAAACGCTCGAATCGGAGGCGGAGGCGAAACTCCGGGTGCGTGAGGCGGATTGCTCCGACGCAGCGTCCGACGGAGATTCTTCTCTTTGGAAGCTTTTGTGTTGTGTTGTGTTGTGTTGCGTTGGGAGTGACAGGCGCTGTTTTAGCGTTTCTGTTTTTGAGAGGAGAGAACACAACTCAACAAAACTTCATGGGCTTCACCACATTTATTTCTTTCTAAATATGGATTATGGAGTCTCATTAATGGGCCGTCACGACAACTTAATTGGGCTTCACCACAGTCTTTTCTTTTTTGTCACTGAGGCCCGACAGCATTCATTCAATCTTGCTATTAAAGCTAAATAGACAAAAAGAAAGCTGCGCAAATGATTTTAAAGGCTGGTCTATTTTCAACAGATAAAGTATATTGCATATTAAATATATCTTCTAACCAAATGGAATGGTTGCTAATCTGACAATTATGGAAAAAACCAATCCCATCCTAATATGAGCACATTTAACAAAGAAATGATCTGCATACTCATGATTAGAACAAAACATACAATTTTCATCTCCTTCCCAACATTTGCTTCTTAAGACATCTTTTGTTAATAATTTCCTTTTGACTCAGTGACCATAGAAATATCTTGATTTTAGTAGAAAATTCATCTTTATTAAATCCCTGCAAACTAACTATATCATCATTATCAGTTAAATTTCTAAAGGGAGCTATTACCTCATATATTCTCTGTAACTCCATATGCTGTTTTTTAGATAAATGTCTTCTAAAGTGCAAAATTGACATCTCACTCTTTATTACCTCAGCTACAGTAACCTTCCTAGTGATGTAAAAGAAATACACAAAGACCTCTTATCTACCTATCTATCCCGCCAAAATAGTGTATTTTGATCATCCCTATATATCTTCATACATTTATGTAAATCCACAATATGCTCATATCTTTTGAAAATTTTCCAAAACTGAGACCACTTTTGCTTATTATTGGAAGTAGCATATTTTACCCTTAAAATCTTTTTCCACCATTCCTTAATAATTTAAGGGTTCATTTTATTTGAATAATGTTAGAAATTTTTGAACTAACAAATGGATCAAAAATAGAAAGAAAAAAAATTAATAGCAAAGCGTCGGGAACCTATTTCGACGGAACGATCATATTTTATTGTGCAAAATTATGATATTGTGATTCAATTTAATGGAGTAATTAACGAGTTGAGTGAATTGTTCATTGTAATTGTGATACTGAAGATACTTTTTTTTTCGGTTTCCAACCATTCAGTCTATATTTTCACTTTAGCACTAGCCCAAAAATTATAACATATCGGATATTAACTTTGTTAAACCGAATCATATCAATGGTATACTATATATAGATGATGGCATTGACCATAGTAGAGTAAATTTTTTATGAGGCTTCTAAAGTTAATCTATAATCTGTTTTTTGTCACTATACTTTGATTTATCTCTTCGAAAGTCAGCGAACTTTCAAATTATCCGAATTTAGTCCCTCAGTTATAACTCCACGTCTAAATAATGATTTCAGTGTGAAAATTGGTGTACTGACTACTGAGCCAAAAAAAAAATTTTCTCTCCCAAATATTATTGGAAAGTTCGGTGACTCCAAAGAGATAAATCGAAGTCAGTGACAAAAAACGAATTATAATAAATTTTAAGGACCTTCGAAAAAAATTAATCACGATAGTATCTATACTGATGTAATCTAATTTATTATATAGTATAAGGTAACGTGGTAGGAACAACTTGACCACTTGATTTTATTTTTTTCAATGACGGTCACTGACGTTAACGTAACGTAGCAAAATAGAAGACTTGCCCCCCATTTATTTATTTATTTCTTTTTTTATTGACGCAGAAAAAACAAACAAAAGGGAATCAGTTGAAAATTTTAGTGCCAGCTCGTCATTCTTGCATACAATAATGCATAGGTTACATAGAATATATGTACATTATTGGAGCAAAAAGTCAAAAACCATAGTTATGTATGTTGAATTGTTCATACTTCATAATAATTAATACATTTGATTCTTTTTTGTGTGTGGGAAAACTGAAAACTTAAATAACAACTCAAAGACACAGTATTTTAACGTGGTTCAGTACGAATTCGTACCTATATCCACACGCACACACACCATCACTCTTTTTATTTCTTTTCAATAATAATGGAGTACAAGAGAGAGTTGGGGAAGAAGATAGGTCAGAAAGGAAGAGGGAGGCGCCTCCTTTATAATAGGTAGGCTACTATTTCTTTTTATTACATTTCCATATATGCATAAATCATAAAAAGGAAAGTCAGACGGTCCAACTCGGACCGAGTTCTGGCCATCTCGGACCGAGCCAAAGAGGTGTGGTTCAACTCGGTCCGAGTTCAAGCCATCTCGGACCGAGCCAAACACCCCTTTTCTCCACACTCCCCCTCAAGTTGGCAGGTAGATATCTTGCATGCCCAACTTGCAAATCACTCCCTGAAAAATGGTACATGATACCCCTTTGGTTAGTATATCTGCCAATTGCTCATCAGTTCTCACGTGAGGAATGCTAATGACTCTATCTTCTAAATTCTGTCGAATAAAGTGCCTATCCACTTCAATATGTTTGGTCCTATCATGTTGCACCGGATTGTGAGATATTGCGATAGCTGCCTTGTTGTCACAGAACAACTTCATCTCCCTGTTATCATAGAGACCAAGATCCTTGAGTACTCTCTTTATCCACAGTAATTCTTGCAAACCTTTAGCAATTCCTCTGAACTCTGCCTCTGCACTTGACAAAGCTACCACCTTTTGCTTTTTGCTCCTCCAAGTAACCAAGTTACCTCCAACAAAAGTGAAGTATCCAGACGTGGATTTTCTATCAGTCACATCTCCAGCCCAGTCAGAATCTGTATATCCCTCAACCTGAAGATGACCATTCCTTTTGAAGAAGATACCTCGTCCTGGGGATCCCTTAAGATACCTTAAAATCCACATGACAGCTTCCATATGTTGTTCACTGGGAGCATGCATAAATTGACTCACCACAGACACAGCATAAGCGATATCAGGCCGAGTATGTGACAAGTAAATGAGTCTCCCTACCAATCTCTGGTATTGATCCTTATTTGCAGGTGCCTGATCAGAAAATACACCCAACTTGGTGTTCTGTTTGGTTGGTGTGTCAACTGGTTTGCAGTCCAACATACCTGTTTCAGCAAGTAAGTCAAGCACATACTTTCTTTGAGACAAAGAAATACCTTCCTTATTGCGTGCAACTTCGATTCCAAGAAAGTATTTTAAGCCTCCCAGATTCTTCATTTCAAACTCTCTAGACAATTTTCCTTCCAAATCATGGATTCCTTCTGAGTCATTACCTGTAATTATCATGTCATCAACATAGATTATCAAGATTACAATTTTCTCTTTATCCTTAAGAAAGAACAAAGTGTGGTCAGTATCACTCTGAGTATATCCATATCCCTTCATAGCACTACAGAATCTTCCAAACCAAGCCCTAGGAGATTGCTTCAAACCATACAATGCCTTTTTCAGTCTGCACACGAGAGGTTGACTGCTTAAGTGACCATATCCTGGCGGTATGTCCATGTAAATCTCCTCATCAATGTCACCATGCAAAAAAGCATTCTTCACATCAAATTGGTGTAGTGGCCAGTCTTGATTTGCTGCAATGGATAGTAAAATTCTAACAGTATTCAGCTTTGCTATGAGAAAGTTTCTTGATAATCCACTCCATATGTCTGAGAGTAGCTTTTTGCCACCAGTCTCGCCTTATATCTGTCTATCTCTCCAGTGGGCCCATACTTGACTGTAAATACCCATTTGCAGCCTACTGTCTTTCTGTTGTTTGGTCTTGTTACTAATTCCCAAGTATCATTCTTCTCCAGTGCATCCATTTCCGTCTTCGTTGCCTCCACCCATTTTGAATCACTGAGAGCTTCGCTTAGGTTAGTTGGAATGTGAACTGATGCAAGAGTTCTATCAAACACCTTCACAGGTTCTGGCATATGAGACAAGGTCATGAAATTTGCCATTGCATACCTGCCCTCACCACTTTCATCTGGTCTGTACCTCTTAGGTGGTTTTCCTCTGTTGATCCTGAAAGGTAACTGATAAATTGGATTAGTAGTAATAGGCTCAGAATTACTTACCTCTGACTCAGGAGATTGATCATGTGGTGAAGTAGGAGACTGTATCATTTCTTCATCTTCACTTTCCACATTTTCTTCTGATGGACCCGAGATAATCAGTGGGTCCATTTCTGGATTTGAATTCTCTCCTTCAGCTTCAAATCTCGGACCAAACTGGTCTGAGTTCGGATCGAGAGGGTTATGGTTCGGACCGAAATGGCTTGAGTTCGGACCGAACTGGTCACAACTCGGACCGAGATAGTTGGAATTCGGACCGAGTCGATCGGATTCGTCTGGACAGAGACTAGATTTCGGACCGAAATGGTCTGAATTCGGACCGAAATGCACATGTTCAGGGCTGAAACTTTTACTTCTTACTGTATCAAACCAGAGCTCATTGTCTATCACATTCTCCCCCTGAGAATGAGTCGGGTTTGTGCCAAAATATCCTTCATTTTCAATAAATGTTACATCCATGGTAGTATAGACCCGTTTTGAGATTGGATTCAAACACCTATAACCCTTTTGTCGTTGACCATACCCTATGAACACACACTTTTCAGCACATGGGTCAAGTTTAGAGCGTTGATGTTTTTGTATGTGAACATAAGCTATGCAACCAAATACTTTAGGTGGGATGTTTAGGACAGAAGGGATCACAGTATAGGTTGAGAGTTTCTGTAAAGGTGTTTGAAATTTAATTGGTGCAGAAGGTAGTCTATTCATCAAATACACTGCTGAGGTAACTGCATGATCCCAATAAGTATTGGGAACATTGTTTTCAAGCATCATTGCTCTGGTCATTTCCAAAATTTGTCTGTTCTTACGTTCTGCCTTACCATTTTGCTAAGGAGTACCAACACAACTGGTCTCATGGATAATTTCATTGGTTTGAAAAAACTCGCCTAGTATTTTATTGACAAATTCCCTACCATTATCGCTTCTGAATACTTTGACATTTCTATCAAATTGAGTTTTGACCATGGTAATGAAGGATCTAATGGCAAGTGGTACTTCAGATTTATGTTTCACTACATTAATCCAAGTCATTCTAGTGCAGTCATCAACAAACAAGACAAACCATTTATTTCCTACTAGGGAGTCAACTGGGGAAGGTCCCCAAACATCAGAATGAACCAAATCAAATGGAGCTCTATTATTACTATCATTTTCTAGGTTTCTAGCAAAATGAGCTCGATGGCTCTTAGATTTGATACACACATCACAATCAAAACTATCATTCTCAAAACCAGAAAACAGACTTGGATAAAGTTTTCTTAGGTACCCAAAAGATGGATGCCCTAAGCGTCTATGCCATATCCAAATAGAAGACTTCCTTTTCAGCATCGAACCCGCAGTCATGTGAGTCTGTCCAACAGCCAAGTCCTCTAAATGATACAGCCCTCCTCTTCTAGTACCACGACCAATGATCTCCTTCGTCAAGAGGTCCTGAAAAAGGCAAAATCTGGGATACATGAGCACAACACAGTTATGTTCCTCACATAATTGTCCTACAGATATAAGTTTGGATGAAAGAGAAGGGACCAAGAGAGTGTTAGGAAGAGTAAGAGAGGATGAAAATTGAACTTCGCCAGCCCCTGTGACTGGATAGATCTCCCCATTTGCATTGATGATCTCAGTTCTCCTTGGTATAGATTCTCTTACCAAATCATCTTTATCATAAGTCATATGATCTGTTGCCCCTGAATCAATAATCCAAGATTTATCAGTGCTACATGTATTTAGAACAAAGATTTTACCTTGATTACTCTCAACAGAGGGTAAAATTGTGAGTTTCTCTGCTGATTTCGGACCGAAATTCTCACAGTTCGGTCCGAAATGCTTACTGACTGGACCCGAAACAGTCACATTTGCAACTGCTAGGGCCTTTTCATCTGATACAGCTCCTTCTGCCATTCGTGCCTTTCCCTGCTTCTTCCTTTTATTCTCCTCCCACCAGTCTGGATATCCAATTAACTTAAAGCATTGTTCTACAGAGTGTTTTGGATTTTTGCAGTGGGTGCACCCTCCGGGTGGAACTGGTTTTTTATCGTTCGGTTTTGGAGGATAGCTGGATTTCTGAAGGTTTAAGGTTTGGGTCTTTGCTAGCATGGCCAAGGAATTATCCCCAACCTCTCCCCCATTCAACATAACCATCTGTCGCCTTTCCTCCTTCCTCACCAAGGCAAACGCCTCTTCCACTGTAGGGAGGGGGTTAATTTGGAGTACACTAGCCCTAACCTGGTCCAATTTATCATCTAAACCATCCAAAAAAGTCAGCACCCTATCTTCCTGTACCAATTTCTGGTATTTTTCAATATCATGTGGGCATTCCATGGGATTTGGTCTACGAGTGTCTAATTCCTTCCACAACCCTTGGAGTGTACTATAAAAATTTTGGACTAAGTCTCCATTTTGTTTGACTTTACCAATTTTCCTTTTTAGGTCCAAGATTTGAGACAAATCACTACCATCAAAGTAAGATGTTTTAACTGCATCCCATACCTCCTTGGCAGTAGAGTAAGGTAAGAAGGTACCTATCAGTGATGAGTCCATAGAGTTGATCATGAAATCTTTGACCTGAGAATCCATTACCAACCAACGCTTATAAGCTTCCTCGTCCGAAGACTTTGGCCGAGTCGATCCATCAAGATGACCCAATCTATCGCGGCCGTTGAGCTTCATCTCCAGCATCTGCGACCACAGATAAAAGTTCGTCCCATCTAGCTTGATTGACATCGCTGAGGTGAATCCTTCTTGGCTTTGGGTGTTTGATGGAGGTCTCGGTTGTGTAAGTAATTGGGACAAGGTGTTATTCAGATTCTGGATGAGAGTAATAGCATCTAGTGAATTAGGATCAGGAATAGGTGGTTTAGGGTTCGAATCATTAGGGGTACTCATGGTTTAAAGGTAGTTTCGGTCCGAAACAGAGGAATTTCGGTCCGAAACAGTGGTTCTGGTCGAGGTTTCGAGGAGATCTGTGCAGTAATTCGCACAGAGAAAGAAGCAACAGCTGTGCAGTAACTCGCACAGGGATTAAACACGCAGGTTCAAGGACCTATTGCTCTGATACCATGAAAACTTAAATAACAACTCAAAGACACAGTATTTTAACGTGGTTCAGTACGAATTCGTACCTACATCCACACGCACACACACCATCACTCTTTTTATTTCTTTTCAATAATAATGGAGTACAAGAGAGAGTTGGGGAAGAAGATAGGTCAGAAAGGAAGAGGGAGGCGCCTCCTTTATAATAGGTAGGCTACTATTTCTTTTTATTACATTTCCATATATGCATAAATCATAAATGGAAAGTCAGACGGTCCAACTCGGACCGAGTTCTGGCCATCTCGGACCGAGCCAAAGAGGTGTGGTTCAACTCGGTCCGAGTTCAAGCCATCTCGGACCGAGCCAAACACCCCTTTTCTCCACAAAAACAAATCATTGTATGTCATTTTTGTCTTCTAAAGTAATTTCATGAGGATATAATCTAAAATTAAACATTGTATAATTTGGTATTGGTTTATCAATTGCCTTATGTTTTAGAATCTTCTTTTGGCTCTCACTATTAGTTCTGCTACCACCGCTGATAAACATGTGACAATTTTTTTTACAGAAATAGGAGCGATATCAGTATGTATATATTGCTTGGGCCGATCTATTGACAGTATTATAACAGAAATGAATTCAACTCAGACTAAAAGTAAAAGGCGGCAAAGCAAAGAAAATAACCATCAATTATATCAATTGAAACATATTGTATTGCGCTTGACTTTTGTTACCTTCTCTGCAAATTTCACTAAAGAAAGAAATCCAAACGATTATTAATTTTATTCGTCTGAGAACAGCTTTAGCTCCTCATAGAACACCTTCTGGAATTGTTTCATGGTTGAAGAATCGAGTGACACAACAACTTTAATGCCGGCATCCTCTCCCGGTTCATTCATTAGGTACACAACTCTATTTTCTGTGCATCGTTCCCACGACACCAGCTGCGGGGCACCCCATCCGAAATCTATATCATATATTGGCATTCCGAGAATGGTTCGAATACGTAGATCAGATTCTGATATATCTGAGATGACAGATATTTTCTTCTCCCGCATGACCTCCATGTAATCAATAAACGATTTGATAAACTCATCTGTGATTCCATCAATGACAGATTTTACAGTGCCAGCCACTTCACCTATTTGACTGGAAGTAATCTTGGACACTTCAGATGTTGCCGACAACCGAATCACTCCATTACCAAAATAATTTGGGATCGGAGGATGTATGCGGTTGCGTATGTCAGCAGTAAAATAGAGACGTGAATTGCTGCCAAGAGCAAGTCCTTGCGCTTTGCAGTAGCACTTCCAGACAAGTGCAGAAACCACACAGAAGGTTGAAACAAAGGTTTTATTGCTATGCTTGGTACATTGAATTTTGAGGTGCCTAATTTGTTCTTTTGAGAGCTTGAACAAATTTAAAACACAAGGCTTTGGATTGCTTTCCTTTTTTGATTCATCAGTCGTGTACTCAGGAAAGTTAAAGCTGATTTTTGGCGGGGACCGAGCACAGAGAGGAGTTCTATCAAAGGAGGGTGGGACAATGTTTGTTAGGTCTCCTCGCGCAATCCTACTCCAAGTTTGAAAAAAATGAGCAGCACCCCGACCATCGACTAGGATGTGATTGTTGGAAGTGCCTAGCACGACGCTACCACATTTGAGATAGGTTACCTACAAAGCAAGAAGAGTGTTGTTAGATAAATGTCATTTCCACTTTTGTTCTGATAAATTAATACATCATCTGCTGTTAACTTCTACAACTTGTGTTAGATAAATGCCTTTTCTCATCCACTATGTCAAAACTCTATTCTGCTATTTCTGTAGCTTGAGGAACTTGATTTATTTGATTATATTTTTCAAGCCTTACTCAAATTGGAATAGGAGCAAAAGGTAAATAAGGGTCACTTTACAATTAATGGTCTCTTTATAATTGCATAAAGTTAAAGGCTTATCTATCACATAAACCTGCAGCATTTGTAGGAGGGATGATGATTGCGGCTTTTTAGCGAAAAAAAGCTCTCTAATATCGGGCGACATTGGTTCAAACTGGATGCTATCAGCTGTGCAGTCCAACCGGGCCACCACAAAAAGTACTCCCTCAGTATTGCAGTCAATCTGATCACGGCCATCAAGCCCGATGACATGCCGTCCGGCAAGAGGATAGAACAACACGAGTGTTTTGGCCAAAGCAGACTTAATGACCTCAACCGAGAAGAAGTCCTTGGCACTTTCATTGTTTTTGTACAGGTATATGGTGCAATTGTGTTTGCGAACTGCAACTAGGTCGAGGTTCGACAGCACAAGCCGCTCTCTCGGGGTGTTCTCTGACGGTACCACAAAGGTCGACTGCAATATTTCCAACGTCCTCATACCGTTCCCTCTTTACTCTGTTTTCTGGTATTATGAGGTAATATTTGTTCAAAGGGAGCGTAGAGTTCTTTTTTAAGAACAGGCACAAACCGAATGTAGCAAATATTTTGTCAAGTACATCAAACAATGTTGAGACTAGAGAGGAGGTGGTACCGGTTGGTACAGAGAAAATCACAGAGAGAGATGAGATTGGATTTTGTATTTATCGCACAAGGGTGCGTGCACAGCACAAGAGCAACAGAGATTGGCTATTTTGGTGGCGATACCAACAGTCCATTTTTCCTCTTTGCCTTTATTAACGGTAAGTTGAACAATTTACAAATTGACCCTACATAATTATATTATTACGAAGGCATGAAAAATAAGCTACAATGAAGAGGGACTAAGGGACCAACAAACAAAAAGTCAGACGAAACAAAGAGGCTGAAAAAATCGACGCAAATTGGTTTGTTTATGGTCAACGAAATTTTTATCTATATAATTTTGTTGATTGCAAATTAGGACAACTTGATCATTTTGTTCTTATATATATATTAATTTATTGACTGCAAATTAGTACAAATTGTGAAGTAGTAAGTCAACATTATTAGTGATCGTTTTAAATTGCATTGTGCTATATATACATTTGTGATAACACAACGAGAGGTACGAAGGGGCATATATACACTAATTAATATAATTATTTTCTATTTAATTTTTAGAATTAAGAAATACTTATAAGTGAATTTAATGAATGAGACAATTAATTACTTTTCCAGTTTTAAATTCATATTACATTTTTATCATATTGTACAGTGATGTTTACAGTCAAAGTTGGCTCAGACTGATGCTCAATTTTGAATCTATAACAGTTTTAATATTTGTTGTGGTGTGTTACGTGTGTATAATATATTATTTATATAATGCCACAAATTTATTGAATAATCTTGCAATTGCCATTCCAATGAAGCCTATCAGCTAAGTGATTCTTTTTTTTCTTCACAATAATGCCGTGATTGACGGTCGATTGGAACGTTGTAAAAGACGGATCGATGGAGGAAATTTAGAGACGGTTCTATAAAGACATTGTAAAAGCACTTTTTTTAGTAGTGTATATTAAGAATTTTGCTATTTGTTATGATACATACTGATATATGTAATATTTTAGTCAAACTAGAATAATTATATGGATAGGAACTACAATTAAGATCGCAAGCTATTATTTTAGATCAAATTAAAATATAATACTTGGATATATTTCTTTCGCAAGCTATGGATTTCTTCAAAATAAAGCCATCATTGACCACCACCAGCTATTAATTACCTGTTTTTTTTAATCTCAAATGATAATATATTTTATTAGATAAACAAATTGATGGGTCTTTAATGATCCTTTCAATATATTTTTTTTAATTGTAACTAAGAATTCCAAGAGACGCCACTTGCGTGTTTCAGTTTTTCGACGGATTAATTACTTTGCAGGCTGGTAGTCATGAGTCATGACTCATCACGAAGGGATATTTAATTTCACGTATGAAGTACATGAACTGCAAAGAACTACAGGTAGGGCCCACGCTAATTAGTTGTTTGTATTTTTTAAGGGCGCTAGGACACAAGGTTCAAGGGCATTTAAATAGAAACCACCGGCGAATGGCGATGTTTTATTATACCTAGTAGGTAGGGGAGTCAATTGTTTAGAATTAGATCTAGCTTTTTACATTTCGTTTTAAATCAATTCTATTGATCAATTGTTCGGAATTTTTACTTATTTGTTCATCTGAGTTCATATATTTTTATTTAGGGAATTATCTATTTGTTGATTCTTAACGAAGACAAGGTCGATTTGATCAGATCCGTTAGCGGTCTTTCCTTCAACTTCAAGATATTGATCTTAAATTTATTCAATTTTGGAGAAATATGAGAAATACTATGATGGTCTTTGTGCTACGGATTCGTTTTTGTATTTTTTTCAACTTCAAGATAATGAACGATTTGGATCGGTTATATATGAGAAATACTATGATGCACTGTGATGTATTGGAGCTTTTGTGCACTGTGAATCCGAATCGTTGGATCTGTCTTCAGATCAATCTTGATGATGTCGCTAGATGAAAAAATTTTGGATGTCCCTCTTCTTTATTTTGTTCCAGCGATCTCTCTTAACTTGTACTCCTCTATCTCTGAGAACTACCCCTCGCCTCTCCCTCTACAAATCGATCTCTCTCAGAACCACCATCTAAGAGAGAGAGCTAATTGTAAAGGGAGAGTGAGATGGTGGTTCTGAGAGAGAGATCGATTTGTAGAGGGAGAGGCGAGGGGTAGTTCTCAGAGATAGAGGAGTACAAGTTAAGAGAGATCGCTGGAACAAAATAAAGAAGAGGGCCACCCAAAATTTTCCTATCTAGCGACAGAACCAACCATCCGAATTCACAGTGCACAAAAACTCCAATACATCATAGTGCACCATAGCATTTCTATATATATCTAACTTGTACATGTTGCTGGTAGGACTGTACAATGGACGGGATCGTAATTTTTTATCAATATTTCAACCCAATTCAATTATACCGGGTTAAAAAATTTTCTTTGTAAATTTCCTTAGTCGATCCAACCGTAATCCAATTCAACCCAACCCAACCCAACCCATATAAAATTTTATCTACGGATTTCCGGATTAATCAGGTCATAATTTTCTGATGTCAAGAAAATTAAATAAGTTACGGAAATAAAAATATATATATAATTTTTAATCGTAGCCTTATGACCTTATCAGATAAGCTAACAAAAAAAAAACACTGATCATAATCCCCTCAACTATATATATAATATGGATCAGATAATAAAATATTTGATTATCAGTTGCATTTTTTCTTCATCTTCAGATGATTAAATGGTGCGATTAAAAATTATCGAATTCTAATTCTGAATGAATATATCATATCAGAATCTTTCTTGATACTGGACATGAACTTAATTTTATTTGTAATGTAGAATATGAACTTCATTAACTTTGAGACTCGTGTCATATATATATAAGTCTAATATTAATTAAAGCTATATTTTAATTTTCTTGCCACTCAGAAACCATAAACTTCGCATATTATTGTTAAAAAATATTGTCCGAAACTCAGAGTAAATGGGACAAAATGAGAATCGCTATTGTCAGAGATTTAAGAGTAACGAAGGGATAATTTAATAAACTAAATAGGTCGAGTCAGGTATGAGTACGGATTATCAAGAGTAAAATTATGACCTAATCTAATACAACCGGATCATTAAAATTGAAACTCGACTTGACCCGTTAAAATATATGTTAGGTTGGACGGATTAAATTAATGGGTCAGATGGACTTTTTATTTTTTTGTACAGCACTTGCTGGTATATATAGCTACTATTTGTACCAACAAATACCAGTGAATCAAAAAACACACTCACACATGCACTTACTATCTAGGAAGTAGAACAGCTAGTTCATGTTCACGGTACTATATTCCAAACATAACCAAAAATAAATAAATCACATGATATAAATCAGAATATAAAATCACTAGCTAGTAGCTAGTCATCAAAAGAGATAACTAATTGATTTTGTAAATATTTAATTATATAATTAGGGAGTGGCTAGTGTCAAACATATAGGACACATACTCTTGTCCAATGCGATAAAATTTTAATTTTTAAGATTGGAATGGCCGATCCAAACCGCTCAAATTGTTCTATGTTATAAAATCTTTATGGAGACCATATTTTATATTTTTTTCAAATTTTTTTACTATTTTTTTGGAATGTTTCAATATGCTCAATCTAAAAAGTTCTGAACCCTTCAATTTTAAAAATTCGAAAAAAATAGTTAGAAAATATGAAAAAATATAAAATTTTATTATCAAGGATATTTTAATATAGAGATCATATTGAGCGGTTTGGATCGACCGTTTGAAATTTTAATGTGCGACGTTTGGATCGAGTTTGACGTCCTATATGTTTGATTCTAGCATTACTCATATAATTAACCATCATCAGTATCGATAACTCACCAAAATAGATAATTCACCACGTACAAACATTGTTTAAACACACACGCATATATACAAGCACATCCAAAATACAGACAACAACGGCATGCATGATCTCAGCTAGCGCAACAGATCATCGATCCCAGCTAGCCCCCTATATATTTCAGTAAATAATTAGAGATACGTAAGTATTGCATTATGCACATTTTATTCTTCTTATACTTTCTGTGGCTGGCTTTACGGAACCCGGCAACCCTACTTTCGGAATAAGGTTAGTATTTTTTAGTTTTGTAGTTGAATATATAGATAATTAAGCGCGCGGTTATCCAAGAGATATCGGATCATCAGGCCAGAGATAGCACACAAAGTTAATTAAGGTTGGGGAGGAGGCCGTCACTGTGTATGCATGGTGCATCAGTACATATGCAGTGGTGATACAAATTAATTAAATAAGGATGGGTTCATCTTGTACATCCAGTGAAAAGATAATTAAGTATATGAAACGTTTCCGGCTCATTAAATCAATGTGTAAATTGTCACTTAATTAAGTAAGTAATTATATGAAACAATGAAATTAATATACGTACCTATACTAGCTAGCTAGTTCCTGTGTACACCACCATCAGCAAGAGGTTCCCGCAGTCTCTTCTGGATATGCGAGATGTACAATCTACTATTAGTTCTGCTATCGCCACAGATAAAAATTTAGCAATTTTTTTTTTACAGAAATAGGAGAGTTATCAGTATGTTTTGCTTGGGCTGCTCTAGTGGCAGTATTATACCAGAAATAATGAATTCAAATCAGATCAAAAGTAAAAGGCAGCAAAGCAAAGAAAATAACCATCAATTATATCAATTGAAACATATTGTATTGCGCTTGACTTTTCTTACCTTCTCAGCAAATTTCACTAAAGGGAGAAACCCAAACAATTATTAATTTTATCCGTCTGCAAACAACATTAGCTCCTCATAGAACACCTTTTGGAATTGTTTCATGGTTGAAGAATCGAGCGACACAACAACTTTAATGCCAGCATCCTCTCCCGGTTCATTCATTAGGTACACAACTCTAGTTTCTGTGCACCGTTCCCACGACACCAGCTGCGGGGAACCCCATCCGAAATCTAGATCATATATTGGCATTCCGAGAATGGTTCGAATACGTAGATCAGATTCTGATATGTCTGTGATGACAGATACTTTCCTCTCGTGCATAACCTCCATGTAATCAATAAATGATCTGATGTAATCATCTGTGAGTCCATCAATGACAGCTTTTACACTGCCAGCCACTTCACCAATTCGACTGGATGTAATTTTGGACACTTCAGATGACGCAGACAAATGAATCACTCCATTACCAAAATAAGCTGGTATTGGGGGATGTATGCGGTTACGTATGTCAGCAGTAAAGTAGAGACGTGACATGGTGCTGGGAGCAAGTCCCTGCGCTTTGCAGTAACACTTCCAGACAAGTGCAGAAACCGCAACAAAGGTTGAAACATTACTAGTATTGCTACCCTTGTTGCATCGAATTTTGAGGTGCCTAATTTGTTCTTTGGAGAGCTTGAACAAATTTAAACCACAAGACTTTGTTTTATCTTCCTTTTCTGTTAGATCCGTCATGTACGCAGGAAAGTCAAAGTTAATTTGTGGCGGGCACCGAGCGCGAAGTGGTGTTCGATCGAAGGAGGGTGGGACAATGCTTGTTAGGTCTCCTCGCGCAATCCTACTCCAAGTTTGGAAAAAATGAGCTGCACCCCGACCATCAACTAAGATGTGATTAGTGGATGTTCCTAGCACCACACTACCACATTTGAGATAGGTTACCTGAACAGCAAAGAAGTGTGTTGTTAGATATATAACATTCTCGCTTGCTTAATTTTGATAAAATACATCATAAATTGTTATTTTTTACATTGAACGCTGAGGTACTTCTTTTCGATCCCGTTTTAAACCTTACATATCATATATAAAGGTCAAAAAATGCGGCTCAAAGGATTGAGCTAACGTAGCGGAACCCGTACCAGTCGTTCCCGTTTCCAGAATTTTATGAAATTCCCCGGTTTTTGCCAGTCACCATGCATTCTGATATCTAATTTGTGTTTGGATGAGGTGTTGAATAAGAAATAAGTATTAGAATTTTCAAAATGCGTGCTTGTTCAAATTTATTATTTTAATTTTATGGTTTTGTTAGAATATGGATAAGAGTCCAAATTATTTATTCTTGTGTTGTTTGGATTTCACAAGAATAAGAAATTTAGAACTTATTTTTATCCGATTACTTATTCTATAGTTTTGTGCTGCTCGAGAAAAGTTTATTACTTTTTTGAAAAAATTTTAATCTTGATCGTAGTTCTGAAATTCGAATTCGGAATGTTAGACCAAGGAGTCGAATCGGAAAAAGAATACCTCCATACAAAGTAGATTAGTAGAGTAATTACCATTTTATTTCGTCACGTGAAGGAACATAGAAAGAATTGAGCTAATGTCTCCTCGTGATAGCAAATTTATTGAGGTGACAAACGGGATATATGCAAATATTCAAACTATGAAATGTTCATATCCAAATTTATTCTGAGGCCCAAGGACACTTGTAGGCCCTGTTGAATTGATAGAGGATTAAAGATTGAGCAACTCATTTAATCCATTTTATTCCTTTAAAAATTATTTAAATTTGGTGAAGTAATGTAAAATAGGAAAGAGTAAATTACTCTACTATATTAGGTGGAATAAAGTTATAAGAGATAGTTATCATTATTTTTGTTACTCTTACTTCATATTTATTCTATTTTTTTATGACTCTACTTTCCATGACTCGAAAAAATTCAAGTGACTCGGATCAAAAACTTAGATTTTCATATATAATTATTTTTAATGTATTAAAAAATAGGAAAAAAAAATTAGAAAAGTATTTTTTGAATGAAAATACATTCATTATAGCACCTTAATATATATATCAGATATCGATAGAATTATATGAACAAAATTATCAATTTTTTTTATGTTTTTGAACCAATTTTTCAGTCAAGTATCACGTTGTTTATAATATATCTCACTTCAAGAAATAAAGTGGACCCTTTGATTAACGCACTACTGCACATTAATTGAGAAAATTTTAATCCAAATACAAGTAAAGTAACACATAAAAAACCAAGTACCAAGTACCAAGTACCATGTACTTTAATCGTTTCTGCTGCACAGCCTGCACTCGCTGCAGTCAATTTCAGGAAGTACCAACTGGAACTGCATCCTCTGGATGGCCATCCATGGATGGTTTTCGATCTCAGCCGTCTGATTTAATCTCAATAGCTATAGATGCCCCGTGCATGATACCTGGATTGATAGGCCCGAAAAGATCTAACCGTTGAGATTAAATCGGACGGCTTGGATCGAAAGACGTCCACTGGATGGTTGTATTCAACCATCCAGAGGATACTCAGTACAGTAGGCTCATTGATTAAAAAAAAAAAAAGTTGACCACTTCTTCTTCACGAACTAGTGTTCTTATGTGACCATGTCTATTCCCTTCAATAACGGCGTTCAATGCCGATTCCGCCCCAAAATCAACAGATTCCAGCCGATTTCAATCAATTCCATCTGAACTACTAACAAATTGGTCGATTTCAGCCAAGTTCGTCCTATTCCAACTTGCGAAAAATCGGCTTGGTAGGTACCGAAGAGTTTTAATTAAAACCATGATCTTGACAACGCTCAAATGTAAAAAGGACTGCTAAATAAATATTCTTATAAATCTTAATCTATAACTATAGGAAAAACTTAGATATGAGTTATGACATAAAACCTGCAGCATTTCTAGGAGGGATGAAGATTGCGGCTGTTTAGGGAAAAAAAGGTCTCTGTTCTCTGGTGACATGGGCTCAAATTGGATGCTGTCGGCTGTGCACTCCAACCGAGCCACTACAAAGAGTACTCCCTGAGCATTGCAGTTGATCTGATCACGGCCATCATGTCCGATGATGTGCCGGCCAGCAAGAGGGTAGAACATCACCAGTGCTTTGGCCAAGGCAGACTTGAGGACCTCCACAGAAAAGAAATCCTTGTCACCTTCGTTGTTCTTGAACAGATATATGGTGCAGTTGTGTTTGCGAACCGCAACTCGGTCGAGGTTCGACAGAGATAGCCGCTCCCTCGGAGTATCATCCGAAGGAATTACAAGGCTCGACTGCAATATTTCCAGCGTCATACTTAGCTCCCTTCTTTACTCTCTGTTCAAATTGGGTGTAGACTGAGGAGTTCTTTTTTAAGGGTATTGGAACGTAGATCAAACTAAAAGGGTTAACTGAAAAAGAAACCAAAGAGGCGCAAAATAGAGAGCAGTAGGATTTTGGATGGCATGAAATGGGATAGGATGAAAAATCATACGGCGTTTGGAGTATGGTCAACAAAATTTAGGTTAATACAAAGAAGCGTTAGATGTGGGAAATGAAAATGGATCCGAAAAGCACATGGCCACTAAATAGTCGTGCAGCCAGCAGACTGCAAATGGATCGGAAATTATAAAAATATAATATATAAAATATTTGATGAAATGCAAATTAGTCCAAATTGTAACGTAAGTCGACATTATATTTGAAATCGTTTTTCAATTACTTTGTGCTATATATATTCATTTGTGATAAGACAACGACAGTTGGGAAACAACAAATGTACACCCCAGTACTTAATAATTGGTTTCAATTATGTTTAGAATTTAGATTAAAAAATACTTGTCGTGTTTACAAATTTTTTTACATTTTCATCACTTGTATGATACGTAGAGATCAAAACTGGCCCCGATCGTTTTCATCTTAATTTACAATAGTTTTATAATATTATCCATTAATAATTTGATAAATGATATGTTATTGCAAAATTTTTTATATCATATTATGAAAAATATATATTGATCGGAAACAAAATCAAGAGTAGCAAACGCAATTTTCAATAGACAACGACCGTAAGGAAACTTATGCGTCTTCCTTTTTGGGAAATATTAGATTTATATCACTTCAAAACATGAAAATTAAAAAATAGAACCCCAAAATTATATATATATATTTTTTTAAGTTGGTTTGAAACCAATAATTTTGTTATAAGAAATTTGAAAATAAATGCTCTCTTCGTAAATCGAACCAAGAACTACTTGGTTGGCAGTATAGAGCGAAACCATTGGGCCAAACAACCATGTTTTATATTTTTTTTAAAAAAACATCACTTCAAATATAATTTACATATAAATTTGTCAATTATAACCATCTCCATTTTATAGTACACAGTTTTTCGTATTGACCAAAACATCTTCCCTTCTCAAATTTCAAATATTACATTAAGAAGGGAAATTTTCAAAATTAAAAATTTTTATTCTCAAATTTAAAATTTGTTAATTTTAAAATTCTGAAATTTGGAATTATAAATCTTAAAATTATGTAATTTGAAATTCTGAAATTATAGAATTTCAATTTCTGAAATTTTGAAAATTTAAAATTCTAAAATTCGAAATTCAAACATTTTAAATTTAAAATTTTTCAAAATTTTAAATTTCAGATTTTAAAGTTTCTAATGTTTAAATTTTCGAATATTAAAATTCTGAAATTTAAAATTTTTAATTTTGAGATTACAAAATTTTTAGTTTTCGAATTTTGAAGTTTGATTTTTTTAAAAAAAATTCAGAGGGTATTTGAGTCAATATAAAAAATTTTGTATGGAGATGGATTTATAATTAAGTGGAAAATTTCTAAATTAATTACATGTGAAGTGATAGTTTTTTCAAAGATATAACTTTGGAGTGGTATTTTTCTCATTTTAAAATTTTGGAATTGGAGTGGCATAAATCTAAATTTTTAAGGGATAATCAGTCTTATACCCCTCTAATCTTGTCTAATCAGAAATATACCCCTCCATTCTTTAATATTAGATATTTACCCCTCTAATCATATCAACTATGGATATTTACCCTTTTTTATATTTGAATTGATTTTTTAAATCATAAAAATTAATTTTAAAAATTCGGACAAAAATGCCCCCAGCTACCTTGACCTCTTCCGTCGTGTCCCATCTCTTGCTGCCTCAGGAATAAATACAAATACATAATTTTCGTTATTTCAAAATCTTGGTTTCGATTTTGTTCTCAGAAGTTCATCTCAGTCTCTGCTTAATTTAGATGATGTATTTCTACATGAGTTAAACAAACACATACACAGGGGCGGAGGGAATAGGGGTGCGGGCACTGGTATTGACCCCTCCGTGATTTGTAATTTATGTGAGATATCTATTGAAATATTATGATTAGCTCTACTAATTTGATATTCAGCACCCCCTACCAATTTGATATTCATCCCTTCGTTCAAAGGGTCTACAAACTCAAAATGTAAAGTCCAACTATTTATTTGGAGTCCTGATGCTTGTACATATTTGTAAAGTGCATAGGATATTGGACATATTTTAAAAAGAATAAAATATTAATTTACACATAGGAGGCTAAGCTGCTGAGCATGCATGGAAGAGCTTTCTTATTTTCACATTTTGCATGTAGCAAGTTACAAGACTCATAAAATAATTATATTTAATGACCCGCTACAAGTTGGGATAAAAAGATAAAATGTAACAATCTTTTATCCAAAGTCACATGCATGAATAAGTACATAAAAATAATAAGTTTGGTTGACCGTAAAGAAAATCGGTAATGTACTTTATATAATAATAAAAAATAGTTCTTTATTTTTATCTCTTCATTTTCTCTTGCGCCTGCGTCTACCATGACGATTTAATTTGCTTTCATCTCAACCGCTAAAATTTTTTCTCCTCTCTTCAATGCAATCCATTGACGAGCCAATTTGAGCTATGAGAACCAAAATTAAACTTAGTGTTTAAGCTTGAAAACTGTGGGTCGAAACCAGCTCTGTGCTTCTGCGCCTTAATCTCAACTCTCGAGCTTTCCTTACCACTTAAATTGTCCCCCCGTCCTCCAATCCTGGCTCCGCCCCTGCACATACATTTTCTAATCTTCATTGCTTTAAATCGCACGTGATAAGTATCTTTCCATATAGTGAATGTTGCATCTACAAAATTCTGGAGAATGATTTGAATCTAGAGCTTTTGATCTAACTAGTCAGGAACACCCTTGCTCGACCTTTTTTGCATTTTTTATAAAGCAAAGTGAGGTAGGGTAAAAGTCAAATAAGCTATTAAGTGCAATTAATTTATACAGGGAAGAGGTCAGGAAAGGGGCATTTTAGTCTGATTGTTTTTAAATTGATTTTATAATAATTAAAAAACCAGTTCAAATATAAAAAAGGTAAATATATATAGTTGATATGATTAGAGGGGCATATATTCAATATTTAAAAATCGTGGGTATATTTCTAATTAGACAAAATTAGAGAGGTATATCACTAATTATTTCTAATTAATAACAAACCCGTGATTGATGGCAACAAGCTATCTCGGTTTTGATTTTATAATAATATTTTTTGTACATAAAAAAATTTATTGGGCTGAAACGCTAATTTGACTTCTATTTTTTTTTTTTCCATCGATCATATACAATTCCCGAAGGCGCCGGTGCCGCTTGTGTCGTAGACTCATAGTTCCTCGAATGATTCGCTTGTATGTTTAGGATTGTTTTATTATGGCATCGTGTACTGTTTTTATTATTATAATTATTTTAGTACAATCCCGTAGGCCACAAGCACTCCCGTAACGAATCCGTATCCGCTCCCGCGCGGGACCGTCCAGCGCAGCCTTAGAACCGTCCGATCTGATCTGAACGGTTCGGGTCTATCAATCTGGTTACATGCACGGGACTCCCTTTGCCATTGAGATTAAATCACACGGCTGTGATTTGTGCGCTGGACGGTCCCGCACAGGACTAGATCTCATTTGCTCCCGTAACAACTGAGCAATAAGTGGATTCAAAAAAAATATTTGAATCGACCCACCGGTACCACGCAGTGTTAGGCACGCCATTGTATTTTTTTTATTTTTCTGATAATTTTCTCATTGTGACACAATTTTTCTTTTTTTATAATTTATTTAATAGATAGTTTTTGTACGCGATTAGAGGATATGTATGTGAAGGGTTTCGCCTCTTTCGGGCCGGTAAGGTCATCATATGTTCTTATATATTAATTAGTTGATGAGATAAGATAATGACAGGGTCAATCCATTTGTGTTGAAGAATTTAAGAATTATTATTGGGCTCTTTCGTATACACATGCTGCTACAATTGGAGCTAGACAAATGGACAAAGGAGCAATAGTAAATTCACGCCTGTTGAAATTAGGAGCGGAAACAATAAAACTTTTGTATGTGCACGGTGCATAACTGGATCATACAAAGGCAACGACGCAACGCTGTTCATGAAATCTTGCTAGTGTTTTTTTTTTTTTTCTTAGAATCTGTTTTCTCATGGTTATGCTTTTTTTCCTTTTTACTGTACTTTTATTTTTCAACTCCTTCTATATTTAAACTTTGCTTGTATTATTTAGTATAACTCGGTTCCAAGTCTGAGTAAAGAAGGAGAGTCTCAAGTCCGAACAAAAAGACCGATACCCATAAACAAATGTAAACATCTATGTCACACGGAACATATCACTGAAGGGGAAACTCCAAGCGATTATTTTCCTCTTCAGCGAACAGCAACTCCTCATAGAACACCTTTTGGAATTGTTTCATAGTTGAAGAATGGAGTGCGACAACAACTTTAATGCCAGCATCCTTTCCCGGTTCATTCATCAGGTAGACAACTCTCTTTTCTGTACGTAAATCGTTCCCATGACACCACTTGGGGGCTACCCCATCCGAAATCTATATCATATATTGGCATTCCAATAATTGTTCGAACCCGTAGATCAGATTCTGATATATCTGTTATTACAGACATTTTCTTATCCCGCATCACCTCCACATAATCAATGAATGATCTTACGAACTCATCGGTGAGCCCATTGATAACAGCTTTTACACTGCCTGCCACATCACCAATTTGACTGGATGTAATCTTGGACAACCGAATTACTCCATTACCAAAATAATCTGAGATTGGGGTTTGTATCCGGCTGTCGTATGTCAGCTGTAAAATAGAGACGTGACTTGGTGTTGGGAGCGAGTCCTTGAGCAATGCAGATGCATTTCCAGACAAGTGCAGTAACCGCAACAAAGGTTGAAACATTAGTAGTGTTGCTTCCCTTGCTGCATCCAATTTTGAGGTGTCTGATCTGTTCTTTTGAGAGTTTGAACAAACTTAAAACACATGGCTTTGGGTTGACTTCTTTTTTTTATTGGACGTCAGTCATTTACACAGGAAAGTCGAAGCTGATTTTTGGCGGGGACCGTGCGAGAATTGGAGTTCTATCAAAGGAGGGAGGGACGATACTCGTTGTGTCTCCTCGCACAATCCTACTCCAAGTTTGGAAAAAATTAGCGGCGCCCCGACCATCAACTATGAGATAGGTTGCCTGCATGCACAGCAACAAGACTGTTGTTATATATCCTCACTTGTAAACATTCTTTCTGAAGAATATTAATACATCATCTTCTGTTAGTTTTGGCATAGGTGATCAAGGTAATTTTATCCCATCTTTACATCCCGTATATGATATAAATTATAGTGATGTGTCTGAAATGGTCTAGCAAACGTGGATAAACACTATTTTTCTGGAAATACCGGCTTCGTACACGCACTAGACATATATATTTCTAACTACATAGACAATATATTCTTCATTTTCTATTTACTATTTTTCGTATTTTTTTAGAAAATCCTTTGGTCATATATATGATTTTGGAGTTTGGACTATCCAAAAGAATCGGTTTAATTTTCTAAAAAACACAAAAATAGAAAAAGTGAGTGTTAGCTGCAGCTGGTGCAAGTGTGGCGTTACTGTTCACAGGAGATCAGGCACGTAAGGAAAGGAATCAGGGGGCAAGATGTATACGCTATATATACTTCTTTCTATTTTGTTACTTCTTTCTATGTGTAATAGATATTATTGTTTAAGGAAATGTTTTAATTAGAAAGATAGAAATTAGAAGATTCTTTCTAAAAGAAGAGAACACGTTGTATTAGAAAGGAGACTCTCGTTCTTCTCTGTATTAGATTGATTGACTGAAATAAAATTGGGTGGGAAGGGAGCTTCATGGGAGTTGTGTGTTCTTGTGTCATTTTCATTTAATTTGTTATTATGGTATCAGAGCATGGTAGCCTGGTGGTATAGTTAAGAAAATTGTTGATCTTCTTGTCTTTAACTTCAATTTTTTTTTTTACTATATCGCTCTAAGGAGCTATTCATACTCGGTTCAACATGGTGAACACACCACCTGAGAAGAACAATGGAAGTGAGCCTGTTGACATGGCTGCTGTTTTGCAACAACTCACCAAATTAGTGGCTCTTCAACAATCTCAGATAGCAACAATATCGAGTTCTCAACCTAGTTCAAACCCTTCGAGCGAAGGGAATAACCATCCAAATCCGATTGATGTGAAAATGGATGGCACTAACTTTACATACTGGTGTCAATCAGTCGAGATGTATGTCAAAGGTCGGGAGAGGATGAGACATTTAACAGGAGATCCTGCACCACCTAAGGAAGGAGATCTTGAATTTAACAAATGGGAAGTAAATGATGTTTGTGTAAAAAGTTGGCTCATCAACTCTCTAGATCCTCACTTGAGAAGCAAATACATCCGTCATCCTACCGCAAGAGATGTTTGGAAGGCGCTAGCAACAACCTATTATGATGGAAGTGACGAAGCGCAGATATTTGCATTGAACCGGAAAGTCGCGCGACTCAAGCAGGAAGGAAAGACACTAGAAGAACTTTATGACGAGCTTCAAGCCCTTTGGCAAGAGATTGATTTCAGGTGTCCTAACCCTATGGACACCTCAGGTGATATCGAGAAATTCAATCTTTTTATTCAAAAAAATCGAGTTTATACTTTTCTTGATGCACTCGAAGATAAATATGATGCAGTTAGGGCACAGGTTCTGAAAATTAAACCTTTTCCATCTGTTGAAGAGGCGTATGGGCATATAAGGCATGAAGCAAATAGGCAAAGTATTATGGTTAAAGGAGACACGTCAAATATGCAGGGTTCTTTTGCAATGGTGTCAAAAGGCTACAAATTTAATGAGGGAAATTTAGTCAAAACAGACCAGTCACATGGAAAATTAAAGAAAGGAGATTGTCCTTACTGTCCCGGAGCGAAACACTCAAAAGAAGGATGTTTTAGAGTTATTGGATACCCGGCTTGGTGGAAAGGTCCGAAGAAGCCTCTCATAGGTCAATCTGGACAGAACAATAAGGGAGTAGGTGCCTTGGCGATACAAGATCAACAAGCATGGCAACAAATCCCAGCGCATGCCTGGCAGTCACGTCCTGTACAAGTACCAGTGGAGTCGGTTCATGTGCAGAGCGGGCAGCAATACATGCCAGGGATTGGCGTGCAACAACCTGCGATGCCTTTACAAATTGGGCAGCAGCTCGTGCCTGGGCTTGGTACGCAACAACCTTCTCATAATATGCCACCGTCTCTCTTCATGACTCCTGGCACGCAACCATCACCCTCTGATGCGCAAGTACAATCACTTCAAGGACCTCCTGGATACACTCTCTCTACAACTGGTTATAGTTCAGACGGTAAAAATTTACATAAAGGTAAAGGGGTTGAAGAAGGTATGTACCATACTATCCCTCATACAATTAATTGGATTATTGATTCTGGAGCTTCGGATCATATGACTTTCTCAATATCTGATCTAATTAATTATGTGAAACCAAGAAAAAATGGAATTTTAAATGCAAATGGAGTAGAACACCCTGTAATTTGTTCTGGTGATGTGAAAGTGTCTGATTCCATAACCTTAAAAAATACACTTGTGGTGCCGTCTCTTACAACTCGACTCCTATCAGTTAGTCAAATTACAAAGGATCTAAATTGTGTTGTACTCATGTTTTCTGATTTTTGTATTTTTCAGGATGTTCTTACGAAAAAGATAATTGGCCGTGGTATTAGACGGGACGGATTGTATCATTTAGAAGAATTGAAGATTGGAAGTGCATGTCTTATGAGTAATAAACTTATGGAATTAGAAGACAAAGTATGGCTGTGGCATAAAAGATTAGGCCACCCGTCTTTTGGGTATATGAAACAATTATCTCCTTGGTTATTTTCAGGTTTAGGAAATAAAAAGTTTGAATGTGAAACTTGTATTAGAGCCAAGAGTCATCGTGTACCCTATAATTTGAGTTTGAATAAAAAATATGTTCCTTTTGAATTGGTGCACACAGATGTCTGGGGTCCATCCCCTGTGATATCAAAATCTGGTAGGAAATGGTTCATATTATTCATAGATGATTGTACTCGAATGACATGGCTTTATTTGTTAAAAACCAAAGATGAGGTTCCTCAGACTATAAAAAACTTTCATGCAATGGTTAGCACTCAATTTGGAAAAGAAATAAAAGTTCTAAGAAGTGATAATGGCACAGAATTTGTGAATAAAAAGGTTCAAGAATTTCTTAAAGAGAAAGGAATCATACATGAAACCTCATGTGTTGGAACACCTCAACAAAATGGAGTTGCAGAAAGAAAGAATAGACATATCCTTGAGACTGCTAGGTCACTTCTATTGGAAAATAATGTGCCATCAGTGTTTTGGGATAATGCCGTTTCTATGGCTGTGTATTTAATTAATAGAATACCTTCAAAGGTGCATAATTTTAAGACTCCGCTGCAACAACTGTCTATACACAGTACAATTCCTTCTGTTCTTAACCTAGCTCCAAAAATTTTCGGATGTATAGCTTACGTTCACCTCCAAAAACATCTGCGTTCTAAGATCGAAGCTCGTGCAGAAAAATGTGTGTTTCTCGGATTTGGATCACACACGAAAGGGTACAAGTGCTACAATCCAAGTACAAGAAAGTTTTTTGTTACTATGGACGTTACTTTCTTGGAAAATGAACCATATTTTGGAAGGTCTAATGATCCAATTCAGGAGGAGAATATATTGGAATTGAATCCTTACTTACCAGATGTGTGTGAGCTACTTGCAGATAATTCAAGGCATGGCGAACAGGAACATGAATTTGTGCTACATGAACAGAACGTGAATCACCAAGATACACAGGTGGCGCATCATGAAGGTAACGATGCTCAGATGAATGAAGTTGGAAATATGCATATACCACGTGACCATAACCATGAGCATGTGCATGATTTTGAATGTGAAGGTGAAATACAGAGAGAACAACAATGTGAAGAAATTCAAAATAACTCCTTAATGATACAATCTGACCTGCAGCCACGTGATCAAGAATCTAGTGAGAACATCCCTGAGGTAAGTACTTCTATCAACTCGACTAATCGGTACCAACTACCTTTGAGAACAAATCGAGGTAAGCCACCTAAACGGTATATACCAGAGGATGGAACTTACAAGGAAAGTGAGTTTCCAATTGTAAATTACACCTCAACAGAGAATTTGAGTATGCCTTTAAGAACATTTGCAAATGAATTGACATCTAGTACTGTACCAGAAAAAATTGAAGATGCCATGAGAGATCCAAACTGGATAAAGGCAATTGAAACTGAAATGAATGCTTTAGAAAAAAATGGTACATGGAAACTAGTGGACCTACCAAAAGGGAAGAATCCAGTTGGGTGTAAATGGGTGTTCACTAAGAAATACAATGCTGAAGGAAAGGTCGAAAGATATAAAGCTAGGTTAGTTGCCAAAGGTTACACTCAGACATACGGCATTGATTATCAGGAGACCTTTTCTCCAGTGGCAAAACTAAATACTGTTCGAGTTTTGTTATCTCTTGCAGCAAATCTGGATTGGCCCTTACATCAGTTCGATGTGAAGAATGCATTCTTACATGGTGAACTGAAGGAAGAAATCTATATGAGAATTCCTCCTGGATACGAGTGCTCAGGATCAGTTAAGAAGGTATGCAAACTAGAAAGATCGTTGTATGGCTTGAAGCAGTCACCGAGAGCGTGGTTTGGACGTTTTTGCAGTGCAATGAAAAGCTACTGCTATACTCAAAGTGATTCAGACCACACAATGTTTTTCAAAAGGAGACAAGGTAAAATTACTGTGTTAATTATTTATGTGGATGATATGATAATAACAGGAGATGACGAAGAAGAAATCGAATCACTTGAGAATAGACTGTGCAAAGAGTTTGAAATGAAGAATTTGGGAGGTCTTAAATACTTCTTGGGTATTGAAGTGTCAAGAAAAAATGGAAGTATTTTCTTATCTCAAAGAAAATACATTTTAGATTTACTAGCTGAAGTTGGAATGCTTGATTGCAAACCAGTGGATACACCGACAGTACAAAATCAGAAGTTAGGACTATATCCGAGTCAAACACCCACCAACAAGGAAAGGTACCAAAGGTTAGTAGGAAAACTAATTTATTTATCTCATACTCGTCCTGATATCGCTTATGCAGTGAGTGTTATCAGCCAATTTATGCATGCACCTACAGTGGAGCATATGGAGGCGGTAATGAGAATAATCAGGTACTTAAAGGGGTCTCCAGGAAAAGGAATAAAATTCTCAAATAATGGTCACTTGAGGATTGAGGGATACACAGATGCAGATTGGGCTGGAAGTACAGACGATCGTAAGTCTACAGCTGGATATTTCACCTTTGTGGGAGGAAATCTGGTTACATGGCGGAGCAAAAAACAAAATGTGGTAGCTCTTTCAAGTGCTGAGGCAGAGTATAGAGGGATGACAAAAGGAGTATGTGAACTTTTGTGGCTAAAGAAATTGATGAGAGAACTCGGTTTTGAGCAAAAAACTGAGATGAAGCTATTCTGTGATAATAAAGCTGCAATTGATATTGCTCAGAATCCTGTACAGCACGACCGAACTAAACACATTGAGATAGATAGACATTTTATCAAGGAAAAGATGGACTTAAAGATTATATGCACGCCGTTTGTCAGATCAGAGGACCAACTAGCGGATATGCTGACAAAAGCTGTTTCAAGCAAGGTCTTCAGTGAATCCATAAGTAAACTTGGCATGGTGGATATCTACGCACCCACTTGAGGAGGAGTGTTAGCTGCAGCTGGTGCAAGTGTGGCGTTACTGTTCACAGGAGATCAGGCACGTAAGGAAAGGAATCAGGGGGCAAGATGTATACGCTATATATACTTCTTTCTATTTTGTTACTTCTTTCTATGTGTAATAGATATTATTGTTTAAGGAAATGTTTTAATTAGAAAGATAGAAATTAGAAGATTCTTTCTAAAAGAAGAGAACACGTTGTATTAGAAAGGAGACTCTCGTTCTTCTCTGTATTAGATTGATTGACTGAAATAAAATTGGGTGGGAAGGGAGCTTCATGGGAGTTGTGTGTTCTTGTGTCATTTTCATTTAATTTGTTATTAGTGAGCAAATAGTGTACAGTTGTCTCTTTAGAACTACAGGAAAGCTTATATATATGACATAAACCTGAGACATATGTAGGGGGGCCGAGTAGTGAGGCACTTTAGGTACAAAAAGCTCTTCCAGTTGGGGCGACATCGGCTCAAACTGGATGCTGTCGGCAGTGCGATCCATCCGAGCAACTACAATGTGTGTTTGGGCCGGGTCACAATGTGTGTTTGAACGCTGGTGTGTTTGGGTCACCTCACAATTGGCTAATTCATTACTAAATAAAATAATAATTAATAAATTATTATTATAAATTATTATTATAATGTTTAATAAATCATTAATAAATAATATAATTATTATAACGATTATAAAATCATTAATAAATAATAATTATTAATTAGTAATAAATCATTATTATAACGCTTTGTAAATCATTAATAAATAAAAATTAATAATTCATTGAAATAATAATTGATAATAATTATCATAAATGATTATAATATTTATCATAATAATAATAATATTATTATTATTATTATAACATAAATAAATATTTATAATAATACTTATTATTGCAATATATTAATTATTATTATTACTACTATTATTATTATTATTATAAATCATTAATAACTAATAATTATTAATTAGTAATAAATCATTATTATAACGCTTTGTAAATCATTAATAAATAATAATTAATAATTCAATGAAATAATAATTGATAATGAGTTGAATAAGCCTTATTCATGAATAATATAGCTTAGATTCAAAAGGAAGCAAATTAGTTATCGATCATCATTTGTATAGCAAATACAATCGTAATGCGTGCAGATTAAAATGCATTTCAATCAATCTTCAATAGTTTCCATTACTAATTTTGTGTTATATATGTGTTAGTAAAATAATATTTATTACGATCCTATATCATAACATAAGCTATATTTTAGATCAACAAAAATATATATTAATTTTGATAGAAACCACAATGAAAAATATATACTTTCGCAATCCGCGCTCTATTTATTTTTTTATTATTATTATTATTATTATTATTATTATTATTATTATTATTATTATTATTATTATTATTATTATTATTATTATGTGGATTGGAGACGTGTTTCGTGACATTAATTACAAAAATTCCGGGCTAAACCAATTAAGGCTTTGGGATCATGGTCATAATGAATCAAAATATATCATTGGTCGCAAGTCGCAACTAGCCTTTAGAGTCCATAGTATGATGTGTCCGGTAAATGTGTGTATATCAGTATATATAAGTGTATTGTGCCTGGACGCTTTATTCTCCTCTGCTTTTGATGTTTGGTTAAAGAAAGCACAAGATGAAGGGTATTTTCATAGTGCTATATCTTACTTTTGGATATATTTTTCATTGTGTATACAATTTTTGTTAGATAAGGGGAAAAAATATTTGCGGAGTCTCGAAAGATAATTCAATTTATTTTTTCAAATAAAAAGTTCCTAAACACGCCACCATTACGTGTTTGTGCTTTTTCACACGACCAGCTATAAATTTTCATTGTAATATAAATGTTTTGCGTATTTTCTTTTGTTTTCTTGTGTGGGATTAGAAGACGTGGGAGGTTGTGGCCTTGTGGGGCTGGTAAGGTCAACACATGGTTGTATTTAACTTCACATAACTTGGGCTACAAAGAAATACATTATTAATTATCATATCATATTTGATGGTTTAATACCTTTGTGTTTTAGAATTTGCACAGCTATTGGGTCCAATAATAAATGCCACACGACAGAACAGAGTATATAGACAAAAAAAAATTGACAGATATCCGAGACGATACAACAAAATTTTGGACAGAAATTCAAAAAAAAAAAAAATTGGACAAGAAATCTCAGCCTCTCATTCTCATAGAATTAAAATATATGCACAAATACCCAGAGATGTCGAGATGCACTAAACATTGCTCATAAAACCGGTCTCACCTGATCCCAATATTTTCGTATTAACAAATATTTGGCATTTTCTCTTACGGACTGGAATGTAAAAAAACTAAAAATGATGTAGGTACCGTATGAACAAATTTCAGGGGGTATGAAGAAGGCACTTCCAATATCTTAGAATCGAGCCTTCTTGGATGCGTTTGGATCGTTGGAAGAAATAAGAAGAAAAAGGAAGAAGAAGAAAAAAAATTATAAACAATCCAAACTCTTCATAAAGTTACACACTTCTCAATACTTCTTCTCACTTCTTCCCTTCTTCCCTTCTTTCCACACCTATCCAAACACACCCTTTGTTAGTATACAACAAGAGGTATTTATTCTACTTCCATCTCTAAATGTATGTTGCATAAAATAGCATATTTCTACTTAGATCCTTGATTATTGTGATTTGTGTTGTTTTTGAAAACGTTTTGAATTGTTTAATTGCTATAATCTTTTTTTTTTTAGGGCCAGTAAAACACTGACAATTTTCATTACTAAAGAAAAAAAATTTTATAAACAATCAAAACAATTTACAAATACAAATGGTAAACTTCTATCAAAGTCTACCAACTTCTCTTAATCAAAAGAGAAAAAAAAACCAATACAACGCTTGTACCAACACTAACTCTACTAGTACCAACTGGAAAAATAAAAGAAAATCCAATCATGACAACTGCCACTTGTACCAATACCAAGCTCATACTAGTACCAATCGATACTTGTACCAGTTTCTAAACTTGCCCCAACCTTCAATTGCTATAATCTTAGTTACTGTATACACATCTTGTAAAAAATCTTTTGGAAAAATACTTATCATTCTCCGCCCTTTTATTCTTATTTTTTTTCATTATTTGCAACATTAAAAAATTGTTCATTTTTTGTTGTACGAAAATTTTTAAGCATGTCTTTATTACCAGTCATAGTCGTTGCACCAGAATCTAATATCCATTTAGTACAATTTTTTGGAGCATTTTTTTGGGCATAACCAACAACTAAACATTTGTTTTCAAATCTGGGTCAGTGGGTCTGCAGTTTGGTTCTAAGCAGTTAATTTTTTTTTTCTGGGCTCAGATCCTCAATCTCGTTTCTTGAGTATGGGTATGGAAATAAAAAAATTGATTAAAACCTGATGGGCCCAGTCGGCCCATAAAATTGTACTGGCCCAGGAGCTGATTTAGGCGGCTGAGTTCTGAGTTCTGACTCGAGTCGATTAAATCTCTCGTGCTCCCTCGTCGATTCTGCTGAATCCAATCAAAATTTCAAACCCTTCGTTCTTTCCTCTTTCGTCTCCCCCTCAAATGATTTTAGGGTTTTCGCGAGGTCAGCTCATTTGGGCGCCTCCACCTGACCACCTGTCTTTTTATAGTAGTTTTTATTGTCAGTTTCTTGGTAGGGTAGAGTTTTAGTTATTTGTTTCTCTTATGTGTAGTGTAAGGCCAATGTTGTACTTTCTTTTTTTAATTGAATGTAGTGCCTATGGGGCATGGGCTACCCGCTACCATAAAAAAACAAAAAGAAAAGAAAAAAATAAGTACTAGTGGGTTTTCTGGATTTGCGTTAGATAATAATTATTAGCTATAAATTCTATTGCATTTGCGTTAACAGACCTAATGATTGAAGGTCCAATTTTAATTCCACCAAAAGCAACCCAATACAAGTCGAGATTTACAAAGCCTACCAAAACGCAGTTTCTTTTTTTTATTTTTGTTTTTTTTTTAAGATAAATTGGAGGTCTAAGCCACCCAATTTATTTTTAAATTAAATGTCTATGAAAGACTCCCCAGTCGGGTTTCTGAAGACTTAAAGATGTCAAAACTTAACGTTCTTGCAACTACAATCCTCCTTGCCTTTTTATGTTTTTTTTTAAAAAAAAAGGTGGAATGTAAAACAGGCATGCCTGACACAGTGGCCTCTACTGGATCAGTATTATGTATGCCAAATTTAAACAAAGACACAGAGTATCTCACAGCTTCTTTGCCTGGTACGGTAGGTTTACAAATTTGCCTTTTGAGGAACTACGGCTCTGTTTGGATGCGTTGAAAATAAATTAGGAAGAAGGAAGAAGGAAAGAAATTTATTGAGAAGGGATAAATTTATTGGGAAGTGTGTAACTTTGGTGAAGAGTTTGGATGGTTAGAAATAAATTTATTGGTAAAAAGTGATTATTCCTTATTCCTTATTCCAGAAAAAAGTCATCCAAACGGAGCCTACATGTACATAAGAGTCCGGTACATGTACATAATAGACTGATGCCAAAATTAATGACTAACGTTGTATATTTACCAATAGGAAACGAACTTTTCAAATCTGCTTGAATTTGTATATTTACCGGTCAATTTTGTCCACTCAAACGGTATGATTCAGATTTTCTTTCAATTTTTTTCTGAAAACAGTGATCTTCTATGAATAATGCTGACTGTTAATCATTATAGTGAGTGCAATTTTTTCCAGATTTGCTTAGCAAAAAAAAATGACATAAATGACACGATAAGGAAACTCAAATACTAATGTTTTGTCTTTTGAGGCATGCGGTTGGTTGCAACACTCTAAACTGTAAAGGCAAGCACGACTTTATTATTATTGGTTGCTATTTTGTGGCCTTCTAGAAGAACCGACATCTCACATCCAGATAGCTAGGTCAAATGAATATTGGCCATCTCTTTTGTCACGAATTTGATTCGCCATGTATTTATGAGCAAAGTTGCGTTTGGATTGTTTAAGAATAAAATAAGAATCAGTTATTTAGAGTAAAAAAAATATTATTTTTAAACTATCAAGGGCTCCGTTTGGATAGGTGTGGAAAGAAGGGAATAAAGGAAGAAGTATTGGAAAATATGTAACTTTGTGAAGAGTTTGGATTGTTTATAATTTTTTTCTCTTCTTCCTTCTTCCTACTTCTTCTCAACGCATCCAAACGGAGGCAAGAAGAATAAGTATTTTAAAGATATATGGCACGTTTGAATTCATGGTGAAGACATGAATAGACATATTCATAAATAAGTTTTGTGAATATACTACATTGAGAATAGACATATTCATGAATATGGAAAGGATATTTAGATGCAAAAAGGAGAATAAAGTTGTTTGGTAGCTAATTTTTTAATATTAAATGAAGGTTATGGATTTATATTCCAACATTTTGCTAGAATATCTATTCACATGTGAATAGACCTATTCAGTCTATTCATGAGTTGTTTAGATGACCACTATTCATACTATTCGTGAATAAACCTATTCATCTGCCATCCAAACGCACCCAGTAGTATATTTAAGTGGTCCAACATAAAAATAAAAATTTATTTCGGATGTTGGACCACTTAAAAATAACACTCTAAATCATAAAAAAAAATTATTTTTTAATCATTTAGAAATAATATTTTTTACTCCGAATAACTGATCTTAATTTTTTTTTAAAACGATCCAAACTCCCCCGATCAGTATGCATTTCAGCCACGCATGACTATGCACAAGTTGCATGGGCTCACATTTAATTGTTCATTATTGCTTGTTAGGTTCGGTCTCCGCTTATACACTCTGAGAAAAATTATTAGAAACTATTTCATTCTTTAGTAAGGATAATTTTTGTATCCAACGAATTTTCTAATGCAAATAAATATTATATTTAAAACAATAGAACTTCATTATGTATGCTTTTTTTTCCATAATTTTTTGTTGTGTTCCATGCAAAAGGGACACAACAAAGTTATATGTTGTATCTTAAACATATCAAGCACATATTAAATTTAAACTTAGATCTGTACATCCAGCTTCTCTCAAAGATATTAGATTTTATTATAAATAATATATGAAATAATTGTGCCTTAATTTTTCAAGTTGATAAATGATTTTGAAGTGAGAAATTTTTAATAAAATATTTTAGTAGAAAGAATTCTATTATAAAATTACATTTATTATATAAGACAATTTCATAAACTGATATTTGATCTAGAAAGAAAAAATAACAATAATTATAAAATTATAAATTATAATTGAATTGAAGTGAAAAGTGAATAAAAAAATGAGCAAGCACACAAAAAATGGGCTCACAATTTTAATTTTATTACATCTAATAAGTATTCAAATCGAGCAAACAACCACGAAATGGATCTTGCAAGCATACAACACGTCAATTAACAAGAAGAAAAGAGGGGACGAGTATACCTCTCACAAAATTTTATTCGTGAGGCTCGATCCAATGGCGTAGGAGTCGGTGGTGTGCTTCGTCTTTCTTCCTTCTTCTCCAACGGTTGACCTTGAGTCCACCAAGAGATTAACCACAACATCAAAATTTTGCTCGCAATTAGAGGTCAAGGCTATGGAAGAGTTTGATTGCTCAACGCATGAGCTAGAGGAGGTGGAAAAGAGCAAGAAAAAGAGATGGAAATTCAGAAATTTTCTCTATAATTTTCTGTTAGAAAACTGCTCAATTTTAATTTTGTGACTAATTACGCTTAATTAATCCAATTAAAATACAAGCAACACGAGATCTAGTACTTTAAGCAATTTGATACAAGAGATAGGTGGAATATTGTACCTCCCGCGAAATCGTATTCGCGGGGCTCGATCCTACGGCATAGAAATCAATGGTGTGCTTCTCCTTCGTCTCCAAATCGCCTCGAGTCCACCTAGAGATTAACCAAGGTCTAAATCGATTCGTGCTAGCGATTCGATTAGAACAAAGCTAATCCAAAGGATCAACCCTCTTCAAGAATCAACCTATTTGATTTTTTGTGGAGAGTTGTAGCTCAACACATGAGCATATGGAGGAGAGGAGGAGAGAGTGGAGCCGGCCTAGGAGGGAGGAAAGAGGTGGCGGCTAGGTATTCCAAGAGAGAAAGTTGGGTTTTGCTACTATACACCTCCTTATATAGTGCACAAACCCTACCTACCTCCTACCATCTATTTACAAGAATGCCACCTACCTACCACCCTATATGGCTGGCCCTATAATGGGCATTTGGGCCTCTCATCTCAATTGTTTAGGCCTCTAATTCATATAATTAGAACCTACTCCAAATGCTCTTCAATTGGACTATAAATTCAATACATACATATTGGCCCAATAAATTAACATAACTATTTATATTAAATTGTGTCAAGCTAAAATAATTATTCTAGGATTAGCTAATACATTAATTTATTTCAATATGATCTATTTGACTTAATTAATTATAACGGTATATAATTAATTAATCAACTTATCATATTTCCGCAATACGAACTATTGCGAATAAATAAATAATGCACTGTCTTGGTCAAAACTCTATTTTGTGTGACCCTTTGAGGATTTATGCTAAGTTAGACATGAAATTAAATCGCTATTTAATTCCAATAATTATAAGCGGTATCTAGCAACACGTTATGATTCCCAATTCGCATAAATAGTGTACTGCTACAGTATTTAAATCCTGCATAAGAGAATAAAAATATTTCTCTATTTTGATTCTTATGTCTCACGATATCATCGTATAATCCAAGATAGGAATGTGTCATTCTTGCAGATTATACGTTTCTTGATCTAGAGTTGATCGCTTAGTTGCGCGCATACGATCCAACTCCATCAAGGGGCCCAAACAGATATCGTCACTCACTAAGTGAATTAATGAGGGACATACGGTTTTCTTGATGATTAGCTTTTCCCCGCACAATTCAAGAGAACGTAAATCAAGTCCGTATAGCAGCCCTTAACGGGAATCAGCGGTAGACGAGATTTATAGAACCTATCCTCATGGGGAAAAGATAATAATCTCAAACTTAGAACCAAAATCATAACGAAATAAATAATGACACATAACACAATCCATATATTTATTTCGTTGGGTCAAGTCCAGTACTATGTTCCATAACATACACATATGCAATTAAGTTGGTAACTCTTTACCTATGATTTGTAGAACTTAATCATCACATAACTTGCATACTAATCTTATATGATAATTAATGTTCCTTGTTAATTATCAAGATTATGGACCGTTTAGATTTATTATTGTCATTCTAAAGAATGATCCACAGAGATCTACAATTCAGATCCTCAACCTGAATGATCTGTCAATAATAAACCTAGGAACAGATGATAAAATATCATCCAAAAAATAAACTAATAATTAAGTCATTAAATTATTGACTTCTAGGACATAACTCCAACATTTTTGGCCTAAGAGGAAGGTGGAGAGAGAAGGCTATGGTAGTTAGGATTTCTCTCTCCAAATGACTTCTTTTTATAGACCAATCACTCCACAAAATTTTAGGGACCTTATTACTCCTCTTAGGGCAGCCTCTATATGGGCTATCAAGTCCATTTTGTAGTGTGTTAAATGTCCACTAATTCAATTAATTAATGGACATTTCTCTTGTGCTCAAACTGGACCTTTAATTTACTAATTAAATAAAGGTTCATAAGTTCTATTTAATTCCTATAATTAAATTGTGTTGAACAAAATTAATTATTAACTTATTAATAATTATTTTAGAATTAGCTAGTGCACTAATTTATTTCTATATGATCCCTTTGGCTTTATTAATTATAATAGTTCGCAACGGTATATAATTAATTAATCGACTTATCATATTTTCGCAATACTCAATGTTGCGAATAAATAAAATATGCACCGTGTGGTTATAACTCTATTTGTGTGATCCTTTGAGGATTTATGCTATGTTGGCCATGGAATTAAATCGCTATTTAATTCCAATAATCATAAGCGGTATCTAGCAACACGTTATGATTCCCTATTCGCATAAATAATGTACTGTTACAATATCTCAATCCTGCATAAGAAATAAAAGTATTTTCTTGTCTGATTCTTATGTCACATTATATCATTCTTGCAGATTATACATTTCATGATCTAGAGATAATTGCATCAAGTTGCTAGCAAACAATGTATCTTTATCAAAGGGCCCAAACAGATATCATCACTCACTAAGTAAATTAATAAGGGACATACGGTTTTCTTGATGAACAATTTTTTCCCGCACAATTCAAGAGAACATAAATAAAGTGCGTATAGCATCCCTTATCAGAAATCAATGGTAGACGATATTTATAGAACCTATCATTATGTGAGAAAACTGAACCATCTCAAACTTAGAATCAAACTCAAAATAAATAATGACACATAACACAATCCATATATTTATTTCATTGGGTCATGTTCTGTACTATGTTCTACAACATATACATATGCAATTAAGTTTGTAACTCCTTACTTATGATTTGTAGAACTTAGGGTGTGTTTGGCAACAAAATGGTAGTATTGGAATAAGAGATTGAATAAGTTTTTCTCTCTCATCTCTCCTCTCTTCTCTTATTCACTTTTGTTCCAATACAATGGTGGTATTAGAATAAGGGGTTGAATAAGCCCTTATTCAGAATAAAATTTATTCAAAACGTGTTTGGTTTCATCCCGAATAAGCCTTATTCGAAATAAGGTTATTCATCTCATAACAAATATACCCTTAATTATCACTTAACTTACATACTAGTTTTATCTGATAATTAATGTTCCTTGTTAATTATCAAGATTGTGGAAGTTTTGGATTTATTATTGTCATTTAGTTATAAATGAACCACAAAGATCTACAATTCAGATCCTCAACCTGAATGATCTGTCAATAAATAAATCAAGGAATAAATGATCAAATATCATCAATAACATAAACAATAGAAGTAGCCAGATAAAAATTAGCTTCTAAGACATAACTCTAACAATAACAATAATACATTGTATAGTGGTTCTATTACATATTTTACACATGATATTGTTTATTATGAAACAATATAAGGGAGGTATTAAAATCATACGTAGATGTACATTAACTATTATATTTTACTAAGTAATAGAAATGGAATGTAAAGTTTGCTACTTTATAATCGGTTTGTCTTCAAATTCTTCATCTAATATATCTTCATGATTAAGAGGCATTGGGTCCATTGTGTAGTTTTCTCCTTTACTTTCATTGGCATTTGTATAGATTGATTTTCTTCTTTAATCTCAATCTGGTGTGGTTGTATTGGTTCCATTGGGTAATCTTTTTCATCATTGTCATTGTCTGACATTTCTATAGATTGATTTTCTCCATAAAGCATTTGTTGCACTGGTACTATACATAAAATATGGTTTATTATTATTTATCGATCTAAGTGGGGTTAATGGAAATTGCTTGATAAAAATGTAGAGACGTGCATTGAGAAGATGCGATCAATATGTGCCATGAGCCGATGTGATGAAAAGGTGCTATGGATGGATGCCATGTGTAAATATCATGAAAGGGTGCCATGACCGGATGCCATCAAAAGATTCCATGAGCATATGCATTGTAAGTACTTGATAGAAACATATGTAGTCTATAAATAAGTAGGGACTTATTGAAATTTGTTTGATAAATGTGTTATTGAGAAGACATGCATTGAGAATATGTGATGAGGAGAGAGAGAGAGAGAGAGAGACGAGAGAGGAAGGAGGAGAGGGAGAGAGGTGTGAGAGGAAGGATGGTGGAAGCGGGGTGAGAGGCAGGGAAGAGGTGGGCGCGTAAGTCGCGTGAGGACGCAAGCCACATGTGGTTCCGTATTTAGTATGGAGGAGAATCATACTTTATCTGTAATTAGCATTTGATTTCTTGATTTCCTTAGGGCTTGATTGCGATTATCAGGTCCAATACTAATTTAAGGCATAACAAGTTTGGACCCGGATCCTTTGGTTTTTTTTTTTTATAAAACGACCGATGGTTGTGTTTTCAATCTGAGACGTCGTGATTTAATCTCCACGGTTAAATTTTTTTGGCCTATCAATTTATTATTATTCACGGAACATCAAATAACCGTTGAGATTAAATTAGACAGCTCAGATCGATAAACGACCACTGTTCGTTTTATAAAAACGACTAGAGGATCTTGTTCCCAACAAGTTGTGGTGTGCCATTTGCATTACAAATAACTTCGTTCTCCTAGCTAAAAAGTAAAAAACTGTGGTACTCATGTTAAGTAAAATTCTGAGTTCGAACCATATGGAAAAAATTCACTTATCTTAGAACTTTTCACTTATCTTATAACCTTTCTGATAAAATTGGACACTTTTATTTGGACATATAGAACTTTTCAACAAACTAGGCGAGACAACTTTTCAAATAAAGCACAGTACCTTACCCTGAGTTCACCCAAGTCCTGATATCAAAAATAGGCTATATACTTACGAATTTCATTTTGTATTTGTCAAAAAATAAATGAATTTATTCTAACAATTGAAATACAAGCGTTCCCATGTAAAAGGAGGATCTTTAATTTCCTAAGAACCCCCACACCGGCAACCAAAAAAGACAAAACCGAAAAATAAAAATGTTGACAAATATATCAGAAAGGATTATATTCTAGAGGAACCTCTCAGTCTCACGTCCAATTTCTAGAACAAACTTATGAAACAAGCAGGAATTTGTGCATTTACCAGTCAAAGTTGACTACTCAAAATGGTAGGATTCTGTTTTTTTCCCATTTTGCTGAAATTTAGGATGGGACAGAGCGCCGAGCGAGATAAGAAAACACTAAAACAGTGATCGAATTCAAACAATTAATAAAATAATGATCGATACAGTTTGAGCAATTTTTTTTATTATTATACTCAAGCTTAGCAGAAAATTCGCTTAAAATTTGTCAGACATCATTTACTTCTTGCGGGCCTGGTCCACATATCAGAATGACATTGATCGTTTCGTTTCATACCTTCGAAACGATTAATGAAACAATTTTGTGTTTCATTGTTAAACGAAACAGTTAAACAAAAATGACCTCTTTCGTTGGGTTTAACCGTTTTATATCATTTTATATGTATTTTTTCAGTATTTATAAACAAACTTTGATGAACCAAGAATATTTTAGTATCAATTTGATAACTGATGCATGCAAAACAGAAAAATATGCATAAATATTAATTGTCAAAACAACAAATCGAACACAATTATACATTTTGATCGTTTCGAAATAGAAAAACATGTATAAAAATTAATTGTTAGTTAAGTGATCAATTCGATCGTTTCGATCATCTTTTGAAAGAAAATGATTAAAACAAATTAATTTTTATTTTGTGTCATAAACGAAAAAGTTAAAAAAAATGAATTATTTCATGATAGTTTCGTTGCGTTTGCATCCCTACTTTCTTTTAAGAAAGGGAAAAAAAATTCATTGTGGGTGGCAAGAAATCACACCAATGTAGAGGCGAGCAGAACAACTCGATTTACTTCATGTGGGCCCCACATATCAGCGTGTTATTTTTTGTGGTGTTCTAGAAGACCAGACACGTCACGTTGGCAGATGGGTCCTACATTCCTACTACACTAGCATCGCAAAGAGAGTCAGAAACCAGACTATTAAAATTTGAGCAAGATTCCGGTGCCACATTTTTTTTTGCGCCACAAATGCCATATTTTATCTTTTTATTTAAAATTTTAAAATTTAAAATATAATCGCCCGATCCAAATTTTTGATCTTGTTCATTTTAACGACAGATGCATTGTCATAAAATTTTATAATTTTTGAAGTTTATTTGATGCTTGATCAAGAGGTCAAAAATGAACGGATCAAAATAACTAAAATAGATTAATTCTAATATGTCCATTTTTCAACTTCTTGATCAAGCATCAAATAAACTTTAAAAATTATGAAATTTTAGGACAACGCATCTGTCAATAAAATGAACAAGATCAACGGTTTGGATCGGTTGATTATATTTTAAATTTTTAAATTTTAAAATAAAAAAGATAAAGTGTGGCATTCGTGGCACCAAAAAAGTGTGGCACCGGAACCTTGCTCTTAAAATTTATGACTCTGTCAATTGATTGGTCATACGAGTAAAGAGGTGTATCTATTTCTTCCATAGGTTTAATTAGGGTGTAAACGGGTTAAAATATGATACGGTAGAAAGTATTTTTATACATGCATCAATTAAAATTTTTTTTATCCGTTTTCTATCTATATCTGTTAAAAATTGATTTTATCCATATTTTACTCATATCTGTTAAGAATTAACGATAATATATGATAACAGACTAACAATACATAATGGATAATAATAATAATAATAAAAATTTTAGAAAATATAATATATTAAATAAATAATATCAAATAAATATATGAAAAAATACAAAATTTAGATAATACTTTAGATACAACAAAAATCATGAAATTTATTCTCACATCAATAGACTTAAAAAAAATCTATATAATTAATTATAAATTATCATATAATAGAGTGCAAATTAATTTTTCATCAACATAAATAAATTTAGATGAAGATCGAAACTAATAACATATCTTACAAAATATGCTAATAACATGATTATATATACATATATATTTGTAAAATTTTACCCATTAGATAATGGGTACAAAATAGACCTTATCCGTATCCGTATCTGTACCTCATCAATTAACGAAAATTTTCCTTTATTCGTACCCATATATATCCATTAGTCTAATAAAAATAAAACCTTACCCATACCCGTTTTATCGAATACGATATGAGTTGAATAGGATAAACTTATAGACAGATTTTATTAACAGCCCTCAGTTTAATCGAATGCTTATTAAATAGTGTCAACTAAGACTTGGGTCCCACAGAATTGTATTTTTTTTTTTTTTAAACCAGAGGGGATTCTTCCCTCTTTTCATTTTATTCAAAAGAAAAGCCCAATAAAAGGCAATACACTGTGCAAGTATACGTGCAACTTATTATTCTTCTTTTTCTGCGGTCCTTTTGAGTCCAGTAATTGTCTTTTCTGCTCAATTCAGCAACGTTCTGTTTTTCGTTCCGTTATGGGCCAAGTTCTAAACCATCTGACTAAAGAGCAACTCAGCTGGTTTTATCACCCAATTAAGTGAAATAAAATACCATTTAATAAGAAATAAAAACCATTTACCTGGTGAAAAAGTGGGATTGGCGTGGCGCCAGTTCCAGCAATAATTACCAAATGATTGTCTACCAAATGCTAGTTTAATATATATGACTGAAATTGGCAAATTGCATTGCATGATCGCAAGTTTAATTATAAAATGCTAGCACGCAGTAACTATTTATATACCATAGAGGATGCTACAATCGGCCCGACTATTCTTTTTTTTCCCCCAATTCCCAAGCTGTTCATTAATTTAAATCAGTAATATTATATAAAAAAAAATTAACAACAGATTGATTACTTTTTTTTGAGGGCCAGCAAAACACTGGCAATTTTTATTAATAAGGAAAAAAAGTTTACAAACAATTCTGATAAAACTCGAACCAAATATAGATGGTAAATTTCTATCAAAGTTTACGAACTTCTCCTAATACAAGAGGAAAAAACCCATACAATTACCGCTTGTACCAACACTAAACTCTACTAGTACCAACTGGAAAAGCAAAAGAAAAATCCAATCATGGCAACCGCCACTTGTACTAGTACCAAGCTCATAGTAGTATCGATCGGTACTTGTACCAGTTTTCAAACTTGCCCCAACCTTAACCGGTATCTATGAGGCATCTTCACGGCCGCGTAGCCCAGACGTGCATACCCACGATGTCATAGCTACCACTTACCTTCACCTTACTTCCTTGCCCAGCACCTACGAGCCACTCTCGCACCCTTGCCCAGCACCTACGAGCCACTCTCGAAGGAATGCAAGCTCAACTGCTTACTCACGACAACCGCTGTGCACACACATGGTCGGTTGCACACCCACGTCGGTCTTCTCGCACTGCACCTCGAGGCACCCACATGGTCGCATTGCATGTAGACTTCGCACCACGTCTGTACTACCCACCACCAACAACCGCGCTGCACATGTCAGCCGCAGCACAACCATAGTCGAACCACGCCGCAACAGTACTTGCCAGTCGCACGCAACAGTTGAACCGCACTGCACTCATTGGCCGCACCACAAGGAAGGTCGAACCGCACCACCAGTCCACCTCTGCTCTGTGCTCGCCGACGGGCACCAAACGGTGGTCAAATCCCACCGTACTGGCCTACCGCGCCAAGAAAACGAACATATCGACCTCGCCGACCGCATCTTTTGTCGGCCACCAGTCGCCAAGCCGTCGGAGAAGAGAAACAAAGAAAAAAAAGTAGATCTAAAGAGGGGGAGGCGGGGAAGGCCGCCGCCACCGGCCTCCCCGCCTAGGGTTTTCAAATTGGGTGGGTTTTTTTTTTTTTGGGCTCCTCTGGAAGCAATTTATATGAAGCAGGTATTGTGCAATCATAAATGTTAAATTTTGCTAACTTTGATCAATCAACAATTAAACCTGATTAAATGATAAACAAATCTGATTAGCCATTCTTTGAGATCGTTAATCTTATAAAAATGATAAAATTTTAGCCGTTAGAAAGTGTCAAGCAAATAATTGAGTTTTATGATGATATTGCTGTCAACTAATACTTTTGCAAATTGTTAGTTTTTGTATAATGATTTTTTTAGCGGATATCCTTGACAAATATGCTACCTTCATCTAACTATTTATTGTACTTATATATAAAAAAAATAATATGAACGCAGATTTTGTCAACCGAAAAATGTTTAACCGATCGTATCACGATCAAACACTTGACGACTCCATCTCCACGAGACCACGACTATCCGTTGAACATATTTAGTTGATTTGGTACAATATTGATTCAAATTTATATATAACTTATATACGATATAAAGTTCTGCATAATTTATATAACTTTTTAGGAATTAGGACTGACAAGTAGTGCGCTCTGAGTCCCAAACAACAAAAAATCATTCAGTATTGTAATAACATGAAATAAATGAAGACATCAGCCACAAAAGATCTAGAGCATCAGTAGGTGAACTAGCGGTAGCTGAAAACTGGTAAAAGCAATAGCCAATCGTTGTCATGCACGTCAGCATCAGATTTTGCAAAGCCGGAATGGAAAAAGTATAAAGACATCAGCTGAGGTAAGTTGGGCATTTTTTTAAAATTTTAAAGGATATAGCTAACTAAGGTAAGGTAATTATGTTATCCCACCAACCGCATTCAGAGGAATCGGATTTCCTGTGATCTTTAACAAACATAAACTTCTGTAGCAGGTCACTGACAGGTAGGATCTGCGACAAAAAACCGACAACAATTCTGGATTTTTAGACATTTTTTTTATAAACATACAAGAAATTCACCACAATTTAAGACTCCATTTTATTTTAATTATCATTTTTGGCAGAAGGGAGAAGAAATTTCAGACTCCATTTATTGACAAGAAGATATCTAATCGTTGTTACTTCCGAAGGTATGTTTCAAAGGATTTGTGGGATGAGAGCACCAAATTTTACACACCTGAAGCATTTGTGTGATTTTCATACTTGCTACCAAAAATTTGTCTTTTAGCCTACGAGTGTGCAACGCCCAAAATATTAAAAAAAATTTGTCATTTTCAATTTACAAAATACAAAACGTGCATATCAAACGAAATTATAAATACTTCAATTTCAAACCAGCCGTTACTGTTCAATTATCTGGACCGTTCAGTTTTTTCCATCTGAGCGATGGATTAGATCCTTCCCGTTCGTCTCCACTGAGAAATCCACGCGACAAAGGAGGATGCACGTGGTGAGTACTGTTAGTTCTGAATGAACGTGGATTGCATAAACCAAAAAAGATCAAAAGGATAAGGGTACACGGTCTGCACGGTCTATTAACCTTCTAGCTTCTTCTCCCACTTCGTGTTCTCTCTCAATTCTGTACTGTCTGTACTCTACCAAAGTACCAAGGGCCTAACGACGAGGGGGGAGAGAAGAGAGAGAGAGAGAAAGAGAGAGAGAGATCGGCGGAAGGAGCAGGGAGCGACAAGGGGTTGTGCTTGGCGAGCCGCGAAACCTCGCTGTAGTATCCCCTGGCGAAACTTCTCTCCTCTTCCTCCTCTTTTCATTGATCCCGATAGTACAACCCTAGCTCTGCTTCGCCTCCCTCCTCTCTCTACTTCAGCATCGACTCGCTCCATAGATTCGGCTGCTTCTCAGGTCCTCTATCTTCTTATCTTCTCAAAACTAGCTTTCATCTGTGCAAATCAAGAGATTTCTATTTTTTTTGTTTTAAATCCTTCATTTTCTGATGTGGTAATTTTTTGTTATTTTTAGAGCGTTTAATGCCGAAGAAATCTTGCGATTGCTCTCCTTATCGCTTGGCGATGTCAAGCATTTTACGATTAAGCTCTCCCTTTTACTTGCTCTCCCCTCTTATCTGTTAACATCTCCACAAATCATTTAAGTTAAACTGAAATTTAGATTTATTTGGTCGATGCTTTTTTATTTAGTTGATACTCTTGCCTGATTATATTTTTTTTCTTCTTTCAGATATTTTTCAGATCGCCTTTCTCCAAGAGGTAATTTTTAGCATCTCTTTTAATTGATAATAGATGACAACATCCAAGCTGGTGGCTGATAGAAGTATAGGCTTCAAAATGCAAAATTCAGTGTTGTTCATATTGTGTTCTTTTACATAAAAATTAACCTCTGTACATATTCTGGCGTGCTTTCGGGATTTCTACTGGCGTGCTTTTGGGATTTCTACTGGTATATAAGTCGATGCTCTAAATCAAGTTTTCTGTACCTAATTTTAAAACTGGAAATGAACACTTACTACATAGACGATGGTCGCACATATGAAAGAGGTGTTACTGTCCTTTTTAGAAATTATTTTTTATGTTTAATGACACTGCTTTTTCAGAGTTGTGATTTTTTTCCCCCGTAGATCCAAGGAGTGCACAGAGTTTATGATGGACCTGTCGTCAAATGCAATGGAAAACCCATGTCTAAGATAGGATTGACCGGACTGGATATTATCAGATGATCAGGTACTCATAAAAGTATTTCAAACTTTCAAGAATAATTGTTGTAACTTAACCACAAAATTATCGGATGCAGACCTTTGAATTGGGTTTAAAATTAAAATTTTTTTACAGATATATAATGTGAACGATTAATATCGGGTGGGGCTTCATATGTAACAATATCCTCTTTCTCTGACAGTGAACTTTCTGTTTCTCACGCTTTTTATTTCATTTCTATGCTGATTTTCAAGGACAGTGAGAACATTGCTATAAGAGCTACCAAAAAAAAGCGCTAGACTAAAAGAGGTGATAGGGTAACAATTTCTTGAATATACTTATAAATTTATTTTAGCCATTTTATTTATGCCTGTCTGTCTTGCCTAATTTTGTGGTCTTTTATATTGTGGTGTTTCTATCTTTCCGCTATTTGACAGAAATATGCTGTTGATCTTGAAACAGCTGGAAGTTGACATCTTCAAACTACAGGCAAAGCTTATATCAATTTTCATTTCCTTTCTCAGTTTATCGTGCCATATTGTTATATTAATTTTTTGCAATTTGTAATAAATTTTACATTTTTGCATATACAAATGAACTTCATTCAAGTTCATTTCAGGAGCTTTTTTGAGCCTCCAGACCTCTATATGCAAAATTCAGAGTTTGACGCTCTATTACAAAGGTTCGCTCTTTCAACCTTTACTTTGTGAGCCTTTAGAACTATATATATAGAATGTACATAGTACTTCATATAAGTTGACTTACAAAGCTTTTTTATCGCGATATAGAATTATTAGTTTATATCAAAACCTTTGTTCCAAACTGCCTACAATGCCTAGATGGATGTTTTACAAGTAGATGAAAAGTATTTTTTCGATTACAATTTAATGTCTTTTGGTGAAAAGAAACCTATTTATACTTTCCTGTGGATGCAATGAGGTTTGGTTTATGTACTGGTACAGAGCAAGCTGATGAGATCAACCTTACACCAATGCTGATAGAAGGCATCTAATAGATTGATATCGGTTAGAATTACAATGCAATATGTAGAAATTTTTTTTTAATTTGATGTGAAATTATAAATATACATACTTCGATTTGGATCACTAAATTCACTGTGTATTGATATCATTATGCCCTCAGTTTTGCTGGCCTCCGATCTAAGCTCGCACTTCGGCTGGTCTTGATTAGTGCTAGCTTTTTGCTCTTTGATTTGAGTTCAATTTCTCTCTGTCTGTCTATCTCTCTCTCTCTCTTTCTTTTCTGAAATGGATGCCGAGTGGGATACAACTATAAATGTTATTAATTCAGGATTCTGTAAATATTCTACCAGAATTCTGTATAATTTTGAAAGGTCGTCGGCTTTAAAAGGTTGCATGAAGTCAGGCGGTGGTTTCTGTCAATTTTCAGATTTTAGGTACTAATTGTTCTCTTCATTTCTGATTTACATTTCTGCTCAATCCTTCCATTGATTTTTAATGGCTTAATTTTTTTTTTGCTTCTATTAAAAAGCTTCTAAGTACTACTAAACAAGCTATTTTTTTTTTAAATTAGGACATTCATTTCCTTAGAAGTTGCAAGGCTTAAGAGAGATGTGGGCCTGGCATCCATTTTGAAAATTTAAACTAAAAGATTATTTTTAATTTTATTTTTCTTTCTTTTGATCTGTAGCAGATGCTGCTAACTTCATGTTTCATATTAGATGCTGCAAGGTGTAAAGTCTATCATTGAGGCATATGGACTTCTCTCTCAATGAGTTCAAACAATGTCTAGGTGTAAAGTCTATCATTACCATCGATTTTTCCTTATAAGGTAATTTGTTTTCTTTTTGGAGATTATGGAGGGTGTTGCAATTAAAATCATCTTAAGAAATATTACGACCAAGTAAAGTCAAATTGAGCTTATATTTATTAAAATTGCAGCTCTAAATAATTCAAACTCGAGCTTATTTGTTTCAAATTCTTATTATGCAAGTTATAAATTAGCTCACCGTTAGATGGCACTTTACAAACAATTTGAAATTTAGGTCTTTTATTGCTAATTATTTGACCTAACATATGATTTTGCTGCAAAAAAAATCGGCTTTTCAGTTTTGCTCCCTGTTCAGCTAGGAATATTGTTGTTTGGGTGTAGAAAAGAATTGGATAAGATTTTGGGCTCTGACAAATTGCATGTCGACATAAAGATCATCGGTACGTTTGGTTTTGTTTAATCCAGCATAAGTTTGGGTTTGAATTTATTTGCAACAATTTTTTTCTGAATAATCTTTTTAGTATGTTATGGAATTAGTAAGTGCAAGCCTCTTCATTGATATAAAATGCACTTCAATGAAATTGCATGACTTTTTCCCCTTTATATCAGCACCACCAAATTGTATAAAACCCAAAATAGGTCAGCTTTGAGGATTTTAATAAGGAAAGAGGACAAAATTGCTAATATTGTTTCTCTTTTAAAATTGATGAAGCAAAGAAGAGCTAACTTTCGCTCAGAATTTCATGTGTCATGAGAAGAATTTAGAGAGGACTGTGTATTGGTTATTATTGAGTCTTGATCATTTCGTTTGTGACACGTTGCATGCCTTAAGCTCATGATCTAAATCGACGATAGTAACCTCAACCACTTTATATCCATAAATTGCTAATACTATTTTTTGTTGCATCTGAAATATATCTCGAAAAGAGCTTTGGTGATTATGTTGCGATTATAAGAATATAATGAACAAGAAAAGTAGGCACAAGACTCTGTTAAGTCATGAGCATGAGCTGACTCTAAGCTGGACATGACAACGAAGAGAACGAGATTAGTTGAAATATCTATTTTTGGAATTAATCAATGCTGTGTGGTTTAAATTTCTGAATCTGTATAGACCTTTCGTTTGCCAATTATTAGTGCTATGTCTATTGTGAAACATGTATTCAAATCAACAATGTATTGCAATTGTAGAATGTCAGAAAAATAAACAGGCAATGTATTGAAATCAATAATATAATCGCTTTGGGTTAATCATACATCGCGCAAAGCGCGATGTAGCAGCTAGTTTAAAGTCAATCCAGGAAATAAGAAGCATTTGTGTGGCTGTCAAATCCAAAAAAAAAAAAAAAGTAAAAGCAAATTAATTCATTAAATATTGGAAGGAGCTCACCAAAGGAGTAATCTACATCACACAAGCCAGCCAATTCTGCTAAATTTTAATATATCTTTTATTTTTGTTCTTCTTTAATTTGCTGATTTCTTAATATGCGTGTCCAAATAGAAACAAGTTTGAAGCCAGCAGAGTCTGTGCGTGCTGTCACTACTCACTAATATATAGTGATAGTATATATATGATCCTGTCTTAATCAACATATACAGATATGCTGGTCACTCAAGTCAAGAATTAGAGAATTTGCGTTATGACTTATGCAACGTTAATTAGTTAGTTACATAATCAAATAAATTCTATGGGATTTTGAATATCAAAATAGCTAGGAAAATAGAAGCAGCTCAATTACTTGGCGCCGCGCGCATTAGAATTTAGAAAGCCCAACTGCCTGATTCATCTCTCTCTTTTTCTACACAAGTTATTCATATACTGTCAGCAAAGTAGGGACCGCAATTTTTATCAAAGACAAAAATACCCTCAACAATTTTAAAAAGAACAAAACAACACCAACATTTTTAAAATGAGCACAGTTATAGCGGTAATAACATTGCCGCTATAGTCCAGCCTTATAGCGATAATGCTATTGCCGCTATAGCATCTTTCGTTTTTTTTCCAACTGACAGCTTTTCCTGAAATGACTAAAGTTTTTTTTTTAAAAAAATATTGCTTATAGCGGCTATTCTAATGCCGCTATAAGGATTTTGGTTTTTTTTTCACTTTTCTTTTTGTCAGTTTTTTCTTTTTCCCTTTTTGCATGTACTTTGTCCATTTTAGTATACATTAACATGCAATATGTATTTGGTTGCTATAATTATTTTATTATTTTCATTCCTAATCTTAATTAGATCATTTCTATATACATTGAATCAATGAATTTAATTAGATCATATGTGCCGTAATGCGTTGTATTTTTTTATGTTTCATTTCAATTATGTGTCGTAATGCGTTGTATTATTTTTTTCTTATGTCTCATTTCGATTATGTGTCGTAATGCGTTGATCACAAAAATTCCATCGTAGAAAAAAAAATACAAGCCATATCCATAACAAAAATTTTGATATGGCTTGTAGTTTTTTTTTCCTATGATAAAATTTTTGTGATCAACGCATTATGACACATAATCGAAATGAGACATAAGAAAAAATAATGCAGCGCATTACGACACATAGGGCTGTACAACAGACGAGTCACAACATTTTAATTAGAATTTTAACCCAACCCAATTATATCGGGTTGAAAAAAAAATTTTGACCCACCTGTGATCCAATCCAACCCAGATGATTTAACACGTAAGGATTATTACGAGTTATGCGGGTTAAACGGATTATAATTTTAATTGTAAAAAAAACACAATCAAATAATTGAAATTAAAAATCACAGTACATAACATACTATTCACTTTGAATTCAAATAACATTAGAAGGGCCATAATGAGTGATTTATGAAAAATATTTTTTGAGTTCAATTGACTTAGTAAAAAAAGTAAATGCGAATTCATGACTATGGGCCTTTTAATTAAAAAAAAATGAATTTATGACTCACCGTGTTATTTGAATTAATGTATTAATCACACAAATTAATGACTTAGGAAAAAACATATTTTGACTTCCATCCCTAGAGGTAGATTAAGTAAAAAATAAATATGAATTAATGAATTATATTGATTATCCGATACATATAAGAACAGATCGATAGAGTTAATCCGGGTCGGGTTTTATTCGGATTATTTTTTTTAAAAAAAAAAACCTATCAAGTTATACTTGATAATACCGGGTTAGTAACTTCAAAATCCGAACCAACCCGAATCATACTTAAACCCGTTAAAATACGGATCGGGTTACACGGATTAAACGAGTCGAACGGATTTTTAATTTCTTTGTACAACACTAACGATACATAATCGAAATGAAACATAAGAAAAAATAATACATCTCATTACGACACATAATCGAAATGAGACATAAGAAAAAATAATGCAACACATTACGACACATATGATCTAATTAAATTTATTTTTTCAAAATTTATAGAAATGATCTAATTAAGATTAGAAATGAAAATAATAAAATAATTGTAGCAACCCAAATACATATTGCATGTTAATGTATAATGTATAATAAAAAGGACAAAGTAAAAGCAAAAAGAAAAACAGAAAAAAGCCGAAAAAAAGTAAAAGTAAAATCTGCCGGAAAAAAAATCAAAAGTCCTTATACGGCAGTAGAATTGCCGCTATAAGCAATATTTTTTATTTTTTTAAAAAACGTTAGTCATTTCAATTGCTTTTCAAAAAGCTGTCAGTCGAAAAAGAAAAAAAATGCTATAGCGGTAATAGTATTACCGCTATAAGGCTGGACTATAGCGGCAATGCTATTACCGTTATAACTGTACTCATTTTAAAATTGTTGAGGGTATTTTTGACTTTGATAAAAATTTTTCAAGTAGGGACCCTCTGTATCTCTGAAATATAAAACCTCGTATGTATTGATTATTTAGACAATTGTTTAATTATCCTTACAGTACAAACTGTCAGTATTATATTTATTAATAATTCCTTCCATTTTGAACCGGTCCCACTTTCCAGGACAAAACTTTTTTATTTTGATTTTATTATTTTTTACTAAAGCAACGTGGCTTCTATTAAAATAGATATATGGCATCTCGGAACATGGACTAATTAGTTGGCTATTGATCACCTCAACTAACACAAAGAGCGAAATAAAAAAAAAATACAGGAAGTATCCACTGACCTATGACATTTGCGAAGCCAAGTTAAATACCAATGAACCACGTGGGGGAGAGAGAAAAGGCTGCATAAAGTAAATTTTTAAAGAAAATAGTAAAGTCATCATTCCTCCACCTTAATCTTACTGACAGTGACAGCACACACAGGTAATAATAACATTAATTGTTCCGGTTTCTTTTTTCTCTTTTGTGTGAGACTCTTGAGTAATGACTAATGAGTAGTGAGTACACATAATTTGTGTCTCCGCTGGGTAGCCCAGTTGGAATTCAGATCTGGTGCCGCGCGGCACGCCGTGCAGCGCGGTATTATAGCCGTCTGATCAAGATCCAATGGACAAGGGAGCCCCGTGCATGTAACCTAGATTGATAGGCCCGTAAAAAATGAACCGTCCGATCCAGATCGGACGGCTCGTACGCGCGCTGCACGGTGTGTCGCGCGGCACCAGATTCGGGTCCGCCCAGTTAGTAGAGACATTGTACTTGGGTTCGATTCTTGCTTGGGCGAGATGAAAATGTGTGCGTGCCTGGGGTTGAGTGCCTACGGAGTCGGATCCTCTGGTCGTTTTTTACAAACGACCACCGGTCGTTTTTCGATCTGGATCGTCCGACTTAATCTCAACGGTTAATATTTTTTTGGGCCTATCAATCGTGGTACTAGCACGGGGCATCCATAGCCATTAAAATTAAATCAGACGGCTCAGATCTAAAAACGACCAGAGAATTTCTCTGATCGGCAGACCAGAGGATCTAGTTCCGAGTGCCTACGGGCTGTGATAAAAAAAAAAGTACACATAATTTGTTATAGATTTTTTTGTTAGGAAACTGCTCAATTTTAATTTTAAGACTAATTACCCTTAATTAATCCAATTAAACAAAGAGCAAGAGAGGATCTAGTACAAAAGCCATTCAACACAAGAGAAAAGGGGTGGAATATTATACCTCCCGCGAAATCGTATTCGCGGGGCTCGATCCTACGGCATAGAAATCGATAGGGTGCTCTCCTTCGCCTCCTATTCGCGGCGCCTCGAGTCCACTATGGTATTAACCAAGTTCTTCTCAATTCGTGCTAGCGAAGAGAAGAACGAGTCTAATCCCTAGCGTTCCCTTTCTTCAACCAAAGAACCAAACTAATTTGTGGGAGAAAAGGATGCTCAACACATGAGCTTGAGTGGAGAGGAGAGGAGAGGGGGGGCGGCGCACCCTTGGGGAAGGGTGGCGGCTAGGTGGGAAGGGAAAGGGAGGAGAGAGAAGAGAGACCAAGGAGCCTCCATTAGGTGCCTTATATAGCCTCTTAACCCTAGCCAAGAGTTCACACTATTTACAAGTGTGCCATCCCCACCTACCACCATACAAGGCCGGCCCCATATAGGGCTTTTATGGGCCACTATTCCATCTCCAATTGGTCCCTTAATTCTATTAATTAAAGGCCCACTCAAATCTATTTAATTTGGACATTTAATTTACCAATAAATTAAAGCCCAAATAACTTAATTAAATTAAGTGTGTTGTTTATAAATAATTATTAACTTAATAATAATTATTTAGAGATTAGACAATGCATTAATTTATTTCTATATGATCCATTTGACTTAATTAATTATAACGGTCCATAACGCTATTTAATTAATTAATCAACTTATCATATTTTGCAATACTCATTATTGCAAATAAATAAATAATGCACGTATGATTAAATACCAATTTTGTGTGACCCTTTGAGGATTTATGCTATGTTGAACATGGAATTAAATCGCTATTTAATTCCAATAATCATAAGCGGTATCTAGCAACATGTTATGATTTCCAATTCGCATAAATAGTGTACTACTACAATATTTCAATCCTGCATAAGAGAATAAATATGTTTCTCTATTTTGATTCTTATGTCTCACGATATCATCGTATAATCCAAGATAGGAATGTGTCATTCTTGCAGATTATACGTTTCTTGATTTAGAGTTGATCGCTTAGTTGCGCGCATACGATCCAACTCCATCAAGGGACCCAAACAGATATCGTCACTCACTAAGTGAATTAATGAGGGACATACGGTTTTCTTGATGATTAGCTTTTTCCCGCACAATTCAAGAGAACATAAATATAGTCCGTATAGCAGCCCTTATCGAAAATCAGCGGTAGACAATATTTATTGAACCTATCCTCATGTGGAAAAGATAAACATCTCAAACTTAGAACCAAAATCATAACGAAATAAACAATGACACATAACACAATCCATATGTTTATTTCGTTGGGTCAAGTCCTGTACTATGTTCCATAACATATACATATGCAATTAAGTTGGTAACTCTTTACCTATGATTTGTAGAACTTAATCATCACTTAACTTGCATACTAATCTTATATGATAATTAATGTTCCTTGTTAATTATCAAGATTATGGACCATTTAGATTTATTATTGTCATTCTAACGAATGATCCACATAGATTCACAATTCAGATCCTCAACCTGAATGATCTGTCAATAATAAACCTAGGAATAGATGATAAAATATCATCCAAGACATAAACTAATAATTAAGTCATTAAATTATTGACTTCTAGGACATAACTCTAACATTTTTCTCCCTCCAGGCTCCAGCACATGTGATATTAATTATACTGCACGTCAAAATATTTTTATTTTTGGTTCAACTGTAAAAACTGAAAGTTTCTGAATGTATGTTTGAGGACAAATACATAAGTTTTTACTTAGTACTCAAGAACATATAAAGTTTAAACTCAAGCTTTAAAATGATATTAGTTTCTAAGTAGACAAAATTTGTGATGAATGGTACATATACCATACCCATTCACCGACTCTAAACACATATCTCTACTATTTATGAATGCACAGATTCAAAAGGCGTTACATGTTAGATCTAGCGTGTAAACACAAGTTTAAACCGCTCGATCGATTTAATTTGTAATTGGATATCAATCGCTAGACAAAAAATAATATATTTTGATTTTCTGTCTAATAAAAAAATAAATTGAATAACATGTCTACATGTATCGTTGTAGATTAAACAATATATTTTCATTATCTTTGTTTTTTTTTATTTGCGCACATATGAGGTATTCTTATGCTCTAGTGTTTAGTAAATAGATTAAAAAATTGTGATGAATTTACAAAACTGGATAATTAAACAAAACATTCTTTTGTGTCATTGGAATACCGGCCTTACAGGAGATTCACAAGTGTAAGAAAAAAATAATAATAAATCCCAAGTTGATCAAACATATTAAGAAATCTGCTCCCTTTCTCCGTTTGGGACGCAACAATTTCCCCTAATAAAACAACTCAGCACACTTTATAGTTTATACTTTATACTATACTACACAGTATATGTTGCTGAAAATGGGCAAATAGAAAACAATTTGACACAAAGTGGACTGTTCAGGAAACATGTCCAGCAATAGAAAATTATTTGATACGGAGTGGATTCTTATTTCACTTATTTGCCTAGCAATTAGATTTGGCTTATATTTGATAGAGGAATAAAGCGGAGAACTAATTAAGATGATAATTTTTTTACTTGAAGTGATAATAGGATTAATTAATTCATTATATTTCAACCGCAAAGATTGTCGTGATAGTTTTAACCATATTGTTTTCTTCCGTACGCCCATTTAGATTATTTGGATATATAATTAAATTAAACATGTTGTACTAAATAGTAACTATTATACGATTAATGGCTAAATTAGTGAGATATTTAATGGGATATCGGATGCTAAGTTCGCATGAAACCAAATTACAAATAAAAAAAATTATTTTGTTTTTTGGACTATAATGGCCAAGTTTGGTGATGGTCAAACATTTGAATTCAATACATGTACGAATGCAGGAATACAGATAGGAAATTTATGAAAATACATTTGAATTCCAAACTTGTTATTGTACGAATTCAATTCAAGGACATGCTTCCTTTTTCTGATTTTTTTCCGTGCAATCCGTGCAGTAAAATGGACAGACCCGCTCATTATTTTACACCAAGTGTGTCGTTTGTTTTTAATTATTTGAAAATTCCTTCCAAAGTCATTTTTTAATAAGTTTTATGTGCATTCTTAGAGAAAACAATTAAGTTGTACTAAAAAAATTATTATAGATTTTCTGAAAAATAAAATAATTATCAAAATTGTAGGGCATTATTTGATTTATGGAATGTTAAACTTTGGCCATTTTGTAATATTTGTGCATATTTATAGTGGAATTGTTTACCATCACCCCCTCTTCAGCCTCATTTCGGATGACACATTTCTTTTTTCATTTTTAACCCAGCGGCATCCCACATCCTTTTCGTTTTTGTTGTTAACCTCATCTAGGGGATGTTTGGATTCATTGGAGATTTTGGGGAATTTCATCTTCCTGCCATAAATTTATTATAAACAATCCAAACTCTTCACAAAGTTACACACTTCCCAATAAATTTATTCCTAGGAATTGCAACTTTTCCAAATTCTCTAAGGGGGCGTTTGGATGAGGTTGGAATAGGTGGGAATTGCAAATTCCTAAGCGATACAAACGACCCCTAGTGCGTACGCTTCTGGCGCCTACGCTTCGCTTCTTATCTCACCTCATGGATCTCCCCACACATACAAAACTAAGACAATTACATTAGCTACGTTTGGCAAAGGAGGGGAACTAGAACAAGCTTGTTTAATTTCTATGATTTTAGTAGAACTAAACAAGATCACGAACTAGGTCTTGTTCTGATTCATGGGTTTATTTAGTTGCACGCAAACTAGCTAGTTCATGTGTTTGTGGCAAACTAATTAGTTCATGTGTTTGCCAAACATAGCTGTTTAACTAAAACAAAACAATTGGTATAAAATTAAGACTATCGTCATAAAATAGAAGACAATTAAGATAATCAGTATAAAATTAAGACTATCGTCATAACAATGAAGACAATTAAGATAATCAGTATGGTCCCGTTTATTTGTGACTTAAAGGGTGCATAATTTAAGTCATGCATCCTTAAGGCACCAAACACCTCTTACATAAGATGTCTTAAGGTTACATAACTTATGCAACCTAAATAGGTTGCATAAGTTATGCACCCATCCCCTTTAATTTTTTTTTCCAACAATACCCCTTAGAAATAATTAATAATAATAATTAATAATTAGCAAATAATTAATAATATATGATTTTTAATAATTATTGCTACTTATTATTATTATTATTATTATTATTTATTAATTATTATTAATTATTAATGATAATAACAAATCATTTTATTATTATGAAAGTTTATTATTATTTTTAATTAACTATTATAAATATTATTCAATTATTATAATTAATAATATTTAACAAGTAATATTAATTATTAATAATCATGATTTAAGAATAATAATTAATTAAAGATAATTAAATAATAGTAATTTTTTATTATAAAATAAATAATAATAATTAATTAGAAGTGATTATTAATAATTCATAATAATAAAAATGATATATTATCATCATTAATAATTAATAATTAATAATAATTAGGTTATAATGTATAATACATAATACTAATTCAAATTTAAGGGCATTTTAGTCTTTTGACATGAATATATACATGCATTAATTTAGTCATCCTTACTACACAATCAAACATGTATTACATAATACTACATAAACACTTAGGCATCCTTAATTTATGTAACTCCTTATATTACACAAACAAACGCCCCCTATAAGAACTAGGGCGTTTCACTGAACCAATCCACAGTTCCTCAAATTTGGTTTTTACGATTTTCTGTGACTATTCGTGTGCTTTCTGTTATAATGGATCAACTACGAATTCCAATTTAGTGCACAACGCAAAGAGCCGCACAGTCTTGGTTGCATAAAAACAATCCTGACCAAAACAACCCCATGTGATTGTTTTCGGATCTGTTGTGGCTTTAGTTGTGTATTCTTCTATGTGGTTAGTTCCAATAAACTATGTTTTTAGCATGCAACATGAAATGCAACTAGGTTGTTGTAAAAAAAAAAAAATCAACAAAAAGGACCATTCGGATGGTACGGGAATAAGAAATGAAGAAAAATTTTAGAAAGAAAATATTAGAAAGCTGTAATTTTGGAAAGAGTGGAAATAATGTTTTTCCGAAAATAACAAATATTGTTTGGATTGTGAGTTAGGAATAAGAAAATTAATATTAATTTAAATAAATTATTAAAATTTATTATTTAAATATTAAATAAATACTAATTAAAGAGCACACAAAATTTCATTTATCTAATTTTGTTGAAATTATGTATATATAATTGTTGAAAGAAGCTATTCTTCTTCTATTCCTAACTTATTCTCGTACCATCCAAACTGCGCCAAAAAAGGAACGGTTTGCACCATATTTTGGGCTTTTTTTGGGTAGCCCTTTCGACTTTTTCTTATTTTACCTTACCCCTTAATCTTCTATTACATAATTGGCAATTTTCATAAATTGTAGTTATTTTGCTTAATTGTTTGAAAGTCTTTTTAAAATTATTTCTTCCTGAAATTTCATGGATATTCTCAGAAAAATTGCAAAGGATCCACTAATATATATTTTTTCTCCAACTTTACGTTTTAATATTCTTTTATCGATATTTCAATTTGATGTTTTTTTTTTTACATTTTAGAACACATAACATTTTTAATACGATTTTTTGATATGTCTATTGTTGTTCGTTTAACTGCCGTAGATAGAAAACATCAGATGATATAGATTTTCAATTTTGGATGTTTAAATATTTATTGGCAATTTTTTTTCAGTTATTTACGAGCCTTCTTTAAATTTAGTTTGTGTCATTTATATAATTGGATATTTCATTCTTTTATTTTTTATAACGAAAAGATTGTGGCATGTTACTAATTTTATATATTGGATATCTAAAATGTTATGTGAATTTTTTTTAGATTGATTTCATTTTTTATCTTCGGGGTTTGCAAAATTTCAACAGGCATATTTTAAAAAAAATAAATTAAAATGACACTTTCATTCAGTTGTAACATACTGTGTGAGTTTAGTTAATCGTATCTGCCTTCTTAATTATATGTCACACGTACTTGCAGATCGAAAAAAATATTTTTATTTATATAGTGCAAGTGAAAATGAGATTACTCTCTTCTATCCCCTCATCTTTGTAACGCGAGAACAAAGTCGGGAAGAGTAGTTCTGTATTTGTATTTTCTTACATACATAATTAATATGGCAAGTCCAGCTATATGGTGCTTCTTTGCAGTGAGATTATCCTTGATGACATACTGACTGTTTTTAATTTTGACCAATTGCTACCAGCTGGTACAAGTTATTAAGGTTGTTGTTATGCAGTTCTGAAAATTGGTATATATATTAAAATAAATGAGTTTGTGATCGCTAATATCTTACAATTGGATTTAGTTTCTGACATTTGAAATATTTTTCGTTTTTTTTTTGTGATTGCAACTTCACCGCACAAAGCGCAATGAGGTACTTAGTTAGTATATAAAACTAGGACAATTAAATTTTACCCGAACAATAATGCTAATTATATTGGAAAATCATACTTAAAAAGTAGGACAATTAAATATGGAAAATAATACTTTAAAAGTAGGACAATTAAATAGAAAAATAAGGACAATTGGCATAAGAATCTAGAACAATAATCATACACAATCAGAACAATTAACATTTACCAAAATAATTAATGAAAACTAGGATAATTAATTTTTACATTTTCACTTAGCATACAAAACTAAGAGAATTACCATTCAGAACTAGGATAATGGTCCATGCCAATAAGGCAATAGCAGATCGGATTCAGAACTGGTAATCTCCATAGTTCTGAATTCCTACACTCCTCCAGTTTAGAGATCCACTCCCTTTTTTTTTTAAAATGACTTAAATGTTCTTGATAGAAATGCAGTGCAAAAGAACAAAATAAAAAAAATGAAGGGCATTTTAGTCCAAATAGGAGTGAATCTCTAAGTTTGGACGTGAGGAAAGCAATTCCCGTGCACTTGAAATCTCAATCTCCATACCAACAAGGCAATAACAGATCGGATAACATCAACCACAATGGTCCATGCCACGTGTGACGTGTGCACCGCCAAATATTGAGAGTTGAGACTAAGGTTAAAAAAGAAATAGCTGGCGAAGAAAGTTTCGTATTCGCTCAAGTCTCCTGTGTCCTATTCATGTCTCCATCCACCAACTCTCCACCACCCCACCTCCATCCATACATGAATCATGATACATGGCTAGACTGCTAGTGCTAGTGCACAATTCCTTATAAAAGGCCAAACCCATTTGTTAGTTCGCCAGCTCTCCACCAAAGAGCTATCTATCTTTTTCTTTCCTCTTTTCGTTTGGATTATTATTTCGTTATCTTCACACCCACTTTTGCATTTATTACGCCCTCCTCAATTTTGCATATCTGCTTCAAGCTTCAAACTTCACTCTCTCAGGTAAACAATTAATTCAAACATATAAGAATTACATTTGTGAATTTTTTTGTACCTAGAGAACCTTACCAAGAGGCAAGAATATCGAGATGTATGCCTGCATTAAATTCCTCTTGTCTGATCCAATCCAAATATAAAGAACCGGTGACAGAACCAGTTTTCAATCTAAGTACCTCTCTCAATTCAACACCAAAGAGAATGCAAGGTTAATTGTCTTCAAGCTCTAGACCATTGACTTACAACTCCCAAAAACTTTCAAAAGTAAAAAAAAAAAACAATTAAGCCTCATTTTTCCAAAATTCAATACACCAGCCATGAAGATCACGGTACGGCAATCGGCAATGGTGCCGCCGTCATCCCCAACCCCACAACACCGACTCTGGAACTCGAACCTCGACCTCGTGGTGCCACGCTTCCACACGCCGAGCGTCTACTTCTACCGGCCCGACCCCAACTCAGCCGGCTTTTTTGATGCCGAGAATTTAAAGTCAGCACTGGGAAAGGCCCTGGTGCCATTCTACCCAATGGCGGGTCGGCTGGCACGGGACGAAGACGGCAGGATCGAGATCAATTGCAATGGTGCAGGGGTGTTGTTCGTTGAGGCCGAGGCGCCAGATACAACGGTCGATGATTTTGGGGATTTTGCGCCGACCATGGAACTGAAGAGCCTCATTCCAGCTGTAGATTACACCGATGATATCTCCAGCTTCCCCCTGCTGGTGCTCCAGGTACTAACAGTAATAATTTAATTTGCTGCATTAATTACTTCTCAATTATTCAGATAACAGTTATCCCAATACCAATTATGCTCAAAATAAGATGAGGTGCTCCAGGTACGTACTAGCTAGCAGTTTTAGCTCTCTACCTATACTCCTAAATCCTAATCTTATTTTCTCTTTTTGATAGAATAAAATATAATGCTAGTTTTTACCAACTATTAGACATTTTAGTTCTAGATAAAATAAATATGGAAGCGCTGTTCTTGCCGTAGCCATAATATATGGCTAAAAATGGGCAAGTATGCCGTCGAAGTTTCATGAATTATTTTAGTATTTAAGGTTGTCAGATCTCTTCTCAGGTTCATTCGATACCTTTGCAACAGCTTGCTGCACTAATTAACAATAATGTTTTTGTAATAGTAATAAGCATATAAAATATGATCAATTTGTTAAATAAATATATTTTCTTTTGGGGAGATGTAACATTCAATTAATTAAGACGATAGGAACTATCCAACTTGCATTCATCATTCACCATTGTTTTATTGAGCTTGATCCAACCGCAAAGATGAGTTTGTAAGCAACTTTATTTAAAAACGAAGTGTTGTTCTGCTTTCGGAAAAGATATTTGAAAGGTAATGGTTAATAAAATAAATCGTCGCTTCTATGTATCACCGACAAAAATAATAGGTAGGATTGGTGAGATGCTCCATCAAAGTTGGCAATATAGCATTGTCATACCTACTATACTACTATTAACAAGGTTGTCCATTTCGTCTTTTCTTGACAACTAGCCATTAGCAAACAAGCTCATCCGACTCTGAGGAAATAAGAAAAAAAAATTGTGGCGATTTTATTAGATGATGATTTTAGTATGGAAAGAGATGGTTGATTTGTTTTTCTTTTTCCTTTAGTGCGGGTACAAATTAAGAAAGAATAAAAAAGAAAACAACCATCCATGCAAATGTTAACTATCTATAAAAGAAATGTTTTAACATTTTATCTCATTATTAAATCTACACATTTCTCATCATTTTATTAGGTAAACAATTTTTTGCTCTTTTCAATTCAAATTTTGAATAGACCTTTCTCTACGTGCATTTATAAGTAGTAAAGATTTGAGTCAAAAGTTTCGTACAAAATCTTGGTCATGAATATATGCGCTATTTACAAACTAAAAAAAAATCATTTCATTTTTTATAACGGTATTTTCTATATTCATTCTCCGTATACTTCTTATCTAATTTTAATTTTCATTAATCTAAGAGTTCGATAATCTTGATTCATTTAAATATAACAGGCCAGTATTTGTATTTTTCGGCGATGAATGGCCCATTAACTTTGGATATAAGAAATCACGGAAATGTTGGTCCATTGATTTATTTCCCGTTTGCACCATTCTCTTTAATTTTTTTTCCCGTTGATAATCAATTGTATTAATTTTGTGACTTAAAAAGAAGGATGGCAGGCTAAGCATTGTATTGCTCCCCCTAGTCCCCTTCGTTTATGTATATATATCTCTCAAAAATCATCAGATTTATTATGTCTGAATTTTTATATAATTGGTTCCAACGATCTTAGATATATATTCCCTAATTTAGCTAGTAATTATAGATTATTAGCAGTTTATAAATTAGATTTGGCGAATTATAGGAATTAAGTTTAATATGCACCAAGTTTTAATTACACCAAACACAAGTTGATATTACTTATAAATTAGGTCAGAAAAAAAAATGAATAAATTTAACTATTTGGGACACGTTGAATCACGTCTGATAAGATATAAGTTGATTACATTAATCTATATTTCCTAATCGTAAACTTTACAATTTTCGGTTTTCCAAAACAGATATAAACGAAAAAGAAAAGTAATATATTGTTTACTATTTAAATTCTGAAGTTATTATTATAAGAATACTAATACATAATTTGGATTGGTGGTATTATTTTAATGAATTATGATGTTTTAAAGACTAATCAGTAGGTACAAGTACAACATGAGATTTGGTTTGGAAATGGTATGCTGCTTTTGTACTATAACTAATTCTTCGAATATTGATGCATGGTCAATCAAGTAGGTTCCCAGCCAGGAATGTCTAATCTGGCTTTTCTTTTTTATTTTGAGTGTGTTTGGATGAGCATGGAATAAGGAATAAGAATAATAAATTTCGATATTCGTGCTTATTTTTATTCTTGTGCAACCCAAACAAAAAGGAAAACACAAAAAAAAGGAAAATTCAAAAAGAATCTATTGAATTATGGTATGTCTAGAATTGCTAATGAAATTGAACTTTTAACTATTGCTACAGCAACTAATGCAAAACCACATGACATATTACAGGTGACTCATTTTAAATGTGGAGGCGTGTCACTAGGCGTCGGTATGCAACATCATGCGGCTGACGGCTTCTCAGGCCTGCATTTCATCAACTCCTGGTCTGATGTGGCACGCGGCGCCTCTATTGCCGTCCAACCTTTCATCGACCGCACATTGCTTCGGGCACGTGATCCCCCTACCCCTTCTTTTCCCCATATCGAATACCAACCGCCTCCATCAATGGTCTCCACCTCCCCATCAACCGATCCTGCAACCAAAACCCTGCCACCGACCGCTGTAAACATATTTAGGCTCACAAAGTCACAGATTGGTGCACTCAGAGAAAACCTTCCTCCTTCGGCCCCACGCTTGACAACATATGCACTTGTTGCTGCTCATGTATGGCGCTGTGCATGCCTGGCACGTGACCTGCCACCAGATCAAATGACCAAAATGTACTGTGCCACCGATGGCAGGGCTCGGCTTAGGCCGCCGCTTCCAGAAGGGTATTTTGGTAATGTTATCTTCACAGGCACTCCCATTGCCTCATGTGAAGAGGTGGTTGCTGGAGCAGCTGAGAAAATTCAAAATGCACTTGCCAGAATGGACGATGAATATTGCAGGTAATTTGACTTCATTGGCTCAAATCAGCTGTCAGTATTTGAAAACAGCAGTGAGGATGGTATAATTAAAACAGTCTGAGATATTATTTCCTTTATCAGAATGAAAATGGGAACTGACAACATAAGAAAAAAAATATATATAAAAAGAACTGTGCATCTTTTGCTGATATACATGGGATTGAATGTGGAATGACAGATCGGCATTGGATTATTTGGAGTTGCAACCAGACCTATCAGCACTGGTGAGAGGGGCCCACACATTCAGATGCCCCAACATCGGGCTTACGAGCTGGGTACGGTTACCGATACATGATGCAGACTTTGGATGGGGGCGACCAATTTTCATGGGCCCGGGTGGGATCGCATATGAGGGTCTGGCCTTTGTTTTGCCGAGCCCGACTGGAGACGGAAGCCTCTCAGTGGCCATCTCACTACAAGCTGCCCATATGGAGAAATTCAAAGAACTAATATTTGAGATCTGATAACAATCTTGGTATTACGGAATGATCGATTTTCTTGTAGTACAAGTGATTTTTTTTTTTTTGTGAAGAATTCGGATTTAATCCTTTGGAGGAAACCAATTGATGTATCACGTCATATTTCAGGATAGTAAAACAAAATGCTCAAAGGTGGCGAAAAAGTAATTGTTTTGTAGCACAAATTTCTTGGCAATACTCATTTCATACTTTCCCAAAGGTGGATAAAGATAATTGTTTCTTACATTATTTTTTAATATTTTGAGGACTATTTTAGCACTTTTGTTTCTGTTAAACTTTTGAGGACTACTTTTAGCATTTGTGTTTTTGAAATATGTTGGAACTTGATAGAAAGAGTTAATCAAACAACCATATTACTGTTATACCAGAATGTGGTAAATAGAATATATGTTCAATTTTATTATAAAGAATAAAAAAAGGGTGGTACTTTTGGAGCATCTGGATGTTATATTATATATTTAAAAAGTTCACGAGAAAGCAGTGATTTTAATTATCTTCAACATCAAACGCCCAACAACCACCAAAAAGTAGTTACCATCCCACAAACAAAATTTACATGTGAATGCTTTAAGAAGAAGCGATAATGAGGATTAAAAAGTGGGCATTTTTATTTACAGGAATACAACAAATTTACGTCCAAATATTCAAACAGCGATAACTTTTACAGGGAAAAGTTAAATCAGTAAGTAATTAAGTGGTAAGAAGAGGAGGTAACACCAAAGATTTCTTGCCTTTTACCATTGCCTTTGTGTCAGGAAAGCATCCATCCTCGGGGAGATCTGACAACTCGCCCCTGTCGGAGACCTTTATTGGAAAAGGGAGCAAATGCCCAGGCAAATCAACAATAAGATCCCCTGTAAACATCTCCCATAAGGTGTCTGCAACTTCACTTACTGTCCTGACACACTCCAAACTCTCTGGTTTCAGAAAAATGTGGCTGAGATGTTTGCAATGGCTCATGAAATGCTCATACCACAGCGACATGCGATATACGTGGACCTGGCCATAGGCATGGCCATGTGGCCCATTTAGGTGCAATGGTTGGTATGATCCGTGTGCAATCTCGGTGTCTCGGTCACCAGCAAGAGACCTCTGGTTTAAATTGGCTGATCCAACTATCACATACTCGTCGTCAACTGCACATTTGAAACTTTTTAAGTCAGCAGTGGCAAACAAATTGCATTTTATTTACTTCTTCAGGAAATGCTGAATAACATCAGGAGAAGATGTATCAGCAATAAATTTTAACAGTAACCACTATTGATTTGTAAAAGCAATTCAAAGGTACTGGCCCATGAACTTTTCCAAATGCACTCGGTTTCATGGCATGATACTTTATAGTAGATTTCTTTTGTAAAGATAATTAACCTATCATGAGCTTGGCATGAAGATAAATCATGAACCGTCGATTGATCTGTGCCCTCGAGTAATTAGTTCCCTCCTCTGGCAACTCCTGAGGCACATAATCCCCATGTCTTTGAACCTCCCTGTTACCAAGACAAAAGAAGTTCAAGTAGTCACAAGGGTGCGCCTTTCCTTGCAGGCCTGCCTCCTCTATTGCCTTTGCAACTATTCCATACATCATCTCCATGGTCAACCTATGAAAATTAGTTGCTCACATGATTTACTGGCATGATAGAAGCTTTTAATGTAAAATTATTAAATTATCTTAATAGCAATTTAATCAAATTGAAATTTTTAATAGTTAAAGGCACCTATTCCATTTAAGTATGGCCTGGACTGTATCACCCTCAGGTTCCCCTTCAGGCCACATTGGTGTGACTATATAAGCAGCGAATCTCTCTCCTTTCATAATCTTACTTGCAATTTTTAGGGCAGTCTCAATCGGTACAAGGTTTAGGCACCCACTGTCACGCTCCTCCTTCCACGCTGCACAACTCCCAAAGAAATACTGGTTTTCAATGTAGATGAACCGCCGGGCTCGTCGAATTGCCTCGATGTAAGCTGAATGGATGCTCTGGTCAATCGTCACATTCTTCCCACTCACAAGCCCCATTTCTAATGCCTGATCTGGGTTAGAGGGGAAACCAACCACTGATGCATCATCTATTGATCTAAAGACCTACACATAGATCACACTTGTTTATACATATCTTATTTAACAAATAGAAGTATTACATAGATAGAAAGGAAGAGAGAGATAACCTGCACATTCCATGATTGTTGGGCATCGAACCACATGGGATTGGGAAACTTCTCAGGTGTGACTTCATACAAGCAGTTGTGCATATCCCGAGGAGCCTGCTTCTTCCAGCGCTGTTCAAAGTTGGTTAACACATCCCAGGCAGCTTGGCCCTCGAGGCGAGAGTGCACGTCATGCCATGGCTCCCGAGGGCCCCCATGCTTCAGATCAGCATGTGGGAAGTTATTCTGCAGAAAGTCGTGCTGATACGTTGTGTCTAGATTATGGAACAAAGAGTGTTTCTCGTCATCATACCTGTTTTACATGTCACGAAATTGTCAAATTTGTGTATTTCTCTCATTACAGGCAAGCACCCATACATGTACCAGTACGGGATGGTAGAAGTATTTTATTTAATTTTTTTTTCTTTTTTGAAACAAGAACAGACTATCCTTTATATTAACCTCAAACTTTATTCAAAAATTAATGGTCCAATGGTTAATTTTTCAATTGTGAACTACAATCCAGACTCGACTTTTTGCACTCACCTTGGGCAACCCACAATCGGCTAATGCACACTGAATAACAAGGAAATGATTTGACCTTAATTTTTCATACAACTCACCTTCCATCACATATATCAATTCCACCAATGAAGCTAACCACATGCCTTCCTGCCCCATCAGCCATGGCAACATCCAGTGTGACAGTCTTTTGGTGGTGAGTGAACTCGGTGGTAAGCTCCACTTGTTGGACAGCAGTGAGTGACTTGTCAGCTCGCCTGTGACACAAAAAGCACCTCACCTTACTCCCCTCAAAAAACTTGAATGTTTCTTCGTCATGGGTCTTCATCAACCCTGCATTTCCCAGGAAGGAAACTGATGTAAGATCCTGCCAAACCATGACCAGCACTCTCACTCCTTCATCGGCCTTCCGTTTTAAGAGTTCTCCCACGGTGACACCTTCGGCTCCAGGGATCATTCGTTCGGGATCACGTACCTGCCAACATGCGTAAAATATCAGCTCAATTTAATCTTACTATTTTGTCCCTGGCATGCTGGTGAGACATGAGATATGAATGTATGATGGCTTATTTACATACAAATTATTGACAACAAGATTACCCAACAAACTGTTACTCAGGCATTTCATCTAACAGCTTTGTTGGCACTAAGCTTACATGAACAGCTAGCTAGTTAAGCTAAAGAAAACATGTAGTAACATAATTTACCAAGGTGATCTGAGTGTTGACGGACCACCCGACGACATAGATAAAATGGCGGGCATCAATGATGGAGGTGTAGAGATCTTCCCAGAGTCTGGGGGGATGGTATAGGCTGCCGTCGGGGAGGCGAAGGTCAGGATGGAAGTGGTTGGAGAGGTGGGAGTTTTGGTAGAGAGTTACATTGCAAGAGGTGCGCTGGGGAAAGTAGGAGTTTGTGAGGCCAGTGTAATAGGGGAGGTGGATGCCGGTGTCCCAGCATGGATCTCCGCGCACGTTGAAGTACCGCAATTGTGCATGGATGGTTGCCCTGTTAATTATTACATGTGATGGCTGTTAATTTGCTTAATTAAGACTTGAGAACTGCTGTTATTGATGAATGTCCTGCAAGTACGTTATTTTGGAACAGTGATTGTTTGGATCAAGACCAGGTCTAATACCAGATTACCAGTGCTGGGTCTTAGTCCAATGCTATTATAATTATGCTAGTATTGAACTGCACCTTTTGTGCCTCCGGAATTGATGAAACCGGTCAAGTAGTCAACTGTTGTTTTTTTTACCAGAAAGGCTTACAAAGTTTGACCCAACCCAAGAAGGCCTATGTTAGTAATTCAAAGAGAAACTAGGCCTATATTATGGGCTTTGTTTACTCAAAATGGTTGGGCCTGTTTTGGAATTTGGGGAACAAATCAATATTTTCTGTTCTGTTCTCTGGCAACCTGGTTTTTCTTGTTTCCATAAGTATTTAATACTTAGTATTATTAGTTCTGGAACAAATTGCAAAAACAGTGGTTCCGGAGCATGAATGATCACCACACATACTTGTGTGACCTGTGTCCAAGCTCACTGTGCAGCTCGAATCGCTCTTTAATCGGTTCGCCAGACAACAGCCGAGAAGTGGCTATGGTGGCTCGTCCAAGCACCCTGGCACCGACCGGCAGCTGGTTCTTTACTGAGAGCGTGAGATCAGGAGATGTGTGTGCCACATACACTCGAAACGACTCATTCCATACCGGGTTCTGTGGGTGGAACTCGATCTCCCTTGTGCGCGCCACACGGGCTACACCGATATCCAGTGTGGCATATAACTTGGAGTGGGCCAAGTGGTCCAAATGTAGCGTTTCCTCTAATTTCTCAACAAGCTGCGCAGTTGGAATTTCTCAAATCAGTTTTTATAGGATGAATCAGGATTTTTTGAAACTACACATGTTATGCGATAGTTCTGGAAAATTTTACATCGTCTTGAAAATTATATTATTCACAAATTACTATTGTCAATTTGAATATTTTGGAAAAGGAGTAATGCATTTGTAAAATAAAATTTGATAAGATTTTGCAGACATTGTTCAAATTCATGAAAAAGTTTGCTATTTTTGTCAAAACCTTTTTCTATCAAACAAAGATTGCATGCACACAACACTGAAAGAGAAAATTCGTAGTGTCTAAGCAACCTAATTAGAAGAATAGTAGTTGCATGCCCACATAATCTATTTTTCTTTTTCTTTTCTCTTTTCTGTTACCCTGTTTTCCCAAGTTTCATTCTTCTTTATCTTTACGCGTAGGCACAAGCCATTAAATGTGTCTACATTGGTGGAAACTGTAATTATTCAAAACTTGTTGTGAAAAGGAAGCAATCATGTGAGATGGGTATAATTCCACGAAGGTACTATTCTTTCTAAGTCTTTCTTTTTTATATTATTATTAGGAGTTGCTCAAGTCTTTCATGCTGACCAACCACTCCACAAAAACTTTTTAAAAAAATAAAATAAAATATTTCAATGACCGTTTTGATTTTCATTTTGAAAATTTCTCCTTCTGTTCTAAACTTGTAAGATTTTTCTTTATTATGATAAATAAAAATTAAGCTTCTTCTACCAAAGAAATTCTGTCTTAAAACACAACAAGCGTATGTTTATTCAGCCTTATTACAAAGTAAAGCTTCTTCAATTCATGACTAATAAAAAAATAAAATCCAAAATTCAAGTCTAGAACTCTCTTAATTAACGAAACGTTGATAAAATGGAAATCAATAAAATGAAAATGTAATTCTGCATTACAATTTACAAAGCCCCTTTTGAGAAATGAGAAAGAGAATGAAGGGAAACAAAATTGATAGAGGAGAAAAAAATATATGACCTGCTTGATTTCTGCATGAAGAGTATGACGGAGGTGTTCTGCTTCGAACACAGTGACCTCTAGTATTCCATGGATTCCATAGAAAAAATTTGAAGCCTCCATTTCCTCTTCCATTTTTTTCTCTTTACCTCTCTCTCTCTCTCTTTCTAATTCTCTTTCTTTCGTTATTTCAAGCTTCACCTTTAATTTGCAAGGCTTTGAGTCTAATCTAACCAATCTCCTTCAATTTTTGTTTATACATAACGAGAGCTACGTAATATATATATATATATACGTACCTCGACAAACCCCCAACCCACCCCCTCCTCCCCCCCCCCCCCCATCAAGACAAGAACAAAAACCAAAACCTTACGGTCAAAAGTCAAAACTAGAGTGGCTCGCGTTTCCTGACACCACGTTATATTGAAAGAAAAATCGGGAGGAAACGAATATAAAAAAATCAATTTGTTATGATCGGTCTTAATTTTTCAGTTCAGACCAGGCTGACCAGCCAATGTTACTCATTATCGATACTGAATCATTTGAAAATTATTTTTTATAATCTACTTTACCCCCAAGTTAATTTTTAACGTAAACAAAAAAAAAACTACTTACCCCCAAGTTAATTTTTAACGTAAACAAAAAAAAAACTAATAACTAAACAGGAGAGACATTATGGTTAATCTGACATTTTCGTCAGTTGAATATTCCCATGCGGATCATTTGGTGATTTGGTCTAGCTCTAAAAAAGTAAAGAACAAATTAAAATGGAAATTGAATGGCTAGTATGTGTAGTTATATTATAGCTTATATGTCATAAAAAAAAAAAACGATTTACTCTTTTCTGTACATATTATATTATATTACATAGATATATAAAGAGAGTGGCTAGTGTCAAACATATAGGACACATACACTCGTCCAACACGATGAAATTTTAAATTTTAAAATTAGAATGGCAATCCAAACCGCTCAAATTGTTCAGTTATAAAATCTCTCTGAAAATCAAATTGTATATTTTCTTTCAAATTTTTTTACTATTTTTTGGAATTTTTTAAGATGCTCAATCTAAAAATTTATGAACCCTTCAATTTTGAAAATTCTAAAAAAATAGTTAAAAAATTTGAAAAAAAAATATAAAATTTGACTTTCAAGAATATTTTAATATATAGATTATATTAAGCGGTTTGGATCGGCCATTTGAAATTTTAATGGTCGACATTTAGATCATGTTTGACGTCTTATATGTTTTTTTTTTTTTTTTGATTGATACGTCTTATATGTTAAGCACTGTTGATCGACAACACTTTTTGCTAGATCTTATGTGGCATGCAGCGAAGTTGAAGCTGGTCACGATGAATAGTATCTTTTAAGGAATTTCAATATGAGTCTAAAAATTTTAGGACGATCATTGATAGAATATAAAATATAATTTAACGGCTGTAAGTCTTCATTTTTTCTCTTTTTTGTTCAAAATTTAAGACTACCAACAGAATTTGAACTTAAAATGGATGTGTATTTATTTTGGGAGAAATTGTGGTCATTATAGAGAATCCAAATAACTTTGCATATTTAATATGCCAGTAATTAACATTTATAAAAATGCATAAATCAAATCTAATTATTGCTTTTGAAATAAAATTTATAATATTTGTTTAGATGAATGTGGAAGTTCAGACAGACTGATATTGACCCTGTGATTTTTTAGAAATATCTGACTCAATTCCTGCTTATCTTTACTACTTATAAAAACACCAATCTAAAGGTCTATCCAAAATTTGAACCCAAAGGAGCAAACAATTATTTACCCAATGCAATATGAACCATCCATTTTTGCGATTTGATCAGATTAGTGGTGTAAATTTAATAATGAGATAAAAGATTTAAACATTTCATTTAGACCGTGTTAACATCTGCGCGGATAGCTGTTTCCTTTCCTAGTCTTTCTTAATTTGTGCGCATAGTAAAGGAAAGAGAAAAAATAAATCAATCCTCTCTCATCATACTAAAATCGCCATCTAACAAAATCATCTCAAATTTCCTTTCTAATTCCCACACAATCGGATGGGCTCACTTGCTAGTAGAGTAAAAAAAAGAGATAAACTATATATTTCACAAAACGTGTTTTGTCTTTCTAAATAAATGACCTTATTTTATAAAAAAAATTATATTTATTTTGATATGAAGGACTGTACAATTTAGTAAAATGTTTATATATTAATTTAAATTGGGTATGTATTGTGAAGTCAACAGTAAACTAAGTGGAGAGTTGTCTCTGCGTGTGGAGATACTTAAATTAGGTATGTTTATATTTATATTAACTTAAGTTTTGATATAAGCTTGTATTAAGAAAATTAATTGGAAAAAAAAAGAGAGGAGATACACTCTTGCTTGTAGATTAGATAGTAAAACTTCAAAAATTAGGCAAATTGTAGTTTTCGCCTCTGTACCGAATATAGATAAAACTCAAAACCAACGAAACTATTTATTTATTTAAATAACATACTGGGAGAGAGGTGTTAATACAATACAACAGCAAATAAAGAACACTAGGGGTGCCGTCGCGCGTTGCGCGATCTTTTTTTGATAATTTTATTTTTCAGATCTCATTGTCGTAAAGAATAAAGATCTAAAAATGAATCATGGTTGAATTTACAAATTATATAATTGAAGAAAAGAAATAGAAGAAAAGATTTGAAATATTCCAACATACCATAATCATTTCTATTACCTGTACCTAGCACCTTGAAGAAAAAATATTTGATTGAGGTAAAAAAAAATTCCAATCAAATTTAGGAAATGAAAAACTGAAATTTATCAAAAAGACTCCATGCCCTTCTGACATGATTTATCATTATAACTCCATATAGTATAATTCATAAGTGACTTACATAATTTATATAGTTTTGCGGCAATACAATTCCATGGCTAAATGTACACTTCACCTCCACTTTTCTGTAGTATTTGTGCCATGGGAAGAAGATGTTCATTTATTTTGCGTACGTATATATGGAACAATTACATCGCTAAATGTACACCTCACTCCCACTTTTGCGAATGTACACTTCAGCTCCATTATTGATGTAAGGAATCCTGAACCAATTGCAATGATATCAATTTACTTATTAGATAACTTGCATTGTATCTATTTACTTAAAAGATGCTTTGTATACTTGTATTGCTTAAGAATTTACTTATGTAATTGAAAATATATATATAAATTCAAGACAAATGCTATCTCTCTATTTAAGAAGTCTAATACAAAAGGCACTGACCAAACAAAAGTGCCAGTTTTGCATCATCAATTGTAATCACGCCCATAATCAATAATCAGCTAAGAAAATAGATATATTAAGGGCTGAAACATCATAGCCAATTAAAATGGAAAAAATCAATAATAATTCTTCATTTTACTTTTAAATGCCATGCATAGCATTTGTACTAATAGTCTAAAATAATTTTGTACAATTCAATTAGGCCAACACTACTCTTACTAAACATAAGAAATAAAGACATGGAAGACTATTTGATACAACATGATCTGATTAGAAGGGTGCAGACCTGAGCAGCGAGCATGAGGTCGGAAAATCAAGTGTATTGAGGTGAGCTTCATGATTTTCATACATGTCGAGAAGTATAAACTCGAGAAGCAAGTGGCACGATTTCCACATACGTCAAGTCGAGAAGCAAGTGTATTGATCACATGTCTGACTTGTTTCATCTTATGCCTTTTGTATATCTATGTAAAAAATATATATTAGACGATAAACAGAAAAACAAAGAGAAAATTAGCAACAAAATTGACTTGGCCCATCTCTTTTTCCTCATTATAAGCATTTGTTTTATTTCTTATAACCTTTTCATCTAATAGCACACACTTTTTTTGTTGCATATTATACCTATTTTTCTAATGTAATACACATATTGGATTATGTTGTAATTGCGAAACAAACGGATGCAATCAATCTGATCTGAATGGACGGCCATGATCGGTTACTATACTAAGTACAATGTTTGCCTGCAACTCACGCGACTCCATCTCTATACATGTATAATGTATAATTTAAGCTTGAAAACCTAAAGTAACTTGTTGCATGTTAGACTTAATTAGAGTTCAAATAAAAAAATCCTAAATGTGTCCCAGCAGCTCCATTTGCAAAAGCAAGCATGAATCCCTTCAAAACCAAGCTATAATGAATGCATAATTTAAGGCGTTAGGAACTGAAATTTTCAGATAAGAGAAACTGAAAGATTCTTAGTAGTTTCTGATATTGAAGTTCCCAAACCATTCTGTCTTTCTTCATGCATTAATATTTTGTAATGCAAGTGTTCTTCTTAAAACTTGATTGATCCCAATGAGACCCAAAAACAATAATCTATGGAAGACAATTAAAATAATTAAAACAAAAAATCTGAGAAAATTTACAGACCGTGTTATGAGATAGTGAAATTTATGTCCAATTGTCCATAAACGCTGATCTGATTCAACCATTAGTTTGAAAACTTCCTGCAATGCATATAAAAAAGCCATAAACAATAAGTTAGGTATAATATATCATCCCTAACTACTCAAGTGGTCAATCAAGTAACAACTGCATGTCATTTGATTTTGAGGATTTTCGATACTACTTATCACTGAATTAGAAAGGTAAAATATGAAAGACACCAATATATTCTTCAAACCTAAAGCACAATATTGTACACAGTCATCCAATTTTAATGTAGCATGTTAAAATTCTTGTTAAAATAGGTACCAAAAAGAAAGATCATAAAATAATTAAACGACATAAAAGAAAATCCCCAGTAGCCTTGTTTCCCTATGGTATTTATAGAGATAATCAAGCTACTACAATTGTTCTCGTCTACATAATTAAAAGGAAAGGAGGTTCTTCAGAGGACATTAATGGAAAGCATAACAATTTCATTGCTGGAATTTCAATAAAGTAAATTAAATGGTGAAAGAATAGAATACCAGCTCGGGGTCCCAACAAAAGTCTTTCTTGTTTTATGACTATCACCATAATCAAAGAGAAAAGCTGATGACCCGAAACCTGCTAGTTTCACTCCCAAATTTGGATCCACTCAGATATTGCCAGCCTAAAATCAGCATGCCAAACAAATAGTAAATACAACCATACCAAAAAAAAACCTAGCGTTTGAAGTAGTTTCAGGAATAATAAGGAAATACCAGGAACCCAAAGAAAAGACAGGATGACTAACAATTGTAAGGAACCAAATTTTCTTTCCTCGAACATGAAAGTATTGAGATCCAAGAAATTTTATTTTTGCCCTGGACAAAGCATAGACAGGAAAGAATCTCGTCTGATTTTCATCTGAATGTGAGGAAAAAACCACCTTGTAAACAGCCGACTTGAGCTGCACACTGAACCCAAAACGAAAACTCAATAGCAAAAACACTGAGATATGGCTATAAGAAATATCAATTGCAAATTATACAGTGTAGTCCCTTGAGAAGAGAAAGAGAACAATACCTGAGCAGTGACAAAGAAACCACCTGGAAGGTGAAGGAATAATGGAAAAAGACAGCACCAACAGTCGAAGAGCAGCAACAATACTATAATACAGCACTAACCTGAAGTGGATTTGAGCAAAAGCAGAACAGCAAGGCACACAGAGACTGAAAGAAGCACAAAATACTGCAGCTAGCAGGAATATACCATGCGATCAGGCAAAACAAAAAAACAGTTGGAGCTCAGATCATGCAAATTAGAAGAGAATGGTGGAAAAAACAACAACATTAATCAGCAGTAATGGTACAAAACAGAAAGGAAAACCTTCGCACAACAACTCGAACAGAAGTAGAAAGGCAGCAGTAAGAAAGAAAGAATGAGAAAAATAGAGAAAAGATAAGAACCATTTGGAGCAATCAAACACCAAGAAGAATAGGAGAGAATAACAGAAGTAGGATGAGCCAAGAGCACCAAACGCCATGGATTGAGAAACGGTACTTGGATGAAAGAGGAGAGACCGATCTACTCATCCATGGCACCTGTGTTGCGAGCTGATATCGAAGGCCGCAATGATCGGAGAATGAAGAGCAGTAAGAACCATCTCTCTCTGTCTTGGGAGCTGTGTTGGGAGAGATGGAGAAAAGAGGAATTGAGAGCGTACTGTGTTAGAGAGAGGAAATCAAAGGGTGCGGCTCGGAAATCTCCACGATAAGCTCATCCAACGGAGAAGAAGAAAGCAATCAACGGCCGTGATTTGAAAACGTACACATTGCATCCAAGTCCTGCAATCTCACCAACCCAAAATGAACGGCCAGGATTCAACACTGTTCAAACAACTGTTTACCCACAGTTGGTCAAGACAGAGTCAACATGTAGGCCTTAATATATTAAATGATGATGATATTCATATTGACATTGCCATGCATTACCAAATTCGAGCAATGAAATGCTGACATGTGAAACGCGTGGCCTTGTGAGCCCAAAATCCTTAAATCACACTGTCACGTGTTAGGATATAAATCCACAGTCATATATATGGGTCCGTTTGGATCGTTTAGGAATTTGGAGAATTTGGAAAAGTTATAATTTTTAGGAATAAATTTATTGGAAAGTGTGTAACTTTGTGAAGAGTTTGAATTGTTTATAATAAATTTATGATAGGAAGATGAAATTTTCCAAATTCCTTGGGAAATTCAAACAGCCCCACAGGTACTTATAATACCAGTTTGCAGATCGCTCTGTCACATGTTAGGATACATTTAGCAAACCGCGTTATTGCAACGCATAATCAAAGTTTTTTTCGTCATATGGAAGGTAAAAGGTTAACTGTAAATTAATTTTTTTTTAAGTTCTCACTTAAACATTTTTAACTACTTTTTTTATCAAGTTCTGAAAAATAATTAAACAAGGAGACTTTTGTAAACTTTTTCTTTTTATTAATGAAAATTGCTAGCTTTTGCTAGCCCTAAAAAAATAATTAAACAAGTGTGTAATTTCTTTGTCAATAACTACGTATAAATATTATGTAATAAATAAATACGTTTTCTTTTTAATATTTAATTGAAGTTTTTAGAGCTTTGGTGTATAGTAATTTGTTGAATTGAAAGCTTGAATGTGGCTGAAAAAAAAATAATGAGTCCATGTATCCAGTAAGATAGTTTTTTTTTTTAACTTGGCATTATATCTGCTTTATCCTTCTGACAATCATCATATTTACCATATATATCCACTATCTACAATTCTTTTTCCCCCAAAATATGACCATGGTTGAGTATTTTAGCAATTAAATTTTATCACATTTGCTACTATTTTTAAAATAGATAAAACTAACCATTGCGACGTTTATGATTTGTGTTATTAAGACTTTAATGCATGATATGTTTAAATTTATCTACTAGTATTTTACTACTTGAACTTGAACTATTAAATCATTTGCTATATTGTATTTTAAAAAATTAAAAGGTTAGACGAACGTTTTTAATTTTGTAATTGGTTTTCAGTTAATTAATTTCTGTAATCGGTGTTCAAACATTTTCATAAACCTTTTTTTTTAATCCAAAAGCTCCCAAGCAGAGAACCAGAAAATCATTAAACTGAAAAGATTCAAGTACAAACAAACGGTAATCTAGGACCACTAGGGTACCCACTCCTGAAATACACAATCCAGTACCAAACTGACAGACAGTAACTAAATCAGAACATCACACAGAACAAAGTCAACAAATAGTATCTAAACCAGAGTTAATAGCAGTTAATCAAGTTGCAGAATCAAAAGATTTATCAGTCATGGGCTGAAGAAGTGTCATCTATGGTCTGTCCATCTCTCATCCCATCATCTTCTCTCTGACTCCGTTTGGATGCAAGAAGAAGAAGGAAGAAGAAGGAAGAGGGAAGAAAAAAAATTATAAACAATTCAAACTCTTCACAAAGTTACACACTTCCCAATATTTCTTTCCACTTCTTCCCTTCTTCCCTTCTTCCTACACCTATCCAAACGGAGCAATATATATAGAGTTTAGCTACGGTGAGTCGCGACTCACGGACCCTCCGGTGAGTCGCGACCAATACTCCTAGATCTAGATCAAAATGAACGATCCAAACCGTCCAATATGATCTCCCTATTGAAATCTCCGTGCAAACCAAATTTTTTATTTTTTCGAAATTTTTAAGTATTTTTTCGGATTTTTAAAAACTGATGTTTTTGAATGGTTCAGAACCAATTAGATCAACGAATTTCTAAAATTTCAAAAAAATACTTCAAAATTTCGAAAAAATGAAAAATTTGGTCTACACGGAGATATCAATAGGGAGATCATATTGGACGGTTCGGATCGGTCATTTTGATCTAGATCTAGGAGTATCGGTCGCGACTCACCGGAGGGTCCGTGAGTCGCGACTCACCGTAGCTAAACTCTATATATATATATATATATAGAGGATTGCTAAAATACTATGCATAGCACGGATGTACTTCGTGCTACGGATTCGTTATTGCATTTCATGCTTCAAACAACCGATCCAAACCGTTCATTATCTTCTACACATTGAAATCTTATTAGAAATCAAATTTAACATTTTTTTAAATTTTTTTACTATTTTTCTCAGATTTTTGAAAATCACTCTTATTGAAGGGTCCAAAATTTATTAGATTAAGTATTTTTAAAAATTTGAGAAAAATAGTAAAAAAAATTAAAAAAAATGTAAAATTTGGTTTCTAATGAGATTTCAATATGAAGAAAATAATGAACGGTTTGGATCGGTTGTTTGAAGCATGAAATGCAAGAACGAATCCGTAGCATGAAGGGTATCCGTGCTATGCATAGCATTTTAGCAATCCTATATATATATATATATATATATATATATATATATATATATATATATATATATATATATATATATATATATATATATATATATATAAAAGTTTATAAGCTTACCCGCACTGTCATGGTTTTGTTTTTTATTTGTTCTTTCATTTTAATTTTTTAATTAATGGTGGAAGACCACTGAAACAATAGAACCACGCACAAAAGTTTAACAAAAAAGAAATAAAAGCAACGCAAACAAAAGGATTAGGTATAATTAAAAGTAGGTATAGGAGCTAAAAGACAATGGATTAAGTATCTTAGTATCATCACATATGTGATATGGATAACATAATTTATTCGTGCATCATAACAACTGCGCTGAATTGAGCGTGATGTATTACTTTATTGGAATAATACTACTGAGATTACAAGTAATGTAAAAAAAAGCCGTATAACTTTATTGTAATTTTACAGATATTTTGCTATGACAAAGTTTTCCTGGATTGCTTCAGAATACCATTAACCACTTCTAAGCAATGTTGTGAATGAAGCCAATTACATTGACTTGCGCAAATAATTTGGAGATTTTCTTTGTTATTGTCTTTCGCAGAAATGTTCCATTTTATGTTTTTGAAAGAAAGATGATAAGATGCTTTTATTCCAAATAGAATGTATAATATAATAATAACATAGATGTAGTTTCTCAAAAATAACGTCAAACTCGGTAATTGACAGCAATGAGATGTTCGTCTGTCTGTCTTATTTTATATATTTCTTGACCAAAAAAACAAAAGAAGGTTCTGACTTCCTAGATAAACAAAAGAAATTATGTTGGATGTAATTTAATAGTTGAAATTAATATTTTAATAAATAATATATTGTAGTATAAACAATTAATTTATATAAATTAACTGAACGAAATCAATTAATAAATTAAAATAAGTACAAGGAAACCATTGATTTATTATTGGGTGTGCCACACCATTGTATCGACAAATTGTTCTAAGGATACAATACCGTTATCACGAGAGCAAAGTTAACCGTTTATAAATATTTTATGATTCACATCCCAAGCAAAATATCTAGTTTCCCCTCCGGTTGTACGGTTGTGACTCGAAATGTATTCATTCGAAAGAAATGAAGCAATATGTATGAAAGAAAGAGGTTCCGTAAAATTTTTAGGTTGTACAAATATCATACTTTATTTTTTTTAATTTCTAATTTTAAGATTTTAAAATTTGAATATCCGATCTGAATTATTGACCTTGTTTATTTTGACGTTAGATGCATTCTTACAAAATTTTATATAATTTTTTAAGTCCATTTGATGCTTGATCAAAAGATAAAAAAAATAAACATACAAGAATTATACTATCATAGTTAACTATTTCATTTTCAATCTCTTGATCAAGTAATAAATGAACTTCAAAAATTATAAAATTTTATGGTAATGCATCTGACATTAAAATGAACAAAATCAATAGTTCCACAATATATTTACGTTTAAAAATAAAATGTGGCATTTGTGGTATCTCAATAATTCCACAGAACCAGAATATTGCTTCATTTCTTTCGAATGAATACATTTTTCGAGTCACAACCGTGCAACCAGAGGAAACATTTCGAGTCTGTACCAAATTTCTCAGCTAAGTTTTAAATGAAATTTGTAATAATCGGAAAGAAACATCATATTTTTCTTATTTATTTTCTGAAAACTTTAAGCGGGTCTAAAAAATATTGCACTTGGAAAATTATGTATGAAATAGAAAGAGGAGACGTTCGCTTCTGAAAAAAAAAAGAAAAAAAAAACACAATTTCACTGGTAGTTTCCTAAATACTTAAATTGCGGAAATTTTCCTCTGCTTTTCTAGTTTTCTCTTTTAATTTTTATACATTTTTTATTTTCTCTCTTATGTTTGAATGAGTCATTTCCGTGGAAATCTTGTTCAAACATTCGCTATTGCACAAGCACAAATTGGCCTGAATGAATTCATATTATGTTAATTTCTGATTAAACCACTTTCAAACTCTGCAGGAGTCCAGATGTTTCCTTGTTTTTTCGGCCGCAAAAAGAAATTGTATGCTATGATCTAATACTATTAGAGCAGCTTTGGCAACCAGTCAGTCAGAAATCTTGTACCTTTTCAAATATTTTCATTTCACTGGATAATTGTAATTAGTCTCTATATTCATGGTTAAGAAACCAAAACCAACAGGTCTGTCTGTACTATAACTCTCAACTTGGGCCTGAGCAGTTAACCCATCAAGTCGGATCAAGAATTGCCACTCCAAATCAGACATATCCATTTTCAACCTACAAATCGTTTTATTATTTATAAACCAATAATACACCGTCGAGCTCTAGCTCTTCTGAAGATCAGTATTAATCTTTCAAAAAGGGGTCATTTTTCCTTTCTTGACAGTCAGATACATACAACTATATGCACAAAATTTTGAACCCTATATACAACAAACTGATGAATGGAAAATAGTACACGTATGCATCTGTTTCATACCATGACTGCTTGGTTAGGAAGCTGTTGATATGTACCCCAATTTGGTTCACACCCATCAACCCGCATCTGCTTGTACACATCATAAGCATCTTCGATCTTACCCATCGACCCATACCCTTTAATGAGCGCATTGTAAGTGAAGACACTAGGCTTTAACCCGTTTTTTTGCAACTCGTCATACATCGACCTGGCATCAGTAATCCGACCCGCTTTACCAAAATAATGAATCAACGTATTATATGTATACAGATCTGGTGATATCCCTTTTGCTTTCATTTCTCTTAATAAGGCCATGGCCTCATCTAACCTTTGTGATATCCCGAGCCCGTTAATCATCAGATTATAGGCAATGATATCAGGTTCAAGACCCATTAAACCAATCTCATTGAAATAAGACAGTGCCTCCTCTGTTCTCCTGGCCCTGCATAGTGCGTCTACTACAATAGTGTAAGACTGAACATCAGGCGTTATTCCCTCTTTTGCCATCTGTTCAAAAAAATGTACGACCTTGTCTACTGAACCTGATTTACCAAACCCGCTAAGGAGAATGTTGTAAGTAGCGCAATTGGGCTTGCAACCCCGAGCTGCCATCTTAGTGAAAATGCTTTCAGCCTCTTCAAATTGACCTGATTCCATGAGCCCGTCTATCAACGGGCCATACGTGCAATGCGTCGGAGTAAAATCCTCTCTGATCAATTTTTTATAAAAGCCAAGGGCTTGATCAATACTTCCTGATTTAACAAGGTTAGAAATGATGATGTTGTAAACCACAATGTTCACTTCACATCCTCCCAATCTCATCTCCTCATATAACTCTAGCATTTCATCTGTTTTCAAAGATTTCCCTAGAGAGTCTAATAGAGCACTATACGTGTAAGAATCTGGGTTGTATCCAGCACCTTTCATATCCGCAAACACTTTGCACGCGACGTCTGTCAGATTAAATTCAAGAAGTCCACTGATAAGAGAATTATATGATTCCATTGTTGGATGAATACCAGAACTCTTGATGCGGTAAAACAGCTTGTGTGCAAATAGGGCTCGCTTTTGTTTGCAAATGCGCCTGATTAAAGGACCCAGAAAGAAATCATTTTGAAATATACCCCTTTTCACAGCTACTAATGTAAAATGTATTGATTTCTCGACCCCAGCTTTGTTGATTATCCCTTCCATTAGGCACTCCAAGGAGGACCCATCCATCATGATCCCATTACTTCCAAGGATATATTCTGAAAACAACCTCATTGTCTCACGTACCAGCCCCATCCTGACAAAAACAGGAATCACAGTACACAAGTTTACAAAATCAGGGCGCAAAATCTTTCTCATTTGTTGAAAAAGCCAGAATGCTCTATCAAATCTATCCTCTTTAACCAAACCATATATCACAGTATTATAAGAGAGAAGGTCTGGCATACAGTCTCCTCTCTCAGACATTTCATATAACACTTTCAATGCATGGTCGACCTCGCCATTTTTACATAAACAATCGAGTAATGTGTTGTATGTTACAATATCAGGAGAGTGCTTTATAGATTCTTGACCAGAACCCATTTCTTCAAATAGGTTTATAGCCTCCTTCACCTTCCCTTCTCTCCCCAAACCAGCTAATAGCGCATTATAGGTTGAAACACTTGGTACGAGACCCAGCACCTCCTTCATGGTGCTAAACATGTGCCAAGCCTCCTGTTCCCGGCCCGCTTTATAAAGTGTACCAATAATCGAATTAACTGTGCGCGTATCGGGCTGGCACCCAGTCTGGAGCATTTCAGCAAACAGCTTCAGGGCGTTGTCAGGTTTTCCTGCCTTGTTGCAACACTTTATCATCAAATTGTAAGTAATTGAATCTGGATAGAACCCAGTTTTCCGCAATTCCTGTAGAATCTTTTTGGCCTGAGTAAGCATGCCAGACTCAGCCAGACCCATCAGACACGCATTGCATGCAACTATGTTTGGTACAATTCCTCTCTCTTTCATGGAATCATAAAATTCAAGAGCTCGGTCATGATCTCCTGATTTACCATAATAATCAATAAACAATATATAAGAGCAGGCGCTTGGTTTCGGACCGTGATTTTCCATATGCTCAAAAAGCCCCTGAGCTCTTTTGACCTCGTTCCTTCTAAGAAGGCCATGAATCAGTGCGTTATAAGTATACTCGTTCGGTGAAATGCCTCTCTCTTGCATTTTATCAAGCATGGCAAATGCATCTTCTAGCATTCCATGTTTACACAGTGCATCAATGTAAGTGGTGTACGAGACCACATCGGGTTCATACCCGTCTGTAATCATCGCATCCCAGAAAGACTGTACAGAACGAAGATCGCCGTTTTGACCGAATTTATCGAGCAAGGTATTGTATGCCACTCGATCGGGCTTCCAAGCCTTCTCTTTCATCTCCCAAAACAAAGTCTTTGCATCTTCATCCCGACCAGCTTTGCAAAGAACCTCGAGAAGAACAGTATAAGCAACTAAATCAGGTTTGCAACCTGCATCGGCCATTTTATGAAAAACCTGACAAGCAAGATCAACCTGACCGGCCTGGCCGAGGATCTTAATGCAAATTGTGAATGTGTAGACATTTGGCTTGAGACCGAAACTCTCCATGTCGCGCAGGAGCCTCATGACCGTTTCGGTGTCTCTCCTCTTGCCCAAAGCCGTCATGAGAGCGGAATAGGTCTTATAGCTAGGGGCAATCTGGTCAGAGACCATGTGATTGTAAACCTGGACGGCTTGCCTGGTGAAGCCTGATTTGAGAAGGAAATGTATCAAGCCATTATAGGAGAAAGCATTGAGGTTAAAGCCGGCGTCTTTCATCCTGCGAAGCGCAAAAGGCGCGGCCTTGAGGTCGCCATTGACAGAAAGAGCCCTGAAAATAGTGAAAAATGTGGCGGGGCTTCGGTTGACGACGTGCTTCTGCATCAAATGAAAGACGTCGGCCATCTCCGCAACCATGCCATGGATGCACAAGCGCTCGAGCATGTGATTGTAGGAGTCGGTGGTGAGCACGGGACTGGGCTGGTCGGCGATTGATTTGAAGACAGATAAAGCGTGGATTGGGTCAGAAATGGAGAGGAGAAGCGGGACCACGTCGTCGGAAGTGACCTCAGGCGCAGGCTCGGGCTCAGAGCGCCGTTCGTCCGAAACTGGTGCACTGTAGGAGCGACACCTAAGCGAATGGGGTCTGAATCTGATACTTGTAGGCTTAGCGCGGCGTGTGAGGAATCGGGGGAGCTGTTGAAAGTGAAAGTGAAAGTCAAAGTGAAAGTGCAGAGTGGAAGAGCGGAGCTCCATGGCGCAGTTGATAATCATATCATAATCTGTGGAGATTATGATTATGATTATGTCATGTGTTTGTTTGGTAATTGGTGGTGGCTGTTTGCCAATCCGAATCCTCTGCGAAGGTGAATTATTTTGCAGGGTGCGAAGGTGGAAACCTGGACCATTCGATTCCATCTAAGGGACCAGATTTAATAACTCTAAGATCGCTTAAAAAAAATAAAAAAAAAAACTGAAAAAGCGGAAAAGTGCTGCCCGCGGAAAGAAAAAAACCCTTCGTCCCCTCATCCCCATAAACTCCAATCATGGATCCGACATCAGATCAAGAACAGAAGAAGAAATCGGACGGCGCCGAGCGATCGTCGGAGTACGCTCCTTACCCTTCTCTCTCCTCCTCCGACGTCGTGCCTCCTCCTTCTCCGTCCTACACCGCCGCGACTACCCCCGGAGGTGGCACCACCACCATGCCCGCTGTGGCAGTGTTTAATTGAACCTTTACAATTTTGTGTTTAATTGAACCTATTAATGATGATTTTAAGTTTAATTAAGTTAGTGTTTCTGATTTCTCTTAAGTTAAAAATAGTTGATAAATCTAATTAATAAGTCTGCAACTCTATTCAGTGGATTCCATGCACGAATTAAACAGAACCTTTATAATTTTATTAATTAATTTGTTCGGATACAATTGGCACTATGCGGGACGTGCTTGGTAAATTTGGAAAGAAGGTAGGTGAAAGCTGCAAAGAAAACTGAGGATTTAGCTGGGAACATGTGGCAACACCGTAAGCTTGATTTTCCACATTATTACATTTCTTTATGCTTTCGAAGGCGAGGAATAGTTTTGTATAAAGGTTGCTGCTTAAATTAGAGTTGAGTTATTGTTCTGTTTAGGCAGTTTTAGAAGCACAACTTTCTTGCAACTGTGATTCCGTCGGCAGGTTCGATGAAGATAAGGTGTTTTTAATTGTGCAGAAAGGTTTATTCATAAAGATTGTGTATGAAAGATATTCTCCACTAATGCCAACATCAGAATCCTAACTTAGGAGGAGAGCTTACCATCCCCAGGCCCAGAGACAGCTTACTGATATTGTGTATATTTACCCAATGTTTGTGTATATAGTTATTAAACATAATAATAAAGGTGGTTTTTTTTTTGCCAATTGTAAGTGTATTACGGCAGATGACCGATTTTATGATAAATTAAACTTATCTGACAACATGAGAATATGAACAAAGATGCACACGTCTTGGATAATACAACTATAAAAGTGCAATTTATATTTGTGTTGTAGTAAAGAAAGTTAAAAGAATCTAAATTTAACAAGTCATTATTCGTTTTGTCAATTGCAGTTAGTCAATTCGCATCCACTCAATACCTGTTTCGAAAAGGTATTACAAAATGAGTCTCTATACCAGCACTTAATCAATTCACATATTTCATAATTTTTTTTAACTAAATTGTTTACAAAATGTTGCCAAAATTATCCACAACAACAACTTATCTAATCTTGACCCCAAAATGATCCAAAACAACTTGTCTACTCTTCAATTTGAATATTGCTGCAAAAAAAAATTAAAAAAACCACAGAAATTATTAATAATCGGCACCGAGTGATTATATTGTGTGTAATTACCAAACTTAATATATGTTAAAATTCTTACTGTAAGCCTTCAAGGTCACTAAAGCATCCAACATTCACATCCGATATATCTTGGGATGGATTAGTACTCGACCTGAAAATTAAAATATACAAATTAAATACAAGATATATGTGAACATTTTAAATTTTACTAAAATAATTTACCTTAACGAATCTTGGCTATTTGAGATAGTTGTATTTTTTGCTTTCTTAGCTCTTTTCTTTTTCTCAATGCAAGAAGGTATTCGTTTCGACCGTCTATCACCACCTTTCTTCTTCTTTAAGTGCAGTGCATGCTCGGTAGTTGGATTGCCGTCACCACCCTTCTTTTTTTCTTTGTATTCTTTGTACTTTCGTTGAAACTCAAGAAACTCATTCCTCACGAAATGAGTATCTTCTTCATTATTTGCCGCCTCATCACATATTGGTGTTACCATACGAACCATATCGGCTTTACGGTTCCTAACATCCAACATAGGATCTTCGACCACCCTTCTCCCAGCTACATCCAGAACAGTATCATCTTTTGCCGCTTTAGTCCAACGGTTGAGAATGTATCTCGGTGGAATCACCTTAATATCCTCACGATCCAACACCTTCAATGCATGCCAACACAAAATACCCACTCTTTCGAACTTCTTACAAGAACATGATACCATTTGGCCCTCTCGAATCCAAACAACTTGCCTACTCTTGCATGGAGTTTCATTATCAAAAGCACTCTTACCCACTGTGTAGGTATTACCTTCTAAGCATTCTATGTGAGCTAACATGGATAACTCGACCTCCGTTTGAAATAACTCCAACACCTTAGTTGTGTACAAACTGGAGACTCGACGAAGAATAGGCATATTGGATTTGAGTCTTGGTGTTTTCCTTCTAATGTCATACTCAGAAGTTATCTCCTTCTCACGGTTTTGTTCAAGAACCCTATCAAATTGTTCCATAAATCTACACACATTCAACTTGCAATTCAAATAGTCTTTCAAGTTCGAGTTGAAGCTCTCACTTGTTTGTGTGCTACGGATTCCCAAAGTGTAAGCATCTTTCATAAAGCAATATGCCCACTTTTCTTTCTTTTTATATATGAAATCTAGCCAATCCTTGCCCTTGCCATCCACCTTTCCCATCAGAATATTAAAAGCATCATCGAACTCCGACTCCTCTTCGTACCTTAAAAGCAACAAATCAATATTAAAGCTATATTTACGGTATTGCAAACTAGTGATAGATAACAAACAAACAAGTATTTTACATAATTGGAAAAAAAAATACCTGTACAAACATTTATTAAACTTGGAAGTTACGTCTTTCTCGTCATTATTGAACTTCGACAAATGTTTTACACAATTCTTATTAATATGCCATGTACATAAACCATGTTTTGTATCTGGCATTTGTATCTCTAAAGCAGCCCCTATTGCAGGATCTTGATCGGTAAATATAGTGATGGGCTTCTTGCCGCCATGCGCCTCGAGAAACTTTATAAACACCCATTCAAAAGATTCTGTATTTTGGTCGCACATAAGAGCCGCACCAAAAACCACAATCTCTCTTAGATGATTAAAGCCAACGAAAGTACCAAGCCCCCACTTTTCATTATTGGTGCCAAATGTAGTATCAAATACAACTACATCTCCAAATCGGGCATAAGATGCAATCATCTTTGCATCCACCCAAACGACATTCGATATCTCTCCTTCTTCTGAGGTATCTTCAAAATGTTTGAAAAATGAATCTTTCATAGAACGCCTTTCAAAATACTTGGTCATAGCAACGGCGGCTCCATATTGCATTGCTTCCTTTCTTATATTCCTCAAGCAATTTCTATGATCTACCATTGTGTAACCAATGCCTCGAATACCACCGTGTTGCCTACTATGTAAATCATGTGCATCTTTTGGGTCAATTCCCGAACTAGCGGCTACTTGAATGTCAAAGCACGCTATTTCGGATACTTTGCGTTGGCTAGGTAGTAGGTAACAAGCTTCGGGCGGTTGGAGAGGGTGGTTGTGCTCGGAAACAAAATCCACAACTCTATATTTTTGGGATCCTCTATCAAATTTTATTTGTAAACGAGCTTGACAACCGGTTCGTGTCTCCGCTCGAGGCTTCTTTGTCAAATCATCTCGCTTATCGACTCCTCGTTTTCCTTCACAACAGCACAAGAAAACCTTTGAAGTAATTGTATTATCTTTTGGGTTCTTAGGACCACCGCCTTTTCTTACCCCAAAACCAATTCTTCCACCATAATAATTCCAAGCTGTCCATGCTTCATCTATGGTTCGAAATTCCATACCTAGATGAGGTACAAAATCATCTTTTGTTTCTTCCATATCCTTCATGAACAATAAAAATAAACTACATGATTATTAAGGCTGAGAGAGCATAACAAAACAAATGCTTTAAAGTATCATCAGTGGCTCTTAATTTGTTAACCATGATTTTTTTTCTCTCTCTCTCTCTCTCGGCTTCAACGTTTTTAGAAAACTTGATTTGTATATGTATTGTGTGTTTCTTATGTGTGCACACGTGTTTTTGATGCAGCATTTGGTAAAACAAAAAACATTGCAAATACCAGTAGATGTCAATAAATTGGTTATACTTAATTGAACATGCTTGACGATTTGATGATTTAAATTTATTCGAACAAAAATTAAGCATCAGCAGCAGATGCTTAGATACTTTTTTATTTACATTTGAGCGTGATGTAAATAATGAATTCGTGTATGAACCAGCTTGGTTCTTCTTTTGCATTAAACTTAATTTATCAAGCATAAGAAATAGGCAAGTAGTAAATTTTCAACAATATCATACCTTGTGGAATCAAACTCCAGTAGAGAGAACCGACCTAGATGCAGAGAGAGTAAGGAACGGTATGAGGGTAAGAGAGAGTTGCGAGGGATTTAGCCAGACGGCGGGGAAGGTATGGGGAGGCGGAGGAGGAGTAAGGGACGGGAGAGGAAATTCAAAAAATGGAAAGAGACGGAAGGGTTTTTTCTTTCCGCGGGCAGCACTTTTCCGCTTTTTCAGTTTTTTTTTTTATTTTTTTTAAGCGATCTTAGAGTTATTAAATCTGGTCCCTTAGATGGAATCGAATGGTCCAGGTTTCCACCTTCGCACCCTGCAAAGCAATTCACCTTCGCAGAGGATTCGGATTCGCTGTTTGCAGTCTGGACAGAAATATCTTGGCCCAAGCCTCGCTCGCTAAAAGCCCATCACTACGACTACGAGTCCGAATCCGCTGTAGCGCAGGAATAGCGCGCGTACGAGATTTTGATCGGACGGTTTATTTTTTACGGGCCTATCAAGGTTACATGCACGGGGCTCCCTTATCTATTGAATCTTGATCAGACGGCTAGAATGCCGCGCTACACGCTGTGCCGCGCGGCACCATATCTGAATTCCATCACTACTATTTCTTAGATATTTTCTATATGATTTTCTTCATTTTTGTCTTTATGTATTCTACGTACAGGAAGATAGTTACAGGCCAGATTTTTTTATTCAAATCCTCCCATCATCAACGATGGATGTTCCGTGATTAATATCAAATTTGTCGAGATTCCTGTAAAAATTAGATCAGATGGTTAAGATGAAAGTCCGCCCTCTAAAAGGTATGTAGAGGATAGCAATATGGTCTCAGATTATTGTTGCTTCTCATTTTATTTTATTTTTTTATTTTGGTTTTTTTCACAACGCCTGTGGAAAGATAACCAATCAAAAGAATCCGTGAAGATTCAATTTATATTCCTATTAATATGCAATGTATGATCGACAATTGAGAAATTAATATCGATTAACATTATTGGTAGGATCACAAATTCAGCATTACATAGCCCCAATCGAAGGATTAATTGCCTTTCAATGTCATTTTAGTAGGCTTAGTAACATCTACATGTTAATTTTTTTTTTATTATTGAAGTATTTGCTTTGTTATTATTTATTATAACCCCTATGCAACAAAATTCCACTTGGGACGCCCTTAACGGCATTGTTTTTCATTTTTTATGTAGGTTTCATGAACAATTATACGATCATAACGGCATCTAATCCATGCAGCCAAATTGGTTGGGCAATAGGATAACAAAACACCAAATTTATCCGCACATGATCAATATTCAATAGCCTAAGCATAATTTCACAATTTCCTCAAAAGAAAACAAAATTCTCCTTGTCTCCCTTCGCCTTCTTCCTTCACATTTTTTTTTTCTTTTTTTGGGGAAAAAAATTATAGCACGGTGGCAACTCCCCCCACATGACCTCAAAACTAATAAATTACACAATGCACCATATTTAGTATTTGACCAAAGAGAGAGGAAGTCAGTTTTGCACACTACCCCCTTATGTTTACAATTTTGAAAAACCCCAAGTTGTTGAAGTACTCAACTTTAATAAACAAAGTGTTCTTTCTATATCTATACTTAAAATAAGGTTGTTAGGAAGTAACCCATCTTTCCAGCAGCGCTACAACCAGACTAGAACCATGATCTACCAACAATTTGAAATCTATATTTGACAATAATAGAGGGTTACATGTGAAAATTGTATAGAAAGAAGATGCGAAGTGCATGGTATTGCCGTATTGCATCTGCCATAAATGAAAGGCCAAAGAAAGAAAGTAAAAACTAAAACATGGAGAGAGAAGAGAGAGAATGATAGTAGATAAGATAACAGCGCTAGGTCTAGCAAGAGAAAGAAAGAGAGAGAGGCAGGAAGCACCAAGTACCAACCCAACAATTCAACAAAATAAGAAGTTTCCAAAATTGCCCCTGGATGGTTCTCCATTGGAGAAGAAAAAAAGAGCACCTCAACTCAACTCTCGCCTCTCTATCTATTCTATCTATCTATACATGGATGGGGTCTCTCTTTTGGGGGCCTTTATTGTTTCTCTCTTTCTCGGTCAAGCAAGAAGAGAGAGAGAGAGAGAGAGAGAGAGAAACAAGCCCAAACCAAAGAACCCACTATTTTTCTCCCCATTTTTCTCTCTGTCCTCTCTCTCTCTCTCGTCTACAATTTAGGGTTTCCTCTCTCTCTCTCTCTCTCTATCTTCTCTCTTTTCTAATTTTCTCGAATTGAATTGGGAAGATGTCGAAGAAGGTGAAAAGGGGCAACGTGGAGATGTACTCTTCGCACACGATCGGTGATGATAAGGCGCGATTCAAGTATGATAGCCTTTTGCAAGACTACCATGATTTGTTGAAGGTCTGATTTCCTTTTTCGATTTCGATTTCCATTTTTCCTTCTTTTTTTCTTTGCTAAGGCCATTAATTATTGTGGGTATCAGATTTGACATGTTGTTTTCAATTGGGGCCTTTTCCCCTCGAAATTTCAATTTCTCTAATAAGGTTGCTGCTTGGAGTATTCTGTACTTTATTTACAGCATATTTTCTCTGCTCCGCTCCAGTATTAATTTTTTTGCTAATTTCTCTCAAATATTATGTGTTCTAATTGTTTGCTGTTGGGTTGAATAAGTTATGTGTTGTAAATTTCAGGAAACTGAAGCAAAAAAGAGGAAATTGCAAAAGATCAACCAGAAAAAGCTCAGACTCTTTGATGAAGTCAGGTACTGACTAACTCACTCGTTTGTACCCTTACCCTTATAGCCATTTCTTTATCTGTACTTGGATTGAAGAAAAAGTTTAGTGTCCGGTAGAGAAACAGTACCTATGCATCTGTTTAAGTGTGTTCCTAAATGGGGAGATTTCTATAGGGTCAAGTATCTTTGGATAAAATTTATCATTTCATTTGTGTGAAAACAGGATGACTGTATCATTATTATATTCTCTGTGTTTCACTTGCTGGTAGTGGTAGCCACTATATCTCTTGATTTTTATCAGTTGATCTGATTTAGTGTTATCTTGCAAGTTCCTCTGGTTTGCCTGCTTGAAAGAGGTTAATATGCTTCATGAATGCTTATTGCTTAAATAGAATTTTCTTTGGCAATGATTAAATCAGTACTTTTAGCATGTAGTGCTGCTAATTATAATATTTGAGGATGGGATATGTATCAGATCAAATCATATATTTAGCTCAAACCAGACCTTTGAAGTAAAACTGAGGACAGGAAACAGTAGCAACAACAACATGGTGGTATGCCGTTATCTTATTTGGTTGATGCTGATTTACATTAGTTTTTTGGGGTTTTGAATTTTAGGTTCTTGCGAAAGAGGTACAAAAGGTTGATGAAGAACCCATCCCAACAAAACCAATGTTTACTTCTCAAGAGACAAGCTCTCTTGGTCGAATCCAGTTCACGCACAAATCCTTCTAGAAGAGTTGGAAATCGTGCCATACCAGAGGAGACGCCATCTACCAGCATAGATGCTTCAGTAGATCTGAATCAGTCCTCTTTGCAGGTAATTTCTTGAAGGCCAGGCTTCATTTGTAGTATCATTTAACTGTGGCATGCCATTTAATAATGGTTTGATCACCATTTAATTGTACTTTATTGGCAGGGTATCTTGAAAGAGATTTATACCTAGGTTCCAAAAATCACTTAACCAGTTTAATCACATTTTCTAAAAGCTTCTTAATTAAACTTTTATTTAATTATTATTCAGATTAGTATAACTATGGAGGATATATTTTGAAAGAACTTTCTAAAAGTCTATTTGTAATCTGTTTTATTTACTTGTAGAGTGAAGAAGAAACAGAGGACCATTTAATGCTAAGGGAGAGCACTAAGGACGATGGTTACAGTAATAGGTACAGAGAAGAGGAGGAGACAACATTAGTTTGTAGAGATTTAGGAGATACCAGTTCAAGCCAGGCTGGTAAGAGGAAGATATCATGGCAAGACCAATATGCCTTGAAAGTGTAATTAATTGATTGTTTGATTGATTCTTGACACTGGCACTCTTTTAGTATTTTGTTCTTTTAGAAGTAAAAGAATGGTCTTATGTGCTTAAAATTGCTATGATGTCTGGGTGTAAATGGAAGGAAAAATTTTAGTTAATATAGAAGTTTGATAATTGAATATGATTTAGCAAGCAAAAGAGGTGTTTTTTTTATCTGTACTATTGGTACAGCGATATTCCAATCTCTTTTCAGTAAATTTGGTGCCTCAATTGTTGTATGTATTTGCAACTTAAGTTTTGTCTTGAACAGATATCATGAACTATCCTTTGTCCTTGCAAGCAGTTATTGCGAGAGCAAGTGATCTCAACAGTAATATTTCTTAGCATGTAAAGTATTCGCACCATGCTAAAATTGATGAATCTGATGCAATTTAGATCTAAACTAGCGCATGAATATTTTCATAGAGTAGCCGTGCTTGACAAAAGTTCAGGCAATTAACTGGTTTCTACTGCACTCGTTGAATGTAACATTGTATACAGAATCCAAACAATTTTTTTGAACAGGTGTTTTCTTTCATTCACGTGGTTTTAGAGACATAATCAGTTCACTTTCGTTTCGTACTGAAATTTATATAAACATAAAATAGCATCCTAAAAATGGGTTCATTTACAAAACGGAGATCGAGCCCAGTTCATGTATTGGTCGCAAGTCGCAATTGCAAGCCCATGTCGACTATCTCCAATTCTCCATGTGCTTGGCATGGAGCGGGATTGCAGGCATGACACTGCCATCGGCCATCGTTTTGTCGGGCACGCACGAACACCGGCCTACCCCGCCCGAAGTCTGTTTCATATATAGTATTAGTAGGTAACGTGAGTATGTGACCCAGCTTGCCAGGTCCCCTCGCTAGGTATTAGGTAACCTGTTGGAGATAGCGTATTATGTTAACTCGGTGATAATGCATTTACTTAAGTACTCGGTTTCATCATGAATTAGAGTTTGGGCTTTAAATCCTTAACCCTGTTTATTAATTAATTTTTTTTAACTCATTTTCTAAATTTCTTTCGTGCCATGACTAAGACACGATTTTCTCTTCCTATTAAGATCATAAGGTCATACAATGCAACAGAAATTCTTTCCAATGAGATGCAACATTTTTTTTAAATAAATGGAATTATTCATCAAACCACCTCTGTCAATACTCCTCAACAGAATGGTATTGACCCAAAGAAAGCACATGCATTTGCTAAAAGTAGCACGTTATTTGCGTTTTTCAGGCCGGCTTGCCTGAATCTTTTTAGGGTGAATGTATTTTAACTGCCACTTGTCTTATAAATCGACTTCCAACACGTGTTCTTGATGGAAAAACACTCATATGACACTTTTTAATAAAAAAGAACCCCTTATACCAATCTTCGAGTGTTTGGTCACCTTTGTTTCGTCTACACTAGCAATCATGATAAGTTTGATCCACGTTCCAGAAAGTGTGTTTTTGTTGATTATCCACACACAAAAAGATAATATCGTATTTTTTTATTTAAATGAAAAGAAATTTATAGTTAGGGGATGTTGTTTTTCATGAGTCCCAATTTTCTTTTCTTGAAGTAACTCATGATAACAATCCTGATCCACAAATACCTATGTGCCATGAAGACACATGCTTAACACCTAATCAATACCAAATGATCAATACCAATAATTGATACTTGACAGCTCAAACCACCCCACTGATCAGAGTCTCTCACATGAGCAGAGTCAAACCCCTGACTGTTAGTTAAATGCACAATTTTAAATTTTGTGGTTAATTACTCTTAATTAGCCAATTTAAGCATGCACAAATACGGATCTTGCACTTAGCCATTCACACAAAGAGAAAGGTTCAAAGGTATACCTCTCTTGATATCTGAATCAAGAGGCTCGAACCGGCTAGGTTGTAGGTGGTGTGCTCGCGTCTAGCTCCTCCTTCGTGCCAAGCTCGTCCTCGAGTCCACCACGAAATTAACCAAGACCTACAAGCTTTGCTAGAAGCTACAAGGTCTAGGCTAATCCCAAGCATTCTCGCCTTCTTAATTCTCTTTAATTGAGTGGAGAGATTATGGTGCTCAACACATGAGCTAAGGTGGATGAGAGGGGAGAGAAGTGGCGGCCAAAGAGAGGGAGAGAGGAGGGTGGTGGCGGCCTAGAAAGAGAAAGAGAGAGAGAGGAGCAAGGAGCCTCCACAAGGGTCCTTTTATAATGCTTAAACCCTAGCAATAAGTTCCATTTATTTATCATCATGCCACCCACCTACCACTCGCTTTGTGGCCGGCCATATATGGGCCCAAATGGGCTTTGCAAGCTCTCCAAATTGATTATTAAATCAACACATTCAATCCACTATTGAATGCTCTTCATTTGGGCTATTTATTCAATAATAAATATCGGCCCATTAATTTAATATAACTATTTATATTAAATTGTGTTGTGTTGAATAATTATTAACTAATTAATAATTACCATGGAATTAGCTTATGCATTAAATCATTTCGATATGATCCGTTTGAATTAATTAGTTATATCGACATATAATCAATTAATCAACTTATCATATTTTCGCAAAAGCACATTGATGCAAATAAATGATTAATGCACTGTTTGGTTATATTTCGATCTGTGTGACCCTTTGAGGATTTATGCTAAGTTGGACATGGGATTAAATCGCTATTTAATTCCAATAATCATAAGCGGTATCTAGCAACACGTTATGATTCCCAATTCGTATAAATAATGTACTGATACAGTATTTAAATCCTGCATAAGAGAATAAAAGTATTTCTCTATTTTGATTCTTATGTCTCACGATATCACCGTATAATCCAAGATAGGAATGTGTCATTCTTGCAGATTATACGTTTCTTGATCTAGAGATAATTGCATCAGTTGCTAGCAAACAATCTATCTCCATCAAGGGGCCCAAACAGATATCGTCACTCACTAAATGAATTAATGAGGGACATACGGTTTTCTTGATAATTTAGCTTTTCCCCGCACAATTCAAGAGAACATAAATAACGTCCGTATAGCAGCCCTTATCGGAAATCAGCGGTAGACGATATTTATTGAACCTATTCTCATGTGGAAAAGATAAACATCTCAAACTTAGAATCAAAATCATAACAAAATAAATAATGATACATAACACAATCTATATATTTATTTCGTTGGGTCATGTCATGTACTATGTTCAATTAACATAAACATATGCAATTAAGTTGGTTACTCTTAACCTATGATTTATAGAACTTAATCATCACTTAACTTGCATACTAATCTTATTGATAATTAATGTTCCTTGTTAATTATCAAGATTATGGACGCTTTAGATTTATTGTTGTCATTTACTACTAAATGAAAAACAGCGATCTATAATTCAGATCCTCAACCTGAATAAACTGTCAACACATAAATCAAGAAACAAATGACAGTCTTACTAACCACTTGGTCGAGCTTAATTTATTACGCCTCAAAACAAGTTGGACATTATTAATTTACATACTCCAACATGAAGGGGAGTGTTGAGATTGCATCAGATATGAAGATTGTATTCGATATCTATAGGAATAGGAAAGTGAATACATTTTCAAATAGCATCTTTCCTTAATATATTCCATTGCTATCATTTCCTTGTATAATGTATTTTAGATTTCTTAGCTAATTTGTTTGGATTGTAGTTTGTATTATAAGTAAGCTTGTACAGAAATTCGATTTAATAAAGTTTTACTCAAACATTTTATGCAGCTCCCGATTTATTAATTATTAAATTACTAAAAGAGCGTTTATTTTTTTATTTTATTATTATGTTTTATTTTTTTAAAATTAGTAAAGAGTGATTATTGTTGTGAGCTACTAAGGTATGGCTAGTGTGTATGACTAATGTAAGTGGCATTTCATAAATCATAAATTTTGTAAACAAGCATGTATGGATAATAATTAACTAATGTGTATTCGATATAATCGTATTTTTTTTTTCTCTTTGACTTAAGAACCTATTTCTGAATACAATCTATATATGTTTACATTCCAAAAAATCCCCCAGTTGGTATTATTAATTAAAGGCTTATGTGGTTGCACATAAATTTAGGGAGCCACTGAGCCAGGGTCCGCCGGTCCGGTCCAGGGACGGGAGGGGAGAGAGTGAAACTTTCTTTCTGTAAATTTGGAGGTGTAATTCAGAATTTTGAGCTTTTGAAGGGGAAAGTATGAAAATCTTCCCCGAAAAGCGAAAAGCATCGAGCGGGAAATTGAAGCAAAAGCCGCCCGGAGCAAAAGTGCAAAACAAAACCCTCATTTGTCATTTCATTTGTCATTTCATAACAAAACAAAAGACATCTTCGACTCGAGTCACTGCACTGGAGAAGTGACAGCGACAGTGGCATCGTTTCCCAGTTCCCACTCTCACAGTCTCACCTCCTCTCCTCCAATCTCCGACGAAAGAAAGAGAGCCCGCCATGACTCGCGCCCCTGCAGAGAAGGAGAAAGCGCTCCAAATGGAGAGAATCTACGTGGCCGTGCGCGCGCGGCCTCTCCCGCCGGAGGAATCTTGGTCGGTGCCGTGGCAAATCACCGGAAACTCCATTTCTCTCTCCAATCAGTCTCATAAGTTCGAATACGGTACAATTAAATTGTTCTAGTTCAGTAACACTCTTTCTTTTCTCCTTTCCGGTGCAAATTGTAATTTATTTAACTGATGTGAGACTGAGACTGAGATGCTGTGTTGGTACTTGGTACTGCTAACAGATAAAATATTCGGAGTCGATTGCAAAACCAAGGAGGTCTATGATTCTGGAACAAAGAATATTGTTACTTCAGCTGTCTCAGGATTTAATGGTACTCATTCTATTCATATGTTTTTATTATTTATTGTTGTTCTGATCTGTTGTCTTTGAATGGTGCTGTATAGGTACTGTTTTTGCATATGGACAAACCAGCAGTGGCAAAACCCATACAATGAAGGGTTCTTATGACGAGCCAGGAATAATTCCCCTAGCTATCCAAGATCTTTTTCATGCAATTCAAGAGGTTTTTTTATTTTTTATTTTTCATTAAATCAATATAGAATTCCAGTCCACTGACTAACCAGAAAACCCTTGCAAATGTATATTAAATAAATGTTTAGCTAACGTGTAAATCATTATTGGGTTTAGTGTTCCACTAGGTGGCAGACTTATGTGTTGAAGATCCTAATCCTTGTTTAATTGGTTGGATAACTTATTGGAATCTTTTCTTTTTTATCCTTTAGACCGAAGATAGAGAGTTCCTTTTGCGGATGTCATATATGGAAATCTATAATGAAGAAATAAACGACCTATTAGCACCGGAGCATAGAAAGCTTCAGATTCATGAGAACATTGATGTATGTGCTATTTCAACTCTATTTTTTGTTCTTTTCCATGGAATTTCCGTAAATTAGTCCCAAATTATATAAAGTTTCTGGCTTCAGAATAACCTTTCTTATGTTATTGGAGAAAGCTTGTATAAACAAAACCTGCTTCATCTAGTTCTTAAATTCAAAGTAGGGATGAATATTTGCAATAACTAATGTTAATAAAGTATAACTTAAATTCAAAGTATATTCAGTAATAAGATTTTTGTTAGATTCACTGGCCGGAGTTCTATGTGGATATGGAAAAGGTGATAAAGAGTTGATGATGTAGTGATATGATAAGATATATGACCAATTTTCTGATATCCACTTTTTTATTTCATCGTGAAAGCTACTGTTTGATATCTTTTTTTTATTATTTTAATTTGTAAAGAGGGGCATCTACGTGGCTGGCTTAAAGGAAGAGATTGTAAATTGTCCAGAGCAAGTTCTCGAACTAATGAAATTTGGGGAATGTAATTCTATTAATATTTAAATTTATTTTATAGTTTTGAACAATGCTTGATTAGTTTCTTGATATTAATTATGTAATGGTTTAAAATTGCTCATAGCACTTTACCAGACCTACATGCTAGCTTTGTTGAGCTTGAAGAATCTATAATTTATCAGTACTAATAAGCAAGACGATGTTCTTGTTTCTAATTTGGGTTTCATCCGTACCGTACCAAGCTCTTTGTTATTGATAGGAAACCTATATCTGATTGCATCTACTCGTAAGCAGTAGACAATAAGATTGTTGTTGTTTTTTACATTTTTGAGGGACTAATACACTGTTATACAAGTCTTACTGATTTTCAATGACAACTAATGTAATAGATTGCACCATATTTTTTTCGGTTCAGCCCATCGGCACATTGGAGAGACGAACATGAACCTCTACAGCAGCAGATCCCACACTATATTTCGAATGGTGGGAGTTTGACCATTCATCTTGTATGTAATACTCTTCAGCTTCTGATTTAGAAAAATAGCACCTTTAATGAATTTTTAAACTACTATTGCAGATAATTGAAAGTAGAGAAAAGATGGAGGATAATGAGCTTAATGATTCATGCGATGCGGTCCGGGTATCTGTTCTGGTATGTAGATAACCTTTTGATTTATCAGCTGTCTGAAATATTTCATGTACACCCATACAAGGGCATAAAATTGTTACTCTTATTCGTATGTGTCTGCCACAAGGTTTCTAAAAAATTGGTGGGACTTTTTTATTGGGAAAGAACTAGTGACGGAAATGAGATAATTTGGGCATATGGGATGCTTATTTGTTCAAAATATTCAAATATATAGAGCAAACTCTTGGAAAGGGAAAACATGAGCATATTTCTCTAAACTTAAAAAAAATTGAATTATCCTCAGTTACATATTCATCGAGAAAGAAGCCAAATGAGGATAGGTTGATGTTTGCCCCCTGCCACCTAAATTTCTTGCTTCATGGGATATTTTATGATACATCTCCATCCCTGTAGTTGTGGTATTTATGTGCTCCAGTTTTTGCTTTTCTTGTAGAATTTAGTTGATTTGGCAGGATCGGAGCGGGTGGCGAAAACAGGTGCAGAAGGAAAGAGGCTCAAAGAGGGATCTCATATTAATAAAAGCCTTCTAACACTAGGTAGTGTTATCCAAAAACTGAGCGAAGGGGCCCAGAGCCAAGGGTAAGTGGTGAATGTAGACAAAACTGTGTATTATATTCTATATTCCTAAAATTGTCGTGATATAGATCAATACTGTAAGCAGAGAGGTTGAATAAGTGTTGCATAACCTCTTATACAACCTCTTATGCCTGAAACAAACACCCCCATAATAAACAAATACTACTCTCAAGGATTTTAGAAGTTAGAACTATCATGCATCATAACTATTTTACTACCATTGATTTCTATAATTTTTGTTTCCCATTTTAACTACATTCATCTAATTCTATTTGGATGAGTTACTTTCTTTGTGTGAATATTGTTATATTTCTCATGCTTTATCTAGCGACAAATTCTGCATATAGGGGGCATGTACCATATCGAGATAGTAAGCTGACACGCATTCTACAATCAGCTCTAGGTGGGAATGCCAACACAGCAATCATTTGCAATATCACACTGGCTCAGGTATGAATAAACAAAAGAAATAAATCTAGGTTAGTTCAGAATTCATTATCATTATGCTGTTAATTTTTATATTATCTCTTTTCGGTGGCAGAAACATGCTGATGAGACCAAAAGCAGTTTACAGTTTGCGAGTAAAGCTAAGAGGGTAACCAATTGTGTACAAGTCAATGAGGTCTGTATCAACTATTTTTGTTTTTTACTTTAGAGGTAGCATATTTTTAATCAACTAAGCCAATACAAGCAACGCTTTTGGGGTCCCTAAATTTAAAAGTGTGAGAAGAAAAATACTAAGTTGGAAAACAAAATGAGGCATGATCTGGTGAGATCCCAATACATGGTAAGATATGCTGTTTATTTTTCTAATAGATGGTTCTCTGATGTTTTGTGCAACAGATATTGACAGATGCAGCCTTGCTAAAGCGCCAGAAAAAGGAGATTGAAGAGCTTCGGGCCAAATTAATGGTAATCTCTCTCTGTAAATACAATTATATATATACAGCGCTGCTTGTGAAGTAACTTTCTTTTTTTGGGATTAATTAGGTCTCTCATAATGAGCAGTGGGAGGAGCAGATACTGACTTTAAGAAATACCTTGCTACAGGTTTGTTCTTGTTTACTCCCTTTTGTACTTCTTGTACTATACCAGCGACGAGACAATCCGTATTTATTAGCTAACAAGTTACTATTGGTCTTTTCTGAAGTTTCACCAACAGTGTTCTTGAGAAAACAATACTCATATTGGGAAAATTTATTGAGTATTCTCATGGTTGGATAAATAAATTTTCATTTTATAGAGTGAGTTGGAGAAAGAGAGAATCTCTTTGGAGTTGGAGGAAGAGAAGAAAGCTAAGGCACAAAGGGAGGAGAGATTACTTGAACAAGCCAGAAAAATAGAGAATCTAAGCTCATTGGTTCTTTTATCTGACAGGGATGAAAAAAATGCTCTTTCTTCAAAGGTAAAGTCTGAAATTCATTAGGAGGTGAGGGTTGGTATGCAACTTATTTCCATGTCAAACTAATGTGTACTGCATCATTTACATACTATCAAGTAAGTTAATAGTTGCAATTATTTTGTTAATTTTGATGCATTTTGGTCTAATAATGCATATTTTTGTCATGTGTTTATTCATTTAATATTATTCTTTCTCCATTTTTTGCTTTTCTTTGTGTTCATCTATAAAAGAGTCAAAAGAAGAGAAGGGAAACTTGGTGCCCTGCACGTTCTACTCCTCAACTTGTAGCCAAGGTACAGAATTTAGTTAATCTTCCTTGTGAGGTGGGTTTTAGTTAATTTGCAACTAGTTGTTTCAGATTCTTTATCAGCAACTGTTGTGTAAGTGCAACCCAACAGTGTCCATTAAGCCATTTATCCTTAAATGAGCTGGGTACTTGAAAAGTTTGCACCTGCCATCTACAAGTTGCTCCAAAGAAAAATTGAATAAATAAAATGAGTTGGTTTAAATGTGGTTCTATTTAATAGTTATGTGAAATACTAAATCTTATCCCCTGAACATAAATAAGGACTTGAACCTATACCCTGAAAATTATAAGCCCTAGACTTTAAATAAAAAGGTAACTTTTTTTTTTTTTGTTTCTGAAGTTAACTTAACAGTTCTGAATGTTTACCCAGGATGCTTCAGGGTTGCAAAGAGCAAGCTCTGGCACAACTCTCCTCCCTTTCGAAGCACTAATAGAAGAAGACGAGTCATGTCTGGATGAATTTGAGGATAGAGATATTGACGAGATTCCTTTCCCTGAAGCCCTTTCTTTGTTGAATGTTACTAGCAGAAGAAAGATCAGCCCTATGGTACCTATGACACTAAACCTTTAATTAAGATCCCTTTAAGTCAGTTGGTTATTTTAGAATATAACAGTGAATGAAAATTACACCAAATTGATCCAACTATGCTATTATACCCTAAACATGTCATTTTGGACTCAAGTTGTCCTCAGTTGTCAAATTAGGTAGAGATAAAAAAAAAACCCGATCCATTATACTGATCCTCAAATCGCACTCAGGACTAAGCTAGCCTCAATTAAACAATCTTCATCTTAGCCTAAATTCACCTTCATCTGCCTCAATCGTGTAATAAAACAGTAAAGTACTCCTTTTTTTTTTGGGGGGGGGGGGGGGCTATGAACAAGCTGATTCAGTTATATGCCATTTGCACTTAATGGTCTTATAAAAAATAGCAGTAGATATTATAATGTTTAATGAACTTATCAGGCATGACTTCTTACTCCAAATTATATTTCTTTTAATCTAGATTATTATGCTGACTTACTCTTTTTCTTTGTTTCCACAGGAAAATATTGAGGAGACTGAATACTGGAGTTCAGCTGAAAAGCTCAATGAACAAACGGGAACTCCTGCAAAAAACACTATTCAAAGCTTAACACTGAGGGAATCAGAAGCCATTCTGGTTATTAAACAATTAGAAGATCAGGTGAAATCTTTCATACTGCTTTGTTTATTGTTTTTTTAGTGTTGATCCTCTTAAGGTATAGCTGTGGAAAAGAGATGTTGGTTTCTCTATGAATTGGAAGGAATCCTTTGAATAAATTTAATCACATTCCATATTTGCCTGGTTATTTGTAGAGAATAAATTTAATCACATTCCATATTTCACATGAAAGGTTTAAAGGATAGTAGAGAGAGAAAGCACTTTATAAATTGCAAAAATCCTGTATTTTAATAATTGCAACTTGACATCTTCTTAGGAGCCCTTTGCAATTTACAAGTAGTACAGGGTTCTTCCCCAAAATTTTACTTAAAAATTAATGGGTTATGTAACTGTAAATGTGCAGATTAAATTGCTAGAGTTGGAGAAGGCATCAATTCAGAACAATTTGGATAACGTACTTGAGCTGGCAACTCAACAAAATAATTCTTTCACAAGGAAGTATGAAGAGGTAAATGCTCATGAGTTTTCCTTTTTAATTTTTTTCTAAATTCATTCAAGATAAAAAAAAATCAATTATTCTGTTCCATTTAAGTTTCAGATGAAAAAATATATTTAAACAGTTTAGTGACAGAAAACACTGGGCCTGCCTATAATCTAATTAGGATGACTTCACCTTATGGCTTGATTTTATGGATTTGGGAAGCTCTCAAGATTCTTCTCTATTGCAAATTGCCAATATAACCTATTTAGCATTTCTGTGCTCCGTTATTCTTTAAGAGTGGTTTTTCTTTCTCTTTTTATTGTCTTGCTTGATATAGATGCAACAAGAAATAATTAAGGCTCGTGAAGAGGCTAGCATCGCTGAAGAAAAGATTCCTCTGGTAAAGTCATCTTTTAGCTTTTGTTTCACATCTTCTAGTTCCATCACCTGGTCTTCCTTGAATAGAAATATTAGGAAAATCAAGAAAATAATCATAGATTGAATTTAGAAAATTTTCTCTGTTGATATAGAGTAATTTTGATTCAATGATTTGTCCGGAACTTCTTTACTTTAATATTTTTGGGGTTTGTAGTATGCTTTTATTTTGCATGTCTGTAACAAAAACTGGTTTTACCATAAATGCTCCATGTTTTGCTGTCAGCAGCAGCAAGACCGACTTTCAATATTGCTGGTCTTATGAGGAAAATTTCAGGAAAATGTGGATCCCATTCAGAATGAAGTATTAGAGGCCGTTGAAGGTTTAGCATTGCTGGTGGATCAATCAAAGTTCTCAACAGATTGTCTTGTCTCCTTTGTTGAGGAGCTTTTTCAGAATTTCTATATTTTGTCAAAGATGTTGCAGGTATTAATTGGAGATGTCTTTTTTGTGGTTCTTAAGTTTCATAAAAGCTCTCTTTGTTTGCTATAGGTTGCTTACCAAGGTGACAAAGTTTGTAGTCTGATACTCTAAAATTTCCTGTTTCAGGATGTCAAATCATCTGCTGATGGAGGAATTCTGGAATTCAAATCTGTCTTAAGCGAAGCTGAGATGTTAACTATACAACTGTCAGCAAAAGCTAAGGAGTTTAACTTAGAGAAGGTGATTTTACTGTGAAGTTTACTTTTACTGTTTCAAGTGCCAAAGCGAAGTGAGAAATTGTAGAGGTCGATTTGCAGTTCATGCGCTGCTATAGGTCAACGAGTCAATATAGTTTGGTTTCGTCAGGTTTCCTTGGAGTTTGACTCATCTCTTTTGCCTTTGTTCATGTTCTGGTTAATTGGGATTATCTAGCTAAGTTTGCACGATATTTTGGGTAGGTGCTGCCATTATCTTTATAGTTCTGTTGGATAGGATAAGGTACATGAACCTTAATGTAGTTATCTTGGGTCTGATTTTATCGCTTTTTAATATTATGTAGAGATGCATTTCTTTCCTACCCCAACTTGCTTGGGACAAAAGGCTTAGTTGTTGTTGTAGAGATGCATTTCTTTTACACAGTTTATATATTACTGATCTGTGATTGCAGAGCCTTTTGAATAATCAATTGATTGGTTGCCAGAAGGAAATAGAAAAGTTTAAATTGGATACAGAATCCCATGATAAGGCCATGACTGTAAGTTTTTCTTTGGCAAATTCATTTCCATTTTTATCTTGCAAGAATTTTGATGTATCTGGTATGTAAGATAGCCCTTATTTACTCTAAGAGGTAGTTTCACATATCCCTGTAAACTTTCAAACATATCATCTGCATCCCTCAAATGAAGATAAAGATCACTTTATCCTCATGTGAAGTATTGAAATGTCAGACATAGCCTGCTAAAAGCACAAGAAGGGTCCTATGTTTCTACTTTCTGGCAGCTTATTTTAGGACTGCATTGATGACAGACAAGGATAATTTGGTGGCACTTATGTAATACTTTGCATAATTAAGAGAATATGAGATCCTTTTTGTTTGCAAAGGATGAGTTTGGTACTTTTCGATATTTTTTTAGGCACTTGCAAGTTATTCACTTGCTTTCTCTGATTACTTCAAATGCTAATAGGATTTGAAAGAGCAACACGAATTGGAGAAAGAAGAGATGTTTAGACAGCTTCTGATGATGCAAAATGAGACTGAAGTTCTTTCATCTGCTTCCCTCACATGTGAAAATGAATCTCTAAGGAAAGAGCTTGATCGTACAAAGTCCAAGCTGAAGGATAATGAGGCTAAGCTCAAGAACTCCATACACGAGAAAACTAAACTTGAGGTGAGCATACCATCTTTATTATAGTTTTCCCCCCTTTTCTACTTTTGTGGCTAGTTGCATCCAACATATAAGTTATCTGGTATTTGGAACTAGCACCTGCTATGCAGCAATTAAATTTAATAAAGTAAAATGTTTATTTTCATTTAATATATTTGTAAACTATTTTAGATCAGACAAAAATCAAGCAATTTGACTTCTACTTTGGTATTAGTGCTTTGAAATTGATTACTGATCTCAAACTTAACCTTAGAGCCTGTTTTTCTGTATATTTTAGGGTGAAAAAGCCCAAGCAGGAAGAGAGATAAAGCAACTGATTAGCCAGAGGACACTTCTTGAGCGTGACATTAGGAAATATGAATCAAAGTCCACTGCCATCGCCAAAAAGAAAGAACCAACAGGAGCAATCGATCATAACCTTCTCATTGTACTCTCTGCTGTGCCCTCACCCACCCACACACACACACACACACTGCCTGAAAGAAAATTAGAGTAATAAAAAAAGGAATTCACTGGGACCTACATTATACTATTGTAAGAGTGAATTACACTTAAGGTCCTGAAGTAGTTATTATCTGTGTTGGTCCCTGATGTTTAAAAGTTCCAATCTGTAACTATGAGCTTTTATCTGTTGTAAGAACTTATATAGCCTCAGTCAAGATGATGGTATATATAGTGTATGGACCAAACTGGGACTTATATTATGGTTCAAAACTCGTAAGTGTAATTGTTTTTATATGGTGTTAATATTATTTACCTGAAAGTACAATGTAACTTGGAAATGTCGCTCTTAACCTATCCCAATTTCTTCAAGGTGTAACCAAACTGTCTCTCTTTTCAGTTTCCCTTTTTTGGATGAAGGTGAGGGACAAGAATTAGGGATCTTTTGGATTTAGGCACAGAAGATTTATTATATCGTTGTCATTTTCCATTTCTTGTGTTTTATATATAAGGTTGTGGGAAAGAAAATTGAGTGCTAACATATTGTGGTCTCCTTTGTGCATCCAGAGAGAATACCAGAACCTTGAGATGGCTGCAGTAGAAATGGAGGGGGAGATTGCTTCCTTGGAGGAGAATATGGTCAACATGATTAGAGAAAAAGAAGAGGCACTCACTCGGCTTGAGATTGTATCTTCTGAGCTTGAGGAAGTTTCTAAAATGATGAGTTCAGCAGGATCAGAAATAGAATTGTTGAAGGATAAGGTTGAACAAAAGGTATATTACTGTATATAGTTATCTTCATTAAATAGAGGTTGGTGTACCTAACACCTTTGTTCAGATTTCATGGCAAAGAATTGACATGCATATATTTTACTGGCGTGGAGTTTAGAGTCTGCACCAGGTTGTCTTTAATAGTACCTATTAAGATCTTCCAAGTACTGGTTGTACTGAGTTGGTATTTTATTTCGTATTGCTTATAATTTCCTAATGTTTGTATATGTAATTTTTGTTGTTCTGGGTACCAGAAAGCATGGCTATTGTGCTCATTTATTCAAAATTCTCTTGTATTCAGGAACAGAAGATTAAAGAGGCAGAATCTTCATTTAAAAATTTGGAATCTGTTTGTGCGTCTTTACAGAAAGAGAAGGAAGAAATGGAAATGGTACTACTGAACCTATCATTTTTTTATTTTATTTATTTTTGAATTGTCAAGCATATTTCCTAATTTCTATGGTAAAGGACCAGACTAGGTAAGATTGCCATCTTGAATGGCTCCTGTAGTTCTTGCATTCCGTCTTCTGTGGCATATGTTTCAGCCATGTTGGCTTGCAAACGTCCAGAATAATGTAATCCCTACATCTTGCTTTCTATTCTATATGATAGACCTGACCATTTCAGATTGGTTGATATCTAAAACTGCAGCTGCAACTCTCATATTTCAAATCAGTACTTTGAATTGAGGGACCAGAAAAGGTCTCGTTTAATCTTTTAGGGGCCGTTTGGATCGCTTAGGAGTAGGAAGAATTTCCTATTCCTAGGCAGAAAGTATTGGGAAGTGTGTAATTTTGTGAAGAGTTTGGATTGTTTATAATAAATTTATGTCTAGGAATAGAAAATTCCTCCTATTCCCATATGATCCAAACAGCCCCTTAAAGGGGATCCTCTGCCAATTGAATTATTTGACAATTGATAATCTCTGGAACTTTTCTCAAATCAATTCGAAAAAAACAGAAAACTGAATCTCAAATTTATAAGTGGGTTGTTGTACATATAAAATAGCTTAGCTTTTTAATTTATGTGAATTGTGTATTGGGTGATGCATGATGAGTGATGAGTGATGACATGTGGATCATCCAGTTCAAACCTCTATTGTTCATAAAAAGGTAAAATATGCACCAAATCTCATAATTATTTGTAGGCGTGCATGTACCATGCAGATTATTATTGTTGAATTTCTTATTTAAATTCTGCATTGATGATTGTCAAGCTTATTGTGCTGAATGGATGTCTATGGATCCTAATTCTTTATTAAATATATTTTGTATAAATACAGCAACTCACTGATGCTCTTCTAGAAGCAGAGGCACAAAAGTCAACATTGCTAACAAAGGAAAAGATATTTATTGAAGCAACTGATAACATAAAGATATCTGGCTTAGAGATTCAGAGATTATCCAAAGATTTGTCAGAGGTATAATAATGATGAAGTTTATATGTTGAAAAACTGGCACCTTTATTTTTTCTTTTTGCATATGCATAGGGGATTTTATATAAGTAGAGAGAGGGAGTATTTTCTAACCTCTTATGTATTGGGACATTTCTTGTATAAAGATGTATGACATCTAGTTCTTTTCTTCATTGGGTGATGGTTGTTAGGCAAAGCTTGAACTGGAGGCTTGCAAAGAAGAATATCGACTTCTAAAGAGGAGTTCCGATGAAATGGTGAGTCGGTGACCCACCTTCCTTTTCCACTTTTTTGCTTCTGCAAATAAATTATATCTAATTCAGGGAAACTCTGAATTAAAAGTAATTTCTTATTGACCAAATGTTGCTTCAATAAACCTTCAATTGCACAATTACAGCTCAATTTCTGTAAGTTCTGCAATTAAACAAAGCCAAGTAAAATTGGGAAAAAAAGAATCAATAGGTCTATTGTGGTCACTGGTAGGCCAACCTGCATGTGTGGTGTGGCCTTTAAATAAACTTTATTGTGCTTATCTTTGTATGTAGATATCTCAATTGAAAATGGAGAAAGATAATCTAATGGTAGATTTTACTGCCCGGGTAGCCAAGATACACAATGTAAGTATCATCACTGAATTATACTTTTTATAAACCTGCAATGTCGCAATTATGTGTAGTAGCTACTTAAAAAAAAGCAAAAATTGCAATCCCTGAACTATCATTATTCGAATTTGTCTCTAAATTTTTCGTTATTGGGAAAATTGAAAGGTTAGTCACTAGGCCAGAACAAGTCAAAGCCTGACATATTGCGACTTGAACTAAATGTCGTGATGTTTCCAGAAATTTAACCCTGTAAGAAATAAATATTGTTGCCTTTGGTGGGATCAAATGCCCCTTCAACATACCTCTTGTTTTTAGATGCTTAATAATACAAAAATTAATAACAACCCACATATTACTTTCTCTGCATGCCCGTAAAAAAAAATTATGGCATTGCATTTTATTTTGCCATGGATTGAAAACTTCAAGGAGACCAATCAAATTTGTCCACATTAATTGATGCCAATAAAAAATTTAAAACAAAGGAGTGTACTATCAATTTAGGATAGGTTGTATTGACCTTAAATTTGTCATCTGCAACATTTGATCAAATGGTTATCAAAATAAAAGAGATAAATTGCATTTATCTTCTATGTAATTTGGATGGATTGTGTAACAAAGTTTGTGCATTTTGAAAATTGGTTGGCCATTCATCAAGCAATTTGAAAAAATGAACAGTTTTAGATTTGGTGGTGCTTGATCAATCTGCAATTTATACATGTCCAATCTAAACTATAAAGTGCATATGTGAAATCGGAGGCATAATGGAGGCACCGAACGTCTCATCATTAACCCTTTTGTTTTCTGGTTTACTTGCCAAGAAATACCACCTCTTATGAATAAGCTGGCAACATCAAGGATACCATACAAATGAGAAAAACTACAATTATAGCATAATGGCTGGTTATAACTTTGATGAGGAAATACATTGGTTGTATATACAGGATGTGGAGGGTCAGCTTGTCACTATGACCCAAGAAAGGGATGTTTTGATGTGCAAAAATGAGAAGTTGTGTTTGGCAATTAATGAGGCTGAAATTCATAGAAAGAATTCTGACTGCATGGTAATTGTTTTTTCTTTGCCAGTCTTTTTAATTGCACACGTAGCTGCAATTTAGTATAATCAGTTGCAGTTCACTGTAGTTGTTATCCTTCAATAATATAAGCGTCTTTTAAATATGCTGCAGTAATTCAGTTTAAAGCAACTTTTCCTCGAAACAAAATCTTGTGATTTGAGTGAGAAACAGAAATGAACAGCAAAGATGTAAATGTACAAATAGTATATGTTGAGCATATATAGGTATTATAGTATCTTAATTGTATCAAAGCCCAAATTTTGGATCCTGCTTGATGATAATTGCCTTCAATAAATCTATTCTGATTTTCATTGTATTTTCTATTTAGATATCACAACTAAAAATGGAGAAAGACAAACTTGCGGCAAATATCACTGCCCTGGAAGCCAAGATACACGACGTAAGCACCATAAATGAATTTTATTTATTTTTAAACTTACTAGTAGTTACTGCATGTATTTTTTTAATATATATTGCATGTCCTAAACTACCATGCTATTCAAATGGATATATAAGTTTTGCTGATTGGTAAAATTGAAAGTTTAGCGACTTCAGGGAACAACTTAAATTTTATTTACAGAATCGCGACCATGAGGCAAATTTGTTGACCTCAAAAATCTTTTTCCCTTGTATAAAATAGATATTAATGGTTTGGCACTTAGTACCGGCCAGATCATTGGTAACTGTGCCTTTGGTAGTATTTCTAGCATTTTGTGGGAAGCCTTCTTACTTTGATGTTGGATTTGTAAAATACTGGGCACTTTTCTGAAAGAAAGTGGTGAGGTTTTACCTCTCTTGTTTAAAAATAAATAAATAAATATTAAGGGATCCAGGTCATTGTGGCAAATAATGCTTATTACGAATAAATAAACAACATCAAGGGTGTTCATAGGAAATGATATATTTTAAATTTTAGGAGATATTAAATGGACTGGTTCTATTTATAGGATTTGGAGTGTCAGCTCGCTGCCCTTACGAAAGAAAGGGATAGATTAATTTGTAAAAATGAGAAGTTGTGCTTGGAAATTAATGAGGCCGAAATTCTCAGAAAGAATTCTGATTTCATGGTAATTTAATTTTTTTCCCTGTCTTTCTAATTTCACTCGTAAGTCCAAGTTAAGCCAAATGGACTACAATTGAATGTCAATTAGCCTCAAATTTACTACAAGATTTAGTATTGTCCTTCAATAATAATGCCTTAGTAATTCAGTGAGCACATTTCGTCCTTGAAACAAAATTTTGTGGGTGAAGTTTGTAATAAAAAGTAAATGAATAGCAGATATGCTACATGCACAAATTGCACATGTTGAGCATATTGTAGTATTATAATTTATTGGTATCAAAGCCCAAAATATGGTTCTTTCTTGTTTTATGATCATTGTCCTTCATTCTTGAACTAAAGCTATGGTGCCTATCTTTTCATGTAGGTATCACAATTAAAAATGAAGAATGATGAACTCATGAAAGCCATCAGTTCCATGGAAACCAGGGTATATGTAGGTGTTATTGCTGAATTACACTTATTAATTAATTATATTTAAACTTTCACTTGACAAATACTTACACTTATTAATTAATTATATTTAAACTTTCACTTGACAAGTACTTGTAGTGTTTGTTAAGTTCAAACACATTCCCTGAGCTTGAATTGATCTCAATTACATGTTTGGTGAATTAGAAGTTCATTGACTAAAGGGAACAAATCAAAATATAGTTATGAAATTGTGACCTGAGGCAAAGTGACCTTCCAAGAAAAATATATTGACACTTGATTCTTATGTCATTATATTACGGTTCTGATTAAACAATAGATTCAGGGATAACCTTACAAATGAGTAATGCTACTATAATAGCACTGGTTATAAATTTTATGAAGGAAACTTTGATTCAATATATAGGATTTGGAGTGTCAGTTTGCCACTATTATCAAAGAAAGAGATGCTTTGATGTGCACAAATGAAAAGCTATGCCTGGAAATTAATGAGGCTGAAGTTCTTAGAAATAATGCTGATCGCACGGTATTATGAGTTTCTTTTCCTATCTTTCTAGTTGTGCATGTGCAAATTAAAAATGAATTGCACTTGACTGTCAATTGGCCTCAATTTTAACTACAAAATTCAGCCTTGTCCTTCAATAGTGCAAATGTGTTTGATTATACCTAAGTTTAACAAAGGTTGTCCTTAATTTTTTTAATAAAGAGAAACCAGGAAACAGAAGAAAATGAACAGACAAAAACAATCAAATGGTACAAATAGCTCGTCTGGTACATACTGGTATCATAATACCTTGTTTGTATTAATACACATTTTGGTTCTCACTTGTTGAGGATATGTACTTGGACAGGTATTGCATATAAAACTAGAAAGAGATGAACTTGCAGCAAGGATCTCTGCCATGGAAGCAAAAATGCATGATGTTAGTATCGGTCTACATTTTATTTATTCCTTTTTTTTTACTTGCAAACTGAACTTCTGTATGTGTAAGGCCTGACTTTTGTGGATTCTGTTGGTGCCTTGCATTTTTAACTTTATTTTGCTTTTGTTGACCAAGTCAAATCCCTCGGTTTTTAAGTTTAGTAAATTAACAATAAAAGGTTTCAGGAAAAGTTCTCTACATTGTGTGAGCAATTATATTTCACAATGCATGTGGCTATTATCTGAAATATTAATTATACTTATTTGCTAATTATCTTTTATGGAAACAGGATGAATCGAGGTACAATACAGAGCTCACGAAGTTTCAAGTTAGATGCCGGTCGTTGCAAGAAAAGCTTGATACATATAAAGGGAGATATGGGGAATTGCACAAGGAACATAATCGGATGAATGAGAAGTTCAAGGAGGCATCTGACACATTAAAAAATAAGCTTCGCGAGTATGGGCTCGAAATTTTGAAATTAAAAAAGGAACTTGCAAACAGCAAATGTAATGTTTGTGCTTGTGCAAGCACCAGTGCACAGTGACTTGCATTACTATTGTATTATAAATTTTCCTGAGCTGAGCAAAAAGCTGTCTTTATAATTGCAGAAGGAATAGTTTACTATGTTTCTGATAGGAAGTAGTTCTGATGATTCTGACAGGCAGCGTCACCAGCATGATGAGGGTAAAATTAAGTTTAATGCACTGAATTTGATTTGCCGATTAAGTATGGAGTGTTGGCCTATTAGTTTGTAATTTTTCCAACGTTGGGTTGGAGGATAGTAAAGACACGTAAATGAATTGCTAAGTTTTGTCATGCTTTATTTATTACTTTTGTACTTTGGTGCGTTATTACTTATTATTATTATTATTATGTTTACGGCTGGATATCATCCATAGAAATAAAAGGAAATTCCCACATGCGTTATACCATTCAGACGATGATCTGGAAAACGCTGTGTTCTATTTTTATCGGTAAATGACATGCTTAGACGCATCATGTTTGCTCCAAATTTAATATATTTTGATTAACGTGGCTGGACACATCATTAAGTTTTCTCCATATGCAAAATTATGTGTCTCGTGAACAATTGTGATTAATTTTATTAAAATATGGAAGGTTCAATTTTTCCACTGCTCTTTTTGTTGGCTCCGTTTGGATAGGTGAGGGAAGAAGGGAAGAAGAGAAGAAGTGGGAAAAAGTATTGGGAAGTGTGTAACTTTGTGAAAAGTTTGGATTGTTTATAATTTTTTTTCTTCTTCCTTCTTCCAACGATCCAAACGCACCCGTTATGTCCGATTTCTCAGTGCACAAATAATTCAATATCATTCTCAGTTTCCATCCTGTTTGCAGATGTGAAATATTGTAAATTTTGCATTTAACTTTCCAACATTTTCTGTTTTGTCATTAAGCACACTAAGCAATGGTTACATGTTGCTTTGTTTTCATTAAAAGGGGTACAAACCAAAGTTTAAAAAATTGCAATAGCCTAAACAACTTCAGTCGTTGATTGATTCATTCATTCATTTACTAAGGAAAAACACTGAACCAAAACAAACACTCCTAGAATAGTTAGTTAAATGACCAAACTTATTAATTAAGCGACTTTCTTGCCACCACTGGGGCCGGGGATATCGGGTTTGGAGGGCTTAGATAGAACCGTAAAGTATCCAATAACACCAACAACGAGAAGCCCTCCGATCAACATACATGTGGGCCCCCGTGGTGCACCACGGCGTCCATGCAAGGCTGCTCCTTGTGGTGGCTTAGGATGTTCGTCAACCATCTCTGTCTCCTCTCTAAAGATTTTCTTCCTCTTGTTTTCTTTTTGTTTTTCTCTGTTTTAGAAGAACATTGTCAACATGATGATTTATATGTAACATTTATTTATAGGGAACTTAAACTCTTGATCTTGTTTAAATTTGGAAAAGAAAAATTGTTTTGTGGTGAGAACTACCGCAGATTTGTGAGAAAATGCACGTGATGTAAAATTGAATTCAAATTTTCTAAAAATATGAATGCCTTAATCATCCAACTCATAGGAGATGGCATTGGATTGCTTGTGATCTATTGGAATGCATTCTGTAAACGTCCATACTTCATGAACATAGCGCAAGTTTCGTGTATTCCATAAATGTGGCTCTTGTATGCTGTAACAGAGATCCGGCCTTCTTTATCTTAACTACATTTTATAAATATTTATTTACATGGTCCAGTATTGAACTACAAAAAGTTCCAACATCTGAATCAAATTAATTTGTATAATACGCAGTTTACTATGTTTTATGCGAAAAAAAAAACATATGTTAGGATGTCATTAAAAAAAATGCACACAGGTACTGGACATAATTTACGATAGTTTAAAAAAAAAAGACCGATAAGTGTAGTGTGCATACTTAGCATGCCCAAACAAATTGATATCCCAAAATTTGATTCAAATTTGTATACTGCATTTTTTTTTCTGTGAAGCGAACTATGTTAAAACTTAAAAAAAAAATTGTACATACCTCATTTTATCTTTCTGTACCAAAAACGATCCAAGATTGTCTCTGTAATTTTATTTTATGATTTATTTGATTTATATTTCAGACTTTTGATTTGCAAATCTCTATTTTAATTTTACAAGCCCTCATTATGAAAATTATTGAAAATTCCAACAATGGATCGCGGAGGCCGCTGTCATGATTTGTACAATTTGTACACTTTTTTATTTGCAAATCTCTATTTTCCAATTTGTACACCTGTTTGTTACGCAAACTAATACAAGCATAGCTTTGTCATGATTGTTTTTTTTTTTCAAGAAAGAATCACGCAACAAACTTGGTTCATCTTTCAAACAGTGAATGTGTCGAAAGAGAAAAAGATAAAAGTGATTGCGCAATGAAGTAGCTTATTTATTACCAGGATGACTGCAAAAAAACAATGTGCCATAACAGTAAGATACAGTTCTATAATAAGTTAATAACACAGCAACTAAACTGGGGCAAAATTAAATTGTTCATTGAGTAAGAAGCTATAACTTTGGGACCACAATTTATATATATACACGCATACAACCAGTACAATCTTATAAATCTGACATTGACATCAGAAGATTAATTTAGGTTGCTTGGATTGAAGTTGGTCTATTTATATTTTCCAAACTGAATACCAGTCAGTTCCTTTCACACTCTATTATGGTGCTACAGTTATTTTGACAATGATTTTATCACTTGCATTTGATAGAGTTATGTCCTAAAAGTCAATAATTTAATGACTTAATTATTAGTTTATGTTTTTTGGATGATATTTTATCATCTGTTCCTAGGTTTATTATTGACAGATCATTCAGGTTGAGGATCTGAATTGTAGATCTCTGTGGATCATTCTTTAGAATGACAATAATAAATCTAAACGGTCCATAATCTTGATAATTAACAAGGAACATTAATTATCTTATAAGATTAGTATGCAAGTTAAGTGATGATTAAGTTCTACTAATCATAGGTAAAGAGTTACCAACTTAATTGCATATGTGTATGTTATGGAACATAGCACAGGACTTGACCCATCGAAATAAACATATGGATTGTGTTATGTGTCATGTTTGAATGGCCTGAAAGATTTATATTTTGAATATAAGTACCAGTGTTCTATGACTAGAAATAAATAGGACTTGAAGCTCTTTCTGAGCATGTATAAATTGTTGCATGACTCGGATTAATTTGTGGGTTTTCAAGTATGAAAAGGAAGATCTTGTCAGATCCAGTTTGTTGAGCAAATCGATTGTTCTAATAAACTGTACCAACTGAGAACTCATTTAAAATTTCTGTTTAAATGGAGTTGTTGTATTTTGAGTTAGGATTCCAGGAAAATTAATTTCATAATTTTTCGTGGAAGTTTGGACCTTCAACTGGGTTAAAACATTTCGATTGACAGTCTGTTCCAGTACAGAATTTGTTGATTGTTTAGCATGTAACTTAATATTATTGAACTGAACTTGGTTGTTTTCTTCTCATGAATGGATAGCCTGTAGTCTAAAAAAGTTTTTCTATGTATATGGTATATATAAAAACTGGATAGAAGGTGGTCTAACAGACCAAATGGTTGAGAGGATAAGCTGAAAATCTCATAACGGTGTTTCGTGCACTTGTAAGAGATTTGTCATTTTTTATTCTCCCAGATGGTTTAAGATCTCTTCTTGAAATTTTTACTGGTAATCACAACTATGATAAGCAGCTTAAGTAATTTATTTGAGAATTTTTGGAGACCGAAAACTGTTGTTTTTGTTGGATTCCATTAGTTACGTTTTTTGTTAAATTACTGTTTTTCTAAGTATTCAAACTAGTTGAAAATAATTAGAAAACTCCTTGTTTGATCTCCTTTCAGTTATGGGATGTTGAAAGAACTTTCTAAATGAATTTAAACAAGTTTGGTTGTTTAAAATTGAGAATTTGTACACGGAATTTACTTATAGCAAACGATACGCAAAGATGCTTGAAAATCGTTAATTGGAAACAAAGTGCTTGTATATGCTAACTTTGTTTTGTAGGTGGATAGTGGGTTTAGTATGGCTCAAGACTCAATGCCTTGTGGTTGTATTTGAATGCATGTGTGAATGTTTGTAATGCGGCCTTTGGCGCCATTAATTAATTAATTTGTTGATTAATTTTAATGTAACTTGTGAGGCTTGCATGCCCCTAAGGTTAGGATGGGAGTAGGATATTTTTCACATGTATTTTGTTCCTTTATTTTATAGGATTTAGATCCTTATAGAATTTAGTGGGAGGGACAAGGATTAGATTAGTTTTGCTCCATGGACGATGTGGCGAAACTAATGCAAGCGGGAGCCATACAAACCCACAACTATGAGATGCTTATATGTGATTGCTTGTGATTGCTATGAATTGTCATAGGCTAGGTATGGGTGTATGCTTACATGACCACCAAACAAGTGTCACTTAATTGATTGTCCCAAACAAAACATGATTAAGTTAAATCGCCCTCCTTCTCTCTATCCCCTTCTAACGTGTATGATCGTTCATTGATGCATTCTCGCCGACGCGGGACATCGTGTTCCATCATCCGTGTCGGGGTGTAAATCGGATTTACTAGGAGCAAATAGAGAAAGGTTACTTAACGATGTTTTCTAATCGGATTGGACATCGGGGCAAAGTTTGTGGATGTACATGTGATATTTCACAAACCAAGAATCATATAGAATGATTGGTTGGAGAACCTACTCTATCTAGTTGTTTTTGGTGTCACGCCGACGCTAGCACCATCTCAACGAAAATAGGGATCTTGGAAAACCTACTACATTAGGGACATTAAATAATTGTAGTGGGAGTTTTATTTGTTATAAATAAAACAATTGCATAAACTAAATGACCGTAAATTGATTTTGTTATAGATGTTTAAATTGTTAATTTTGTTGCGATCAATCTTTGAAAATTAACAAACTCGTTTCTAAAAGTATTCACTTAAAGAAGTAATACCGATTCCTAAGACACGATCTTAGTGAAGAGAAATTTGAGTATGTCAATTCCCAAAACTTTCCTCAAACTACCCGAACGTAGCAACGCGATGATTGATTGACTTTTGGCGAAAAGTTATTCAATAAAGCGTATGCTTAATATCCTCATTTGAAATTTCTAGACCTTTGAATTAGCGAATTCATATGGACTAAAATTAACTCGTATGTTCTCATCCACTTACTCAAGAAAGTGTTCTTGGAGAAAGTAGATATTAACTCCATCATTTATGATTGAGTATAAAGAATATGAGTTGACCAAGAGATTCTTCTTTTAAAAGAAGTTATTTGAATGTTTCATTGGCTTACAAATCGAAAGATTTAAGTAGCTAATTGATGACTAGAGATATTAATCTCCGATATCAAGGATTGTTGATATTATCATACGATCTCTTTGGAATCATAAAGGATATAATGTTACCTTTTTCGCACGCTTGTTAATGCAAAAAGGTGATTGATTAAGTATTCAAGAAATACTTCACCAATGTATGAGTTGAAATTTTGAGACTCTCATTGATGACCATGTGTCACATGAGATGTTTCATTTGTGAGATACGGCTGTCTGACGGTGTCCCTGTCATGTAAACACCATGCAACCAGGCCTTAGAGCGTGGGGGAAATTCAGGGGTTGGTAAATACTGTACTAGATGTTGCTCCAATTTGCATCCTGTCTATTAGGGGGGTGGTGGTGATTGAGACCTTGACTGACTAGAGACCCATGTAAAATACCCCCCGTCCCTGTCCAGACACTAGTGCAGTCATGTAAAGCGTGGTTGGAAACGGTATAAGTCCCGCTATGGTAACGGTTGCCTTATAATCAGACTATGTGTGTTTATTGCATCATGTATGTCAAATTGAATTAAATTATTGCGTGGTGAAATTGAATTGCTTGATGATCCAAACTGTGCCCAAAATAATGGCCAAATTATGCTGTAACGCATGACGGTTACGGCCGGTCTGCGTGAGCGGTGGCTAACGTAGCTGCCCAGTCATGGTTCATGTACTTAGGCATATTGGCAGTGAGTACTGGAGTGTCCCATTGCATGTATGACTGGAGTGGTCCAGTGGTGACCCTTGGAGCTGGCCAAGGGGCAGTCCAACCTGGTTTGACCAGCCCCATTAGCTGCATGACACCTAGCAGCTTAGTCATTTAGGCAGGGGGAGAATGGTTTGCTGACACCTGGTCCCCACCCCTTACACTCTCTTCCTGGCCCAAATTGGTGGACAATTATGCCCTTATCCCTGCCAAATTCGTATTACCACTGTGTCTTACCAAAACAGACCCCTTGAGCTTGTTTGTGAGGTGCTAGACAGTGAAAAAGAGTGTTTGGATCATAGCTAAACAGTTGGGAAGGTAGAAAACAAGATTTTATGCATGGTTCTGGCCCTATATTACTCAAACCAGGCTGAAAACTAAGCATGGCAGTGCATAGTTCATGGATGGTGGGTGATTTCATGACTTAACCGGACCAAGGCATGATGATTTGGTGCATTGCATAGTGCTGTTGGTGCACCCTAACTGACCATGTGCTAGTAAGCACCATAGGTCTGGTGTTGGTTGACTATCAAACCATGAAGCGGTGTTGCAAACACCCGCAAACCAGTCACGCAACGGTGTTTGGCTAGGTGCCTTTACCACGTAATTGCATGAGTTATAGGCTGGTGTTGAGTATGACTGTGACATAAGGTTTTGATTGCTTGAACCAGACCCTGAGCAAGGTGATTCGGTGGACTTGAGCGGTGAAGCGGGTGCTTCGCAGCAGTGAACGGTGGGTAAAGCGGTATAAGGTTTGAGGTGCGGATTTCACCTGGACCCTAACTCTTGTTGCTGTGCTAAACTTAAAGTATATTATGCATGTTGCTTGATGTTTTTGCATGACTTAGCATGTAGCCTGCATGTATGAATTGCTATATATTATATATGCTACATGACTGTGCATAGGATGGATTGTTATCTCATGACATGCATATTGAATGGTTTATTTTATTGTGACTGAATTGTGATATATGGTATGGCTGTGCTAATTGTGTGATGAATGACATTTACATCTTTGGAAAGCGGAGTCGCGACCGTCTTTCCAAGGGCCGTGAGATAAGCGCTTATGTTCCGGGACTCATGACTATGAGGGGGTAAATGTTCTCAGCAATTAAGTACTATTTGGTTGTATTGATCGAAAGGAAATGACTTGGCTGATTGGTAACCAGCCTAGTATTGTGCATGGATAGGTGTCCAACAAGTGCCGGCTTTTGTATGAATTGAATTTGCAGATTTCGGATAATCGTTGCTAGCTGGCCTTGCATTGCATAGCATGAATTGCTAACTGTTTTATGAATAAACTGTGCAAACTATGTTCTTATATATAAAACAGTGTGTATTTAGTTCCGCAACATGAGACTTCGGGTTCATGCGTGGCTGGAACTAAATACCGCACTGAGAAATGGTTTCCTTTCTCACCGTACCATGTTTTCATGGGTTCCAGGTTTTGAAGGCGTGGGCTGAAGAGTGGAGAAGTAAGCCATGTACATTAAGCTATGCTATGTTTTGTATACTTGTGTGCTGTTGCATGTTCCATTGTGTAATTATGTGCTGGTTGTGTGCAAATCGAAGTTTGATGCTTGTCTTGGCTGTTACTTGTGGGTTTTGGGTTGGGAAAAATGCTTATAAATTGTTTGGCTACTTGCCTTTATGGCTGGATACCAATGTTACAGGAGAAACTCTGGCAAAATTTTGTCTTGCGCATATACAAGCATAACCTCTACTTTGTTTATTTGAACTGTTGCTAGTTAAGTGCATAGTGCTTTGTATACTAAAACATGGCATATTGACTTGTGGCCAATCAGTAAGCCTTGCGGGGCGTGCGAAGCACGTTCTTGCGGCGGAAATCGGTCACGCCGCCGCTGCGGGGTGTGACAGGTTTCTAAAGTGGTATCAGAGCATGGTATGACCCAACCAGACTTGTAGGATGTCTGAGTGGGGTAGGTCTAAGGGCCGTGGTATGTCGGGTTCCTTTTCTTTACGTGGCTGCTTGTTAACGGGTTTTGAGTTGGACAGGTTGCCATGGAACGTGAAGCAGGACAAGGAAGTAGGGCACGTGAGCGTGACCCCCTCAACCGTGCAAATGATGAAGGCTTAGAGCCAAATCCTGACGAACCGGTACCGGTTGAGACGATACGCAGACAGGCTGCCATTGATGTTAGACTGTTGGCAGCATATGAACAAGGCCGCTATTTGACTCATGAACTAGGAGCAGTGCCAACAGCCCCAGTGAATGAAGCCAATGAGTTCAGGCGGCTATTGGCTGACTTTGGTAGCCAGCACCCGCCACGGTTTGATGGCACAGGCGGGTATAAAGCGGCCGAGGAATGGTTGGAAAGTATCAATAATAAGTTCCAGTTGGTTAGAGTACCGGATGCAAACAAGGTGGAGCTGGCCACTCCGTACTTGGAGAACTCGGCCAGATTTTGGTGGAAAACAGCAAGAAGGAGTTTTACCGGTGAACAGCTAAGAATACCATGGCAGTGGTTTGAGCAAGTTTTTACTAGGCGGTATCTAAGTTCTGCCCAAAAAGAGAAGCTGAGGCAGCAATTTCTCACTCTTACCCAAGAAGGCATAACAGTCGGGCAGTACAATGACACCTTTGTTGAGTTGTCTCGCTATGCACCGGATGTGACCGGTGATGAGTATTTGTATCGTAGGCAGTACCTAAATGGGCTTGACCCAGACATTGCACAAGCATTGGATGCCACGGGGGAAGTGGAAGTGCAAGAGCTGATGGATCGTGCTGAGAGAATGGAAGGGCATGGAAAAAGAAAGTCTAGTTGGGGGCAGGCCAGAAATGTTAAGCCTAAGTTTGTAAAGCCGGTCCCATTTAGTAGGGCGGTTGCTAATGTGAAAGGACCTCAATCTTCTGCACCAGTGCAATTCAAGACTGGCATGGGTAATCAAACTCAAAAGGCATGGTGCCGTACATGTAATAGTCCCCATCCAGAGGCACAATGTCGAGTTGCTAAAGGTTTGTGTTTTAATTGTGGAGAAAGCGGGCATTGGAAGAATGAGTGCCCGAAAGTACAACAAGGTTTCGTGAGAGGAGGACCTGCCTTTGGGATGGCGGGTAGAGGACGTGGAAACCCTGCATGGCGGGGTGGCAGAACGGGCGGTCGGGTGGCCGTTCATGCTGTGGAAGTAATTCAAGAGGAATCGGACGAGGCGAAACAAGAAGATGACCCAAGTTCAACTGCACCCACCGAACTTATGACAGGTAATGTTTTTATTTCAGGTCAGAGAGCTTTTGTGTTGTTCGATACGGGGTGTAGTCATTCGGTCGCGGCGAGGGATTTCGTGGAGAGTTGCGGCTGGCCGACTAAGTCGCAAGAGAGAGCTCTCAGTGTTCAGACCCCACTTGGTTACTTTAAAGAGGTGTTGCAATGTTGTAAGGGACTTAAGGTGATGATAAATGGGCGTGATTTGGAAGCTGACATGTTGGTTTTGGACATAGCCGGGTATGATGCACTACTCGGTTTTGATTGGCTGACTCGGCATCATGCGGTGATAGATTGCGCAAAGCGGCTGGTCCGATTTCAAGCGGGCAGCCTAGCTCCTTGTGTATTTAAATGTAAAGCTGTTGGAGACCCTATGATAATTATTTCAGCGGTGGAAGCGTGTAACCTGGTTCAGGCCGGGTGTGATGCATATTTGGCTGTCGTTATTGGTGAAGCGGCTGAAGAAAAAGCAAGTATGGATACTATTGCTGTGGTGAAAGAGTTTAAAGATGTGTTCCCTGATGAGATAGCTGGAGTACCACCTGATAGAGAAGTGGAATTCGGTATTGAGTTGCTGCCGGGTACCACTCCAATATCCAAGACTCCATACCGGATGGCCCCAGCTGAGATGAAAGAATTGAAAGTGCAATTGGAAGAGCTATTAGCAAAGGGTTTCATTAGACCCAGCAGTTCACCGTGGGGAGCCCCAGTTTTGTTTGTAAGGAAGAAAGACGGTACCTTGCGGTTATGCATTGATTATCGTGAGTTAAACAAGGTGACGGTGAAGAACCGCTATCCTTTGCCACGCATTGATGATCTGTTTGATCAACTGCAAGGATCATCAGTGTATTCTAAGATTGATTTGAGAACGGGCTATCACCAGCTTAAGATACGCCCCAGTGATGTTGAGAAGACGGCATTTCGTACTAGGTACGGGCACTATGAGTTTCTGGTTATGCCGTTTGGCTTGACGAATGCACCAGCTGCATTCATGGATCTTATGAATCGGGTGTTTAAAGAATTTCTGGATGCTTTTGTTGTTGTTTTCATAGATGACATACTGATCTATTCCCGATCATTTGAAGAGCATGCTAAACATCTCAGGATTGTATTGAGTAGGCTGAGAGAGTGCAAGCTGTATGGAAAATTTTCTAAGTGTGAATTTTGGTTAAGTAAGGTGGCATTTCTAGGCCATGTAATTTCTGGAGAAGGATTGGCTGTGGATCCATCAAAAGTGCAGGCAGTGACTGAATGGAGCCAACCGAAATCGGTAAGTGAGATAAGAAGTTTCTTGGGTTTGGCGGGGTACTATAGGCGATTTGTGGCTGGTTTCTCTCAAATTGTCAAGCCACTGACAGAGTTGTTGCATAAGGGAGTAAAGTTTGTATGGGAAGAAAGGCAAGAGAAAAGTTTTCAGGAGTTGAAAAATCGGCTTGTGACAGCGCCGGTCCTTGCTATGCCGGTTTCAGGCCGAGAATATGATGTATATACTGATGCCTCTAAGTCGGGTTTGGGATGTGTGTTGATGCAAGAAAAGCATGTAATAGCCTATGCATCAAGGCAGTTGAGGCCGCATGAGCAGAATTATCCGACCCACGATTTGGAGCTAGCAGCTGTCATCTTTGCACTTAAAATTTGGCGGCATTACTTGTATGGAGTTAAGTGTAAAATCTATACAGACCATCAGAGCTTGAAATATATTTTCACACAAAAAGAATTGAACCTGAGGCAAAGGCGTTGGCTAGAGCTTATGAAAGATTATGATTTAGAGATATTGTATCATGCCGGTAAGGCTAATTTGGTGGCTGATGCTTTGAGTAGGAAGAGTCGAATGAATGCGGTGACTTTATTAACACAGGAGGCAAGATTGCTTGAGGAAATGAGGCGTATGGAGTTGCAAGTTGGAATATCACATGAACTCGGGCAACGGATGTTGAGCCGGGTCCAAACAATGAGTGTTACATCTTTTGTGCTTATGACGGTGATGTTAGCTGCCATAGAAGTACAACCTGATTTACATGATAGAATTCAGGCAGCCCAAGTAATGGATGATAATTGCAAGAGATTCAAAGAAAGAGCAGAAGATGAGAAGGAGACCCCGTTCCATGTTGATGAAAGCGGTGTTTTGCGGTTCAGAAATCGCATTTGTGTGCCAAATGATGCAGGTATCAAGGCGTCGATCTTGTCTGAGGCGCATGAATCAGGGTATGCTTTACATCCTGGTGAGGTAAAAATGTATCAAGACTTGAGGAAATATTTTTGGTGGCCGGGCATGAAAAAGGAAGTAGCACAGTATGTGGAGAAATGTTTAATCTGTCAGCAAGTGAAGGCCGATAGAAAGAAAAGTGCGGGATTGTTGCAGACTTTGAGGCGGCCAAAGAGCAAATTTGAGTCTATTACAATGGATTTTGTATCTGGTTTTCCAAAAACAAAAGGTAGGATTGAGGCAGTGTGGGTGATAGTGGATCGGCTGACCAAGGTAGCCCGCTTCATACCGATTCGGGCAGATGTTGCGGCTAAGGAATTGGCTGAAATATTCCTCAGAAATTTTTGCAAGTATCATGGCTGTCCACAGGAGATAATTTCAGATAGAGATGGTCGGTTTATATCTCATTTTTGGAAGAGTTTTCAAGAGGCTATGGGTACAAAGCTGAAATTCAGTTCGGCACATCACCCACAAACTGATGGGCAGTCGGAACGCACTATACAAACCCTGGAAGACATGTTGAGAGCGTGTGCATTGAGTTTTGGTGGCTCATGGCTTGATCACTTGTATTTGGCTGAGTTTGCATACAACAATAGTTTTCATTCCAGCATTGGCATGCCGCCGTATGAGGCGTTGTATGGGGAACCATGCCGTACACCGTTATGGTGGCAACCCAGGGGCAATTTTGTCCCAACTGGACCTGAACTAGTGGCTGAAAATTCTGAGAAAACAAAGGTGGTTCTGAGTAGGCTCAAGGCAGCACAAGATAGACAAAAGCGGTATGCCGATGTGCATAGGCGACCGGTTGAGTACAAGGATGGAGAAAGAGTATGGCTGAAGGTTTCTCCCATGCGTGGAGTGTATAGATTTGGTGTGACTGGGAAGTTAAGTCCCAGATATGTTGGCCCTTTTCCGGTGGAGGAAAGAGTTGGAGCGGTTGCTTATAAGTTGAAGCTGCCGGATGAATTGAACCGTATACACCCAGTGTTTCATGTGTCACAGCTGAGACGGTTTGTTGGTGACCAATCTCATGTATTGGACTATTCTCAGCTGCACCTTGGTGAAAATTTAACTTATGAGGAAGCACCTATGAGAATTCTGGACAGTAGAGAGCAACGGTTGAGAACTAAAGTAATTAAGCTGGTACTTGTACAGTGGGGGCGACACTCAGTAAAAGAGGTAACTTGGGAGCTTGAGAGCACGATTAGAGAGCGTTACCCTGAGTTGTTCGTGAGTTCAGGTACGGTTCGTTCAGAGGACTGAACGGATTCTTAAGGGGGGAGGAATGTGAGATACGGCTGTCTGACGGTGTCCCTGTCATGTAAACACCATGCAACCAGGCCTTAGAGCGTGGGGGAAATTCAGGGGTTGGTAAATACTGTACTAGATGTTGCTCCAATTTGCATCCTGTCTATTAGGGGGGTGGTGGTGATTGAGACCTTGACTGACTAGAGACCCATGTAAAATACCCCCCGTCCCTGTCCAGACACTAGTGCAGTCATGTAAAGCGTGGTTGGAAACGGTATAAGTCCCGCTATGGTAACGGTTGCCTTATAATCAGACTATGTGTGTTTATTGCATCATGTATGCCAAATTGAATTAAATTATTGCGTGGTGAAATTGAATTGCTTGATGACCCAAACTGTGCCCAAAATAATGGCCAAATTATGCTGTAACGCATGACGGTTACGGCCGGTCTGCGTGAGCGGTGGCTAACGTAGCTGCCCAGTCATGGTTCATGTACTTAGGCATATTGGCAGTGAGTACTGGAGTGTCCCATTGCATGTATGACTGGAGTGGTCCAGTGGTGACCCTTGGAGCTGGCCAAGGGGCAGTCCAACCTGGTTTGACCAGCCCCATTAGCTGCATGACACCTAGCAGCTTAGTCATTTAGGCAGGGGGAGAATGGTTTGCTGACACCTGGTCCCCACCCCTTACACTCTCTTCCTGGCCCAAATTGGTGGACAATTATGCCCTTATCCCTGCCAAATTCGTATTACCACTGTGTCTTACCAAAACAGACCCCTTGAGCTTGTTTGTGAGGTGCTAGACAGTGAAAAAGAGTGTTTGGATCATAGCTAAACAGTTGGGAAGGTAGAAAACAAGATTTTATGCATGGTTCTGGCCCTATATTACTCAAACCAGGCTGAAAACTAAGCATGGCAGTGCATAGTTCATGGATGGTGGGTGATTTCATGACTTAACCAGACCAAGGCATGATGATTTGGTGCATTGCATAGTGCTGTTGGTGCACCCTAACTGACCATGTGCTAGTAAGCACCATAGGTCTGGTGTTGGTTGACTATCAAACCATGAAGCGGTGTTGCAAACACCCGCAAACCAGTCACGCAACGGTGTTTGGCTAGGTGCCTTTACCACGTAATTGCATGAGTTATAGGCTGGTGTTGAGTATGACTGTGACATAAGGTTTTGATTGCTTGAACCAGACCCTGAGCAAGGTGATTCGGTGGACTTGAGCGGTGAAGCGGGTGCTTCGCAGCAGTGAACGGTGGGTAAAGCGGTATAAGGTTTGAGGTGCGGATTTCACCTGGACCCTAACTCTTGTTGCTGTGCTAAACTTAAAGTATATTATGCATGTTGCTTGATGTTTTTGCATGACTTAGCATGTAGCCTGCATGTATGAATTGCTATATATTATATATGCTACATGACTGTGCATAGGATGGATTGTTATCTCATGACATGCATATTGAATGGTTTATTTTATTGTGACTGAATTGTGATATATGGTATGGCTGTGCTAATTGTGTGATGAATGGCATTTACATCTTTGGAAAGCGGAGTCGCGACCGTCTTTCCAAGGGCCGTGAGATAAGCGCTTATGTTCCGGGACTCATGACTATGAGGGGGTAAATGTTCTCAGCAATTAAGTACTATTTGGTTGTATTGATCGAAAGGAAATGACTTGGCTGATTGGTAACCAGCCTAGTATTGTGCATGGATAGGTGTCCAACAAGTGCCGGCTTTTGTATGAATTGAATTTGCAGATTTCGGATAATCGTTGCTAGCTGGCCTTGCATTGCATAGCATGAATTGCTAACTGTTTTATGAATAAACTGTGCAAACTATGTTCTTATATATAAAACAGTGTGTATTTAGTTCCGCAACATGAGACTTCGGGTTCATGCGTGGCTGGAACTAAATACCGCACTGAGAAATGGTTTCCTTTCTCACCGTACCATGTTTTCATGGGTTCCAGGTTTTGAAGGCGTGGGCTGAAGAGTGGAGAAGTAAGCCATGTACATTAAGCTATGCTATGTTTTGTATACTTGTGTGCTGTTGCATGTTCCATTGTGTAATTATGTGCTGGTTGTGTGCAAATCGAAGTTTGATGCTTGTCTTGGCTGTTACTTGTGGGTTTTGGGTTGGGGAAAATGCTTATAAATTGTTTGGCTACTTGCCTTTATGGCTGGATACCAATGTTACAGGAGAAACTCTGGCAAAATTTTGTCTTGCGCATATACAAGCATAACCTCTACTTTGTTTATTTGAACTGTTGCTAGTTAAGTGCATGGTGCTTTGTATACTAAAACATGGCATATTGACTTGTGGCCAATCAGTAAGCCTTGCGGGGCGTGCGAAGCACGTTCTTGCGGCGGAAATCGGTCACGCCGCCGCTGCGGGGTGTGACATCATTTGCCGTTTATGGGAGGCATTTGAAAGGTTGTCCGAAATACCATGATTGTGACGATTAGAAATATTCTAATCCTAAAGTGTATTTGTCGTTCAAATTATCTCACTATCTTTAATTCACACTAGTAACTTGATACTAGTTCATATGCTCGCATTTAACGAAATGTGTTGGCAATGAAGAATAAGAGAATGTTCGAGAGATGTAAAGTAAACTCCGTATAGGAGATGACTTATTCGTTTAAGTCATTACCGTTGAATACGTAGAGTTATCTTTATTAAGAGTTTGTTTAGGAATTGAAGGTTGCATACCTTAATTCTAAAACCTCTCATAATATCTCCATTTCATATTCAATGATGGATGATTATGTTTTGTAAAAGACAAGATCTTTTATTATGAATTTGTTTATATGATTTCATGCATCTTGATTGAATTTGCTTGAAATAGATAAACAAGTTATGAATGACAAATAGGATGCGTAAGACCTGACATAAAGTATTTGACTTTCATGTTATAACCGCTTAGTCACATACATAAACGAGAATCACATTATGAGAGTCTACGTAACGTAGAGCTCGAAATTCAATTCGATTTCAAATCGATTGATATGCGAATCATGTTTGTTAAATGACAAAAGCGCCTTTAACCTATGAAGGTTTAAGGACAAGTGAACTAATTAGGACTTATACATATCGATGTATAAAGACCTATAAGTACTTGTGCAATGAAAGGTTGTTGATACTTTACTACTTAACCAACGATCATTGTAGATATTAACATATCTATTTGATAAGGTATAAGTATGAACCTTTTGACTAGTTCAAAGGAGTTCAAGAGTGAAGTTTAAAAGACCGTTCAAGAAAAATAGAAGTCTTACAATTAATCGTGGTAAATAAGTAGTTAAGTCATGTGATTTGAAATATTATCTAAAGAGTATGAAATTAGTTTCACTACTCGCTCCATGAGGAATAAAATGTCCAAGAATGGAGGTATCGGACAATATTTAGTATAGTTCGATCGGTAATAAATCAAATTGACTTATTCGACTCGTATTAGGGAATTATGTTTGAGGACAATATTGTTTACACTGAATGGTGTTCCATTAAAGTCTATTGAAGAAGATATCTTACGAGATTTTGATCTCTAAGTATAATACTACTCAAGATTTGGTGTTGAGAAGCTTATTTCAAGTATTGTCGACTTGTAAGCTTAAACCAAATAAGACACTGTAATATTTGTAGGATGCTTTATATTAAAAGGCACTACTTCCACGAATATGATAAAAACAAAGTAGTTGTTGCTAATCATAATGTAGTCTTGATGAATTGAAATTCTCAAGAAGAAGTAGTGGGAGTAAAGTGAGCATTAAAATAGTTTATGCGTCACTACAAGAAGTACTCTTATGGAAAACTTGTCACTCCATACATGGTACTCAGTGGGAGTTGAGCGAAACTTCATTCACAAGTTGTTTTGAAAGAAGTTTAATAGTACGCTCCTTCCAATGAGGACTCAACCATCTCACGAGTTGATGATGTTCGAGAAACTCATGGAATATATGAGGAGTCAAGAACTCGTTCAACAAATCGTTGTAGAAGAAGTTCATGAACCTCAAGTACCAATCCTACAAAAGATCAACGAGAGTTGATTGCCTAAGCCGTTTGGTGCATTGGCTTCACGACATTCTCAAACTTAGCATATGAGAATCCGTTGATAAACAAGAAAAAACGATGGAACGATCCGATTCCACATATATGGTTTGAATTCATATGATCTTTAAATAAAATCCATGTATAACAACAAGGTATAGACCTTGGTTGATGTTCATGAAGGAGCAATCCATCAAGAACGTTTTAGATCTTCAAAAGGAAAGATCGACATGGATAACAAATCGACTATATACAAAGCGCGGCTTCTCGCTTGTAGCTATGTCTAAGTCGATGACTAGTTGACTACGTACAAAGCACAACCTCTTGCTTGTGGCTATGTAAAAGTCAATAAAGATCATTCTAGCAATAGTTGTATTTCATATATATTGATATATGGAAAAACACATAAAACCGCCTTCTTCGTATGAATGAAGAATGATGTTGTGCATTTGACACAAATCGAGGTTTTATGTATTGCTAAAAACATACGCATGCTTCAAGGATCCATAAATGGATTAAAGCAAGTGTTGTGGAGATTGGAATAAAAGTTTTGACAATGAAGTCAAGGAGTTGAACTTCGTCAAAAGTATCTTGTATAAACAAGATATTCAGTGGGAACATAATTGTATTACTTGTATTGTTCAAAGATAACAATTCATTAATTGGGAATAACATTAAGAAAATGAATATTGTCAAGATCTCTTTGGAGAATGCTTTCTCAAATGAGAACTTGGGCGAAATCACCTGATCCTAGGAAACAAATCTATGAAGATAGATTATGATGGATGTCAGGTTTGAACAAATATGCATATATTGACGAAGTGTTCTAGAAACACGAAAGTTACACTCCAAGAAAGGATGTCTAACTGTACGTCACATGGCATGACTTGAGTGTTTTAACTCGGTCTATTGCAACTCAATTCAAGAAAGTGCATGAAATAGTTCAAGCATTCTTTCATTATGAGTTTCATTGTGTACGTCATATTTATGCATATGCCCCGATGTGTAGTATCCAAAGGATATGACAAAGAGTTGTCAAATGGATACAAGAGAGACACATTAGGACGATAGTCAAGGATATCCTCAAGTACCTTATGAGAAAGAGTGATATAATGTTTCATCTCTTCAGATGAAAGAGAGCTCGTGTAAGTTAATTACACTAATGATAGTTTTTCGAAAGATTGATATAATCACAGTTGAAATACATATTTTGCTAAAAGGTGGTTTTGTAAGTTTAGAAGGTGTTCTAAATGAAATATTACAACCGTTTCCGTCACCAAAGCAAAATACATAGCAACTTATGAAGCAATAAAAGAAGTTTATTTCGGATCGATTTCTTAGTTGAGTTATTATGGTTCTAAGCATCTCGAACTATAATTTACTCCTAAAGAACCCAATGTTACATTGGAGATTCAAATATGATCTATAACGATATCACTTGATATCATATGATGGTGATCAAGAATATATATAGGAGTATATATATATATATGGTCAAACAATTTTTGGATAGGTTCGCGAACACAGCGAACACTCTAGCACGACCTCTACCTTGAGCAGTATACGAGATGCAGTTATGCATCCATACGTGGTGGACGTATGAGTAACTAGCTATAAGCGTATTATTTATTTTGAGGTCCGAGACATGTATATATGTAGATATATGACATTTTTCTCAATTCTTCGTTGGCTAGAAGTCACTACTGATTGACTCTAGGCCAAGTGGGAGATTGTTAGAGTTATGTCCTAGAAGTCAATAATTTAATGACTTAATTATTAGTTTATGTTTTTTGGATGATATTTTATCATCTGTTCCTAGGTTTATTATTGACAGATCATTCAGGTTGAGGATCTGAATTGTAGATCTCTGTGGATCATTCTTTAGAATGACAATAATAAATCTAAACGGTCCATAATCTTGATAATTAACAAGGAACATTAATTATCTTATAAGATTAGTATGCAAGTTAAGTGATGATTAAGTTCTACTAATCATAGGTAAAGAGTTACCAACTTAATTGCATATGTGTATGTTATGGAACATAGCACAGGACTTGGACCCATCGAAATAAACATATGGATTGTGCTATGTGTTATTGTTTATTTCGTTGTGATTTTGGTTCTAAGTTTGAGATGTTTATCTTTTCCACATGGGGATAGGTTCAATAAATACTGTCTACCGCTGATTCCCGATAAGGGCTGCTATACGGACTTTATTTATGTTCTCTTGAATTGTGCGGGGAAAAGTTAATCATCAAGAAAACCGTATGTCCCTCATTAATTCACTTAGTGAGTGACGATATCTGTTTGGGCCCCTTTGATGGAGTTGGATCGTATGCGCGCAACTAAGCGATCAACTCTAGATCAAGAAACGTATAATCTGCAAGAATGACACATTCCTATCTTGGATTATACGATGATATCGTGAGACATAAGAATCAAAATAGAGAAACATATTTATTCTCTTATGCAGGATTGAAATATTGTAGCAGTACACTATTTATGCGAATTGGGAATCATAACGTGTTGCTAGATACCACTTATGATTATTGGAATTAAATAACGATTTAATTCCATGGCCAACATAGCATAAATCCTCAAAGGGTCACACAAATAGGACATTAATCACACAGTGCATTATTTATTTATTCACAGCAGTAAGTTCTGTGGAAATATGATAAGATTGATTAATTAATTATATATCGTTGCGAACCGTTATAATTAATTAAGTCAATGGATCATATAGAAATAAATTAATGCATTAACTAATCCTAAAACAATTATTAATGAGTTAATAATTAATTTAGTTCAACACTTATTAATATAAATGGTTATATTGATGAATTGGGCCGTTATTTAAATAGCAAATATATAGTCCAATTAAAGAGCAAAGTTGAGGGACCTTAATTATATGAATTAATGGTCCAAATGAAGGGGTTAAATGGCCCATAAAGGCCCATTTCGTGGCTGCCCATTATGGTGGTAGGTGGGATGGCATAGTTGTAATTATGCAAGAGGTCAATTAGGTTTTGTGCTCTATATAAGGACCACTTATGAGAGCCTCCACCTAGCTTTCTCTCTCCTCTCATTTCCTCCCATGAGGCCGCCACTTTTCACCCTCTCCTTCTCTCTTTTGCTCATGTGTTGAGCTATTTTCTCTCCACTAAATCAAGGTTGTTGATTGATGCAAGAGAGAAAACCATAGGGATTAGGCTTGTTCTTTGGGTACGCTAGCACGTACCTTGTAGAACGTGATTAATCCTCCTTGGTGGACTCGAGGGCAGTTACGAGACGTGGTGGAGACGGTGGAGAAGGCACGCCATCGATTCCCATGCCTTGGTCGAGCCCCGCGAATACGATTTCGCGGGAGGTATCGATTTCTCCTCTTTCTCTTTGTGTCTATTGCTTAAAGTACTAGATCTCGTGTTGCTTGTGTTTTAATTGGATTAATTAATAGTAATTAGTCATAAAATTAAAATTGGGCAATTTCCTAACAGCATTTTCTGAGGGCTAATTTGTAAATGCAAAGTTATAAAAAATATGTGTGCATCCCCGTCTTTCATGATTCATCCTCTTATCACCAAACACCTCATCTTCGCCTTGTCCTCCCATGCTTCTCCTCTGCTTGGCTATGCGCACACCATTAACACACCTGACAGTGTTGACATAAACCGAAACAAGGTGAAAAGTACAAGGGAATGGAAAGAAATGATAAGAGATTTTTTTTTTTTTTGAAGAAAGAGGGAGGTCTTTGCCATCCAATTTTTTTTGAAATTAAAGATTCATGCGGGGCTTGAACCTTTGACCTCATAGAAGCCAGCCTAGTGCTCCTACCACTGAGCTACTAGGCCACATGCATGATAAGAGATATTAATATTATCATATCGACTTATCGAGGTGCACTTGCGTGTGAACCCAGCTATGAGAAAAATTGATGTGATTTGCAAGCAGTTGGCCATTGTAGATGCTTTTTTAAGCAGTACATAGACGTATTTACAGTTAGATGTCCAAAAGTGTGACTGAATTAATTTTCAAAAGTTGCAATTTGGATATAATTCAGTTAAAACTAAGAAGTAATCAGGATTTTATCTAATTGTAGATTGTTCTTTAAGATGCTAGAAGAATATCTTCACTTTTATAAATCCAACCATATGAATTAAATATTTGAAAGCACTAAATTTTCGCAATTAAAATACAGTATCTACTAGCACAATGATATATATATATATATATATATATTTTTTCTGACTTACATGCTTACACATCAAAACCTAATTAAATTATTAAATATGACGATAAGAGGATGTACTGGTCCCATTACAAGACTTGCCTTTGTATCAGGGCATCATCTCTCTCGTATAGAGACACTGATATATGTGTCATTGTTTTTGTACGAAGTTTAGCTCAACTGGGCCCACTGGACAGTGAAATTAGATCTCCCCAACAAAGAAATTCAACGCGAAACATCAAAAGTCTAAACAAGTGGCTGCCACTCTGCCAGCCTGCCAATTGAAAATTGGATTAATAGGTGGCCCATGAAAAAGTTGGGCCTGGTAGCCTGGGGAAAGGGATAGAAGATTGTGGGCCTATGTTCTTAAAATTGATGTGTCACCGAATTAAAAGAATCTTAATCTAATCATCACTTTAGAGTGTAAAACAAACTCTACTTTCTATTTAGTTATATCATGCCATCAAATCATGAAGAGGTAGGTCGCCTAATTAATCTAATCAATAATCAGCTCCTCTTTCCATTTTGCTGATTACCTACCTACTGGTTGCTTAATTAGTTTAACTTTTTCCAATAAACAAGTGTCGTTATCTCTTATAATTTCTCTCTCCAAAAAACTAAATGCACATGTGACATGATGTGAGTTCAAATATGAACACAGGAAATGCAGGCTTCTCAATTAATAAATAATAAATTATACTATTTTGAACTTTAGCTAACTAGGGTGATTATGACCCTCCTTCCTTACTTTAGATATATATTAATGCTATGCAATACCACTAGCTTTGGGAAAGGTTAGGATCATAAAACTGAGCATACCAAAATACTAATTCTCATGATGTTTTCTTTCTTTAAATATTTCAGCCCTTAATATTGCATATAATATACTGTAAAATAAATATACGCGCTCATCATATATTATTTCTAAATAGATTTTATTTTGTTGAGACAACAAGTAGTTTTACATTAGTTACACCCAAAAGTCATTATAAATTAAGTGCCCGTCTTTTCCTCTTTTCATATATGTATTACATCATGCCATCATCAGAACACAATTCAGGAAATGAGGTGTAGTTTAATGCAAGGAACTTGTCGTTGGATGTAAGCTGTTTTTTTCTTGTTGGAAAGAATTAGGTGACTGTTGAGAACAAAGGTGTAACATTTTAATGTGAAATTAAAAGTATGTATAAGTATACTAAACAAAATAGTAGTTTTATGCAATCATCAATGATAATCTTGCCTCAAATGAAGAACACTTTCTGTGGGCAGAAACAGTTCCCCTTTTGAAACTTGAGTGAATAATTAAATGACCTAACACATCCATCGAGGGTTGATTTTCATTTTTTGAAAAATGCAGAAAAGACATCATGATCACTAAGTTACATCCAAAAGAGGTCCCGGGTATGTGGAATATTACTTAAACATGATAAAATGCAGCAAAAGTAGACAAGCAATCACTAACACCTTTAAGAGGTATGTTTGCTTTGTTTGATGGATATTCATTAACTAGAAATCACATCCTTTCTTTTGCTAAAACGGTCTCTTTTACATTTTTTTCCGTTTTGGTCATAGAGGAGTGCAAAAACAAATAGAAAATTTTGAATATGGACATGTTTAACAATAGCAAAAGTTAGGTGAAGTGTTCATATCTTATCAACTCTAGATAACCAACTCAGACAAAAGGAATGGTTAACAGTACTTTGATGGGGGAAGAAAAAAGATAAGAAAAGAAAAAAGAAGACAAAATCATAAGTATGATAAGCTCTATTGTTTTCATCCTACTTACGAGAACTTCCCAATTGAACGAAGAATACAAAAAATAAAAAAAATAATTAGGGTCAAGAATACAAAAATTTAACTATGTTAAATAATTTTTTTCGTCGAGGTAAATGAATGTAAACCAAGTAGTAATTTCTTTCCTAATAACAGACACTACAAATTAGTTACTTGACTTTCCTAATAACAGACACTACAAATTAGTTACTTGACATTAGGTTGAACTTCTCTAATGAGAGAAAAGCCAAATATGAAATATGTAGTTCATCATGACCGTGTTACAAAAGTTTGATAGAATAATAGCCACGCTTTCAATGCATGTTAAAAAGGCAATCAATCACAACTTAGTTCGAGAACTACAAAAGAGATTCAGGATACTATTTAGTTATATTCTTATCTCTACTTTGTTTCAAAAAGTATAATACTTATCTTTCCACATTGACAAGATTCCTTACGTAGTATATGCTTATTCTTTAGAATATGCATAATCATACTATAGAGAGCCACATGTATAGCTATCAACAATACTTGAATCTCACAATCTCACATAAATGATCTAGATTCCGAACCTTTTCAAAAATTTTAGGTTCTCGTTAATGATAAGAAAGTTGAAAGAGAACCATACAAAAGGAAGAACAATATATATATATATATCAGATCACCACATATGTCTTCTTCATAAGGTCACATCCGAATGAGATTTAACATAGTCAGTGGCATCATAAATCTGTAGAAAAATCTAGTTGAGGTTTAATAAGTTATGCTTGGATTCAAGTTGAGAAATGAGAATTGCTACTTAATTTGTATCCTGATATTGATAAGATCTCATGATTGGGACTGTACTTTTTTATCAGGAGCTGGATTAGTGAGGTCTATGCGCTAATCAAGACATTTGAATAGTTGCTAATTTAATTTTTTTGGTCAGAATAGTGAAACATCATGTGCTAAATAGTTACTTTCATCCAAGTTTGAGGTATTAATTGTCAATCCAAATAAATAAAGGAATAATTTGATGAATGAAAATGAAGTGTATTTTTGGGCTAATTGAATAAATTTAATTTTAGATGGTTGGAAATGAGGCTCATACGATCATACTTGATGAACGGTTCCGTTTAGGGATCAAGAAGGCCATTTTTTAAAAATAAAAAAATGAGGGTCAAGCCCTCATCTTTTCATAACTTATTAAAAAGTAACAGGGATCAAGAAAGCTTGTTTACAAATAGATTTTTGCAAGCATGACATGTTGGGAATACATGTGTCTCAATCGGTCGAATCTATAAAACTTTTGGCGCAAGATACCAGGGCCTTACAAAAATACAAATTTGATTAAAAACAAAAGGAAATCAAGGATCACAATATCCGTATCGTATCAAATACACTAATGTACTACATTACATGGGAGCCCTGTTGCTGGAGTGTTAAAGTTAAACCAAAGAAAAGGGCCCCAAAATTGACAAGTCATGTAGGAAAAACAGGGCTGAGAAGCACCAGACGCGGATAGGACACTCCGAAATAGTGCACCCGGTGGGGACATGCCAACGCAGTGCTTCCACACGTTGGTTGATATCTAAAAGGGAGATGGATTCAATTAATGGCGAGAGGGAAAGGAATGTCTAGCCTGGACCACTCTAGGGTCTGGGTCTCCCCCAGCCGGACCTAGACACTGTTCTGTGGGCCCTTTTATTGGGTTTTGTTCTGTCTCGTTAGATTGGAGGTAGAGGTACCCAATGGGGTAGCGGGTAGGGCTTCTAGGCTTTTGTTTTCATGGGCCCAAATCCAAACACAACTTTGTTTTGGAAGCTTGTACCCAGCATATATTATCCAATTGGTTCAGACAGGATTTTTTTTTTTCTTTCTCCTTGAGTATTTTCACATCCATTTTTATGTAAAAAATTGATTTTGTTTTGGTGGATAAGGCGCATTGTGCTAATGAGGAGTTGCCACCAATTAATTAATCTATTCATGACAGCGGTACATTTGGACGGATATAATTGGAGATGCCAAGTTAATTTTTTTTTTTTGAAATAAGAGGCTACTTATTTATAGAGGCTTTAGCCCACTCTGTAAATTAGAGTTTATCCCTCTTTTGCGCCCAGCGGGAATTGAACCCGTTACCTCTAGGATAACGGCGGAGCCACTGACCATCTGGAGCCAAGTTAATTTATATGCGTTGAATTACTGTAATATGGTTTGAGAATGTTAGGAAAACTTTTTATGTTACCTCTTAAGTATTTTTTTCATTGTTATTATTATTAAAAAATATTTTGTTGACTAATGTGGTATTTGAAAAGAATTTCTAATAAGTTAGCCAAATACTTAGGAATGAAATAGTGTTCATACCATATTCGTACCTCTTTTTTTTGTTAGATTCAGATAAGAATATTGTTATGTTCGGATATTGTCGTATTGGGAAACAAATACGGATACATTTTGTCAGATAAAGTTCTTTTTAAAAAATATTTTATTGATGGATAATTAAAAATTAACTTCCATACAACAAGATATTTGATCTAGCTCCAAAATAACTTCGGATAAGCTCGAAGATGGCCTATATTCTATCTAGATGGCATACATCACAATTTTATTAAAAAAAATACTAAAATTAAATAAAAGAAGATATTTGATCCAAATAGTATTCAGTGTCATTTTCATAAAAGATAATCACCAAATAAAAGGGTTGACTGTTGATTTAGCTCTACTATGTCTAAATGTACATTGATTGTTACATTAAGACTGTCATCTATCAGCAGGACTATTAAAATTTGATAACTAGCACACGACAGACTTGATCAAGATTTACTTTATGCGTTGACCGACAATAACACATACCAAATTACCAAGTTACCAAAACTGGTAAAAAAAAAAAACTTTTTTGCAGCCATATCACAGGTGGGCAATGCCGTAAGCCAGCCACGTCATTACACGATAAAAAGCTTTGCTTTCATCAGGATTGGAGACACGGCCCCATGAAACGGGGACGATCTGGGTGGCGTTTAGCGCAGGTGACAACATAGGGGGGACAATTTGGAGCTGGAAAGCGGGGAAACAAGGAGGGATGCAGTGGAGTATGATCCTGACTGGATCAATTGGAGCTTAGTTCCATTTATGTTTGATTGAAATCGAATCAATAAAGGCGAAGACATGGCAGACCAAGGATGGCAAACTGTTACCCGGCGAAGAAGTAGACCTGGCCCCCGAGCTCCAGGGGTACACCCCCCACCTAGGCAAGCCACCCTGCTCTCGATGTATGCTTCCAGACCAACTTATGCCCAGGTGGTACAGGCGGGCTCTGCACCTCAAGCAGTTCCCACTCCTTTGGCAGTTAGAAACTTGGAGGCTCGCTCGGCCCCTCGGCCAGCTCAGACCCCGCCTGCTCGGATCCCTCCAGCCCAGGCGCCACGGCCGGAGATGCAGAGACAGCAGCGTCGGGCCCCGCGCTCCCCTCCTAAGATGGTTGTCTCCCCTGACAGCACGAGCACCCTGCGCTATCCTCCTTCCGCTAACTACCAGGAGTGGAAACATAGATGCTTCCGCTGTTTCCGCAAGGGTCACATGTCGGCAGAATGTGCAAATGCACGCCGATGCGCTTCTTGCTGGGGTCAGGGTCACGACTACCTGGAGTGCCCACGAGGTGGCCGACGTCAGTCAGACCAATCAAGGGAAAGACAACCAGTTCCTCCGGTTGTGGCCGGAGGAGGGGTCGACATTAATGTCGTACCAGCACCGGAAGAAGCTGACTTTTTCGATCTATTGGAAGCTACAGACACACAATCAACCATGCCCCATGACTCCGAACGTCCTGAAAATGTTACTTGTTACATCTCGAGAGATGCTGCTCATTTCAGGGAGGTTGCACGTCTTTCTCGAGCTTTGGTCATCACTTTACCAGGGGATTATGAAGTTGACCTCCCCATTGATTCAATAGCAGACTATGTAGCTTCTACTGGGCTAGTATCTGCCAGTCAGCTATCAATTGGAGCGCTCACGCGAGGCCGCTACTTAGTTGAACTTCCTCCAAATTTGAATGCTTTCAACGTTGCCATGGCTCTCCCTGAGTCTTGGTGGCGGTTAGGATTCACAGCTAGCATCTGGTCACCATTGATGGATGCTGAAGTTTCCATCCCACGCTACAAAGTGTGGTTGCAGATTGTGGGCCCGGCGGCACACCTTTGGCGTGAAGAGTACTTTGTTCAATTGATCAGCCAATTTGGTGTCTACCTGGGCTCGGTGCAGACTAATGATCCTGGCAATTTGTCGCACTGGGACTTGGTAGTGGCGGTGCCAGACTTGAGAGCCATACCACGCTTTGCAACCTTCGAAGCCGGCGGATTAGCTTACAGGTCCAATGTTGTGGTTAACAGATGGCGCTTCTTGCCTGCCTATTCTACGGCTGACCTCCCTTCACCTCCCTCGCAAATCATCCCTCCCAGCAGGCGTTCCTCGCCTCCACAACATAGCCCCACTTCCTCAACCGAGTTTGACTTGAAGCTAGATGATGAGACGGTAGTGCTCACTTTAAAATCTCTTAGAGAGATTTTCAGGAATGTTGATCATTCCCAACTACCGGAGGGGGTTGTAAGGATACTCAGGAGGGATACTGGTGAACTCTCCTCCCGTGGTGGGGCGCATCGAGACCGGGGAAAGGCTGTGCAAGAAGATCAACAGCATGACCGCACGAACAAAGGTACAGGGAAGCAGCCACAATCGATCCGGCAAAACAACAAACGTTTGGCAAGCGTCGATATTCGAGAACTGCATGCTTCTGTGTGTCAAGGGAGCCAGCTAGAGAGAGACAAGAGGCTCTGCACTGATTTTTCCTCTCAGGTTCTTTTTCCTTTCTTTTCTAACTCTTTTGTTGGTACCCAGCCTACTCATGTTTCAGCATGTACTCTTTTCCCTGAATTAGAAGTGCAATCACATGGGTCTACTGTCACTCCTCAGAACCATGGTTTCTTAACTTGGCAACCAACAATTGAATTGTCTGAACAGGAAATTGAGACCACGGTCGGCTTTACCACAATTCTTTCAAAAGGACAGTCACATGTGGTCACCAATCGGTCAAAAAAACCTAGCAAACAACGCAGGTCCAGGCCAACTTTACCCAGAACTTGTAAGGAAAAAAGAAATAACTCTGTTGACCAGTCTTCAAAAACAAGTTTGGTAAGTCATAGTGGGTCTTTAGTGGCCGAGGTGGACCATGAGGCCTTTTTTGATGTACCGTTGAGGTATGCTGAGAGCTTAGACGTGGCATTACTTTCTGGTATCCACTCTGAGCATCTGCAAGCTCTTTTAAATGAATTACCCGCTGAAGAACCTTTACTCAATACTGTCCTTGGGCCAAGAATCCTTACAAGGCCTGCTAATGTTACTGATTGTCTACAGGCTTTTCAGAACAACGTTCCAAAAACCTCTGACTTTGGCAACGCTAATGGGCCTTCTTGTGACAAAGTGGAGCGTGAACCGGGCCGTCCAATTGAGATCTTTCCACCCAATCAGTCTGAAGCAGGGCCTTCCAATTGGACTGAGCGGGAACGACCGCTAGATTATTATGGTCCGTGTCTACAACTCGATGCAAGCTCTGATGATGAGCTTGATTATGAGAGCGATTAGGCTATAGGCCTACTACACGCATCTTGGAGATTTTTGTTAGCTTTAGTTTTTGGTTGAGCTGAGTTTTTTTGGTTAACTATGATTAGTAAACCCTTTAAATTTTTGAGTTGGAATGTACGGGGTATGGGGGACTCAGCAAAGAAGAAAATTGTGTCAGATGTAATTCGCACTTCAAGATGCGATTTCTTTTGTTTGCAAGAGACAAAGATTTCTAATCCTGTCTTAAGTGACATTAGCTTGTTTCTTCCTACCTTTTTTGATAAAAACGTAGTTGTTTTGGATGCCATTCATTCTAGAGGTGGATGTATAATAGGTTGGAAAAAAGCTTTCACCTTATTAAATTCCTGGTCTACTAATTTCTCTTGTTCAGCACTTTTGCTTGACACAAGAACTGGGAAAACTTTTCTGGTTACTAACGTTTATGGACCGCACTCTAATACCCTCAGGCGTTCTTTCCTAGATGCCCTGTCCAACATTCACTCCAATCTCTCTTTCTCTTGGATCCTTGCGGGCGATTTCAACATGGTGCGATGGGCAAACGAAAGGTCGAGCATCTCTCTAGATTTTCCTACCATGGACAGGTTCAACTCATTCATAAGAAACTTGCAACTCATTGACTTGCCAATAGATAACAGAACCTACACGTGGTCTAGCAAGCAATTGACTCCTACGTTCTCACGACTTGACCGAGTGCTGCTTTCGCCAGATTGGCTGAATGCCTACCCTAAAGTTACCTTGAGTGCGTTGCCTGTGATGGTTTCCGACCACTGCCCTTTGCTCTTGCATGCCAGGAATTTGCCAACTTCAAAAACCCCCTTCAGGATAGAACGTTTCTGGCTGAAATGCAAAGAATTCTCGAAAATTGTGGCCAACACTTGGCAACAACATACTGTTCTTCCGCTACATAATTCAGATGGTCTTGGATCCACTTCAGGTGATCAGCTGATCTCGTTCGCTTCCAAGATCAATAGTCTGCACTCGGTTTTGAGAGAATGGCATAGAAACAGATTCAACTCCCCTTCTTTGTGTCTAGCTAATGCAAAAAAATTTATCCTCTGTTTCGACTTGGTAGAGGAAAGAAGGCCTCTGACCTTGCTTGAGTTCAAACTGAGGATTATGTTAAGAGAGAAAGCATTTCAGCTGGCAATAATTGTAGAGGATCGTTGGCATCAGAGAGCTAGAACCAACTGGCTTCAGAGTGGGGATAAAAACACCTCTTATTTTCATGCAGTTGCAACCAATAAACACAAGAGAAAAGCTATCAGTGAGCTACAAGTTGACGGAAATCGTTTAACTGATCCCAACCAAATCCTTCATGCTTTCACTGATTATTACAAGAATTTGCTCGGCTCTTCAACAGATGTCATTCCTTTTAATTGCAATGCCTTGTATTCTCCTTTTAACTTCTCGAGTGACCTTGATGCAGCCTTTACTGAACAGGAAATTAAATGTGCCGTAATGGGCTTAGCAAACAACAAAGCCAGCGGTCCAGATGGCTTGCCGAACGAATTTGCAAAAATGCAATGGGATGTTATTAAGCCTGACCTGATGGCTGTTTTTCAAAAGCTCTTTGATGGATCTCTAACTTTTAATGATCAGAACTTAGCACACATCGTGCTCATTCCAAAAGAAGAACTAGCTTTGGAGCTTCATCAGTTTCGTCCTATCAGCATACTTAATTATGTGCCAAAGTTAATCTCCAAAGTGCTTGCAAATCGTTTGGCTCACCACATCCCGGATCTTATCTCACTCTCTCAAACCGGTTTTGTCAAAGGCCGTTTAATCTCTGAAAATTTTATTACCGCGCGAGAAATGATAGCACATTTGCACAGATCAAGGGAGAAGGCAGTTATGATCAAGCTAGATTTCTACAAAGCCTTCGACTCGGTTTCTTGGGTTTTTCTGCTGGGAGTTTTAAGGTCGAGAGGTTTTCCGGACAAGTTCATTGCGTGGCTTTCACTGCTTTTCTCCTCTTCCTCCTCCACCATCCTTTTAAATGGACAAAAAGGAACCCCTTTCTTCCATAAAAAAGGTCTACGTCAGGGAGACCCGCTATCCCCGTTTCTTTTTCTCTTAGCAGCTGATGTCCTGGCAAAGATGCTCCAAGCTGTCTCCCTTTCGATTCCACATGGCATCTCGTCCAAATTTCTGAACCCTTATTACCTTCTTCAATATGCAGACGACACCATGATTTTCTCGACCATCAAGGGCTGTGCTGTGCGCTCTCTGCAACTAGCACTTCACCTCTTCTCTCGAGTGTCTGGTTTGAGGATCAATTTTTCCAAATCTGCCTTCGTGCCTTTCAACCTGCAGCAGTCCTCAATCTCGACAATTGAACGCATTTTCTCTTGTGGTTCAACTTCTTTGCCCTTGCAATATCTTGGTTTACCACTCACTATTAATAAGCCAGACAGATTGGCATATCAAAGACTCATTGACAAATTAGACAGCAAATTAGCGGGCTGGAAAAGCGGGCTAATCTCAAGGGCCGGGAGGGTTGTTTTTGCCTCTTCTGTTTTGTCTACGATCCCCATCTACTTCATGTCAGTCTTTGCGTTGCCGGCGTGGGTAGTTCGCGCTATCGATAAAATACGTCGCGACTTCATATGGGGCCGGGGCACAAGTCAAAGAAGTGGCTTGCACTTGATAAACTGGAACAAAGTGTGTTTACCAAAAACTTGTGGCGGCCTTGGAATTTCTGACCTTAAAATTCAAAATACGGCTTTACTTTTGCGTTGGCTTTGGAGGTTGTATGACTCACCGAATTCGCAATGGTCAGTCCTTGCTAATAGGCTCTACTCGAAAAGAAATGGTTCAATGCCGCCTCTGGCTTGGAATTTGGAAGGTTCCTTCTTTTGGAAGGACTTACTCAAATTACGCTACTTTTTCCAAATTTCAACAAGAACAATTCTAGGAAATGGAAAGGCAACCCTGTTCTGGTATGACAATTGGGCAACAAATAAACCTGTCTATTTCCTGCCAAAAACCCGGAGACCGTTAAAACCTCATCTCACGGTGGCTGCAGTGAAACACAACTGGCATGCTTTATTCCCTTCTCCTCTCTGTGAGTTGCTCACTGCTCACAAGTCCTTACTTGATGAAATTATTCTAGGCATTGCTCAGGATCGACTTTTTTGGAAATGGACTTCGCATGGTCACTTCTCTGTTGCTTCGACTTATAAAGCTTTAATCACAGCTGGCAAGACATTTTTTCCCTGCTGCTCACTTTGGAATTACAAGGTGCCGCCCACTATAAGGTTGTTTCTCTTTTTTCTGGTTCTTGATCGCTTGTCAACCCAAGAACAACTTCACAGAAGGAATATAACGGTACCACCGGGCTGCCCCCTCTGTGCCTCACCTATTTTAGAGACTGCGTTGCATTTGTTCTTTGATTGTCCCTTTTCTGCACGAGTCTATTTCCTTCTTGGTTTGAGTTGCAGCCTACCACCAGTTACACCTTCGGGTTCTGTCAGGGATTCGGTACAAATGTCTTTTGACAAACTGAAAGGGAATCAGTTCTTGACTACCGTGTTGGCAACATCTTTACACACCTTATGGCTGGAGCGCAACAACAGGATTTTCAGAGGAATACACAGATCGGAAGAAGCCATTGCGGATTGGATATTGACGGAGGGGAGCATTTTTCTTAAACACTGTACTTAGTTTTCTGCTAGTAGGGTGCAGTAGGGGTTAGGATTAGTTCTCTATTTTTTCTTTTTCGGTTTCTTTTGCTCTCTTGACAGTCTCTGTCAAGCTTTCTAAAAAAAAAAAGAAATCGAATCAATATGACCTTTTTCTGGTCCCACTCTTCTCCTTTGGTTTTATTTCCCTGGATTTATATCCACATGGCTTTTTTATTTTTTTTGGAAGCTGATTTGCCTTTCTAACCCCTAAAATTTTGCAATACTTGAATTACAAGTTGGATTAATGATTTGATAATGGTTTTTGCGAGTTATTAATGTTTTTCAACCGGTCATATGCGCTCAAATTAATTTCATCTGATTGCAATTTAAAATGTTTGAATAGATTGTATATACCTTGAATTAAAAAAAATCGTTTTTGTTAATGCATTATGCCAGGAGAGAGGTTTGCTTTAATATTCTCCTACCAAACATAACTAAAATCATTCTTAGAAGTCAGATTAAATTAGAAGTGTATATTTTTTTAAGGGCATAATCATTAGACGGTGCTAGAACATTAATTGATGGGGTTCAATATCATATTTCATATAAATTTAATAACGTGGTTTCATAATGAAGCATCATGTCAATTCGTATGGAGTTCGTATGTAATGATTTATAAGATAAAAAATGAATTTAGTGAAAAAATAAGCATAAAGATGTTGGAAGTAAAAAATAAATTGCGACATTGTCCTCATTCCTAACATGTAAATCTGTCACAAGCATAACGGTAGATAGTAAAATTTAACGAGTCAGTATATGTTAGGAAGATAATTTTGACAATCAATGCCAAAATTTGTCAATGCTTTTTCTTTGATGTCGGTTTGGCATTTTGTCATCAAACAATTTTTCGATTAAGAAAATTTCAAATAAATGATCCATTCGTGATTTGAACGAAAGACCTTTTGAACTAAAAAAGTCGAATCACTAGGTCGAACAAATCCAGCAAATTTGTGGGTATTCACGATAATAATGTGTATTTTTTTTAAAAAAAATTGGGAAGTCTATTAATTTTATACAATTTGACAAATATTTGGTCACTTAATTTTTTTATTAAGATTTTAAAATGCTCAATCAAAAGAAAATTCAACTTTCGAAAATCGAAAGACACAAATTTGATACATGATATATACAAATAACAAACATTGGGATATTTTATAGGACATACTGCATATGGTGCGATTGCTATAAATTCGTCGTCGTCTTTGCAGCAGCGATGATGAAATTATCACTGCAAAAGTCAATAATAACAACTTCTTCAGAGTTATTCTGACAAATTTGTAAGATAATTATTTCGAAAAAATTGTAATAACATTTCATCAAGAGTTCATAAAAAAAATTTATCGTAGATTTAAAAAAAATTATTGTGACAAAATTGTAAGATAATTCTATAAATTTCAGTAGGATTATTTAGTCTCATGCTCATTTTACTGCAAATCTTGAGCGTCAATGGTCAAGCCGCTGATATGAGAATTCCTATTTAAGTGTTTTTTCACCCAAACAAAAATATATAGAGATCGTTTTTTTTTTTGTAAAGATAAATTGGGGTCAAGTCATCCGACTTATCTTTAAATTAAATGTCTACGAAAAACTCTCAACCGGATTTCGAACCTGCGACCTTTCATTCAAAATAGTTCTTTGTTATTAGACCAATAACTGGTTCTCATAAAATTTGTATTCTTCATATATCTACCGACAAAAAAAAAACCATGACCGTATAAAATATTGGGTCCGTATCCTCTACCAATCTAGTTACAACATTTGATCCGAGCCGTTAAATCTAATCTCGACGGTTAAAATTTTTCGGATCTATCAATCTAGTTACATGCACGGGACTCTCTTAACCGTTGAAATTAGATCTAACGATTCACATTATAAGCCGGCACTCTACCAACTTTTTAAGTTGGTAGAGGATGTGATTCCTAAAATACTTCTGTGTAATTTTATGTGATTTGCTTACATATAGGTTGTTGGTTAACGGTAAGCCTGTGACAATTTGTATCCATTTTCTATCTTCAAAAGTGGACTGATTTTTGTGTTATTTATTTATTTTCTATTTGCCCAATTGAAAGAACACGCAATGCCAATGGCAAAGGCGAGACAGGTTCTGACATGTTTAAAAATAGAGTTGACATCTCGCAGTTGACTTGACACGATGACGTGGATGGTTAACGGGGTCAAAACCATTAATGCAAGCTGCCTTGTACAGAGAGCAACCAGTGTGAATTTAATTGAAAGGGTGGTAATTGTAAAAGTGCTGTACTAACCATGTAACATTTTTATCTCAAAGTTCTCTGCAAAAATTCCATTCAATCCATTGATGGTCCTACGTTTCAGTCGAATGCTACATGTTCTTATGTCAGTTATTGCCTCAGGAAATCTTGGTCGTTATTTCTGACGGTGTGGGGTTCATATATAGATTCTAGAGTTGGAACAAATCAGAGTGCTTAGCGCATGGTAACATGGCATTTATTTGCTTTTACATTTTTTTTAAGATTCGTACGAACTCGCTAATCGCACTATTATCATTTTAAGAGGCGGTGCTTAATTTTTTATTCTAAACTTGACAGTTTTGATCAATCGGACATTACTGGTGCGTTATGGGTAGTTAATTTTATACGGAATTGCTTAACATCATTCTCTCTTCCGTATCATCTCCATCATCCCCAGATCAAAACGCGTTAATAACTGAACGAGTCATCCCTCTCTTGTATCATCCCCGTCATCCCCCATCCAAACGCATTAATCTCATCGCATCTTTATCTCTGGTCTCCTTCCTTCTTCGTTCTTTTTTTAGAAATCCAGAGGAGAGGATGAGAGGTGAGGAGAAAGCGAACCTGGGAGAAAAGGGGATGAGGACGAGCGCATCAGAGGAGAAGAGAGATGGGGAAGGAGAACAATTATACATTTTAACTAGAACCTTTATATATATAAGTAAAACTGTTATTAATAGAAGTAGAACCTTTATATATATATAAGTAGAACTGTTATGAATATAAGTAGAACCTTTATATATATAAGTAGGACCTTTATATATATAAGTAGATACTTTATATATTTTAAGCAGAACTGTTATGTATATAAGTAGAACCTATATATATATATATATATATATATATATATATATATATATATATATATATATATTAAGTAGAAATGTTATGTATATTACTAGAACTGTTAAATATATCAACTATAACTATGTTCGCTCTCTCTGTTTTGCTGTGTTCGCTCCCTCCCCTCTGTGTCGTTGTCTTCCTTCGCTATGTGAATATGAGGGGATGATTCGGATTATGGATGAGGATGAGGGGGATTAATTTTCGAAAATGTAATTACGCGTTTTCTAGAATGAAAAACGCGTTTTGAGGATGATGGGGATGATAGGAATCGGGGATGATCCTTATCAGCCCCGAATTTTATATATGGCTGTCCAAAATCCGTTATCTTAGCATATATTTTAATTAATTAAAACTCTGAATACTTAGAGCAACCCTGATACGAAAATAATGATATATTTTTTTTAGATGGATTAATAAGATATTAATATTATTATTTTGATTGGTCAGAGTTTAATTAGTTTGGCCCGTACAAAATTTTCGAATTTCTATTGATCATTTTTAATGAGTTGTATTATTTTTTTTTCTTAACGGAACTTGCTGGTCGTCCAAATATTTTATGTTTTTCAATATCTTTTTTATGTTTAAAATTTACTGATAGAGAAAATATGTTAATATTTAACTCATCATGCCCTCCTCTATCTCTATGTCCTAGCCTTTTAGAAGGAAATGAAATTCTCATTCCTAAAACTAAATCGTTTAAGCTAGTTCTATCTTATTTCGTCCTAAACATAATCCATACCAACCATTTTAAATCTGTTCAATATCCATCTAATATTTGTTCAATTTTTTTATTTCCAATAAGAAGGACTAGATAATTTAATCTTGTGCGTGGTGGCACCAGAGATAAAGTTAATATCCTAATTGAAATGATCCATAGTAATTTATTATTGAATTTTTATTTTACTTAAAACTGAAATCTTTTATATTTTAATCTAATTGGTCTCATGTCCATTCGGGTAAGCATTTAATACATCCAACTAAAACCTGACCCGCTAATTAAAACCAAAACCAATTGGCAATTGCTTAATTATACAGATCGTAATCGCATGGATGTAATTAATTCATGCAATGTATTAAAATAAAGAGACAAACATGGCAAATTGCCTTCATCTGTCTCTCCATTTCTTGATGCGGGTACCTTATGACAATTAAATATAGTCAAACCTTGCTCTTTGACTGTTTATTTCATTAATTTCATGCTATGCGGTGTCTCCACCAAGCAGGAACACAACATAATTAAAACTTTAAAAGTGTTTCTAAGACTGTTCCCGTGTGAAGGTTCCAATCTCTATTCACACAAATAAGTTTCTCTCTTTCTTTGCTTTTTCTTAACAACTCTACTAAAAAGTTTCACCAATTTAAAAATACAAACCCGTTTTAATCGAGCGTTGATATTGACTTTCTACCTATAGTTGAGATTTGGGATTTGGATAAAATAATGATAAAGAAAAGACTTTCCTTTTTTTTCCCAAAATTTTACACTCTAATCATTTTTCCTTTTGTTCAAATGAAAAATATACAATTCTAGAGTCCCTTCTTTTGCTCATGAAGAAATTATAGCAGCCAGAATAAAAAGCAAATGTAGGCTACATAAAACTTCAGAGAAAAATACTTTTGGCTCTTTACATTTATTTCTTTTTTTTCCCCCTCTCTCGAAAGCGCTGGGCACAGCACTTTACATCTACTTGACTATGACATTCTAATTTAATAAAATTAGAAATAATTTATAACTAATAAAGGATGTCGGACTGCTATGTATGATCTATATTATCTACAAATAATTAAGATGCGTCGACATTGTTTTAATTAGTTAATATCAGAAATTTATAGATGTATACGCTCACCGATAATCCTAGACCTTAATATTTCAAAATTTTATTTTCTAGTTTCGACTGAATTAAAATCAAAATGTCAAATTTATTGTATATATATAAGAATTTATATTTTTATGATTTAATATTGAGTTAAAATAATTTGAAATTTAGAATAAATCAAAATGTCTACAGACTCATGGTTCCATATATCTAACGTCGACAACTTTAAAATATTTTAGGATGCTATTTAGGGTCCAAATTTTATTTCTGCCACAAACTTAATCATCCAAATAAAAAAAAGAGACAACATGCTTGATACAAAAGTATAAATAAATTAAGTAATTAATTAAGCATAGTATTCCCTCTTTGGTGTTTGACTAGATTCTCTCTTCACGTATTAGTATAATAAAGGTGGACTGACATGCACTTGTGGAGTTATACAATACAAGTTGCAATAAGCATGCATGAAGGCTGATGATTCCCACAATCTCAAGCCATGATTGGGAGATTTATATGTAATAACTACGGCCGGTGGGTTCCAAGCATCTTTTGTCTAAAACCCCTTAGAACACAGCAAATTACTTAATAACGCAATATAGGATGGTTTTTCTTATTAGTGGGAGTGCACCATAATTTGGGAGATAAATAATAGAAAATTTTATTGCCGATATACAGTCTACTATGGTTGATAAAAGTACATTATACCAAAATAACACAACATATTTCACTTGGTGTTGAGAAATTGTGAGGACTTATTGCACAAAAAAAGAAGAGTTTGTTAATGCATATAAAGATACACTACAATCTTTTCCGTAATTATAGACAAAATTGCACTTGTTACAGTTAAACAAATTTCTTAATCTTTTATCACATGTTTTTACATAGAGTTCAGATAACACAATTCACAAATCCATTTTTCTCATCCAAAAATATGCGAGAGGAGAAGAACGTGCTTCAAGGTCAATTCTACATGGAATCCTTCTAGAGGAATTGCACCAACGCTCTCGGCCTACAACCTCCAATTTAATTAAGATTAAGATACCTATCATATCGGTTAAGTGCTTGATCCTCTCGTTAACACTTAACAATGACACAAAACACATGGGTCGATCATGCCACCACAAGGGTAATTGATGGCACAAGGTTAATGATTTTCTATTGCATGATCTTTGTAAACAAATTTAAGATATCCTCAACAATGTAGATATATGTTTTCCTGTTAATACTTAATACATAATACATAATACATAATTTATGCATATGATATTTAATTTATCCTTTTATAAATAACTAAAACTTGCATTGAACCGTTCAAGCTTCCCTTTTTATTTTCATTTCACTTATATTTTTATTAGTGGTTCTATTTGCATTTTTCATTTAAGATAAGTTTAAGCTAGATGCAGTTAAAAAAAGTTTGTGCTTGGCAGATCCTCTTGCTTTAGTTCAGAAGAAGTTCAAAAAGCAATTCAGTTGAATGATTAATTAATATGTTTATGTTCATTTACTCTTTCTCCCATGCTGCTAATAAAAAATATATTTTTTAAGAATGTGAATTTTTATATGCCGATTAGAAATGATAAAGAATCCAGTGTTTAATTATTTCTTTCAGGGAGAAAAAAATATTGAGAATATTTGAAAAAAAAATAAAAGAAAACTCAAGTCACTCTTTGTAGATAAATATCGTCAACATGGTCATCATAATCATAATCATGATGGTTTGTCCTATGTCATCTTTTGGGGGCAATATTTTTAGTGCCTAAAAGATTCTAAAGTTGCATGTATTTTAAACTTCCTTAACAGACCTTCTAATTAACAAAACTCTTTTTTTATATTAAAAAAATTGAAGAAACCAGAACAGAGAAGTTAGATTCCTTGTTCCTTTTCTTAACTATAGTTCAGTCAGGCATCATTCATATATATATAGAGTGTGTGTGGCTAGAAATATAAGAATGGATTATATTTTCAGATCTGGGGTGTCAAAGCACTTATGAATAGATAGATTGGTACGAATTATAAAACTCATTATTATCAACAACATATTTGGTACGAGTAATTGGATCATGATCGAGATATAAACCTAGGTCAAACAAAAATAATCTTGTTTACTCGATTAGACGTTCGTAGTAAAGCAAAGGTGTCGATCCCACAGAGATGATGATGATGAATACTAATCCTATTTGTTCGCTAAAGCTAGACAATAAAAGTTTAGAAAAGAATTGATGACACGAGTAGAATAAATAGAAGAAAAATAAAGAAATGCAATTGCAAGTATAAAGATAATGCAAAACAATTCAAGTAAATATTTTTGGGATTTTCTAACAATGCAATATATGATAATAAAAGTGTCTTAGGGTTCGATTTCACCTAGATCCGGTCACAGGGTCACAAGACTTAGCACTGTCGTATTCAGCCTTGCTAATTCGGTCCGAATTTCGGACCGAATTCCACTGTGTAAATGTTGTGGTTTACTCTTTTGTTGATTTATTCAAGCCAAAGGTCCATCTAGCCATACCTAACTCTCTAACCTTCCGCTTTCGCCTATTGGGTACGGTATTTGGAATGGGATCTAGTGTTAAATAACCTTCATCGAGTGCATTGCACCCCCAACTTTCATTGTCGGTGGACTTACTCGAGTTTACCAATGGTTTTCTGCGATGTATCTAATTAGAATTTCGTCTAACTAGAAACGTTGACTTTTGGTTACTAATTGGTCGACTTTCGCCCTTGACCTACCTCGAAATACTCGTATAAGACTCAGTTATTATAATGGGTTGAAGTTCCCAACAAACGCGGCCGTACAAATGTCAAGCAACTCAAGTAATAAACGGTTCAAACACAAGCAAATCAATAAAAACTTCAAAGATAATTAGTTTCGTCCGTCAACAAAACAAGCAAACCAAGCAAACCCAAATCTAGGCTACATCTATCCCTAAAGCAACAAAGATCTAACCTAGCATGCTAATAAAACAAGATACAAACTCCATGACAAGAATAAATAAGAGAAAATAAAGAGATACAACAATATCCATGTTTACTCCTATTTGAATCAAGTTCGAAACCGTGGTTGGGTTGAATCTAATGCTGTCGCGCTTAGAACTGCTCCCAAATCGCTGCCATGGTCGAGTGATGGTGGAGAGGTGGTGGAAATCCCACGCCTTTCGGCGTGAAAACGGTGTTGGGAGGTGGAAGATTGGCGGCTGCTGATGGATAATGGTCGATTCCCCTTCCTCAAGCAAGAATCACCCTCATATAGCCTCCTCTCTAGCCCCTTGACAGCCTGGGGACGTTTTCCCCACATTTAGCCCGAAATTGGGGACTTTCCATAAGTGAAAACGCCTCAGGAATACAACTGGAAACATTCCCTAAATAGCGATTCGGACCGAATTCTAGAAATTTGGCCTGAATTGGCTTCTCTGTAATTTTTTGTGACACTAATTCGGTCTGAATTCCTGTGCATCCAGCATTGCGCACCAATAATATTTTGAGCATAATTTCTTCATCCGGGCTCCGATTGAGGTGATTCAAAGATCGCCGGAAAGCTTATGATGAACTCTACAACTATTGCTTCTATTTAGCCATTTGATTCTCTTAAATCCATCATTTTATACAATGATTGTGTGTGATCCACCAAATTCTTACAAGACAAGTCAAATTCCACGGCAGTATCCAATCTTGCTAAACAAACAGAAAAACAAGATAATATCACGATTTTAGTCATAATTTCGATGTAAAGTCTAGCCAAAATATAAGTATATATATATGAGATATCAGATCATATTCATCCTGACTCATTTATTGATAATATTGTAGTTATTGTTTATGTTTTTGGTATGAAAATGATAAAATTATAACCCCAATATAATGAGTATATCCTATATATCCAATTAAATATTCTTGATCCATCATGGATCAACTACAATAAATCTATCTAATATTTTATTAAAAATCAATTTATCCAACAAATTTATAAAATATTAAATATATAAACTAAATAGCTTCAGCCGTTTTCTATCAAGCAAATATACTTGTTTCGATTTTTTGTCAAGCAACCACAAGACGTGTTTCAAGCAAAACTACCTAATTGGAAAGGAAAAATGTTTTCCCTTGGAGATAGGTTAACTATACTTAATTTTGTTTTGTCAGCTATTCCCTTATATATCTTTTCTGCTTTTAAGTGCCCTAGATGGGTGATTGCTTCTATTGATAGAGTTAGAAGATCTTTCCTCTGATCTGGTGCTGATAATAAGTCTAAGTTTGCCCTAGCCGGTTTGAAAAACATCGCTCTTAAAAAGGAGCACGGAGGATGGGGAATCATGGATCTTACAGACATGAATTCTTCACTTCTCTGCAAATGGAGATGGAGATTTCTTACTTCAGACCATAAAGGTGTTTGGAAGGACCTAGTTATGACTAAATATGGTAGAAAATCAAAATCTGGTTTGTCTCCTTTTTGGACTGATGTTAGTGCTTTATCCAACATTCTTAGAATATGTTACAGGCTTAAAATAGGAAATGGAAAGTCTACCAATTTCTAGTATGGCATTTAGGGGGATGATTTACCTCTTTATAAAGTCTTCCCTGAAATTTTTGCTAAATGTAAAATAGAAAATCTTATTTTGGCTGATGTTTGGAGAAACAATAGGATTAACCTTTCTCTTAAAAGGGGGGTCAAAAAAAAAATGAGGAAGGAAAAGATAGAGATTTTAAATTTACTTAGGAGCTTTACTTTTTCTGAAGTAGAGGATCAGTTTTGTTGGCACTGAGACTCTTCAGGTTTCTTTGTTTCTTCTGTTTATAATTTTCTTAATTTTGGAGGGGTGTCTGTGCGGAAGCATGACACTATCTGGCCCATTAAAATTTCTTTAAAAGTTAAACTCTTTGTTTGGCTAGCTTTACACAATAAAATTCTCACCAAAGACAATTTGCTCCATAGGGGTTGGGTGGGAGATTCTAACTGTGTGTTCTGTGGGTCCTAAGAATCAGTTGACCATCTTTTTTTGCTTTGTCCTTACATTTCTAGCTTTTGGACTTTTTTTAACAACTGTAGAACTAATGAAAGACACCTGCATTTTGATTCCTTGTCTTCTGTTTGGAAGCAGTGTGTTTCACTGTTTAATATTGATAGAGTGAATACTTTGATTATTTTGGCAGTTGTTATTTGGGATTTATGGCTAGAAAGAAATAGTGTTATTTTTCAGGGTACTATTATTAAACCTCAAATAAGTATTTATTCAACTGCTTTGGCACTCTTTCAATTTTGGACAGGTGGACGTGCCACTTTCGCTGAGCAACTGAAGAATGCACAAGTGATGGTGGTTCCTGCTGGTGATCAGGTGGCTCAGGGCCCGGTAACTAACCTAGTAAATAACACTCAAGCTGCTACAACAGTGGGACCTTCTAGGGTGACTAGCACTTTTGATGAAGATGAAGATTTACTAGGAGATTAGAGCTTAGATGCTTGCTTTAGTTGAAAGATTTGTTATTTTTGTTCCAGCGGTTCATTAGTTCAGTTTTTATTTTTGTCCAGTTTTGTGTTTTGGTTTCGGCAGCGGCTTTTGTTCAGCGGTTTTGGTTTGTTTCTCTTTTTTCCTGTGGCTGTATAACAGTCTCGGGTGAGTAACTGTGTATATTTGATTTTATGATAATTTTCTCTAGACCTTCCTGCTTGAGAGTCTGCTGCTTTCAAAAAAAAAAAAAAAAAAACCACAAGACGTAGCATGGTAAATGTGTGATGCTCTTATAAGCGATGCACACTTCTGACGTATCTAAATATTGTATATCACATATCAAAATTATATCATGCCGGTGTGCTATATGATTGATAATATATTGCACAAAGGTGTGTTTGGATGGGTTGGTACTTGGTAAAAGGACTAAGGAGGTATATAAAGTATAAGAATGCTTATACTTGGTTGTTGACTCATCCCAAATACAAAATAAAATAGGATATATATAATTCTTATTCTTTATTCCTCCATAGAGGAGGTATACATTGGTATCTATTTTTAGAGTAAATCTAGTGTGAACCATTATGCATAGAGCGCTTCGTGTACCACGACCGTTTGATCGGTGATTTTGCAAATTGACAAATCTAAATTAACCAATTTAATTTATATATTGAAATCTCATAACAAACAAAATTTTACAATTTTTTAAAAATTTTTACTATTTTTTTTCGATTTTTTTAAAACTTGCCATTTTTGGCCTATAAATTACTATATTTATAGCAAAAATGGCAAGTGTTAAAAAATTTGAAAAAAATAGTAAAAAAATTTCAAAAATTGTAAAATTTTGTTTGCTATGAGATTTCAATATATAGATTGGATTGCTTAAATTAGATTTGACAATTTGTGAAACCACCGACCAAAACGATCATAGTACACCGAAGCTTATATGAACCATGGTTCACAATATATTTACTCCTATCTTTATACTCGATGCACCATCCAAATACAGTTGAGGAAGATATAACCTCTATTCTCCATCAAAATTTATCATTTCTCTTACCCCTTCCTTCTTTCCTCTTTCTTGCTTGTTCTTGTTTGTCCTTGTGCAACGTATGTGTGACAACATATATTGAACAAAAACTTCAATAAGGAAATTCATATCGTACTTAAAAAAAATTGAATGTTTGTTTTTTGGGCAATAAATCTGTTTGTAATACTTGCTTCCTCCGAATAATGTATTATTATTTTGCAAATATTACAAAATTTTCAACAAAAGACAATTGGGTTAATATATTGCTACACGCTTATTGAAAGAAGGGAAAATTAGAAGGATGCCACTTTAAAACTCTTAAATGAGAGAAATGCCACCTCAAAATAAACTCTTAGCTTATTGCCATCCTGAAACTATTCTGTTTATAGAATTGCCACATTTACCGTATAAAAATACTCCCAAATGCAATACAATTTCGTATTGTCCAAAATACCCTTTTTATCTCAATTAATTTCTGAGTTGAGACTGTCTCTCCCCTTCACATCTAATTTGCTCAGCCTCCACGATAGAACAGTGACGATTGAACTCTAGCATCGGTACCTGCTCACCGATCCCATCGACGGCGCTCGTCGACCCTTCAACGGTGCTCCATCGACCCGCCGCCGACGCTCCGTGTAGAGCCCATCGTCTGCGCTACGCCGTCGTTACACCTTGACCTTTTTGCTAGGTACTAACCCTAGTATCGCAACTATGTTCTTTCATCCTAGAATTGCAACCCTATAATCAACGTAATGCATGATTTCAACCTTAGCATCAACTATGTTAAGTCAATTTGTTCTAGCGCACAATATTTTTGATTTATTAAGCAGGCATTTGGTATTTTTGTCATCTCTGATGCGGATTAAATTGGCTTTCCTTTTTTAAATTTTTTACATTAATGAAATGACCAGAGATGGTATCTAGTAAAAACGATAGTTTTAATAATGATTTGTTCGAAAAATGAAAACCGGCACCATCTTGATATTGATATATTTTTTATAAAGTGAATAAGACAATATTTGTTGAACATCAGTAATATTTTTTTATATTTAAAACTCACTGTTAGAGAACTAAGTCAAATCAATTTGCAATAAGATTAATATAAAATTTGCATTATGACTAATATATATATTTGATATTTCTTATTTGTAGGAAGAGAAGGACAAAGAAGACTTAAGACTACTATTTAGAAGAGGATAATACACTTATTTGATGATTTAGCACGTCTTTCTTGCTTATTTTGTTGCAAGACTTAGAATATTATGTTGAAGATGATACTGCTATTTGATGATTTAGCATGTATTTCTTGCTTATTTTGTCAAGATTACTATGTTGAAAATGATACTGTTAATTCTGAGAAAGTCAAGTACAGTGGTGGTCAGGGGCAATGGGTTTACATAATAATTGTGTTTTTGGTGTGTATCTACTGCGTAAGTGACAGATAGTTCACTGCAGTCTTTTATTGTGGTACTAGTTGGTGTGGTACCAGTTGTGGTACCAGTTGGATACTAGACAATTTTTTTTTTAACTATTGATAATTTTTTTTATGTAATTCGCTGGTTTGCCAGCTTGAAATATATTTTGTACAATTAAGTGTTATTTTCTATACAAGAGTCAAGAATTACAACACTAGATATCAGCATCATGCACACAATTATTATTATTGTGTTCAATCTCAAAGTTTTTCTGCAGTTACATGTTGTTGAGGCACACCTTGTGTAAATTTTTCATATATTTTTTTGACTTAAGGATTCAATTTTTAGCCTAAATTTCAAAGATAGACTAAACAACAATTAAAGGAAACAACCATGGTAGGGTTGTTTTGAAAAATAATTTCCAACAATTAAGCATAATTCATGCTAAGTAAAAACTGAAATACGAAACGAAATATTTCAACAGCATAATTTATTCCGTCAATTAAAACATAATGTGTTGATTTGATCTGATTGGTGCTAGTATGAAGGAATAAAGAAATTATTGGTATCATCTTGTAACCAGTATGAAGTAATCGAAATTGAGAAAATTGAAATAAACAAAAATGAAGAAATAAAAATGGAAGGCCGAAGATAAAAGAACAATCAAGAAGAAATTCTTTATTATCAAAGTTATTGTTTTTCAACTAAGAGTAGCTATTTTTAATGGAAGAAAAAAAATTACAGAACTAATTTCAACCTATACATAATAATCTAAATCGTACTTATAATCTAATAATTTATGTTGAACCAATCTTGATCTTAAGTTTTTAAAAACCATCCCATTAGTTTTCCAATTTCAATGGTTCAACCTCACTTTAGCAATCCTAATTAAGCTTTCGCAGAGCACCAGCACTGGATCGACGGAGCACGGCGATGGCTCGATGGAGCGGCAGCGATGGCTCGTCGGAGGGGCGGCGATGGCTCGCCGGAGGGGCGGCGATGGCTTGCCGGAGCAGCGGCGATGGGCTGCCAGAAGCAAGGTAGCAATGCTAGGGTCAATCGTCACTGTAATGGAGTCTTGAGCAAATTAGATGCGAAGGAAAAGAGTCTCAGAAATTAATAAAGATGAAAAGGGCATTTTGGTCCATATAGAACGGTATTGTTTTTGGGAGTATGTTTATACGACAAATGTGGCAATTATGTAAACAAAATAGTTTGAGGGTGACAATAAACTAAGAGTTCATTTTGAGGTGACATATCTCTAATTTCAGAGTTTTAGAGTGGCATGCCTCTAATTTCCCCTTGAAAGAAATTCTGCCAACGGGCTTCATCCGCACCAAAAAAAAAAAAGGTTTAAAATAAGTCCGAGAAAAAAAAAATGAAAAACAGAAGAAAATAATGTTGGATAGTTGGATACTGTCAAGTCATAATAGGCACCTGGTCTAGAGTCCAGGATTTATTGAGGTGCTACTTGGCGTAGACAGTGTATAATTTTTCTGTGACAAAAAGATGTATTATAATAGATAATAAGAAAGTAAGAACTGTTATGAAATTTAATAAAATGTGTATTGTATTGTTCATCTTCATATTCTCACTACTTATTTATCTCTTTATTTTCCGCTGTACATTTGTTTCTCACTATCTCCACTAATTATTTATTGATCATTATGTGAGGTCTTATTTTGTAGTCTATAAATAGAGACAAATTACATTTTTATGTATGATTGGAATGAAAGAATAAAATTTTGAAATTTATATTTAGAATATTGTCTTATTTACTCTTGAGATATTATTTATTGTTTCTTTCTTCCACCTTATTTTACAACAAGAACCAGTAAATAACTATCTGCATTATCACAGAGAATCTAAAATCCATGGTCCCAAAGTCCCAACCCGCATCCATGATCTTTGATTTCCTCAGCGCGCACCACCCCATCACCACCACCTACACAACATCAACCTTTTTTTTTTTAATTAGAGAGTGCACAAAAACTAAAATCAGATTTTCAGAAAAAGATTGATCAAGTTTTCAATTGATTTCCAGAGTCAGACGAGTTTCCACTGCTGTTGTGTCCCTCCATTTCTAATCTCTCCAGTGATTACGCAAATTCAAACTATCATCCCTTTGATTGTAAATTTACAAACCTTTTTTTTTTTTGAGAAAACAAAAAAGTTGACGCTTTTTGACTCAAAATGAAAAATATTTATCTATTATCTACTGTGATATAAAGTGTTGCATAATTTTTCAAATTTACAATTTTCAACTTGATTACAACAAAGAAACATTAATTAGAGTTTTTTTTTTTTGACTCATATGACCAGTCAATTCTAACTCATCTTTATAATGAGATCATACTATAAACCAAAGTTAAATGGCATATTAAAATTTTCAGTTTTATTTTATGATCTTTATGAGATCATTTCGATTTGGGACCAATTTATGTTAACTAAGTATAATCGTTAATAATTGTCAATTAATGTAAAAAGAATAATAAGACATGACATAATATGCGATATAAGAGGGACATTACTTAATTTTTAATAACAAAAATTCTTTTTATTAGTTATATTGTTTTGTGTTTAATGTATCAAAAGATATTTTATAAATAGAAAAAGATATAAAGGCAAATTATATATAATAAATAGTAATAAAATTTTGTTTTCTCTCAACTTTTGTAAGTCCATACTTTACTTGGTGTTTAAGGGAAAAATAAAATGACATCATACAAGATATTACATTTGTAATTTATCGAATTTCTAATAATCTATAACAACGTCATAATTAACTTAATATGATTAGTTTTGCTGGTTGCTCGATTAAAAAATACATAAATATTTGATTACCGATGAACCGGCATATTTAGGTTATGATAAGATATATTCACTTATTCACTCTAACTCCAACAACTTATTTTGTTTTCCATATTTTTATAATAATTTGGAAAAATATACGAAACTTGTATGTTAAATCGCACATGAATATATATTTTCAAAATTGAAATTAATATTAATTATTACCTTTTTTATCTGGGTGCCCTCCAAAATATTACCGGACGTTTCCAGTGAAAGATGGAAATGGAGAAGAGGTGAACGTGTGCAGAGCGCCGCACCACCGAAAGCGACGTCTCCTTGGCGCAAAATCTCTTTATTCTCTGGGAACCTCCCAGACTTTCTCTTAATTCGCAATGAAGCCCCTCTCCTTTAAATAATATTTATAAATAATCTCCGCTTCTCAGTTCTCAGTTCTCACCCCACACGAAAAACCAGCTCGAATAGAATAGAATACTATTTATACTTACTAGACCACCACCACATAAAGAAAGAGAGAAATAGTAGAAACTAGAAAGAGAAGAAAAAGAGAAGAGAAGAGAAGAGAAGAAGAGCGAGCGAAAGTACTGTAATTATTACACCTTTGAAGTAAAGAGAAAGAGAGAGAGCGACTTTGGCTGAAGGCGGCTAGAGAGAGAGAGAGAGAGAGAGAGGAGTCAATCAATTATCACCATTGGGACACGACAAGAGGAAGGGATCTCTTCCCTTCCCAAGTCCCAACACCTTTCTCTGTTTAGGCGATCATATCTCATCAGCGCTTGCACAAGCAACTTACCCAACAAAGCTCGAATAACTTCCTTCCCAGCTTTGAGGCTTTTAATACAACACCACTCAAAACTCTGTACTAAGCTCGAGTTCCTTCTTCTTCCTTGGTTGTTGGTTCTCTCCCAAAGCTCTGGCAAATGCGTCAGCTCTTAGTCTTGGTGCACTGCTCTGTTCTGGGCTTCTGTTTCTTCGCTTGATACTGTCTCTGGGCTCTGTTTTTGCGCTGAAATTGGGAATTTGGTGGTTTCATTGCTGGTCGGATTAGATGAAGTTTATGAAGTTGGGATCCAAACCGGATTCCTTTCAGTCTAACGGGAGCGATATCAGGTCACAACTCAAAATCTCTCTGTTTCCTTTCTCTTTAGCGAGTATTTAATTGGGTTTTGTTTTCAGTGCTTAGTTTTATTCTTGATCGGCTTATTAAGGACTATGTCATTTGATTTCATTCAAAAAATAAGTTCAATGTACAAGTTGGGTGGCTTAGACCTCCAATTTATCTTAAAAAAAAATAAAATAAATTAAGTTCAATGTAGAAACCAATAATTTTTTTTTCTCTCTCTTTACATTCAAATAGAAAAGTATTAGTTGGGATTGCGAGCATTTGTGCTTTTTCTATCTGTTTTTGTTCCTCCTTTTATGTTAAAATCTGTAGCTGATTTGTTTTTTTTTTTAAACCATAGATCTGCGCTAATAACTTGTCGTGTATGATTCTCTCTCTTAGTTTAACCAAGCTTTTGCCTACATAGCCTTGTAAAATGTGAAATTTGGTTGGTACTTTTTTGTTGATATGTTTATTTAACCCATGAGCCATGAAAAGGATGAAAAAGTTACCTTTTGACAACGGCGTCTGAGCCTCTGAGCAATATGTGATAAATAATTATCTTTTAGTATTCTTCGAACTAGCTTTTACATCTACACTCTGGTGTTGTATTCCTCAGAATACTTGTGGTTTTGGGGCAACTAAAGGGATTTTGTTTTCCGTTGTAACCATTAACTTACAACCAAAAATTTTGCATGATAGCTAAGGGAAGGAAATCTATGATTTGTTGCAAACTAGGATAACAAAAAGTGAAATGGACTTAAAAGCCTTGTGCCTTTGTAAGATACCCTCTGCCAGAATAATAAACGTCTTGAAAACTAGTTGTTGTTTGTTAGTAAAACAGCACATGTTTTCTGATTTCTGACCATTTATTATTTATTTTTATTTTCTTAGCTTCTATGATGTTGACATAGATAATTTGCTACTGATATGTTTGATTTATTGTATTCACTGATAATAATATTTGAGATTTTTCTATTTTATGTAGGACACTTTTTTTATTTTTATTATGTTACTCTGTTAATTTTTCTTGATATATAAAAGTGTGGTTGGTTCATCTTATTATTTTATTTGTGCCAGTCTCATTGTTGTAGGAAATGTATTTGTTTTTTTTTCCTTTCACAACTACATCTGAAATATATTTTTTTCCAGCAAACATTATAACCCATTTTTGCTGCATCTTTCTTCAAAAATATTTGTTCCAAAGAAAATACTATTATGTTTTTTTCCCTTATTTAGTCAAGTTTAATCGAGCCTTAAGCATGCAAAATTTTTTTTGGTGAAATAGGACCGCAAGAAAAGTACAATAATTGGCGTCTTTTTACTTGTGTTAGCCTTTCAAGATGAAGCAGCTTATTCATTCTAGTCTTTGTACATGTCCAGGTTTGTAGCATCAGACTTGGCAACAGATGTGGTGGTACAGGTTGGGGAAGTCAAATTTTATTTACACAAGGTTAGATTTTCTCCTTTCATCATTACAAATATAACTGATATTTCTCATGTGTTATGCTGAAGGCCTGTATGATACTGGTTTGGTTGGATTGTATTGTTAATGATCAACATGTTTGGAACATATTTACAACCTTTCTTTTTAGTAGCTAAAGTAGCTGTGTACCAATTGATAGATACACCAGTATATCTTCTATGAGGCTAAGCAATCCCAAAATAAATAAATAAGCATTCAACAGTGGAAAATTTATCATACAGTAACTACTGGTCCCCATCTGGCATTGGTTCTGTGCTGTACAGGTTCGGGACCTGCAGGTATAGTGTAGCTGTCTCATGCGTTAACTCATTGTGCCACCAACAATACTTCTTTCAACTCCATGGTCCCATTAGTTTTAACTTGTAATCGTCAGTACAATTTTAATACCATACCAGTACTTAACCTAGCTGGCAGTGCACTGGTATCAAGCACTCTAATCAGTGCCTCATGGATAAGAATTCAACTAATCCCTAACCGGTCACCAATTGTCTTTTTCTTTCTCAGTTTCCACTCTCATCTAAGAGCAGCAAACTCCAAAAGCTGGTGCTTAAAGCCACCTCAGATGGTACTGACGAGATCTCCCTCCATGACTTTCCTGGTGGGCCCAAGGCCTTTGACATCTGTGCCAAATTTTGCTACGGCATGGTTGTCACTCTAAATCCCTACAATGTGGTTCCAACCAGGTGTGCTGCAGAGTACCTAGAAATGACAGAAACTGTAGAAAAAGGCAACCTAATTTTCAAAATTGAAGTTTTTCTCAACTCAAGCATTTTTCGGAGCTGGAAAGACACCATAATAGTTTTGCAAAGTGCAAAGAATTTGTTTCCTTGGTCAGAGGAGTTGAAGATTGTAGGCCGGTGCATTGATTCAATTGCGGCTAAGACCTCAGTCGACCCATCTAATGTAAATTGGTCGTACACTTATAGTAAGAGAATGAATTCGGCTGATGAAATTGTGGAGACCGTAGAACAGAGAGTACCACCAAAAGATTGGTGGATTGAGGATTTGTGTGAGTTGGATGTTGATCTGTACAAGCGGGTCATGGTTGCAATCAAATCAAAAGGGAGAATGTCAGCTGATTTGATTGGAGAGGCGTTGAGAGCTTATGCTGTCAGGTGGTTGCCAGATAGGTATGAGGCCTTGGTAGGAGAGGATTATGAAAAAAGAAATAGGGTTTTGGTTGAGACAATTATTTGGCTCTTGCCATCTGACAAGGGGCCCGGAGGCTGTTCATGTAGGTTTTTAATGAAGTTGCTTAAGGTTGCAATTTTGGTCGGTGCTGGAGAGGGCCTAAAAGAGGAATTGGTAAATAGGGTTAGTATCCAATTGCACAAAGCATCAGTTAAGGATCTTTTGTTACCAGTGAGGTCAAGTGGGGAAGGTGTCTCTACAAATTATGATGTGGAACTAGTTATTGAGCTCGTGCGGAGCTATGTGGCCAGAAATGAAGATGTTCAGGGTGGTGATGAAAAGGAGATGATCGAGCTCAGTTTTGAGCGGGAGAATCTGATAGCTTTGGGGGAGTTGGTTGATGGATTCTTGTGTGAGGTGGCATCAGATCCAAATCTAGGAATTAATAGTTTTGTTGAGCTGGCGACCGCCGTTCCTGAGATGGGTCGACCAATTCATGATGGATTGTATACTGCCATTGATATATATCTTAAGGTACATGCCTCGTTAAACACCAATGAATTCCAATAAGTTAGAGATCAAAAATGTAAATTGGCATCTGCCTGTTTAGTATACTCACAAGTGTTTCACACACACTGTTTTGTTTTGTTTCCTTTAATGCATCTCAATTATCTGTAATCTTCATTTTTGCAGGAGCATCCTGATATGATGAAATCTGACAAGAAACGCATATGCGGGCTCATGGAGGTGAGAAAACTCTCTACCGAGGCATCAATACATGCGGCCCAAAACGACCGCCTCCCTCTCCGTGTTGTAGTACAAGTACTTTTCTTTGAACAACAGCGCACTGCAACTTCCACCCCTCTTCCTGGAAAACTAAATTCCATTCTGGAGGAATCCGACCATGACCCACCACAACCCATCGATCCAGAACCAATCTCCTTAAAGGTGTCGAAGGAGGAGAGGGAGAGAAGCAAGGCAAGGAATAGTGTGACTAGCCTTATGTCGGGCCGGATTGCTAATCGAGCCGACCGTTTGCTGCTTCCTTCAAGATCTAGGAGGATATTTGACAAGTTGTGGATTGGCAAGGGGGAGAGGGAGAATGGAAAGGGGGAGTCGGAGACTTCGGGAAGCTCGCAGAGCCCTCCAGTCTCGGTAAAAGCTGGAGAGGTCAAGTCATTGGGTTCTTCAAGAAATAGGAGATACTCAGTTTCTTAGAGAGGTGATTAACTTATCTTGTATAGCAGAAAAGGATAATGACGTCTCAGGAGGGGTTGGTTCTTGTATTGGTGATAAGCTAACTATGTTCGTTTGTTTTCTTGTTTTCCCTTTTTTTGTGTCATAAGAAAATGGGTTAGATAGGGGTTTGAGCAAGAGAAGATCTGTATGAATGTTTCATCTAACCTAGTATAATGTAATTTGGGGGAAAAAAAAAATCGTGTTAGGTTATTTTGAAAATGCATCTCTCTATCATATTGTTAAAATTTTTTTTTCTTTTTTTGTGTTTCTTCAAGTGGTACTTATAAGTTGTGAATGTTTTATGAGAATTCAATATGACCACATTGATTTAAGCTTGAAAATGGGTGTGTTTGGAATGTGTCACGAACAGCTAGTTCGCGAACTAGCGCTGTTTGCACGAACCAAACAACTCACGAACAGTCGTAGTTCGTGAACTTTTTCCTAGATCCTAGTTTCTCGATTTTCACGAATTGGTTTTGTCCGTGGACTTGTTCGTGGGCCTTAGTTCTTCCCCTTATTCGTCCCTTGTTCGTGCCAGGCTGGTTTTCGGGTTCCAAGTACGTATTGTGCTCTATTGTCAAGATGTTTCTAAAACCTTGATTTTATTTAATTTAATAACATAAACTCCTTGTTATGTGCAATTTGTGAGTTGAAATTATTCTCTTCCTACCATTAATTTTTATGAAAAACAAGTCACGAAATAAAACCGAGCAGATAATCATTGATGAACCACTTAAATGAAAGGTGAACATAAGATCAAAGCTTCTGTATGGGGAACTTCAAACAGCATAATCTACAAATTCATAGCATCTGTTTTGGCAAAATTTGATATTTTCAAAGTCGCGAAATTTCATAATTCTAAATAAATTGTAGTTTTGGTTCTTCGATTGATTACGATATACATTCATCACACCAAATCACGATATCAAGCCCCAATCAAGTAATAACCCCAAAATTCGTAAAGCTTGAAAAACCACAATATTAAAAAGATTAAAGCACACAAACAGTAAATCCAAAATGCTCTGGCATAATGCGATTCCCCATAACCATTAAAACTAAATCGACAATCAGTCAACACATTCTGCAACGGAGAATGAGATTACAGCATTTATCACACGCATGATTCATAACACTTTTTAGTTATTCAATCTCAATACCAAAGCCTCATTACATAATATAGATGCCATGCATCAGAACCCACCACGAAGAGCTAACACAAGGTGAAGAACAGACCCGCCTTCAATGTTGTAGTCCTTTGCAGTTTTGTCATCAGCCAGCTGCTTGCCCGCATAAATAAGCCTACAGTAAAACAAACTAGGTGAGAAAAACATTGAAAAATAACACAGCAAAAATTCTTCATATAATATATGAAAGTAGAACCTTCCCATGTCTATGTTTGCGCATGCCTCATCATATTTGTGTTCTGCTGTGACATAGATATCCTTCCAAAAGAGTTTTTATTTGGTCTTGACTTTTATTTTTTTAGATAAATAATAATTTAATAGTTGGGGTACAGCCTTTCAGAAAAGGAAAGAACAAGCTAAAACTTCCATAAGGCCTTCCAGTCCAATTTTCCACAATAATTTAGTGTATGCATATGGGTTTTTTTTATTATTCTTAAAATTCAGGTAATTGTTTCTACCAGAAGTAAATCAATTCAATCACAAAAATAATGAATATGTTACACAACACAAGATGCCCCCCGCCCCCTCCCCCCCCCCCCCCCCCCCAAAAAAAAAATAAATAAATAAACAGAAAGTATAACCTAAAAATGAAATTTACCTCTGCTGCACAGGAGGGATGCCTTCCTTCTCCTCGACACGCTCCTTGATGCGGTCGATGGTGTCTGTGGGCTCGATGTCGATCTCAATCTCTTTGCCAGTGAGGGTTTTAACCTTAATCATGGTGCCGCCCCTGAGCCTGAGAACCAGGTGCAGCGTTGACTCCTTTTGGATGTTGTAATCGGCCAAGGTGCGTCCATCCTCCAGCTGCTTCCCAGCAAATATCAACCTCTGCTGGTCCGGGGGGATCCCCTCCTTGTCCTGGTCCAACAAACATTGTTTCAGACAAGAAAGTTGATAAAAGATCTGAGATATCTAAACTTAATTTACATGGAAATACTGAAAAAAGAACTCTCGAGGATCTAACAGTGAAGCTTTATGGCAGATTTCATCAGGTTATACCTGGTTTTTCTGCTTTTAACTTCTCACAATTTGAACTCAGAGCCTCTGATTTTAAACATTATGTCACTGACAGATGGGTCCATGGGGTGATAGTATTGATTGGGTGTATTTTTCGAGCTAATGCAAATGCAAAGCAGACAGTGACCAACTTAGATGAGAAGCCATTAAGGATAACATGTACCAGAAGAGTTTAATTGATAATATTTGGCAATAATCAAGAGAAACAGAAACAATTTTATTGTATTGAACCCTGGCATCTCTGCACCCATACCTGTATTTTTCATACTATAACAATAATTTCTGGTTACTATACAGTATACACCTATTATCTGACAATATTACCGCTCTTTCTAATAAGTAACAACCTTTACATTAAGTGACAGCATTGATATTCAACATTTCTAGAGGCCATAATACAGGAAAAAAAAAAACCAGCGAAAATCAAACTCAGAGACAGGTTGATGAAAAATATAGATTATAAATCTCTTAATTTTGCAAGAATCGTTTCATGTAATAAGGTTAAACTTCAACAATGGGAATCATAACTCCAATACTAACACTAGCACAAATACAAATTTGCAGTTATTCCATCATTTTCAAACCATCAAAGTTCCTCCATGTAGAAAAGTTGCAATTTTGAACTTTATTCTACAAACCCACAAAACCTTGTTAAATAGTTCCTTTACATGTAAGATTTCAAACGAATTTGTTGAAAATAGGATGTGACAAAAGCCATGACAAAACCCTAGGTAGCCGACATGGGCACAACGTTTGTCCAAGAACCATACAAGGAATGAGATTATTACATAAAAACTTATCTAAGCTAAATGAAAACAAAAGTAAAAAAATTTTGGGAAAAAATTAAAGAAGAAGCGAAACCTGGATCTTGGCCTTGACATTGTCGATGGTGTCGCTGCTCTCTACTTCGAGAGTGATCGTCTTCCCTGTTAGCGTTTTCACGAAAATCTGCATCTTCTCTTCTTTTTCGTCTTCTTCTCTCTCTCTCTCTCTCTCGAGAAATTAAGCGAGGGAGAAAGTGAAGATGCTTTTCTTTGGGTTTTTTTGTGATTCCCAGCTGTAAAACCAAATAAATGGTCTTTTATTTCTTTTTTCTATTTCTTTTCTTTTGATTCCGGATTTTATAACAAAAATCAATTATCGGAAGGTCTATTTGACTATTTCCATTAAAAAAAAACATATATTAGAAGGTACGCCGGCCTAGCATTAAATTGTTACACCAGGCAAAGTTTCTCCGATTTAGTTTATTTGCTTTTCTATTTAGGAAATTGATTACTGACATATGTATTTTTCTCATCTCTTACCATCACTAAACAAAAAATGAACACATAAAATAGATAATGTGAATATATATAGTGATCAAAGTAAACACATGCAAATAAATAAGTTGAATATGTATATAAAAATTTGAACTAGAGATGAAAACACTTATTTATTTTTAAGTGTTCACTTTGATCGACTATATGTTCACTTTGCGTTTAGCGATGGTAAAGAATGGTAAAATTACATATGGTAGTTATCATTTCTGTTTTATTTATAATCATATTCTTTAATTACATGCATCTATTTATCAAGAGATGCAAATAGAGAGTGTCAGTCTGTAAACAGATCTGACTCGCTACTCATTCTGCGATCCACAACAGACTCTCTACGGTCAGCAGCAGCGTCTCCACACTCTAATTTCCAACACTGAATTTTTATATACCTATACTTGTTTACTTTCTCATTTTGAAAGATCATAATTGTGCATTTCCTATATTATTAAGACAAATGCAATTTTGTTATCTATTTTACTTAAGAACAATGTGATTATTGCAAATGCTTAGCATTTGTGGTATTTTTCACATTTTTTTTTAGTAATAGAGCTAATATTTATATACTATTCATAATGGTACTATATTCATTAGATGCATGTATGATTTCTGTGTTGTTTGACATCTATCTATATTTAGGCTCCGATTCATTTTCTTTTCCCGGAATTCTATGAAAATTTTCATGTCATCGAAATTATCTGATCAGAATAAATAGATTTCATTTCATTTGATCATAATTTCCATGTTATCAGATCCAACAAAATCCTAAAAAATAATTCTAATCAAATAAAATAAATGTAATCTCATCTATAGATATTCGGATCAAAACCTCCTTAGCGTTCGACAATATGCACATGCAAGAGTGATTGTAGCATTTTTTTTTTTTTTCACTGAGCTTGTCAAAATTTTTCAGACTACAATTTCTTTATTTGCTCGGTAACATATGATTTTAGGTTTCTACCGAACTTCGTGTTCCCGTTCGAAATTATGATGCATTCGGATATTGATAGGAGAACACTACAATTATCACAAAAACTCTTATAACTATAAATATGGTTAGATTCCATGAGATCAATTTAATGATTATGCTGCATATATCTTTCAGAATAAAATAACAAATGAACTGATACTCAATTTGTTATTGGATAAATCAGCTTGTTGAAATTAATTAGAAAAATGAGATCTATTTATAATTCAAACAATTATTCCACTTTCGAAATGCTAAAAAGTATAGGATTAGTTCGTCAAATTTCCCTCATTCAAAGGCAGTCCCAGCCTAATAGATTCGTGTGCCCATTTTTTGTGGTCCAAAAATAGTTTTGAAAAAGTACCCTTTTTTGAAAGGGCAGAAGAAAAAGAAAGTAGAGCTCAAAAGTCAATTATGCCGAAAAAATTAATAGTAACGTTACTGTTAATCTAAATTTTGATAATAACAAAAAAAATTAAAAAATTTAATACTAACGTGTTGGATCGTCGTTTTGAATGACGAATGGTCTAAATCCTTGGATCGTTATTCCAAACGACGATCCAACATTGGATCAACGATCCAAGGCAAAGCAATGAAATTTTATATTTTTTAAATGAGGATGGATATTTCGATAAGATACAGCCCACTAAAAAACAAAATTCTTTGTGTACTCCTATTATTTGGTTCCGGATTTTTTACGGCACTACCCCAAAAAATATCAACAGCACATGGTCATGTGCTATCAAGCAGGGGTGGTTTCGACTCGAGTTACGATCGAGTTAGTATCAACTCGAAATCAAATCGTTATATTTCGAGTTAACTCGTGACTTGATCGTGAGACACTTTCGAGTTCACTCGACTAACTCGAAATCAACTCATGACAACTCGAGTTAACTCATGACTTGATATTTCTACTCAAAATTGGATTTAGCTATCATACAAGACTAATATATTATTGTGTAGTACGCTGATACAATGCTTATTATTCATCACAAAACAAACAAAAGCTAAGCTTAGCTTGAGATATTAATGTGTAGTACATTGGTACAATAAGTCGAAACGTCTGGGAGTAATTTTTGGCCGCTACACTTTGATGCACTTGAGTTGAGATTATTTTTTTGGGCTGCACTGATTACTCGAGTTAGAACCGATCGAGTTGAGTCCAACTCAAAATCACGTCGTTTCATTTCGAGTTGGTCCTAACTCGAGTTGTGGCAACTCGATTTCTACTAACTCGAGTTATATCCGAGTTTTTTTCAAGGCGAGTTCGAATAATTCATGAGTTACGATTTTTTTGCCCACCGCTACTATCAAGAAATAAATTTGAATTGTTTAATTAGCACAGATATTCTACAGAATGCCTTCCAATTCAGGTTTTACTCAACTGCAGCACGAAGGCAAAAATGGTTCGTTTGAACTAATTATTAAATGAAAGAACAAAAGTACATAATATTAGCAAAAAACGTCTTCAATTTAATGAGGCAAAATATTTTACTTTAATTTTTTTTTCGAAATTCTTGACCAATGTATCCTCTACCACCCAACCAAACACAGTATAAATTGTCATCTTGCTCTCATTCTTAGTTAAAAGTTTATTTTCCCATCCGACACCACAGAATCCCACACAATTTCTGTGAAACAGAAGACGAATAGGCATTTACGTTCAAAACTCCACATATGATCTCTGTCTACCCTAATGAAACAGGACACTGCTCAGCAGAGTAACATAAAATACTTGCATAACCGACTCAACATCTACAAAAATCTCGAACACAAGAAAAATAGTGAAGAACTCGGCCATTGAAAGGAAAAAGGTAATACACAACAAAATCCCAGCATATTGCTGTTGTATGGGCCCCATCGCCAGTCTGTTTGCTATTTCAACATAGGGTCAATAGGTGTCCATGGCACCATAAGACATCTTCATCACGTCTTCTTCTGACAAGAGTGTTTTTTGCTCCCGCACCCAGTCTTGTCATAAGGCTGAGCCATTCTCCGAAGGAACTGCAACATTCAAATAAAGTATTAATCAGTCAGAACAAAAACTAAAGGTCATATACTTTTCTGAACAAACCAAGAAATCAATCTCAGAAGCAACAATGGAGCATCGAGTCGGAAATGGACCCACCCAGATTTAGCCTTACCAATATTAGTAAACTAGTCACGCCATGCCTGCGCATGGAGCCACCTTAGAAGATAAATTTTACTCCCAGTATTGTTCACAAAGTAGTTATAATAAAAGAAAAAAAAAATGCTACTGTTCAGACCTCGCGAGCTATATGCAAGGCCTTATCAATGCTGAGGTTTAGGTGCGCATCGTGCAGGTGAGATAGTATCCACCCCGGCAGCTTTGACCGCTTGTCATGACGACTATATCTGTTGTATTAACAGAAATACACAGAAAGTGAACTCAAGCATTCAAATAACCAGCTCCGTATGTTTTACAGCTGCAAAAATAATATACCACATAGATGTACACACCTCTTGTCAGCAAATATCATCATGCCATAATCTGCCTTAGAACGAATAACTCGACCAACACACTGCGCTGCCTGTCTCTGCCAGCATAACATTATTTTTGCCAAGTCACGCATTCAAGAAGAGGTCAGTAAACAACAGAAACAATGCCCACAAAAAGTTCATTTGAAAGTTCTCTTCGGCAAATATTGCAACTTTGATTAGTTTCTGCCAACTAAACCTTACCGAAATGGAACATTAGACAACTTCTTACCTCCTATGATATTAATTGGTGATAGCTTGGTGCTTATGTCTAGAAATTTCAGTGATGGATAATAACAAAAAATTTAGGATCAACCTGTATCAACTAAAATTGCAAGTAGACAGCCTGGTACAGAACAATTGTAACATACCAGTGCATCAAAGGTTAAGAAGTCACCCTCCTTTATCTTAAAGGTCTCCCTTAAATATTCTAACCTTGCTAGCAGTATCCTAGAAAATTAAAACACAGATTATAATTGTTACCGTTACACTTATTAAAAATATAATAATAATAACACAATTACAAAGAAAATTAAAATTCATAAAAGTAAGGCAAGAAGGATATAAAGCATACCTGCTGAGTGTATACTGAAACGGAACACCAAACATGATAACCAGCCTGCCATAATGTCGGTCAAAATCTATACCTTCTACCACTTTCCCCCTAATTATTCCAATGAAAAGAAAAAAGAACACTCAGTTCATATAATTTGCAAATTTTGGTATTACTTTTACAAAGAAGTGTAGATGTATATAGGAATATATCTCTCTTCTTCTAGGGTGTGTTTGGAAGTTATGCACATGAATAGCGAACAAGGAATTACCGTGCACTTTTTTCCTAGTTCACAGTACTAAAAAAAACGGGGAATAGCGAACAAGGCTATTAGTTCGCCTTTTTCCCAGTTCGTGGCAGGTTTGGTGTCGCACGAACTTGGCTGTTCGTGAACAGCTAGTTCATGCACGCTGCCAAACATGGCCTAGGAGGACCCTCAAAATATTGCCAAAATACAAAAACAAACTTACAAATTGTGGCAACATTGATAAAAACATTTTCAAGCTACATATAATGCCTCTGATATATTTGAAATTATCCAGCACTGATCGTAGTCTTAACAAACACATCAAAATATGCAATCAGTCAGCAAAACTAAGTTAAAGTCAGGTAGAAAATGACAAAAGTTCACCCAGAAAACGATACATCTAAACCCCACTGGTTACAGGCAAACTTGTTCACAATGCTTTCAGAAATGTTGCAAATATGAGAACACGTGTATGGTTGCTAAACCTGCAACTGTTTCACTTCGCAAAACAAAAAGGGTAAACATAAATGACCTTGCCACAGAGAAGAACACCACGCCTCTGCCACAGTCACATGCCTTCCTATAATTATCAAGTGCCAGTGTGGTTTCTACCACGTCTTGAGTTTCGATAAAAACTAGCTTATGTTGCATCACATCCTACAAAAAAGACCCTAAATTTTCAACTTTTATGTTCACAAAAGCAAGAATTAAAACCATTGGAATCTGAGAATGCATGTATGGTCATATAGTTCAATTGCTTCCGTTACTTAGTGTTTAATTGAATATCTATGCACAGAACAACGCTTCATTTGAGGCTAAAAGTTTGAAATTTCAGTTCTACAAACAATGAACTTAGATCAGTACTGTTGCTGGTAAAACGTATTGATTGCAGAAAATATCGGTGTGTACTGGCAGTAGCAGGTATAAATTGTGGCTAGCTGATATGCAACCCTTACTTGAAACACAAATAAAATTGTACTCCCAAATTCAAATCTAAATGATAATAACATACCTACCAGAAATCTTACATGAAATAAGATTGAGTGTTTTGCAAAATATGCTAGCTAGATAATCTTCGGATATTTCAAAAACACCACTAAAATTTTAAAATCTCCACAACAGGAACCCAACCATTGGACTCACAGAACAAAAAAGATTTACATTTTTATGCGGGTTCCTCATGGCCACTTTTCTTTCTTATCAGGGAGACCAGAGCTTGAACTATTGAAATAAGTCATGATCCGACTGCAGGTTCCAAGGTTACAGCAAAGGATTGTTGGAACTTTGTTGGTCAATATTTTACCAGACTGAACCTTTGTTGCTAGCTGCAACATAACCATAGAAATGTGGAGTTCTCAATGGAAGCATGAGAAAACCACAAGCTATTTTCAAACATAAACAAACAAAATTCTAAATGAGTTTACAAAAATAAGGTGTAAAATATACGCAGCAGCGGAGAACTAAAAAATAATACCATACCTGAAGGATGCCCATTTCATTCCAACTGTTGACAATGCCATCCATGTAGGAAAAACTGACAAAGAAGCAAACAATTCCATCTGGCACTGCTGCAACCATTTCAAGAAGTAGTCTACCGTAGTTTCTCACAACTCCAGGGTCGCTCCTCATATCAAACCTTGTACTCACTGGCAGCTGGTCACTGCCTCAAAAGTTGTTCAGCAATTATAATCTCTTTTTGAAACAATTTTGAAACACTATTGTGCCATAGAAACAGAAAACCAGTAAAAGTACAGTAATAATGCATTGCTGCTTCATAAGAATGCTTTTGTTTATGTCCAGAACCAAACCACAAGTTATTATTTGTCGTTGTAATGTTCTGAAAAGTGGAATTAGTTAAAATGTGGCTTTGGAGAAAGGATCAGTCAAAAAGCCCACCCAACAAATACAGCTAAAAAATTACATGATTGGAGAAAAAAATTATTCATATTCAGTATTCTTTTCGGTCCCGAAGCTCACCTTCCACGAGTCAGAACCATGGGACAAATGAAATCCCTCGTCAAGGACATGGTAAAGCTGCGGCTAATGACAGGGCTGAAGTTCAATAAACGTGGATAGAGATCAATTGGGCTGAGAGTCCCAGAAGTAATGATAACAGACTGGAAGCGGTCAAAACTGGCTTTATCGCAAGTGAAGCATCATGACAACTCAGCTGTTCAATCCAAGATATAACAACTCATTACTCCACAGATACTCAACAATTACGAAGAACAAAACCAAATGAACTGAGACTGATGGAATTGGATTGATGATGAGATGAAGCAGAAGAGGACATGCATACCTGCAGTACCGGGTCAGGAATAGTAGGCATCCTCTCGTCGTATGGCTCGATGATGATAGAGAAGCCCCTAGCATAGGTGGAGACAAGTGTGGCAAAATCACAGACGGTCTGGATGTGCATAAACTCGTCAGTGTTGGTAATTTCAAGTGTGAGCATGAGAGAATGCAGGCGGTCGTAGCAGAACTTGAGCATCTTCTGGTTGATTCCGGCCTGGGAGTTGATGGCTGCACAGAAATTGACGGGGTTCTCGGTCTCCACTTTCTCTGTCAGCAGGCGACTCTTCAGGTACTGTACCAGCCTGCGTAGCACAGATAGGAAATGCTCTGATCTGCGAATGTTTCCTGGCACCGCCTCCTTCAAGATGTCGTCAGGCAATGCCGGGTTCCCAAGCCATGCATCCGTTACTTGATTCATGCAATCAAGGGTATACAAATTATACAACTAACATAACCAGCCACAACTGGCCTTAAATCAATCATAAATTCATAATCCAAGTAAAAGGAAAAGGAAATGAAAAAAGAATTTCTTTCAGAAAAAAAGTCCACAAGAGAGAAGACAGAACTAACTTGCAAGATTCCCTCTCTGTGCCAGTCCATCGACGAGGCGGTTATACTCAGCGCGAAGTCTACCAGCATCAGTGGCCTTGAGCCTTGCTATCATATTTGAGTGAGAGTGAGTCAGAGGGAGGATGCATGCACAAGTGAGAGTAACAATGAATTGGTGATTTGGTGCATTACCTTTCAATCTCCTGCAACACCTTTCAATTTACACCAGAACAGAAATAAAAATAAAAATAAGAGAGAATGCTAACTTTTCTCAAATCAAAATGTAATTCCGAGATTGAAAATGGCTATTACAGCATTGAAATCCACTGAATTTTCCAAATAAGCTGATAATTTAGAGGTCCAAAATCTCTATTACAGTATCGCTCCCAACAAGTAACAAGGGGGCATAAACAAAAAAAAAAAAAAAAAAGACAGCTGCACACTGCTCTATGTAAACTTTAACTCACTAAAACGCTCTTGATATTAAATAACTGACAATAAATTATAAATCCAAGATGAGATTTTAAAAAGTCCTCTCTATCCATATAGCCGTACAGCATCAACATCACACACACAAAACTAATATATCAGATCCATGCTTTTTCCTCAAGACTCAAGAGGCAGCAGCCAAGGACTCAATCAGAAGCTGATACCCCTCCGGAACGGTGCCTTGGTTTTTCACGCACTCAGCAAGCGCCGGCACATCAGAGTTCACATCAAGAAACTTGGAGAGCAAGAGCAGCAGGTGAAAATCGGAGATGCGCTTGACAAAGGGCATGTTCTTTGAATTGTCGAGATGGCTCTTGAGGGCTCTGAGCGTGACAGTTGTTATACGGTTCTCTATCGGGAAAGTACATTGCAGTGGGCCCTGCCAGACAAAGAAGGACATAAAATTTTACCTGGCTAGCTGAAAATATATGGAGATAACAAGGCGATGAAAGGTATGCAATTGCAAACAAGCATGCTGTCATGATTGATATATGCCTGTACCTGATGATCGGATATCTTAACGGGCACCAAAAAGAAGTCATTGTCGACCTCCTTGGTGTCCTTGCCAGCAAGAACGACCTCCTTGTTGACCCTAGAGAGCCTGGGATCTGCATCCTCAGGAAGGTCTGTCTCGAGCAAACCGTCCCTGAAGAGCTTGAGGCACATGTCACTCATCTGGAAGGCCTCGAAATGCACATCGGCTCCGCCATCCTCGTCTACGTCGAGCTTAACGACGGCTGTGACCCACTCAGGTGTGGCAGCCTCGGCCTGGAGAGCTGCAGCCTGCGCCACCTCCCTGGCAGAGAGAGTGTACTCGCCGGTGTCGCTCTTCTTCCTACCGACAGCCTGCGTGAAGACGAAGCCGACACGGGTCATGCCGAGGCCTGAGGCGATAGCGTGGACAAGGCGCTCTTCATGGGGATCTCGCAGGAGGGTGAGAAGGTCCTCAGTGGCGTGCTGGGGGGGCTCGTATATGAATTGGACGGAGAGGGAGGAGTCGGAGGCGAGGTGGCCGTACAAGAAGCCAGCGCGCTTGACAGAGAAGGCGAGGGTTTGGGAGACGTAGAGCTGGAAGGCATGGGCGGAGGCACGGTCAAAGGAGGCGGAAACACAGTGGGGGTTCTCCTGGAAGCATTAGTAAATATTATAGTAAAAAGTAAATAGTAAAAGCATTTATTAAATAGTAATAGTAAAGGCACCTGGCGCGTGATGCGGATCTGGCGCGCGATGAGGTCGTCGATGGTCATCTTGTTGCGGCCGAAGGAGCCGGCGGGGGCGAAGGCGGAGCGGGGGGGAGGGGGAGGGGCGGAGAGGCGGGGGAGGGAGGAGGAGAGGAAGAGGAGGGAGCCGTGGGAGAGGCCGAGCGAGGAGAGGGAGGCGGAAGGGTCAGAGAGGGTCGGGGCCTCCTGGCCCAGCAGCAGCCTGGGGTCCAGAGATAAGGTCTGCGCCTCCGCCGCCACGCCCAGCTGCGACTCGATCAGAGAACGCAGCGTCGCCACCGTCGCCGACGACCGCGACGACTCCGGGATGCTCACCCGCTCCAGCCCCTCCCGGCTCCGGACACGCACGATCATCGCTTCTCTTCTCTTCTCTTCTCTTCTCTTAGGCTGTGCTCCAGACCTTCCCTTCGATACTAGGCTCTGCTCCAGAAAGGGGTAGCCAAGGAGAATGAGAGAATGGGGAGAGGGTGAACTGATCAATCCCTGTCCACCAGTGTTAACCTGCTCCAAAACAACAAATTTTCAAGGGAAACTAAGGTGAACTGGGGAGAACTTGGAGAAAGTCTGTAGAAAAAAATGAAGAAAATGGAAACTTGGTTCACCCACAAATTTGGGGTGTACTGATCTTCTTCTTTCTTTCTATGCCATTCTTTCCCTTTCCCTTTTATTTCAATTTCTGGAGCACGCCCTAAAGGAAGGGAATGTAATCTCAATTCCCAACGCATCCTCGACGGAGTCGTATGGTTTGTGATGGGATCTGAACCGTCCAACAATTATATGGACTCAGGTACATGTTACAGAATTGAAGTTTTTTATATGGAGTCAGGTTCCATTAAACATTCTTAACAGCAGGTACATGTTACATTCTTAACAATAGGTACATGCTATTGAAGAATTAAATGACGCATACAAGCAACTTCAAAATACAATGTGCAAATTAACCCAACTAAATAAATCGAAGAATTAAAATTCTGCTTATTAATACACAATAGAATCTGTTTCCTTATACATACTTCCAATTCATGCTTTACTGATAACACAATAGAACTAAACTAGAAACAGAAAATAAAAAAAACTGAATAGAACTTAGTAACACAAAGGGCTTTCATGCAGTTTGCAATTTACAATTCATCAGAAACAGAAACTCATCAATGAATACATCCCACATTAGAAATTCATAAGAAATTAAAACTTTCTATTTCACTTGTACCATCTTAATTTACCACAATAACACTACAAATTGAAGAAGCTGCATCTCATTCTGGTCCAATCAGCTGTAAAAGCAATTCTTTATTGTCTTGGACATCCTTGCCAGCTTTGCATCCTATAAGTCAATTTGTTATTGTGACAAGTGTACTTTGCAAATGACTATCATACATGTCAGATCAATTAAGGCACTTGGGAACTAACGGGTAACTTACATATATAGCTGGCATACAATCTTGCCTACTTAATGGACACATCATCCAAAATTTTAAGTATTGATTTTTGTTTTACCAAGCACCACCTACATACATCATTAGTTTAAGTGGCGGTTACAAGGAAAAACAAATGAGAAATTACTTAGACCCTCTTTGATTATCCAGTACCTATGCAAATCATTTTTCTTTTTCATTGTTTTCCATTTTTCAATTACGTAGTGCCTAAGCAAATTGCTTTTCTTTTTCATTGTTTTCTCAGATCAAACAGCTCCTAATTTCTCATATGGAACCGCTATAAAGTCTTCTCACCTCAGTACCTAATTTCCCCTATATAATAAATAACTTCACTACCGTCAATCGAGAAGCGAGGTGATGGAATCGTTGAACGAGAATTAGTGAGGCAAGACAGTAGATCGAGCGACACAGTAGAATTCTCAGATTTTGAACGATCTGACTCGCCACTCATTCTGCGGTCCACAGCAGACTCTCTACGGGCAGCAGCGTCTCCACACTCTAATTTCCAACACTGAATTTTTATAGTTATATACCTATATATACTTGTTTATTTTCTCATTTGTTGAAAGATCATAATTGTGCATTTCCTATATTTTTAAGACGTACAAATGCAATTTTGTTATCTATTTTACTTAAGAACAATGTCATTCTCTTATTGCAAATGCTTAGCATTTGTGGTATTTTTCACATTTTTTTTAGTAATAGAGCTAATATTTATATACTATTCATAATGGTACTATATTCATTAGATGCATGTATGATTTCTATGCTGTTTGACATCTATCTATATTTAGGCTCTCATTCATTTTCTTTTCTCGGGAATTCTATGAAAATTTCCATGCCATCGAAATTATCTGATCAGAATAAATAGATTTCATTTCATTTGATCATAATTTCCATGTTATCAGATCCAACAAAATCCTAAAAAAATAATTCTAATCAAATAAAATAAATGTAATCTCATCTATAGATATTCCGATCAAAACCTCCTTAGTGTTCGACAATATGCACATGCAAGAGTGATTGTAGCATTTTTTTTTTCACTGAGCTTGTCAAAATTATTCAGACTACAATTTCTTTATTTGCTCGGTAACATATGATTTTAGGTTTCTACCGAACTTCGTGTTCCCGTTCGAAATTATGATGCATTCGGGTATTGATAGGAGAACACTACAATTATCACAAAAACTCCTATAACTATAAATATGGTTAGATTCCATTCCATGAGATCAATTTAATGATTATGTCGCATATATCTTTCAGAATAAAATAACAAATGAACTGATACTCAATTTGTTATTGGATAAATTAGCTTGTTGAAATTAATTAGAAAAATGAGATCTTTTTATAATTCAAACAATTATTCCACTTTCGAAATGCTAAAAAGTATAGGATGAGTTCGTCAAATTTCCCTCATTCAAAGGCGGTCCCAGCCTAATAGATTCGTGTGCCCATTTTTTGTGGTCCAAAAATAGTTTTGAAAAAGTACCCTTTTTTGAAAGGGCAGAAGAAAAAAGAAAGTAAAGCTCAAAAGTCAATTATGCTTATAAGTTATTGTTAGAAAGTGTGCTAATTTTTATTTTTATGCTAATTATCAATTAATTAACCAAGCAAACATAGCACACACAAGATCTAGTACACAAGCTATTCAAACACACGAGAAAAAGGATTGGAAGTATACCTCTCTTGGTATCGCAACCAAGAGGCTCGTTCCAATGCGTTGGTGTCGGTGGCGTGCTCTCCAAGAACCTCCACGCCGTGCTCCTCGAGTCCACTAAGGAATTAACCACCTTCTCTAATCAATTATGCTAGTAATTGAGAGAATTGTGCCTAATTCCAAAGCTTTCCCTTTCTATTTAATTCTCCAATTAATTTAGTGGAAAAGCTTGCTCAACACATGAGCTAGGTGGTGTGTGGAAGAGAGAAAGAGGAATAGAAAATTCTGAAATTTTCTTTTCTTCCTTGTGAGGTGCGGCCAAAGAGAGAAGGAGAGAGAGAGGTGTGTGGAGGCTAGGGGTTTGCTCCCAAAGAACACCCCTTTATATAGGCCACTCAACCTAGCTCTCATCCAACATTACATGGACAAAAATGCCCCTTGCCCTAGCCGCACCTACCTACCCCATATATGGGTTGGGCCTCAAGTTAAGTTGAGCCCAATACTCTTCCATTTAAATGCACCTTCCATTGGTCATTAAATTAACCAATTAATTTAAAGCCCAATTAGCTCAAATAATTAAATGTGTTGATTATAATTAATTATTAACTATTTAATAATTAATATGGAATTAGTCAATGCATTAAATTATTTCTATATGATCTATTTGACTTAATTAATCATAACGGTCCATAACGGCATACGATTAATTAATCAACTTATCATATTTTGCAAAACCAATTGTTGCAAATAAATAATTAATGCACGTGTGGTTAAACACCTTATTATGTGTGACCCTTTGAGGATTTATGCTATGTTGGACATGGAATTAAATCGCTATTTAATTCCAATAATCATAAGCGGTATCTAGCAACACGTTATGATTCCCAATTCACATAAATAGTGTACTGCTACAATATTTCAATCCTGCATAAGAGAATAATTAGTTTCTCTATTTTGATTCTTATGTCACACGATATCATCGTATAATCCAAGATAGGAATGTGTCATTCTTGCAGATTATACGTTTCTTGATCTAGAGATAATTGTATAAAGTTGCATGCAAACAATCTATCTCCATCAAGGGGCCCAAACAGATATCGTCACTCACTAAGTGAATTAATGAGGGACATACGGTTTTCTTGATGATTAACTTTTCCCCGCACAATTCAAGAGAACATAAATAAAGTCCGTATAGCAGCCCTTATCGGGAATCAGCGGTAGACAATATTTATTGAACCTATCCTCATGTGGAAAAGATAAACATCTCAAACTTAGAACCAAAATCACAACGAAGTAAACAATGACACATAACACAATCCATATGTTTATTTCGATGGGTCAAGTCCTGTGCTATGTTCCATAACATACACATATGCAACTAAGTTGGTAACTCTTTACCTATGATTAGTAGACTTTAATCATCACTTAACTTGCATACTAATCTTTTATGATAATTAATGTTCCTTGTTAATTATCAAGATTATGGACCGTTTAGATTTATTATTGTCATTCTAAAGAATGATCAACAGAGATCTACAATTCAGATCCTCAACCTGAATGATCTGTCAATAATAAACCTAGGAACAGATGATAAAATCTCATCCAAAACATAAACTAATAATTAAGTCATTAAATTATTGACTTCTAGGACATAACTCTAACAATCTCTCACTTGCCCTAGAGTCAATCAGTAGTGACTTCTAGCCAACGAAGAATTGAGAACAATGTCATATATCTACATATATACATGTCTCGGACCTCAAAATAAATAATACGCTTATAGCTAGTTACTCATACGTCCACCACGTATGGATGCATAACTGCATCTCGTATACTGCTCAAGGTAGAGGTCGTGCTAGAATGTTCGCTGTGTTCGCGAACCTATCCAAAAATTGTTTGACTATATATATATATACACTCCTATATATATTCTTGATCACCATCATATGATATCAAGTGATATCGTTATAGATCATATTTGAATCTCCAATGTAACATTGGGCTCTTAGGAGTAAGTTATGGTTCGAGATGCTTAGAACCATAATAACTAAACTAAGAAATCGATCCGAAATAAACTTCTTTTATTGCTTCACAAGTTGCTATGTATTTTGCTTTGGTGACGGAAACGGTTGTAATATTCCATTTAGAACACCTTCTAAATTTACAACACCACTTTTTAGCAAAATATGTAGTTCAACTGTGATTATATCAATCTTTGGAAAAACTAGCATTAGTGTAATTAATTTACACGAGCTCTCTTTCATCTTAAGAGATGAAACATTATATCACTCTTTCTCATAAGGTACTCGAGGATATCCTTGACTATCGTCCAAATGTGTTTCTCTTGTATCCATTTGACAACTGTTTGTCATATCTTTTGGATACTACACATTGGGGCATATGCATAAATATGGCGCACACAATGAAACTCATAATGAAAGAATGCTTGAACTATTTCATGCACTTTCTCGAATTGAGTTGCAATAGACCGAGTTAAAACACTCAAGTCATGCCATGTGACGTACAGTTAGACATCCTTTCTTGGAGTGTAACTTTCGTGTTTCTAGAACACTTCGTCAATATATGCATATTTGCTCAAACCTGACATCCATCATAATCTATCTTCATAGATTTGTTTCCTAGGATCAGGTGATTTCGCCCAAGTTCTCATTTGAGAAAGCATTCTCCAAAGAGATCTTGACAATATTCATTTTCTTAATGTTATTCCCAATTAATGAATTGTCATCTTGAACAATACAAGTAATACAATTATGCTCCCACTGAATATCTTGTCTATACAAGATACTTTTGACGAAGTTCAACTCCTTGACTTCATTGTCAAAACTTTTATTCCAATCTCCACAACACTTGCTTTAATCCATTAATGGATCCTTGAAGCATGCGTATGATTTTTTGCAATACATAAACCTCGATTTGTGTCAAATGCACAACATCATCCTCCATTCATACGAAGAAGGCGGTTTTTCTGTGTTTTTCCATATATCAATATATATGAAATACAACTATTGCTAGAATGATCTTTATTGACTTTTACATAGCCACAAGCAAGAGGTTGTGCTTTGTACGTAGTCAACTAGTCATCGACTTAGACATAGCTACAAGCGAGAAGCCGCGCTTTGTACATAGTCGATTTGTTATCCATGTCGATCTTTCCTTTTGAAGATCTAAAACGTTCTTGATAGATTGCTCCTTCATGAACATCAACCAAGGTCTATACCTTGTTGTTATACATGGATTTTATTTAGAGATCATATGAATTCAAACCATATATGTGGAATCGGATCGTTCCATCGTTTTTCTTGTTTATCAACGGATTCTCATATGCTGAGTTTGAGAATGTCGTGAAGCCAATGCACCAAACGGCTAAGGCAATCAACTCTCGTTGATCTTTTGTAGGATTGGTACTTGAGGTTCATGAACTTCTTCTACAACGATTTGTTGAACGAGTTCTCGACTCCTCATATATTCCATGAGTTTCTCGAACATCATCAACTCGTGAGATGGTTGAGTCCTCATTGGAAGGAGCATACTATTAAACTTCTTTCAAAACAACTTGTGAATGAAGTATCGCTCAACTCCCACTAAGTACCATGTATGGAGCGACAAGTTTCCCATAAGAGTACTTCTTGTAGTGACGCATAAACTATTTTAATGCTCACTTTACTCCCACTACTTCTTCTTGAGAATTTCAATTCATCAAGACTACATTATGATTAGCAACAACTACTTTGTTCTTATCATATTCGTGGAAGTAGTGCCTTTTAATATAAAGCATCCTACAAATATTAAGTGTCTTATTTGGGTAAAAGCTTACAAGTCCACAATACTTGAAATAAGCTTCTCAACACCAAATCTCGAGAAGTATTATTCTTAGAGATCAAAATATCGTAAGAAACCTTCCTCAATAGACTTTGATGGAACACCATTCAGTGTAAACAATATTGTCCTCAAACATAATTCCCTAATACGAGTCGAATAAGTCAATTTGATTTATTATCGATCGAACTATACAAAATATTGTTCGATACCTCCATTCTTGGACACATTATTCCATAATGTTCCTCATGGAGTGAGTTATGAAACTATTTTCATACTCTTTAGATAATACTTCAAATCATATGACTTAACTACTTATTTGCCACGATTAATTGTAAGACTTTTCTTTTTCCTTGAACGGTCTTTTTAACTTCACACTTGAACTCCTTTGAACTAGTCAAAAGGTTCATACTTATACCTTATCAAATAGATATGTTAATATCTACAATGATCGTTGGTTAAGTAGTAAAGTATCAACAACCTTTCATTGCACAAGTACTTATTGGTCTTTATACATCGATATGTATAAGTCCTAATCAAGTCACTTGTCCTTAAACCTTTGTAGGTTAAAGGCGCTTTTGTCATTTAACAAACATGATTCGCATATCAATCGATTTGAAATCGAATTGAATTTCGAGCTCTACGTTACGTAGACTCTCATAATGCGATTCTCGTTTATATATGTGACTAAGCGGTTATATATAACATGAAAGCCAAATACTTTATGTCAAGTCTTACGCATCTTATTTGTCATTCAAAATTTGTTTATCTATTTCAAGCAAATTCAATCAAGATGCATGAAATCATATAAACAAATTCATAATAAAAGATCTTGTCTTTTACAAAACATAATCATCCATCATTGAATATGAAATGGAGATATTTTGAGAGGTTAGGATTAAGGTATACAACCTTCAATTCCTAAACAAACTCTTAATAAAGATAACTCTACGTATTCAATGGTAATGACTTAAACAAATAAGTCATCTCCTATACGGAGTTTACTTTATATCTCTCGAACATTCTCTTATTCTTCATTGCCAACACATTTCGTTAAATGCGAGCATATGAACTAGTCTCAAATTACTAGTGTAAATTAGAGATAGTGAGATAATTTGAACGACAAATACACTTTAGGATTAGAATATTTCTAATCGTCACAATCATGGTACTTCGGACAACCTTTCAAATGCCTCCCATAAACAGCAAATGAAACATCTCATGTGACACATGGTCATCAATGAGAGTCTCGAAATTTCAACTCATACATTGGTGAAGTATTTCTTGAATACTTAACCAATTACCTTTTTCACCAACAAGTGTGCGTAAAAGGTAACGCCATATCCTTTAATACTGGAAAGAGATCGTATGACAATATCAACAATCCTTGATATCGGAGATTAATATCTCTAGTCATCAATTAGCTACTTCAATCTTTCGATTTGTGAGCTAATGAAACATTCATATAACTTCTTTTAAAAGAATAATCTCTTGGTCAACTCGTATTCTTTATACTCGATCATAAATGATGGAGTTAATATCTACTTTCTCCAAGAACACTTTCTTGAGTAAGCGGATGAGAACGTACGAGTTAATTTTAGTCCATATGAATTCGCTAATTCAAAGGTCTAGAAATTTCAAATGAGGATATTAAGCATACGCTTTATTGAATAACTTTTCGCCAAAAGTCAATCAATCATCGCGTTGCTACGTTCGGGTAGTTTGAGGAAAGTTTTGGGAATTGACATACTCAAATTTCTCTTCACTAAGATCGTGTCTTAGGAATCGGTATTACTTCTTTAAGTGAATACTTTTAGAAACGAGTTTGTTAATTTTCAAAGATTGATCGCAACAAAATTAACAATTTAAACATCTATAACAAAATCAATTTACGGTCATTTAGTTTATGCAATTGTTTTATTTATAACAAATAAAACTCCCACTATATTTATTTAATGTCCCTAATATAGTAGGTTTTCCAAGATCCCTATTTTCGTTGAGATGGTGCTAGCGTCGGCATGACACCAAAACAACTAGATAAGGTAGGTTCTCCAACCAATCATTCCATATGATTCTTGGTTTGTGAAATATCACATGTACATCCACAAACTTTGCCCCGATGTCCAATCCGATTAGAAAACATCGTTAAGTGACCTTTCTCTATTTGCTCCTAGTAAATCCGATTTACACCCCGACACGGATGATGGAACACGATGTCCCGCGTCGGCGAGAATGCATCAATGAACGATCATACACGTTAGAAGGGGATAGAGAGAAGGAGGGCGATTTAACTTAATCATGTTTTGTTTGGGACAATCAATTAAGTGACACTTGTTTGGTGGTCATGTAAGCATACACTCATACCTAGCCTATGACAATTCATAGCAATCACAAGCAATCACATATAAGCATCTCATAGTTGTGGGTTTGTATGGCTCCCGCTTGCATTAGTTTCGCCACATCGTCCATGGAGCAAAACTAATCTAATCCTTGCCCTCCCACTAAATTCTATAAGGATCTAAATCCTATATAAAATAAAGGTGCAAAATACATGTGAAAACATCCTATTCCCTTCCTATCCTTAGGGGCATGCAAGCCTCACAAGTTACATCAAAAATTAATCAAAAATTAATTAATGGCACCAAAGGCCGCATTACAAACATTCACACATGCATTCATTTACAACCACAAGGCATTGAGTCTTGAGCCATACTAAACCCACTATCCACCTACAAAACAAAGTTAGCACATACAAGAACTTTGTTTCCAATTAACGATTTTCAAGCATCTTTGCGTATCGTTTGCTATAAGTAAATTCCGTGTACAAATCCTCAATTTTAAACAACCAAACTTGTTTAAATTCATTTAGAAAGTTCTTTCAACATCCCATAACAGAAAGGAGATCAAACAAGGAGTTTTCTAATTAAATTCAACTAGTTTGAATACTTAGAAAAACAGTAATTTACCAAAAAACGTAACTAATGGAATCCAACAAAAACAACAGTTTTCGGTCTCCAAAAATTCTCAAATAAATTACTTAAGCTCCTTATCAAAGTTGTGACTACCAGTAAAAATTTCAAGAAGAGATCTTAAACCATCTGGGAGAATCAAAAAAGACAAATCTCTTACAAGTGCACGAAACACCATTATGAGATTTTCAGCTTATCCTCTCAACCATTTGGTCTGTTAGACCACCTTCTATCCAGTTTTTATATATACAATATACATAGAAAAACTTGTTTAGACTACAGGCTATCCATTCATGAAAAGAAAACAACCAAGTTCAGTTCAATAATATTAAGTTACAGCCTAAACAATCAACAAATTCTGTACTGGAACAGACTGTCAATCGAAAGGTTTTAACCTAGTTGAAGGTCCAAACTTCCACGAAAAATTATGAAATTAATTTTCCTGGAATCCTAACTCAAAATAGAACAACTCCATTTAAACAGAATTTTTAAAGGAGTTCTCAGTTGGTACAGTTTATTAGAACAATCGATTTTCTCAACAAACTGGATCTGACAAGATCTTCCTTTTCATACTTGAAAACCCACAAATTAATCCGAGTCATGCAACAATTTCTACATGCTCAGAAAGAGCTTCAAGTCCTCTTTATTTCTAGCCATAGAACACTGGTACTTATATTCAAAATATAAATCTTTCAAGCCATTCAAACAGGACAGTGCAAGCAAAAACTGGTTCTGCGCACTGTCGCCGTTTTATTCACAGTAAATCCATACTAATTCAGAAAAATGTGAATCTAACGCCAAAAGAATCACAATCCACAGATCTACAATTTTCATGTAGATGGAAAAAACTTCCAGAGAACTTATCAAAGCGAAAAACGCGAAACAACACAGACAATACCATTTCCAGACAGCAAACAAACGCATCATCTCTACTAATCCATTAATTAGCAAATTTCTCTTAATTAAGTGTTAAAATAGCTTAAGTACAACCTGTCTCTGATACCACTGTTAGAAAGTGTGCTAATTTTTATTTTTATGCTAATTACCAATTAATTAACCAAGCAAACATAGCACACACAAGATCTAGTACACAAGCTATTCAAACACACGAGAAAAAGGATTGGAAGTATACCTCTCTTGGTATCGCAACCAAGAGGCTCGTTCCAATGCGTTGGTGTCGGTGGCGTGCTCTCCAAGAACCTCCACGCCGTGCTCCTCGAGTCCACTAAGGAATTAACCACCTTCTCTAATCAATTATGCTAGTAATTGAGAGAATTGTGCCTAATTCCAAAGCTTTCCCTTTCTATTTAATTCTCCAATTAATTTAGTGGAAAAGCTTGCTCAACACATGAGCTAGGTGGTGTGTGGAAGAGAGAAAGAGGAATAGAAAATTCTGAAATTTTCTTTTCTTCCTTGTGAGGTGCGGCCAAAGAGAGAAGGAGAGAGAGAGGTGTGTGGAGGCTAGGGGTTTGCTCCCAAAGAACACCCCTTTATATAGGCTACTCAACCTAGCTCTCATCCAACATTACATGGACAAAAATGCCCCTTGCCCTAGCCGCACCTACCTACCCCATATATGGGTTGGGCCTCAAGTTAAGTTGAGCCCAATACTCTTCCATTTAAATGCACCTTCCATTGGTCATTAAATTAACCAATTAATTTAAAGTCCAATTAGCTCAAATAATTAAATGTGTTGATTATAATTAATTATTAACTATTTAATAATTAATATGGAATTAGTCAATGCATTAAATTATTTCTATATGATCTATTTGACTTAATTAATCATAACGGTCCATAACGGCATACGATTAATTAATCAACTTATCATATTTTGCAAAACCAATTGTTGCAAATAAATAATTAATGCACGTGTGGTTAAACACCTTATTATGTGTGACCCTTTGAGGATTTATGCTATGTTGGACATGGAATTAAATCGCTATTTAATTCCAATAATCATAAGCGGTATCTAGCAACACGTTATGATTCCCAATTCACATAAATAGTGTACTGCTACAATATTTCAATCATGCATAAGAGAATAATTAGTTTCTCTATTTTGATTCTTATGTCACACGATATCATCGTATAATCCAATATAGGAATGTGTCATTCTTGCAGATTATACGTTTCTTGATCTAGAGATAATTGTATAAAGTTGCATGCAAACAATCTATCTCCATCAAGGGGCCCAAACAGATATCGTCACTCACTAAGTGAATTAATGAGGGACATACGGTTTTCTTGATGATTAACTTTTCCCCGCACAATTCAAGAGAACATAAATAAAGTCCGTATAGCAGCCCTTATCGGGAATCAGCGGTAGACAATATTTATTGAACCTATCCTCATGTGGAAAAGATAAACATCTCAAACTTAGAACCAAAATCACAACGAAGTAAACAATGACACATAACACAATCCATATGTTTATTTCGATGGGTCAAGTCCTGTGCTATGTTCCATAACATACACATATGCAACTAAGTTGGTAACTCTTTACCTATGATTAGTAGACTTTAATCATCACTTAACTTGCATACTAATCTTTTATGATAATTAATGTTCCTTGTTAATTATCAAGATTATGGACCGTTTAGATTTATTATTGTCATTCTAAAGAATGATCAACAGAGATCTACAATTCAGATCCTCAACCTGAATGATCTGTCAATAATAAACCTAGGAACAGATGATAAAATCTCATCCAAAACATAAACTAATAATTAAGTCATTAAATTATTGACTTCTAGGACATAACTCTAACAGTTATACCCCACTTTTTATGGGCTGATCTAGTGATCTTTTAAAGACTTGGGCTTCTCTTTGAATAATATCTTATTTGGATGGATAAAATGATTGCTGAATCTTGTTTCAATCACAACATTCGATATGGACATGGATAACCAAAGTTGCAGCATTTAAGATAAGGCCTTCTTTTATTAAAGGACCGCAAAAAAAAAAAAAACTTATGATAAATGTGGGAGAAAAGAGAAACATAATAAATAAATAATAAGTGTCATCGGTAAAAATACCATCGCGCGTCTCTCCCTCTTCGTCTCTCTTCTGATCTCCTTCTCTTTGGCCTTCTCTTTCCTTCCTTCTTCTCTCCCATCCTTCTCCTTCCCTATGTCCCTTCCCTCTTGTTCCCTTCTCTCCCCTCCATCTCCTTACCTCTGTCTCCACGTGAACTCACATAAAATGAATAGATTAAACAAATAAAGTGAACACTTAGAATAACAAAATGAATTGACCCGACAAAACAAAATGATATAAAAATAAAGTTGAATAATAAATACAAAAATAAAATGAACAGTTTAAACAAAATAAAGTAAATATTTATAATAACTACAGTGAACGTATGCAATAAACAAAGTGAATATATATAACATCAGGGGTGGAGCCAGAATTTTAAGACAACGGGGCAAATGATGCTTATGATGAAATTTTTATATTTTAGAGGGACAAATTGAATAAAATAAACTGATTTACATGTAATTCTTGCATTTTTAAGAGGTTATTTTAAGAGCATGAAGGGGACATTATCCAGTTTTCACTGCACTTACCTCCGCGCCTGTATAACATCATAAAATGAACTGATATAACAAATAAAGTAAACACTTGTAGCAAAAAAATTGAACATATACAATAAACAAAGTGAACATATATAACATCATAAAATGAACTGATATAGCAGCAAAAATAAAGTCCCCAAATAAAATGAAGTGAATAGTTATAAAAAAAAGGTGAACATTTCTAACAAATACAACAGACACTTATAACAACATAGTGAACAAAAAACAACAGTCGAGAAAAAAAGAATGCGATGGTGTTAATCAATTTTCCGGTGATTTTTTTTTTTTTTGAAAGTTGAGGTGAATTTGGAGGGCGGTGCTTTGGACACGACAAATTTCACTGGGGGCATTCTCTTAACTTTTTTTTTGACATCTATGCCCTCGAACTCTCCTAAATTTATTTTGAAACCTCCGAAACCCACAACTTCATCTCTCCGTGTTGCTATTCCAACCTCGTCGTCGTCACCTTTGCTAACCTACCTCGAGCCCTCTTCTTCATTGATAATCTAGTGAACAACCTCGCACACTCCATCTCTATTTTCTTGCTATCCAACCTCGAACCCTTTTTATATCCCTGGTGACGGCGAATTTGGTGGCGGCGGAGGAAAAGCTAGAGCAACCCAGGTGATCGGAGAGGAGGTGCGATTGGCATTCAACTTTTCTGATTTCACTTTTCAGTTTAATGAAAAAGGTGGAGTCGTTGATCTATTATTAGGTTTATCAAAAATTAATACGAAATATATATTTTTTTTTGAAGAGAAGAGCCCCAAGTAGGGGCACCAAACATTAACGAAAACCAGAATATTGAGTCACACAGCAGTGACTCCAAGATAACAATCCATCCAACAACTAAAAAAAACTAAACTTAACCAATCCAACTAAAAAGCTCTCAAACAGTGAGCTAGCAAAACAGGTAACAACAAAAGCAGGATAACCAAGTAACTACTATCAATAGTATCTACTGCAGCAAATCTTCATCTTCATCTGGCACTGCATCAGCCTGAGATGATGAACTGAGCCCAGCAACACTCTGTACCCTTCCCATAGTCAGTCCCTTATCCATCCTTGCCTCCATGCCTGTCCACATAGCAAAATTGTTTGTAATATTGTAAACTAAAGAAGAAAAAGAAATGCCTTTAACCTCATTAAAAGCCCTACGGTTCCTTTCCAACCATACAGTCCAACACACAACAGCTAGAAGACTAATAGCATAAACTCTATTTGGTTTATCCAAAGCAATACAGCTTTCCCATATAGAATTTAGACTGTTCAAGTTAAGAGTGATATTTCTATTATTAAGAGTATTAAAAAAATCCCAATATTCTTTAAAAAAGTAACATTGAACAAAAAGATGTTCAACATCATCAGCATCCCTACAAAAGAAGCATTTATTTGGACCATACCATCCCCTCTTACACAAATTGTCTTGAGTTTGTACTTTGTTATGTAGTACTAACCACAAAAATAATTTTAATTTAAGTGGGACTTTGGCAATCCAAACAGACTTATTTAGGTCAATCCTAGGAACTGCACTATTCAGAAGCATATAACAAGACTTTACAGTATAAAAATCCTTATCATTTAACAACCAAATAACGGAATCAGGGTAATCACTGAAAGTTACATCGTTAAGGAGAGTAATAATGTCTAGTTTTTCCTGCCTAAGAATATTGGAAACTCCTCTAGTAAGAGACAAATTCAAAGTATTATTCCTCCAAACTTCAGCCAGTGTAGCTTCTGGCTTTTTTGTTTTAGCAAAAGCATGGGGAAAAGAATCTGCTAGAGTAGATGATCATGTCCATAAATCATTCCAAAAGCTAATCTGAGTACCATTTCCTACTACTTTCCTAAAGCCTACTTTGATTATCGGAATTAAAGAGTTTATTTCCTTCCAAAAGAAAGAACTATTGGAAGGACACTTGTTTTTATACTTAAAGTAAATGATATCCTTCCAAATGGCATGATGGTCCGCAGAAAAAAATTTCCAAACCCATTTGCCCATTAAAGCAATATTCATTTGCTTTAAATTAGTTACTCCCCAGCCTCCAAACTCTTTCTTTTGACAAATAATACTCCATTTCACTAAAGGGTATTTCTTTTTCTTACTCTGAGTATTCCCCCACAAAAAGCTCCTTCTGATCTTATCAATCCTATTAATCACCCAAGCAGGGCAAGGAAAAATAGACAAATGATACAAAGGGAGAGAAGAAAGAACAGAATTAACTAAAACTACTCTACCTCCTAGAGAGAGCAAATTCCCTTTCCAGTTAGATAATTTTTTATGAATCTTTTCAATTAGATGATTCCAATCTGTTCTACTTGGTCTTTTCCAATGTAGAGGAACACCTAAATACTTAAAGGGTAAATAACCAATCTTACAATTAAAAATATGAGCTAAATTACCAGCCCTGCTATTGGAAATATTTAAAGGAATTAATTCAGACTTAGCAAAATTGATCTTAAGTCCAGAAAGTCCTTCAAAAGCTCTAAGGGCCCATTGAGTGTTATCTAAAACCCTGTCATCAGCTTTAAGAAAGAGAAGTGTATCATCTGCATACTGCAGATGAATCAACTTCTTCCCATCTGATAAAACAGGGCCCAAACCTTCTAAATGATGTCTATCTACACCTCTTGTAAGAAGTTTGGACAGACCATCAGCTGCAAGCAGAAATAAGTAAGGGGAAATGGGGTCACCTTGTCTGAGACCTTTATGACATTCAAAGTGTTGACCCAACTCCCCATTTATTAAAACTGACGTAGTCCCCCTAACTAAAATATTTGACATCCAATTTATCCAAGTTGGATGAAAACCCCTATGAAAAAAGCAACTAAGAAGATAAGTCCAGCTAACATTATCAAAAGCCTTCTCAAAGTCCAATTTGAGAAGTACCCCTTGTTCTTTACTTAAATGAACTTGATGAATAAGCTCTTGAGCTGCCACTACTCCATCTAAAATAAACCTGCCCTTAATAAAACCACTTTGTTGAGGACAAATGATTTTAGAAATAACAGGCGCTAAACAGTTAGAGAGAACCTTAGTAAATATTTTAAAAATACAATTAATCAAACTAATGGGTCTAAAATCTGTGACCTTCAGAGCATCAGAAACCGTAGGAATAAGGCAAATAGTTGCTTTATTCAACTGAGCAATGTCTAAATTACTAGAATAAAAGTCAGTAAACAGACTAAAGATATCATCCTTAACAACTTCCCAAAAGTGCTGATAAAAACACATAGAAAAACCATCAGGTCCAGGTGCTTTATCAGCACTCATTTGAAAGACAGCATCATGGATTTCTTCTAGAGTAAAAGGAGCAATTAAAAAAGAGTTATCTTCTGGACTTATTTTATCATCCAAAGTCCAAAGATTATCCTGTAAAGTGCCCCAAGTAGAACTAGGAGTGCCTAGCAGATTTTGAAAGTGACTAAAGACATGATTTCTAATTAGAGTAGAGTCTCTAGTTTCCTCACCATTTATGACCATGTGAGTAATAAGATTTTTAGTCTTCCTAACAGAAGCATATCTATGAAAGAACTTTGTATTTGCATCTCCTTCTTGCAGCCAAGTAACCTTTGATCTTTGTTTCCAGTATTTTTCTTCATCTTGGAAAAGATCATAAAGGTCCTTTTTCTGTTGAAGGAAATTATCAAATTCAAAGTCCTGTAAATTCCTATGTTCTGCAAGATCCTCAAAGACTTTAATGCTAGAGAAAAGACTAGCTTTTCTGTCCCTAATTTCTTTGCCTAAGTTACAGCTCCATCCTCTGAATTTATTCTGGAGGATCCTAACTCTAGTAGTCCAATTGTAAGCTTTAGTATTCCCTAAAGGAATCTGAGCCCACCAAAGTGGAAAACGAGTTTGAAGTTCCTCATGTCTTAACCAAGTCCTTTCAAACCTAAAGGATCTATTAATACGTACAATTGGAATTCCGGCATCTAAAAGTATAGGAGTATGATCAGAGAAAGTTCTTGGAAGAGTATAAGAGTAAGACTGACCAAAGCTATCCAACCATTCTTGATTAGTAAAAAACCTATCAAGACAGGCGAATTTTTGGCTTTGACCTCCCTTAGCCCAGGTAAACTTTCTATCTAAATACCTAAAATCAATAAGATTAAACCTTGAAATCCAATTATTGAATTTATTCATATTCCCCACATCAAAGGAAACTCCCATCTTCTCAGACCTATTTCTAATACAGTTAAAGTCCCCTCCAATGACCCATGCCTCCTCAGCTAAGTTACCTAAATTATTCAATTCTGACCAGAATTGGTTTTTCAAGCTAGCAATCACAGGCCCATACAGAAAGGAAAAAAGAAAAGTTTTATTATGAATCTTAGACCTAACCCGGACAGAAATAGAAAAGGTTTTAATAACCCAGGCCATAATCTCAAACTTAGAAACATCAAGACCTACCAAAAGGCCACCAGAAGCACTTTCAGAAGGAATATATTTCCAAGTGAAGTTAAGACACAAGGAATTTAAATACCTACTAAAAAATTTCTCTTTCTTAGTTTCCTGAATACTCAAAATATCAGGATGAAAAAGCTTTAAAATCTCCACTAATTGTCCATGTTTACTTGGACCATTAATGCCTCTAATGTTCCATGAGAGTATCTTCATAAACTAACTAAAGAAGACCCCTCATGACTTAAGTCTAACTGTTGCAAGGAAGTAGTAATTTCTTGCAACATTTGAAAAATCCTAAGAGGTTCAGATTTTCTAAGGTGCTCTACAACTTTAATTCTTTTGGGTAGACTATCCCCGAAAGAGACACCAAAATCCTCCAACAAAGAAACAACTTGTAAATTAGTTAGTTTACTTAAGTGAAAGATACCTTGAAAGGCGGCATTAGGAAGCTGCTGTGACTTGTCCTCCAGAGTCAGCCCCTGATCCTTAGTATTGTCCTGAAACAAAGCCTTCACCACTGGGGAAGGATTGTTATCAAAAGCTAAACCCTCCTGAGAAGCTCCCTGGGAAGTCAACAGACTCCTATTGTGCTCCAACTCTCTTCTTTTTAGAGCTTGAGTTTTAAGAGCCCTATTATACCACTCTATCTCATCAATCTTCTCTTTGAGGAGCTTATTCTCTTTCTCCTTCTGCTGGACCAGAGCTTTAATAACCAATAATTCCTCCTGAACATTAGGAGCAGAACCACCACTCTGATGACCAAATTTTTTAGAGTTAGTATCATCTGAAATAACAATGGTGGTCTTAGGAGCCGGAGGGCTGACAGAGGCCAAAGAAATGGAGGGAGAAGGGTCATCAGAGAATTCATAAGGAATAAGAGAGGTTTTAGAAGAAGAAAGAGTTTTAGAAGAAGGATTTTTTGAGGAAGGAGTAGTGGTATGAGAAGAGCTTTTAGAAGTATTTTTGGAGGAGGGAACTGTAGCCTTGGTAGAAGTTTTAGCAGAAGGGGCATTTAGAGAAGAAGCATTAGAAGACCCCAATTTAGAAGGCAAGGAGTGAGAAGGTTGAGGAAAATCCAAACGCAACTGAGAAGGATTGCTAGATTGGCCCACCTTCTGACTGTTCTTTCTAACTTCCTTCAAAAGCCTTCTTTCCTCTTCTTCTAAACCCAAATCTACCTCTTTACCTTTACCACTAACCACAACTTCAGCTTTCTTCTGAGGAGAATCCAAAATCTGAATTCCTCGTTCAATACTTCTTCTGACTTGATTTCTAGTAAGAACTGTAGGGCTATTATTTATAACATTCTCTATAGTAGGCTGAGGAATCACATGAGTGGAAACCTTCTTCTTAATTCTTTTCCTTTTCTTACCAGTAACATAATTACCAGCACCAATTACATTCACTTTCGGCTGAACCTGACCTTTTAGCTTAAAAGTATTAACTTTGGCTTCATCTTCCTTAGACCAATTCATAAAAGGAACTTCTTTGATCATCTGAGCAAAATCAGAACCCTTTTTATCTCCTTCTACAACAAAGTGTACCAAAGCCAGATCTTTTTCACCATTTGGCCAGTCAATACCATACCAGGCATAGTCTGATATCATATCCCTGTCCCCAACATCTATTTGAACCCTCAACCACCGACCCTCAAGCCCCAAATGAGTAGGATAGTCTGGTTTAGCCAAATTACCAAAGAAAATTAACTGGGATAAGCCATGCCAAGTTCTCCAGCCATAAGGAACATCAACTACTCTTACCCAATATCGCTCAGACGGGCCACTGGGATCAATCCAACGAGCTTCTCGCAGGATTGGAAAAAAGCGTCGATGGCCATGTTGATCTGCCACTTCAAAGTGTTGCAAGTCAAATTGCTCATCCCGCCACTCCATGGACGGGCCGATCACTTGAAAACGGAACAAATCGTGTTGCACAACCCTGGCTTGGTCTGCTGGAAGACGCTCACGCATCTCGCGAATGACATCCATCAAAGAAATCGAAGCATCAGCTTGAAAGATAACACTTCGCTCGAGCTCACGCATCTTTTCTAGCACTTTCTCATCAGCTGTAAGCCGATGAAGCTTCTGAGGAGGATCCATTTTGGAAAGAGGAAAGGTTCTCGTCTTTGACGACGAAAAAGAGGAGGAGAAGGAAGAGAAGGCTGAACTAGGGTTTGGTAGAGAAATAGGATGTTGATTGTTTGAAGGAGACGAAATGATGTGAGAAATAGGGTTTGGTAAAGAGAGGTTTGAGGTAGACGAAAGGTTGTGTCGATGAAGAGATGGGCAATTACTGTCCTTATGTCCAGTACTCTTGCAATAGAAACACAAACGAGGTTCTCTACAACCCTCTGCACCGTGATTTTTACCACTACATCTCAGACACCTATTTTTCATCCTACGATACCAATCAAATGTCGACAAAGAAACAAGATAAGATCTTGAATCCGACGAACTAGCGGAGCAACTAAGATCTCCAGTTGAATTAGGTATACCCTTAACAAGGGCTCCTGCATAACTGGTGAAAGCTCTCTGTTTCCCAAACCTAGCAATTAAGTACCTAGCTCTAACCACATCTTCTCCAACTGGAGAAGGAAAGGAACGAAGAGAAGGCTCTAGAAGATCCGCCGGTGAGGTGGCAGACTTGAGGCCAAGAGAATTCTTGGAGCGATCTTGAAAGCTACGAAACATCTTTCCGAAATAAGAGGTTATTTTAATTAATACGAAATATATGTAGGAATAAAATAGAAGAGAGAGTACCGAGTCTCGCTGTGAAGGATAGAATGAAGACCACTAAAATTTTGTGCCACAAAAGTATTAAAAACATTTTCGATTATGAATTTGCTCTGCTCTCAATACGGTAGCCATTGAATGATTGAAATAAATCTAAGAATTTGTTTTTACTATTGTTTAAGAGATAAAATCAATTAAGGAAATTTATGTGATATGATTACAGGAAATTAATGGAAAAACTTTCGGAGTAGCTTAATTTTAACAGGGACGATTTTGTCATTTGAAAAAAAAAATACGCTGCTCCCAGTGTTAACTAGCGTGTCCAGAGCACCTCCCGAATTTGTACCTTAAACGATAAGCTAAAAAACGTCCCCATAAATGAATTAATTATTTTTGGAAAGAAAATTAATTATGTTATTATGTAACACCAATTAACCATATTCAAATCGGAAGTTTTAAACATCCACTAATTTAAGGCAGGTGTACAATTGTACTATTTATATTAAGAAAATTGATAGCTAAACAAAGAATAAATCCGCGAGTGTCATGAATAAAATGGAAGAAGAGAATACTCTCCCATATCTTTTCTATTTTGGAAAAAATAAGCATAAAATTGCAAGCTATTTACAACCTCATTTAGTAATTATCCCGTACATATCATGGAAAATCTATTTTCTATATGTCGTTTTTTTTTCTTTTTTGAAGAAAAATCTCGATCGCATCGTCATTCTATCAGGAGAGCTGGAGAGGTGATTCAAAGTTATTAATTTTGTTCAAAATTGAATATCAGTCTGATGAGTGAAGTTATTTATTAGATTTAGATTTCAGAAAGAAATATTAAGGTAAAAACCAATTTAAATGTTGTTTCCTAATATCGTGATTGTTAATTATAACCATATTAATTAGAACAAAAATCACATACAACGCCACAGTTATTTTATTGGTTTTATAATACCACAAAATGCTTTTCCAATATTGCAACAACCTATACAAGGCAACATCATCAAAAGCCGAAAATATATTAGATTGAAACATAAATAAAATACAACTATATTTTTAATTTTTAAATATAGGAAAAGTGCGCAACTTTTTTAAATATAATTGAAATGAAGTGTATGATGTATGTTTGCAAGAATAGAACAAGCACCTATGCAGTATTAAATTTTTTTATAAATATAATAAATATATATGGTTATTTTTGTGTTTATCACATTGATGGAGACATTCTAGCAATAAAACATCCTACTGTATTGCGTAATATGTTCTCAGAATTTCAAAAAATATTGTAAATCAATTCAATAAATCTCATTCAGCAGTACAAATGAAATATAATAAGCAAAATGGTATGATTTTATTGATTATCAGAAATAACAACCACCACGGAGAGCAAGAACAAGATGGAGAACAGATCCGCCTTCAATGTTATATTCCTTGGCCGTCTTATCGTCTGCCATCTGCTTCCCCCCGTAAATCAGCCTTAATTCACACAAATATATATAAAAAAAAACATCATAACTATTGCTATATATAACTAAAGGGGAAAAAGAAGAAAAAGAAAGAAAGAAAGAACAAGACATGATACCTCTGCTGCACGGGAGGGATGCCTTCCTTCTCCTCGACGCGTTCCTTGATGCGGTCGACGGTGTCTGTGGGCTCGATGTCGATCTCAATTTCTTTGCCAGTGAGGGTTTTGACCTTGATCATGGTGCCACCGCGAAGCGGGCATACGAGGTACAGCATCGACTGTTGTTGGATGTTGTAGTCGGCCAAGCTGCGTCCGTTCTCCAGTACCTTCCTCTCATATAGCAGCCTCTGGTGCCACTTCGGGACATCCTTCTTTTCCTGTTCCAACCCACAAATTCAACCTTTTTTGTTTCAGTTTTATGCATGTTAATTTGTTCAAATATTTCAAAATCTGATTATAAAATTTTGATCGGACCTCAATAAGGGTCTTGATACTATCAACGGTGTCGCTGCTCTCTACGTCGAGCGTCATTATCGTCCCGTTTAATCCTTTTACGAATATCTGCATCTTCTACTTCGCTCTGATGATACTCGCACCAAGGCACAGCCGCACAGACGCTCTCCTTTGTATCTGTATCTTCTTCTGTATTAAAAAAAATAATGACCCCATCTATCAGACATATGTATATAAGATTTAGGGAAAATTAGTTATGTGCCACTCTATAGTTTTGAAATTAGAAAAATGCCACTTCAAAATTTTAGTTTTGAAAAATGCCACCCTAAATCTAATTAATTCAGAAATTTGCCACTCTTCTTACTTAATTTTTCATAAAGACACAATTACCCTTCTTCTCCCTCTTCCTTTCCCATTCCTGACTTCCTCTTCCCATAAATTTCATTTGTCTCAAGCTCTCAACCTCCATCTCCGACTCCGTCTGCCTCCGCCTCTCCTTCGCCCTTACCTCGGCCCCGGCGTCGCCCCCGCTGCCTCCGCTTCCCCTCCATCCGTACTTCCACTCTAGCGGCACCGTCCCCTCAGCCCCTCGCCTCCTTCACCATCCTCACCGTGCTGCCTCCACGTCCCCCTCTACCTCCGCCCCTCACTCCTTTTTCACATCCGTCCCATCTCTCTTGCCTCGTGTGCCCTCCACCCTCCCCCCTCTTCTCCCCTTTTCTCCCCTATTATCTTATCTCTGCTTACTTACGTGAGCTCTAGCGCAGCAATATAGTAAGACACTGCAAACTGGAAGAAGCATTGGGACTGAAACTGGCACTAAAATTTTGGGGTATTTTATTAGACTTGGCGGTAGGGAAGCCCCACTCGATTAAATGGAATCGTGCAAGTGCAGGCCTCAATTTTCTGTTTAGTTAAAATGAAATATTCTAGGCCATGTGCGTAAGGGAAGTCAGAACTCAGAAGATGCAGTGGTGCCTCCTGTGAAGAGTCCTGTGGTTGTAGCTAAGAGCTCGACTTATTCATTTTGGACTTAATGCTTTCAGCTTCGTGCCTCAATCAATCTGCCCTACCTCTATGCCACCATTGCACAAGCGCCTTGTCTCGTCTGTCTCATTCTACATCTTATTCTGCATTCAACACGCAACACTCCGGCTCCGCCCCCTCTCGGCTGCCTTTGCGGTCGAGAAAAGTTTCATTAAATAAGGATATTTTGGTTAATACAAAAAATTAGATATGAAAATAGATGTAAGAGTGGCAAAATTCTGAATTGATTTGATTTAGAGTGGCATTTTTCAAAACAAAAATTTTAGAGTGGCATTTTTCTAATTTTAAAACTTTGTGGTGGCATAAATCCAATTGCCCCGATTTATAGTCGGTTATGCATTCAAAGTTCACTCTCAAATAAGAAGAAAATTCTAATTTAGGAGATGTTTCTATTTTTCACGCAGACCTATCTTAGATCCTTTATCTTAGGTGGTGACTTTGATGAAATTGATTAAATAATATGTTTTACTTTAAATTCATTGTAATTGCAGATTAACTGTTTAAAAATGGCTTAACGCAAGTCTTTCAGAAAAAGAAACAGACAAGAATATTTTTTTTCAATGCAAATTCTTAAATAGGATGTCAATTATAATGCAATTAAAAGATTAATTTATCATCAAAAATTGAGTGTCTATAAACTTAACTATTATTATTTTTGAAACTTCTAAATGAATGATTAATTAAATTCGAAAATTGTTTCAATTTGATTTGTGACCTGAACCTATATATCAACAATAGAAAACTAAATATTTGATCGATGAATGGTTATAGTGGGTTAAATAAAATAAATTTGTTGTTCACATGACATTTTATTTCTTTTTAATATTTTGGTTCCATGCCTGCATGTAACAAGCTGTTTAAACCTGTTTAGGTCTCTACTTCATAAGTGGCATGCGCCCATAAAAATTTAATTTAGTTCTTTAGTTAACTATCGTCAGCACTCTAATTGGTAAACATGAATACATGATTCATCATTCGATTGAATGTAAAAATCCCTTTATTATTATTATTATTATTATTATTATTATTTAAGTGATGAAAGTGAAATTTATTTTTAAAGACATCACTGATCACTCGCGTCCGACTCTGACTTCCACAAAAGGCTACCCGATTATTTTTCTCCTCAATGAGCCCATCAAGTGAGGCCTACTAATATACTGTCATCTCCTAGTCTGCATCAGGACCAATCAATTAAAGCCCAATAAAATTTACCCCCAAGCACTTCATTCCATTTCCATATATACTTGACAAAATGATGCAACTGAAAAAGAAAAAAAAATGCAGTGAATTAATTTTGTTTTATATAGACAAAAAACAGATTGCTGTATAAAATTTTGGAAGTTATGATTAATCAAGGCTCGAAATTGAGTTGAATAAATTGGTCATTTGTAAATAAAACATAAAAAAGAATTATTTCAAATATAGCTCTAGCACCCATGGAGGAAACTCGTCTCTTTATGGATGGAACCTATTTTGCAAATAAAGTAAAAAAAAAAAGAAGGTTGTTTTTTTTATGGGTCGTACAAACTTTAGTATGCTGCTTGAACTATTAGGGTACAATTTTTTAAGTTATTAATTGTAAGAACCCATATAGAAAAAAGAAAATAATTAAATAGAAAATATTTTAGTTAGAGTAAGTGTAGAAGTAAGAAATTACAACTGTTGTATGTTTTAGCAATTTATGCAAAATGAACATGCTCCAGCTGTCCAAAATGAACATATTTTAGCAATTAAATTATTGGCGGTATAATTAATTGAAGGTTAATTTTTAGGGCAAAATCTGCATGCATAATATATTAGAATTGATTTGACCATTACAATTAACAAGTCACATGAGAAACAATAAAATTTTTTAATATATTACACCACACAAGCCGACACATGCATCGGTGGCAGTCTAGGCGAGTGGCACGGACTGAGTTTAATATTTTGTCTCTCTCTCTCTCTCTCTCTCTCTCTCTCTCTCTCTCTCTAATAAAATAATGGAATGATGAAGGCGTGGTGGGGAGTCAACTCTCCAGACCAATCTAGTTAATCGAACCCTTACCTAATGATACCAACTCCTTAATTATTATATTGCCAAAGATGCATGAATTTAATCGCGTGTTATCTATTTTTAATTGATGCTCGTCAAATAAATTTGGACCATGCATCCCTTGCCCTTGGGATTCATTTAACATGGCTGTCATCCTTTGTGTTTAATTTTTTGAAGCAGACCAGTTCATGGATCCAACAAGATCCGAATTATCCGATATAAAAACATGACATCTTTGATACTTTTTAATTATTGATGCTACGCTACGCACAACTCATATATTGCTCACATGGCAACAGGAACGAACTTGGAAGTCTCTTTAGAAGTCCAATCAGTGGCGAACCTAGAATTTCGTATCAGCAGGGTCCATAATTTTTTTTTGCTAAAAATATACATATGATATAACGTCTAATATAGACATAGTATAATAATAATTCTTAAATAAACAATTCTAAAATAATGTTAGATAAAAAGTCATGAGAAATAAAAAATATATTATAATAACAATAAAAAATTTAAAATAACATATTTAATATACAAGATAATAATCCAAAATTTAAGACAAAAACAGTATAATAATTTCCTACGAATTTTTTTTTCATAATTTTGCATAATAAGCTCTTTAAAAATCTCATTGAGCACTTATTTTTCTAATTTTTTGTGGTAGTTTTTATATAATATCCGAGTTGCATTTTTTATCCATTGTGGCAGCTTTTATTTATAATGTCTTAAAGTTCATAAAATATTATATAGATGAATCACGTAATGCGCGAGATTCACGCTAGTATGTATATGCTACAAATAACTTTTCATCCAAATATTACATTCTATTCTAAGTTTTATCTCAATAAGGTTCATTGGGTAGGAGGGAAGAAAGACGATTAGCTAGGAACAAATGCTACCTGGGTCCCTATGAGATTTTTTAAGTGTTGTTATGCAATTCAAATCAAACACGACATGTCCAGTTGGGTCCTTCAAATTTTTGAGATGGGTCCCTAATTTCTTGTGAATTTTTTTTAATTAAAAATAAATGTAATTATCAAATAAATTTTTTTTTGAGGTGGGTCCATAGACCCACCTTATTACGGCTCCGTTTAGATAGGTGTGGGAAGAAGGGAAGAAGGGAAGAAGTGGGAAGAAGTATTGGGAAGTGTGTAACTTTGTGAAGAGTTTGGATTGTTTATAATTTTTTTCTTCTTTCTTCCTTCTTCTTCTTCTTTCTTATAACGATCCAAACGCACCCTACATGTAGCTTCGCCCCTGAGTCCAATGATGGCAAAATCATATATTTTTGGAAATAAAAATTGTGTTTTAGAGAGAGATATTCACTCTAAATAGGCTTATAAAAATATGGGTGCCTATGAGTGAAAGGAAATTAGGCCCCATTCCACTTGTATGAAATTCATACGAGAAAGTTCCATAAAGATGTATCGCTTACTTTTAATGTCACTTTCAAATCAGATCATTTCTTAGGTTCCGTTTGGATGGCTTCTTTCCGAAATAAGGAATAAGAAATAACCACTTTTTACTAATAAATTTATTTCTAACTATCCAAACTCTTCACAAAAGTTACACACTTCCCAATAAATTTACCCTTTCCCAATAAATTTCTTCCCTTCTTCCTTCTTCCTATCTTATTCTCAACGCATCCAAACGGAACCTTAGTGCTGCTCATAAAATTCGGATGGCAGATCTCCGATCTGTAATTGAACCATTCTCTCCAAATAAAAATTATACTCTCTAGGACTATCTAACGAATTTCGAGTAATCGGAAAGGAGCTTTATTAAATAAAATATCTGGTTAGTTAGGCAAAGCTTAAATTGCATGACATATTAGTAATCTAAAATAAATAAAGGTACTTGCGACTAGTTCTTTCATACAATCTCAGTATAAGAAATCACAGTTTTCAGAAAACTCAAGTTTCTGATCCACGATCGAGTTGTTCGGTTTGTTTTTGTAGAAGAATGATTTCAGTCTATGTAATCTTACATATAATAAAGATGCGTGGATGGTCTCAAGAGATGCGAATGAAAAGTGTCTATTAAGGAAATGTCTTAAAGGGTGTGATTTAAAAGGTGTCTCATCAAAGGATGCAATCGAGTGGATGTCTCATCCACCAAAGGGTGCTAATATTTTATCTATAAATAGTACTCCATTTTTCGAGTTTTCATTAACCATTTCACATTTATGAAATGACAAATATAATAGATATCACATTACTATCAAATAAAAATCCAGATGCGATACGTGCACGGGTCACAAAAAATTTGGTTTGCAACTAATTTGAAGAAAGAAAATACATGGAGCATGAATTTTGTTCTACTAGATAGTAAGTTAACTTTTTATGCAATACATTTTTCTCCCTATATCATGTTGATTTCAATATTCAACAAAAATTTATTTCCAATATTTTTTTCATATTTATGCATTTGGGCCAACAACTTTATGGAAATATATGAATTTAAAAATATTCAAATCTTTGAAATTAACAATAATATTGGCTTAACATATTATATTTTTTTACTATAATATTTTTATTTTGATATTGGATATTATCAACGGACTAAAAAATGATTTTACACAAGGCGCCATGTGCGAGATTATACGGTTCAATGGAACATATTAGAGGAGGCTATCGTACGGTTCCCCACATGTTTTGTATTGATTTTTCCGCAAACACTTAGGTTACTATTTTGACAATAAATTTTCTTGTCATATTCATGTGTTATCTGATTTAAAGTCTTTTGAAAATATCAGAACATAAATTACTAACTGCACATAGTGTATAGACACTTATTGTTTAATTACTATAATCATATAAATTAAAATTTTTAATTTTTAATTACAATTTACTTATTAAATTTGATATTTTTAATACAAATTTTTTTATTCAATTTATTTTTGAATATTTCGTAATACTTTTTATTCGTAAAAAATATAAAAATTTTGTAAACAATAAAAAAATTGTATTCTTATTTCTAAAGTAAATAGTTGTTCTTTTATTTTAAATTATTATTAATAAATTATAATAAGATTATTTAGATGCTGACAAACGAAAGAGTGCATTCATGTAGTCTATATTCAATGAATGGATCCTAAAAGATGCCTTACACTAACTAGATAATTGTTTCATGTCGTTTTTAAAGTGCAGATATATATAATTGTAAATATAATAAAGTATTATTTTTATTTTAAATATATATTAAAAAAATTATTATTAGGTTATTTAAATGCTAATAAATGAAATAGTGGGATAATATATCATAAAGTGTCCTTTTTATTTTAAATTTATTATTGAGAAATCATAATTAGGTTAATTAAATGATAACAAATGAAAGGATGTGATTGTGTATGATAAAGTGTAGTTTTTTTATTTTGTATGATTGTTAAAAAAATAAAAAATAGGTTAATTAAATGTTAACAAATGAAAGGGTGTTAGTATGTAGTTTTATTCAATGAATGGGTGCGAATAAAAAGGTGTCTTTTAACATATATTTCATAGGGTTCAATTAATATATGTCTTTCCAAAGAATACAATCAAGTTGATGCCTCAAAAGGTACAATTTAAAATGTGCATTGCCAAATGATGCAATCAAGTGGATTTTCCTCCACCAAAAGGTGCCAACATTTTATCTATAAATAATACTTTTTTAAGTTTTCATCCAACCATTTCACATTTACAATAAAGAAACATAATTGATATCGCATTAATTTCAAATAAAAATCTAGATGATACATACACGAATACTGAAAATTTGGGGGATGAATTTTGTTCTTCTAAAAGTAAGGTAAATTTTTATACAATAATTTTTATTAATACATGAATGTTTAAATCGTTATTAATTATCATTCTTGAGCAAATCAATTTATAAAATTTATCTTTTTATAGCAAATATACTTTAAAAATAAGTTCTTTTATATTAAAATCATTGATTAAAAATCATCTATATACTTAAAAAATAAAAATTAATGCCATAATATTCTATATATTGTTTACAATGGATACCATTATCGTCGAGCGAAGCTCGACGCACAGATCTAGTAATATAATAAAATCATGCACTCTTTTTATTTCCTAAATTCCAATCTGTCAGGATTTTTACTGCCCTTACAAACTTAGGCAGAATCTCTAGGCTCTCTTTGTTTATATACAGTTATTAATTTATATAGTTATTAATCTATTTATTCATAATATCTTGTTGTGGTTTTAATCGTGTTTTGGTATGCCATATTTGGTGAGAAAATTCTAATGTAACACAAATTTTAGAAAAGCATGTCTTGGAATAACATGTTGGTATGACACTATTCAATTTGTTGGCATGCATATATTAAATTTTTTTTCAGATGGGAAACTAAAAAAAAAGGTGTTAATACTTTAAAAAAAACAAATAACAAGAAATTCTATTAAAATTAGATTTTGATTACGATTTCAGAAAAAAACATATATTGCTATTTTTTCGATTAATGCAATAATAATTGAACAAAAAAAAGTATGAATTATAAGACATGACGTGTCCTTAATTTTCAGTGGCGCTTACTATTTTTAAAAAAAAAATTGGTATTTTTGTAAAATAAAATTTATCTAACACAGCCAATGAGATTGGCCGGCGTGTTGATATTTTTTAAAAAATATTTTTTATTTTTGATAAAAATATTATCATTTTTAACAAATATATATTACTATTTATGTAAAAAGATTTTGTTTGGCAGCGCTAATGACAGTGGAGAGTTATTGTTTTTTTTAAAAAAACTATTACTATTTTTAAAATTAATTTCTCTTGAACCTGGAAGCACCACTTTCAGTGGTGCGACTGTAGGAGCGCCAGTCCTAGTGGCGTCTGACATATTTATAATAAAAATTCTTTTTTTATATGTTTATTATCCATTTTTCAGTTTCACTAATGTTTGTTATAAAAAAATTTACGGCTCTCTATTGCTCCAAAATTACTCAAATTCCATGTGTATTTTTTAAAAAATAATTTTAGAGAAATTTTCTAATTTGTCTTCTAATTAAATGTGAATAATTTAAATGCCCCTCTATTTCTGGCAACACCTTTATTATGCCATGTTATATCTCTCAAAAAAGGAGTGAGAAAGGGGCAGTCTTACTTTCAGCACCCAACGTTAATTAGTCCAGTCCGAGTTTGTAGGCAGCACTGTCAAACGGATGCCGTTTCGACCATTTTCGTTTCGTTCCGTACGAAACAGAATTGAAACGAAATGGTAAATGAGTTACATTTTCAGAGACGGAACGGAAACAGAACGGATCGAAATGCACGTTAGTGTTCCGTTTTAAAGAATAATAACTAAAATCAATGGAAAATATGCTGAAATAAGTGCAAAATAAGAAATGGAACAGTTAACGAAATGGAAAATCGTTCCATTTTACGAAATGAAACGAACACATAATGATATTTTATTATTACATTACCAAAAACGGAACGAATACGGAACATACCGGTTCTGTTCCGTTTCTACATGTTTGACACCTATATTTGTAGTAATAGCCAAAGTTCGAATTCTAGACTATCATTAGATATCATCGACCTTTGCTCCAAAATTATCTGATCAGTCAAGAAAATTTTTTTAATTAGACCCCGTGAGAGGAGCCGAGCAGAGCTGCTTTATGCAAACTTCAACACCAAGCAAATTAGGAAGCAGCAAATTGAAATGGATATAACACGAGGAATTTGAGGAGCACGCAGCCTTTTAAGTTGTGCACCCATCAAACCTAGCTAAGTACCTAACGTGGCTTCTTTAATTTTGAGCCCAAATGGTGGGTTTTGAGGCTGTACCACACCCAACCATGAGCCATCTGAAAAGCATGTGCTTTAATGCCAGATTTTTATCTGTCATACCAGATTACCTGATTATGACTTGATGCCTACCTTTTATTGTCTTTGAGAAACTGCCATTGGTTAGACGTACATGTTGTTAGATTTTCTGTCGCAGAACAATTAAATTCTAATCACTGACAGAATGGCCGAATAGTCCAACGCAGGGGCGGAGCCAGGATTGGAGAATAGGATAGGCCGAGTTGTCGATGTCGACTTTAATTAGACGTAGGCCAGGCCTATGCCTGCCCCTACCTGTATCCGCGCCTGGCCCAATGGTATAATATAATTGCTCCTTGGAGTATCACTTAACTAATACAACACTAAATGGTGCTTTGTTAGTTTGTTTGGTAAAAGATTTTACAAAAAAATCACTTAACTTTTAAAAAAAAAAAAAAAGTTTGGACCTTTCATTACACGCAAATGCCTGAAATTTAGCTTTTGGCATTAATTCAATTGGATAGGTACAACAATACTAAAAAGTAAAAAGTGATTACTTTTTGTAAATTTATTAGACTATTACTAACTTCTTTATTAAACTCCACTGTTTTCGAACGAAAGGCTCAAATGAAATAGCTGAAAATTATCGGCGGAACCAAAAAATTTTCATTATAAATCCTTAAAATAACTAATTATTAAATGATTAATCTTGTTTATCAATATTAAATTATTAATACATTGTTATATCAAATAAATATTATAAATTTTGACCATAGGGAACAACAATAAAATTATAGTAATAATCTTATTGAGATCATATATATACACACTTCTTTAAATAGTTTATGTAACCAAAAATATATATACAAAAATATTTAGATAAAAATAATATGTAAATTATTAAATATTTTTTATATCTTCATTCGGCCTGCCGAAATGATTGTTTATACCACAAAAGCAAAGCCTCTCGATTAATTTCTTGTTTTTCCCGTCTTTGTGGATATATACATCCGAATTCGAATTGCCTGCCGGTGAGGTAAACGATACAAGATTATTACAATAGTGTTGCAAATTGCGAAATAAATTGCCAGAAAACTAGAATATGGTGGACCGATTATTGTAAACAAAAAAATTCTATGAAAGTTTGAAAGCATTTAAGCGAACTCTTATATATTAACTAGGAAGCGTACCCAACCAATGATAGGCGAATAAATTATAAAAATATCTATGTTCTTTTATTTCATGTGATAGATAGCAATTAATTACTCTATATTAGTTACCATATATATATTAGTCACCACAGATAAAATTAGATTTTTAAAATTAGCGATCCATATTTAATATAAAATTTCGTCTAAAATTTTTTACCGCTTTAATAAGTGTGTTTGTAAAGAATAGGGATTATGTTAACCGGTTGATACATAGCATCAATTCAACTAGGACGCCAATGATTGCGACCTCTACCTTGGATTCTAAATCCAAGAACGATTCCTAGCATATTCCAATTTCCACCAACTATTTTATTATTTTATTTTTTTCGGTATGTTGAATATTCCTGTTCCAAACAATGATCTAGCCCCAAAATTCAGGCACATGTAAATCTTACATAAAACAAATTAGAAACAGTGGGGACGTTTGTTTGTGTAGTAAGGAGTTGCATAACTTAAGGATGCCTAAATATTTATGTAGTGTTATGTAATAGATGTTTGGTTGTGTAGTAAGGATGACTAACTTAATGCATGCATATATTCATGTCAAAAGACTAAAATGCCCTTAAATTTGAATTAGTATTATGTATTATATGTTGTGACCTAATTATTGTTAATTATTAATTATTATAAAAATTAATTATTAATGATGATAATAAATCATTTTTACTATTATGAAATATTAATAATTACTTTTAATTAAATATTATTATTTATTTTATAATAAAAATTATTATTGATTAATTATCTTCAATTAATTATAATTCTTAAATCATTATTATTAATAATTAATATTACTTGTTAAATATTATTAATTATAATAATTAATCTTTGTTATTAATTATGATTTTTTAATGATTATTGTTACTTATTAAGTATTATTATTTATTAATTAATATTAATTAATTTTTAATTTTTAATTATTATAAAAATTAATTATTAATGATAATAAGAAATCATTTTATTATTATGAAATATTATTAATTATTTAATAATAAATCAATATTGTTTATTAATTATTATTATTACTTGTTATATATTATTATTTATTAATTATAATAATTAATATTGGGGGTTGCTAGTGTCAAACATATAGGACACGTACACTTGTCCAACGCGATGAAATTTTAATTTTTAAAATTGAAATGGCCGATCCAAACCGCACAAATTGTTCTGTGTTATAAAATCTTCATGGAGACCAAATTTTATATTTTTTCAAATTTTTTTACTATTTTTTTGGAATTTTTCAATATGCTCAATCTAAAAAGTTCTGAACCCTTCAATTTTGAAAATTCGAAAAAAATAGTTAGAAAATATGAAAAAATATAAAATTTGATTATCAAAGATATTTTAATATAGAGATCATATTGAGCGGTTTGGATCGACCGTTTAAAATTTTAATGTGCTACGTTTGGATCGTGTTTGACGTCCTATATGTTTGATTCTAGCATTACTCATTAATATTTATTACTAATTATGATTTTTTAATAGTTATTGTTACTTATTAAATATTATTATTTATTAATTATTATTAATTATTATAGATTATTAAATATTATTATTAATTATTTCTGAAGGGTATTGTTGGAAAAACAATTAAAGGGGACCGGTGCATAACTTATGCAACCTATTTAAATTGCATAACTTATGTACCTTTAAGGCATCTTATGTAAGAGGTGTTTGATGACTTAAGTTATGCACCCTTTTAAGTCACACACAAACGCCCCAGTAAGATTAACGAGACATGAAATGGGCAAAATTTAGACTCCAAAAGAAAGGCATAAATTATTTGTTTTAGTCTGATTTTGGCAAACTTGGGCACGCTATTGTCAGACCCCAGGGATACGTGTCAACACTCCATTCACCATTTCGGGCGATCGCTGTTCTGTCCCGTTACTTTTATTAAGTCTTAATTTATATGATGACAGAGTTGCGCATGCATCCGATCTAGTGATCTTATCCTGGCACCTTCTTTCTTCCCGGCGCTCACAACTCACAAGTCCATCCCTCCATACCTCGAAATTTGTGTTATGTTCCCTTAATTACCTTGATAAATGCTTAATCCTATAACTATTTGAGTTTCAAAGCACACCCTACAGTGATTGAATCAAGTAAAGTAGGAACTATGTATTCTTTTGACAGTATATATACGTACGGTCAGCTTTTGATTATCAACCAGTATATATTAAATTAAATTTCTAGTATATTTTCATTACTTTTGCATGTACAATGAGCCACAAATTTAATTTGTTCACAATTACGTAATCTTTTGTTATGAAAGATTGGTTTTCTTTCTAGTTGTAGTATAACTATAGCGGAAAATCTAGAAGAAATAGAAAATATAATTAAGGAAGTAAATTAGAGTAAACTTAAGAATAAAAATCTTATTTGATACTAAAGCTAGTTTGGTCATTTGAAAAAATATTATGTTGCGAGCATCAAAAATCCGTTTGTCAAAAGCAATTAGCATTGTAACTTCGGTTAAGAAAACATGATTCTCATTAACGGAAATACGAGATGCTTAAGCTGTTGTCAATCTAGTTTATTCCAGATGTAATTAACCAATACATTCTTATATTGTTTATGAAGCAACGATATTCTAGAGGATACATTTATAGTCTTTGGCATTGAAGATTACTTGTATCCCAAAATATATTTATTTTAGCTTAAAACAAAAGACATATTAGGATTTCCCACATTTTATCAATTATATTCTGATTATCATTATTAGAGAAAACAAAAATCTTAATTAATGGAACTAGGATTTTTTTTATTTAAAGGACTACTGAGTTTGCAAAATACAGAATCTGGTTCTTCATCTAAGATTGAGAGAAATATTCAATAATCGACACATTTTTTTTTCTATGAATATTTCTTTTTTTTATTTAATTAAAGGTATTTATTTATACAGACATATCCCGATCAGTGGAAATTAAACACACTACCGTTAAATAAACGGCGAAATCACTACAAAATTACAAATGTTCCTAATATCCTCATTCAATGATCTGTATTGTGGATTCGCTAATTTAATATATTTTTTTATGGGACTTATCGGCAGGGAATCTTTTAGAAAGACCAAGTATTTCTTGATTTTTATTTTTTTTAAAAGAAAATTGTGCTAGGTTTATTAACATAAATGCGTCTCACATAATGGCTTGCAAGACCAAAAGGTGCATATTACAATAGATAAGTTTATCAATTAAAATTTGTAAGGAATGTCCAGCTTATAAATAAAATATGTGTTATAATAAAAACAACATAGCATTGATGACATGAAATAATGGCACGTAAGTTATATATAAAGTTTTACTTTAATGGGCGTGAAAAATATGTTGTAGCATTAGCCGCATTTTTTTTATATCATTCTTAGATATGTATTTTTACGCCAATAAAATATTAGTATAGTGCTTTACAGTTCTGGCACAAAGCAATGCAAGCAAGACTCATCTATCTGGAATATCTTAGGGTGCGTTTGGATCGTTGGAAGAAAGAAGAAGAAGAAGGAAGAAGAAGAAAAAAATTATAAACAATCCAAACTCTTCACAAAGTTACACACTTCCCAATACTTCTTCCCACTTCTTCACTTCTTCCCTTCTTCCCACACCTATCCAAACGGAGCCTAAACAATCAAAACATCCAGTGATCTTAAATTTATTGATTTCTCTAGTATTTTAGTGTGACAACAATTAAAACTGAGTGCCTAAATTAACTATTATGTTCTTTGTATCAAATTTAATAGTTAAAGGATAAAAATAGATGTTTGTCTGTTAGTTTTTAGTCATTCTGTATAAAATAACTTCTGGTTTGTATCAGTCACCTTCAAACTTACTTAAAATAAGAATTATATAAAATATACCTGATAGATCATACAAAACATATTTTCCCTCAATAAAAATTTATAAAATATCTCTTGATATTAATTTTTCAAGTACGCACCATTTTGTAAATATATCGAGGTAAAAAAAGAAGTTTGCTTCAAGAATAATAAATATTAAACCAAATTTTCAGAGGAAAAATAATTAAATAGAGCTGAATCAACAAATCTATTGATATAATATATAATTGTTAAATTATTCTTTCATACGAACAAAATTTTTCAAGTTTAACAAATTATTTACCTGACAACAAGTCTTGTTTTTGTTCTAACAAAATCTTAGAACAAACAAGCTTGCATTAGTTTTAGCCAACATTGAAACACATGTTACACATCTTTTTTTGTCGCACATGTACATAGTGGCTGGCCACACTAGAGTAGATAAAGGCATTTGCTATTTCAGTTTAAAAAAAAAATAAAAAAATACAATAAGTTTACCATATGTTCACATTTAAAGAAAATAAAAATAGGTCTATCGATGTGAATAGTTTCGAAATTATTGTTCTACGTTAGGTGACGTGGCAAGGATAAAAAAAATTGAGATTTCACTGTATTTATCAGTGTAGATAGATTCTACTTTTAGGTACTGAAATAACATTATTTGCTACCAATTTCTTGATTTCAGAAATGTTTTTTTTATTGTTAGATTTTATGTTCGTAAATATTAATGCACATAGAAAATAATAACATAAACTTATATTTTTTTCATAAAAAATGTTATATGTTCAATTCTCAACCAAGTCATAGTACAATTAAATAAATTAAAATGAAAATATAATATGTTTAATAGCTGGTGGGAGGATCACTATGCTCTGATAAGATAGTAATAGTATATTATTTTTATTTTGTTATAGCTGCCTCCTTATTAACCAATTCATGGGGCCGCCCCCGGTCAGATTTATCTTCTCCTTCCCTTCTCAGTTCTCAGTTCTTCGTCCCAAATAATTAAATAAACTAAAAAACTAAACCCAACTCACACACTGACGCCACCTCCAGATCTCTCCTCCGACCATCCATGCATCCCATCAATTTTTGACGAATCGACCCAAAAAATCGGAGTCTTTCTGGGACGAAGAATCAACCCAGCTGGTGTCTTGTTTGTAAGTTTAGGTTCACACCCCTTCCCTTTTCTCTTCAATTCAATCGAATCGCCTCATGATCCGATCCTTCCAATTGCTCTCAGATACAGATAGATTTTCCAAAGAAATTATTTGGGTAAATGGAATTTGAGTGACCCTATTCCACAATTCTGAAATTTTGCAGTTTCTGAATTTGCCCTTTTTTTTAAAAAAAAAAGAAAAAGAAATGCAATTATAGCTGCTGAATGTCAATTCGGAGTCTGATCACAAGAATTACTACAGGAATTAAGTACTGTACCATTGATAAGTTTCCCCATATTTTTTTATTTTTTTATTTTTTGTGTTTTGGTGCTCAATTTATCTTAATTTTTTATTTATGCTTCTTTGGCTGATACATGGTATGTCTTAGTCATACACTTTGTTGGTGTTATTGTATATGGTTTTGTACGGGAATTGATTCGGACACTCCTCAATTTGATCCGGACATTCTAAAAAAACTTTTAAGACTAAATTGCCCATATACGTTTAAAGTAAATGACATAATTAAAAAAATTCTACCACAACTAACCACCGTTCGAAGACCATAAAACAAAAACCACAAACCAGCGCAAGAAATGTATGTTTTGAAATACCTCATTGGTTATATCATCCGGCAGAATCCATTCAAAATTGTGTTATGTCCTTTTACTTCTAGGCACTTAAAAAAAAGACATTTTTGCAATCTCCTTTACACATTATTTAAAAAAAAAGCATCTTTTAAATGTAATATTTTAGAAAACTTTCCATGTCACTTGACTTTCTGTTGCTCTATGCATGGCAGAATTCAACCATAATGGTATTGAGCTCAGGACAAAGGATGCTTGTTCTGGGTGTGTTTGGATGACTAAAGAATATGATATAAGAATAAAGATTTTCGGTTTGCGTACTTATTTTTATTTTTGTGCAACCTAAATAATACAAGAATAAAAAATTTGAATAAATACGCAAACCGAAAATCCTTAAATCTTATATTCTATTCCTTAGTCATCCAAACACACCTATATATATATATATATATATATATATATATATATATATATATATATATATATATATATATATATTTCCCGTTTCATCTGGGTACAACGCATGCAAACCAACAGCTTGATAAAATTTCTTACATTTTTATTATATTATACTTTCAAATAAAAGCAACGAAGCAAAACTGGATCGTGTGTTCAGTGAACTGGAGGTACGAGAGAAGTATGAGGCAAACAAATAAATGTCTAAGCAAGAGGAGAGGAAGTCAGTTCTCACGCTCGAGCAAGAGGGAACCAGCGTTGTTAAATATTAACGAAGGAAACGGCGTTCGACGGCGGAGAGGTCAATTTGTCAATTTAACAAAATAGGGGTGTCCGGACTTAATTAAGGGGTGCGCAAATCAATTCCCGTTTTGTACCATTGAGCACTGTTTTAAGTATAAAACTTTCCAAAATTTTGTCTTTACCACTTTAATGTGTTCAATTTTACTGGTGGTCACTTTAGGAAACGACTTCAATTTCCATTTTTCTTAATTATAGAATTAGGAAAAACGACTACCCCTATAAACTTTCCAAAAATAATATAGTGGTCTTTGCTAGTTTTTAGTGTTATTTGATGATTTCAATGGGCTTCGAATGCAACAAAAGTTAATAGGCTGACTAAGAATAGTTAAGACTTCTAGCATAAGTCCTGGCATTGAGCTAGCACGTTTTATTTTTGCCATATTACCTTTTCTAATTTTGGTATTTAATTTGATCACACATTCACACTTAAAAATCAAGCACCCACCTATTTACGAGGTGATACTTTAGCCCATGATGACTTGAACCCAGAGCCAAAATCTCTGTGACCAGTTCAATCTCCAATAGTCTGTCTTAAATGAAATACTACATAAGTTCATATCTGCGGCCATAGTTGCAATGGTGCCATAGTTGTGCCATGTGATCTGAGCTGTAGATTTAAATTTGCCTTTGATTTGATAGAAATCCTTGGAAGCCATAGCAACCTGGCACATTTGGTTTCAATTGTGTGGATCAGATTGCGTGTCTACTTGTTGCCCCACCAGACTGAAGAAAACATATTGAGATTCCTACTAAGCAAACCCTACTAATTTCCCTATTCATTACATTTTGACTCTTTACAAACTACCATCCCGTAGGAAAAAGCATGGCGATGATGGTGGATCCACCAAATGGCATGGGGAACCATGGAAAACACTATTTTACAATGTGGCAGACACTGTTTGAGATTGACACTAAGTATGTGCCGATCAAGCCTATCGGCCGTGGGGCTTACGGCATTGTCTGTTCCTCAATCAACCGAGAAACAAATGAAAAGGTAGCTATAAAAAAGATCAACAATGTTTTTGACAACCGTGTTGATGCACTCAGGACACTACGTGAGCTGAAGCTTCTTAGGTAAACTATCCTAAAAATATTTTTTATTCATACAATATGCATATGTTACAAGAGATGTGCAATCAACTAAACTTTTAGTTTATCAGCTGAAGTAAAATTCTTTGCAAGTACTGAAAGACAGTTTTTCTTCCCAGCAATTTAACTACCATCTTTGTGTTGCGAAGTACATTCTTTTTATTCTTTTTCTTTGTCAGAATTTTGTTTGGTTTGTTCAGTTGACTTCAGTGTCCCATGGTTTTTAACTGAAAATGTTTTTTTTCTCTCTCTAAAAACCTATCTCTTTCTTCATTTTGGTAAAATGCTAGTTAACTCTGGATCTTTGATATTCACAATGTGGAAAATCATAAAAATGTGAATTTATTTTTCAGAGTAGGGATGCAGAAATGAGGGGTATCATGATTATTTCTTTTTCAGAGTAGGGATGCAAAAATGTGTTTGGATGGAGGAGAATAAGGTTTGGATAAGAATATTGATAAGCTCAGTTTTAGTAGAGATTAACAACGTGAGAGAATTTAGAGATGAGAATGAGTGGAAAATGAACTTTATTGATTCTTTTGTGGATTACAAACTGTTTCTAATTTGTCTAATGCCAGAGCTTTTCTCTGCAAAAATGCCAACCCCTATTACAATGATCTACCCCTTCTATTTATAGGCTTATTTTCCATAACAGAACGCTGACGTCACCCGACAGCCGTTAGCCTACTTGATGCCTCTAGATTCTCCCGACTTATGTTCGGTGAAGTGCTCCATATGAGTTTGTTATGGCCTGTCCCCCCGACTTCATTTGGGGCGCGCCATTTAATTTATCTTTTCCCGCTTCTTTACCCCCATTGCAGGCCTCTTTTGGGTTGGGTTCCGTATCCTTCTATTTGGGCCGAGCTTTATCAGGCCGGTCCTATCATAAGCCCTTGAACTTGGGATGAGTATTCATCGTAAGTTGAAAATCAAATCGCGGAATTCGAGACTTAAGTGAAGCACGAAGTGGTGAAGCCCTTGAGTTCCGAACACATGACTCTTGGGTGAAGCACGAAGTGGTGAAGCCCTTGAGTCCCGAACACATGACTCTAGGGTGAAGCACGAAGTGGTGAAGCCCTTGAGTCCCGAACACATGACTCTTGGGTGAAGCACGAAGTGGTGAAGCCCTTGAGTCCCGAATGCTTGACTCTTGGGTGAATCGCGAAGTGGTGAAGCCCTTGAGTCCCGAATGCTTGACCCTTGGGTGAATCACGAAGTGGTGAAGCCCTTGAGTCCCGAACACATGACTCTTGGGTGAAGCACGAAGTGGTGAAGCCCTTGAGTCCCGAATGCTTGACTCTTGGGTGAATCGCGAAGTGGTGAAGCCCTTGAGTCCCGAATGCTTGACTCTTGGGTGAATCGCGAAGTGGTGAAGCCCTTGAGTCCCGAACACGTGACTCTTGGATGAAGCGCGAAGTGGTGAAGCCCTTGAATCCCGAACATATAAAACGGTCAGGCGGTCAGGTTACCTGGCTGTCGCTTGGTATGCATCTTGATCCCAACGCCAACCCTTTCATCTTCGCCTCGTGATCTGTGAAAGTTATGACCGCCTTTACTGCTGTCCTTTCAACTCCTTGCCTTTATACTCCCATTTCTCTCTCTTCCTTTGTCATTTATCATTTTAACCTTCTCATCTTCTCCTCTTTCTTCTCTGTCGAGCTATTCTCTCTTTGCTGCTTTCCTGAACGATCGTTCGTCCTCCCCCCTACTCTCCGGTGAACACCTCTCCTTGTCTTCCGACGAACCTTCCTCTCTTTATCCGGCGAGCTCTCCGGCGAACTCCTTTCATTTCAGGTATCCTCTCTTTATCCTCCTTTTTCCTTTTAGTTTTCCTTAGAAACACCATGGAATCAGTCCTTTCTATCTGTTCGGCATGAATATGTGTATGTTTAGAACTGGTATGGTTAATGCCCATTGTGATCTTAGTATAAAGAATATTTACTCCATGTTCTTGCTTATACCCTTCCTATAGTTAGCAAACAGCTCTATACTGTTTCTTGTTTTGTCTTTTTAGGTATGGTGCATATATCTTAGTACCGATTGGTATAAAAGGTACAAAAAATATAAGAGATTGGTTACTTCCACTATACTATTGGTATCTATTCTGTGGTGATCTCATTCATTATTACCAGTCCCTATTCTACTCGTATCCGAACTCTTTTCGTTGACACCCCGATCTATATTTAGGTCTTATACTTATGTGCTTTATTTTCCAGTTTCTATGTCTTCTAGTAGTTCAAAACCACGGGTTCCATCTTCGGATGTCCCAGAGAAATCTGCCCATTCAGAACAACAGATGGTTGTTCACCTATCAACTGGGGGAAACTTGGAAGTCGATAATTCTTCACCTGTTCGGGACCCTGAAAAGGGGAAAGGTCGAGTGGCTCCCAGAAAGGAGGTTTTTCGTCGCTCCTCTCGCCCTCTTGATGAAGTATTCAAGAAGACGCCTACCTTTCAATCTCAAACCTGGAGTGAGAAGTCTTTGTATGACTTCTCTTGTCAGATTGGTCTCACTGAGAAGGATGCCTTAGAAGCTGCCGCCCCCGAGGATCGACCTTACGATGAAGAAAAGGGGGCAGTTCTCTTCAAACCCTTGTCAAGGTGTGGCTTCAAGGTCCCTCTTACACAATTCGTGACGGACATTCTCTCGCTTCTCGAGATCGCCCCTGGACAACTCCACCCCAATGCCTGGTGCATCATTAGATCCTTCGAGACTGTGGTAACTTTATTCTCTCTGGCTATGGGCTTTGAAGGAATGACAGCTTCCTTACGGATGTTCGGGCATTACTTTGGGTTTTCAAAAGCTGGGGATCTTTGTACTGTTCGGAACAAAGTGAACATGGTTTTGTTCGGGAAGGTCAAGAAACTCGACAATTGGGAAACTCACTTCTGTTATCTTCGCCAGCCTTATCTGGATGTATTTGGGATTACCAAGAAGTGGAATAAAGACACTGACAGTTTCAATGGTGTCTCTATTGATCCTCCCACTGTAGAAGAATACGCTTTTCTTCTCAAATTGGACTCGGTCATCAAAACCGAAGGTCCAATTCGCTTGGTTTTCAATGGGACTTCTTTAGAGGAGGAATCTCCAATACATCTCGGAGTTGAAACTGTTATTCCCCCCGCAGCCCCACCGAAGGTCTTAAAAAGGGGGGTTGCTTCTACTACTACTTCTGAGCGTCGCCAGAAGAAAGCGCGACGAGATGCTGGCCCTGCCAAAGTGTCACATCCTGCAGTGTCAGAAGCAGGTATCTCGCTGAAAGGGGCTGGGAGTACTAGTGAAAAGGGTCCTCACACCCGACCTTCCCTGGAGGCATCTTCTCACCCTCCTCCAGAAAGAACAACTGTTGATGTTTCCGACGATGAGTTGTTCGTGGTTCCCCCTCGTTTGCCAAGACCTGGTTCATCCAAAGTCGGAATTCCCCCTGCTTCGGAGCCTACTTCAGAATTTGTTCTCGAGGTCATTCCAGAATCTGTTCCCTCTCATCAGATTTCGGAGGGTTCAGCTCGCTCTTGTCCTCCAACTCCTGTCCGATCTCTTCCTTTGGAGGATGAAGACCTGATGCATTCTGCTTCTACTCCTCTTCAAATGCCTGCGAGTTCTTTGAGATCCCATCTGGATGCAGCTGTCGTTACTCTGAACCCTGTATCTCCTTCATCTTCTCAATTAACTCATTGCTTGGCAGAGCTTCGAGCGATCTTTTCTGCTCAAGAAGCTCGCATTGCTTCTTTGGAAGTAGAGTTGGCGAGGGAGAAGTCAAAGGTACAAAATTTACATGTTGAACACGACCAGCATTATAAGGATTGGCATTCTATGACTCACAACTATGTTGACTCTAACAAATTCATTGTACTATTCGCTCAGAATCTTCTGAAGGAAAATACCGAGCAGGCCAAGAAATTGGAGGATTTCGAGCGACTGAGGCATTTACTACTTTTAAAATTGGATTCATCCTTGAGACAAAAAGACCAAGTCGTAGGTCTTCTGACTACTACTCGGAAGGATTTGGCAGAAGAAAAAAGTAGGAGGCAGAAGTCCGAGAACATCTCGGAGATACTCAAGGATGAAGTGACAAGATTATCAGTGGAGAATTCTCTTCTTGCTGGGGCGGCCGAGTTGTCTCAAGATGACAAGTATAAGATTTTTGATGAACTTCTTCCTTCTTTCCTTCGTTCTCGTGCTTTCAAAAGGGCTGCTGGAATGCAGTCGGCGTCAGTTCTCAGGAATGTTTTACTTCGGGTGTGTCGCGGGCTCCAATGGTCCTATCCGATTACGGACGAGGAGTTTGGCCTTCTTGCAGCAAATGAAGTTCCACATCTTCCTCCCGTTGCTGAGTGTAGCTGGCGCCGTTCTGATGACCGACTTTTAGGCCCAGACGGAAATGTGTTATCGGGTACCATTGATGTGTTGGGAGAGATGTTTGCTCCGCGATATCCATGGCCTGAAGAACAAGTGCCTTGGCCCGCCGATGTTCCGAAGCCTGTAGATGACGAGGATAACTCGGGATCTGGGTAGGCTAGTATTTCTATTGTTTTTTAGATATAGTTGGGGTCAAGCGAATTAAGGTTTTGGTGATGTGACTTGATGTAATATGGTGCTTTGTCTGAAGTGAAAATCGTGACTTCTTTTGCCTTAATTGTCTCTATTTTTTTTTTTTTTTTTTTTGCGAGATGCTAACAATCATCATCTGGGTATATCTTGTGCGGCTTAGTTTCGAAATTTATTCTCAAAATTAGCAAGTATACTAACTCCGAAATACATTCTAAAGGAAATAAACGCACTAACTCCGAAACACATTCTTAAGAAAATAAAAGATACATTAATTCCGAGATACATTCTCAAGGAAATAAACGCACTAACTCCGAAACACATTCTTAAGAAAATAAAAAATACATTAATTCCGAGATACATTCTCAAGAAAATATATTTTCTAACTACTGCTAACTGCACCGAGGATAATTCTTCTTGACTTTCTTTCTGTATATATTCGCGGACAATCCTCAGAAAGAAGTGATTTGGGTCATCTAACACTAACAACCCCGGGCTAGTTAATAAATCTTCCCAGCCTTAGAAACCAATCTCCTAAGTCTGGGGAGACTTCCATCATCCGAAACAAACTCGATCCATTGGACTTGGAACGACTGAGATAACAAAGCCGCTCCTGAATTCACTGGATTCAGGTGTTTCGGGGATGTTCGGAACCGAAGATCGGTGAATATCTGATGCGAGTATTTTGCTTTACATCAGCTATCCACCTAAATCTCCGATTCCTTTTCAGCTATCCTCCTAAATTTCCTTTTATCTTAGTGGAATATATTTTATTTTTCTTTTTCTTTCTTTTCGCCATTGTTGACTTCAAGCTTAGTGAACGTGTTTTTGTGCCTCCTTTGGGGACGACGATGGGTTCTATTTATAGCTTTTATATCAGCTAACTGCCAACTAATCGTCTTAAATGTCAGCATTTATTGTCAGATTTGCCCAGTTTTGTCTTTATTTCCAAGTACAAACAAAGTACAGTTATTTGTCGGCTTCTCCCGACTTTATTTTTTCATGCGCTCACTCCGAGAATTCTCTCGAGGAGGGTCACGACTTTATTTTTTCATGCGTTTACTCCGAGAATTCTCTCGAGGAGGGTCACGACTTTATTTTCTCATGCGCTTACTCCGAGAATTCTCTCGAGGAGGGTCACGACTTTATTTTCTCATGCGCTTACTCCGAGAATTCTCTCGAGGAGGGTCACGACTTTATTTTCTCATGCGCTTACTCCGAGAATTCTCTCGAGGAGGGTCACGACTTTATTTTCTCATGCGCTTACTCCGAGAATTCTCTCGAGGAGGGTCACGACTTTATTTTCTCATGCGCTTACTCCGAGAATTCTCTCGAGGAGGGTCACGACTTTATTTTCTCATGCGCTTACTCCGAGAATTCTCTCGAGGAGGGTCACGACTTTATTTTCTCATGCGCTTACTCCGAGAATTCTCTCGAGGAGGGTCACGACTTTATTTTCTCATGCGCTTACTCCGAGAATTCTCTCGAGGAGGGTCACGACTTTATTTTCTCATGCGCTTACTCCGAGAATTCTCTCGAGGAGGGTCACGACTTTATTTTCTCATGCGCTTACTCCGAGAATTCTCTCGAGGAGGGTCACGACTTTATTTTCTCATGCGCTTACTCCGAGAATTCTCTCGAGGAGGGTCACGATTTTTTTTTTTTTTTTCAAGAAGCACGCAAGAATCCAATAGAAAACAAACTGTCTTCATTTATAAACCAACATTATGTTAAGATACAAAGGCCTTCAATATTGGTCTGGTTGTTTTTATCCATAACAAACAAACAATTCGGATATGAATAGACCGACTACGATATTGGTCTGGTTCCTGTTTTTATCCCTAACAATCATAAGAAACGAAAATGTAGAAAACAACTCGGACACGAAGAGACCGGCTACGATATTGGTCGACTTCTATCCTTCCTAAGTGTAAAACTTTCTGAGATGGGCAGCGTTCCAAGCATTTGGAATGCGCTTGCCTCTCATATCCCTGAGATGGTAAGCCCCGCCTTCAATAGACTTGATGATCTCGAATGGGCCTTCCCATGCGGGATCAAGTTTCCCCACTTGTTTACCTGTGGCTTCGATCTTCCTAAGCACCCAATCACCTGGTTGAAAATGTTTGGGAGCGACTTTCCTATCGAAACCCCTTCGCATTCTTCTCTGATACTCTTCCATCTTCACTCGAGCTTCCTCCCTCAACTCGTAAATGGTCTCCAAATCTTCTTCCCTTCGAGTTCCATTCTTCTCCCAAGTATATGACTTCGTTCTCAAAGTAGGGTGTACTGCTTCCATAGGTGTGACAGCCTCCATTCCATAAATCATGGAAAAAGGTGAACGGCCTGTGGAAGAGCGAGGTGTGGTACGGTAGGCCCATAAGATTTCATCGAGATATTCCGGCCAAGTATTCTTGCTGCCTTCAATTTTTCTCTTCAGTCCTTCCAATATAGTTCGGTTGGAAACCTCAGCTAAACCATTAGATTGGGGATGACAGACCGAGAAGGTGCACGATCGGATGCCTAGTCCTTTGCAAAAATCCTTGAATGGGGCGCCAGTAAACTGTGTACCATTGTCGGAGATGAAGGTATGTGGGATCCCATATCTATACACGATCTGGTGTCTCGCGAAGTCCACTATTTTTTGTGACGTGATGGTTGCCAGGGGTTTGGCTTCGATCCATTTGGTGAAATATTCCACGGCCACCACTAGGAATTTAACATTTCCTTGTCCTTGAGGGAAAGGCCCCAACAAATCTAACCCCCACACATCGAACGGCCATGAACTGGAGATGGATTGCATCGGATGAGGTGGTTGTCTTGGTATGCGGGCGTGGAATTGGCATTTTTCACATCTGCGAACATATGTCTCGACATCTTTCTTCAAAGAAGGCCAGTAAAACCCTGCTCTAACGATCCTCCTTCCTAGCGAAGTTATTCCTTGATGGCTACCGCATATCCCTTCGTGCACTTCGGCAATAATTTCGTCCGCTTTTGCTCTCCCAACACATGTGAGCCAGGGTATTCCGTATCCTTTTTTCAATAATAGACCATCTCGGATAGTGAATTCGAGAGCCCACCGCTTGACTTTTCGGGCAACCTTGTCATCTTCTGGGAGTTTTCCTTCTTTGAGAAAATTCCATAGCAAAGCATACCATTCCTTTACTGCCTCCACGATATACACTTCGAATGCGAGAACATCAATGCTGGGATGTGGCACTTCCAACATAATAATGGGTTTTTCTCGATCTAAATCGCTTTCTTTAGCAATTTTAGACAGAGCATCTGCTGTTTCATTTTGAGTCCGTGGCACGTATTCTACAGAAGCACTTTCAAAGGCAGCTAACACTGTTTTCACCTTCTCCAAGTATAGGGCTAGCCTTTCATTTATTGCTGCATATTCTCCTTTGATCTGGTTTACGACCAGCTGCGAATCCATGTAAAAACGCACACTCCTTGCTCCGATTGCCTCCATAAGTCGCATACCTGCTAGCAACGTCTCATATTCTGCGACATTGTTGGATACCTCGAATGTCAAATGTATCGCATAATGAAATTTCTCGCCTTTCGGACCTTTTATTTCAACGCCAACACCCGAACCCTTCTCAGAAGCTGCCCCATCCACGAAAACTTCCCACACTTCTTCCTTGGGATTTTCAGTTTGTCTAGCTGTGCACTCAACTATGAAGTCGGCAAGAATTTGTCCCTTGTATGCTGTCCTTGGTTCGAAACTCACATCATATTCGGACAACTCTACTGTCCATTTTAACATCCGCCCTGCTACATCAAGCTGTCCCAAAGCTTTTCGGAGAGGCATGTCGGTGAGCACTTTGATGGGGTGTGCCTGAAAATACGGTTTGAGTTTCCTGGATGCTATCATGACCGCGAACGCTACTTTTTCAACAGGAGGGTATCTTATCTCAGCATCTCGCAGAATGCGAGACACGAAATAGACAGGTTTTTGTTGGTTTTCTTCAATCCTGATGAGAGCTGCGCTCACAGCCGTTTCCGAAGTTGCCACATAAAGATATAGAGTTTCCCCTTTCACAGGTCTACTGATTGTCGGTGGTGTGGCTAAGTATTATTTTATCTTTTCAAAGGCATCTTGACATTCCACAGTCCATTGGAACTTCTTGTTTTTCCTAATTGTTTGGAAAAAAGGTTGACATACTTCGGCTGACTTTGAAATGAATCTGTTTAGGGCAGCTATTCGCCCAGTTAATTCTTGCACCTCTTTGACTGTTTTTGGTGGTTCCATGTTCGCGATCGCCTGACACTTGCTCGGATGGACTTCTATGCCTCTTTCGGACACGATAAACCCTAGAAACTTTCCACTTCCGAGACAGAAAAAACTCTTCTTCGGATTTAATCGCATTCCGATTTCTTTCATTTTCGCGAACACTCTTTCCAAGTGTTTCACATGTTCTTCCCCCGAACAGCTTTTGATCACCATGTCATCGACATATGCTTCCATAATCTTCCCAATTTCTCCTTGAAACAACTTGTTCACCATTCTTTGATATTCTGCTCCTGCATTCTTCAGACCAAAAGGCATGACCTTGTAACAATAGATCCCCTTTTCTGTAAGGAAACTGGTTTTTTCTTCATCTTCGATACACATTTTAATCTGGTGATATCCCGCGTTGGCATCGACAATGCTCAAGTGAGAAAAACCCGCCGTCGAATCCACTAGTGCATCGATGTTCGACAATGGGAAAGGATCTTTCGGACAGGCTTTGTTGAGGTCAGTGAAATCAATGCATACTCTCCACTTGTTGTTAGGTTTCGGAACCACCACTGGATTGGCTAACCAAGCAGGGCATTTGACCTCGCGAATAAACCCGGCTGCGAGTAACCTTTGTACCTCCTCCTCAATTATCGTTCTACGTTCGGGTCCGAACTTCCTTTTCTTTTGATGCACTGGTCTGGCATGTGGGAAGAGCTTGATTTTGTGTTCCGCAATCTCCCTCTTAATACCCGGCATTTGCCCTCCTTCCGCGACAAAAATCTCTTGGTTTCTTTTAAGACAATCCTTCACTAATTCTCTATCCTTGGCCCCGAGCGCTGTCCCCAGTTTAGTAGTTATTCCCTCACTCAGCTCTACTTCTTCCACATCTTCCCCCGGAGCGCCCGAACTAGGCACGCGCACTTTTTTCTCAACATTTCCCTTCTCTATTTGTGTTACTTGATCTATCACTGCTGCCTGGTAACATTCTCTGGCCTTTTGTTGGTCACCTTTTACCACACCTACTCCCAGTCTAGTGGGGAATTTGATCATGAGGTGTTTGGTCGAAGCGATTGCCCCAACATCATTCAGAGATTTCCTTCCCAATATCACATTATATGCAGATGGTGCATTAACCACTATGAAGTTTACTCTTGATACTACACTGTTGGGTGGTTCCCCGAACTCAACTTCCAGATCAATTGTCCCAAGTGGTATCACGGTGTCTCCTGCAAAACCAACTAATGGTGTATCCATCGGAGCCAGGGGGTATGAGGCTAAATTGAGTTGCCGTAACGCGTCGAAATATAGCACATCTGCTGAACTTCCTGTATCCACTAAGATCCTTTTGACACGTCTGCCATGTATTCGCAGCATCAACACTATGGCATCATCATGTGGGTAACGGACACCTACGCAATCTTCAGGCCCGAAGGATATTCGGGTGTTAGTTAGAGACCCCTCTGCATGCAAGTGAAATATCTCATAACGCGAAGGTTGAGATAATCTTCTCGGATCTGCATATGAAGCTCGTTGATGAGGTTTGTCGCCGCCAGATGCGTCCCCCCCTGCGATGAACATCACTACCGGAGATCCTTTGTTTTTTTTTCTCTAGGTTTATTCGGAACATTTTGTCTCTGAATGGGAATATTGTTCGGGTTGTTTCGGTTGTCAGTTCTTTTCCATTGGTTATTATATGGTTTTCGTTGCCATTGGTTGTTGAAAGATTCTCTAGTTCGGTTATCCTTGGCTCCTTCTTTCTCAATGTATTTCTCTAGCAAGTGCGTATGTCGGATTAACCTTTCTATTTCGTCCTTCAGCTTCAAACAATCTCGGGTGCGATGTCCCGAACTGCGATGGTAATCACAGTAAGCCGACTTGTCAAACTTCTCTGCTTCTACCAATGGTTCCGGTTGTTGCAACTCCTTGCTATCTTTGATGACATTAAACAATCGCTCCCTGGGTTCGGTACATATGTGGTAGGTGGAGTATAGAGGTGCATATGCCTCTCCCGTCTTTCTGTAATTGTGGAGTTTGTATGTCGCTCCTTTTATTACCTTTGCATTCCTTCTTCTCCCAGAAGGAGATCCATTGCAAGGTTGGGGCAGAGGGGAACAACTTCTTCTCGTCGGTGTTGTGATGCGTCGCTCCGTGACATCTTGCCAACCCATTCGTTCTGCATCTTCCTCTGCCTGTATCACTTGTTGTGCGCACTCTCTGAATTCTCGAAAAGATCCACAATCTTTTTTTATTAGCTCATATCTCAGATTTTTACTCCGAATACCTTGTAATACTGCCGCCAACACCAGTTTCTCATCAAAATCGGAAACTTTGTATGCCTCTTCCGAGAATCTCGCAAGATATGCTCGTGATGATTCATATGGTTCTTGCTTTAGGGTCATGAGACTTGTACACTTGATGGTTGGTGCTCTTAATCCTCCGAATCTTCCCAAAAACTTGTCAGTTAGGTCATCAAAACTATGGATTGATCCTCGGGGTAGTCGCGAATACCATTCCCATGCACTTTCTGTTAGCCTTGTCGGAAAAACTAAACACATCACCCTGTCGGATGCATGTGTGATGGCCATCATTGCTCGAAAGCTATTCACAAAGGCTTGTGCATCTTTAGCTTCTCCTCCCGGATATCTATCAAGATGGGGGTAATTTTTCATGTCAATTCGCGCCCCTTGGTATAACCTTCTCGCTAGGGCACCGACAGGTGGGGACCCTGATCCTTCTGATTCACGCGCACTATCTGAACTATGTTCGCGGCGCTGTCTTGTTTTCGCACGGCCCCTAGGAGATCTTTTCTCTTCGCGTTCCCTTCTATCATTATTCGGGTTTCTTCCCGACAATACCTCTCTGTCTTCACCTATTTGTGGTGCCCTTGTTCTTTCCACTCGAGATCCTAAGGGCTCTTGATTCACTTGTGGGGCAGGTAATGTCGGTACAGGAACTGCAAGAGAGAGACTTGGGTTTGTTGGGATGATGTTTTCGGGAGGCCTTAGAGTAGTTTGTGGCCTAGGATGTTCGGGTTGTTGAGGTGGTCGCGTCCATGAGTAAGGATTAGGGGTGTTCCACGAATTATGTACGCCCCATTGAGCTGGATGGCCCCATGGAAAATAGGTGGATGGAGCTTCTGGTCTAGGAAAACCATAAGTATTAAGTTGGGGAGGATACCAGTCTGTCATGTGGGCTTGTGGCATTGTGTGGTGAACATATCCCGTGGGATGCCATTGGAACATATGTGGAGGCTGTCCGACATTGTACGTTTGTGGTGTTCCTGCTCTCCATGCTACGCTTTGGCGAGGATCAACGACATATCCGTAACCTTGAGGAGGTGTTACGTTTGGCATCTGTCGCGGATCCTGGATCTCCGGTCTTGGTGGATTGAACTGAACTGTTGGAGTTGGAGTAACTGATGTGAAGGCTGCTTGCAGTGTTTGCTCTACAAGGTTTGTGAGATCTGCTTGAGAGAGAGAGCGTTGGTTCTCTAAATTGGTGGTGCTTCTCTGTTTTGCTGTAGATGTTTCAGGTTTTTCCAATCTTGGCTCTTCGCGAGGTTGTTGAATAGCTTGCAAGATCGGGTGCATTGTAACTGGTGTTGGTCTCTCTGACTCTTCGCGAGATTGTACAGCTTGCAAGATCGGGTGGATCACAACTGGCACTGCTCTTGTCGATCCCAGATCTAATGGTGTATCGTTGTCTGGCTGTTCGGAGTTGACTGGTCGCGTAATTGAATCGCCGACGACTGTTTGTGTTTTTGAAGTTTCAACGTTTTGCTTGTTTTGAAGCTCAGCGTTCATCAGATCTGGTTGTGGTGGATGAACTGCACCGCCTGGTGTCTGAGGTGTGGAGAGCTCGATCTGGGTTTGAGATTCAAATCTAGCTTCCTGAAGAACGCGGTGTTTCTCCTTGTTTAGTTTATCAGTAGCAAACTCCAGATCCAACCGCCTGGGTTGAATCGCACTCCTATTCTCATCCATTTCTCAGGTTACCAAATGCAACTTTGAATTGCCAATGGTCGAATTCAGGTGGGCGCCAGTTGATAAGCTCAGTTTTAGTAGAGATTAACAACGTGAGAGAATTTAGAGATGAGAATGAGTGGAAAATGAACTTTATTGATTCTTTTGTGGATTACAAACTGTTTCTAATTTGTCTAATGCCAGAGCTTTTCTCTGCAAAAATGCCAACCCCTATTACAATGATCTACCCCTTCTATTTATAGGCTTATTTTCCATAACAGAACGCTGACATCACCCGACAGCCGTTAGCCTACTTGATGCCTCTAGATTCTCCCGACTTATGTTCGGTGAAGTGCTCCATATGAGTTTGTTATGGCCTGTCCCCCCGACTTCATTTGGGGCGCGCCATTTAATTTATCTTTTCCCGCTTCTTTACCCCCATTGCAGGCCTCTTTTGGGTTGGGTTCCGTATCCTTCTATTTGGGCCGAGCTTTATCAGGCCGGCCCTATCAAATATGGATCAAATTCCTTATTCTTGTGCAATCCAAACAACACAAGAATAAGGAATTTGGGCCCTTATTCTATAAAAAAAATTCTTATTCCTTATCCAACCCTCATCCAAACACATCTTGTTTATATGGGGGGTGTTATATAATCAAGAGCAAATGGATCAATACTTGTAACTCTGAGCTAGTCCTCTAGTTTGGTGATCTTTTTACTGCAAACAACATAAATTGGTGTTTTCTAAACCAGAGTTAGTAATAATTTTTTTAATTAAGGGAAAAAAGTAAAATAGAAAGAACCAATATGAAATGCTGTCACAAGTTAAATCTTAAAATGGTTTAAACAAGAGAAAATAGCTGAATACTTTTAATAATTTATTTTTCTTGCCTTTGGGATATACTCAGAGTCCTCTAGTTTTGTGATCTTTTTACTGCAAACAACATAAATTGGTGTTTCCTAAAACTGAGTAGTAATTTAAGCAAAAAAAAAAAAAAGAACTAATATGAAATTCTGTCATGAGTTGTAGTGTTGTACTTAAAATGATTTCTTATGATCAGACATTTGAGGCATGAGAATGTGATTGCACTCAAGGACATCATGATGCCTCCTCATAGGAGGAGCTTTAAGGATGTTTATCTAGTGTATGAACTGATGGATACCGATTTGCACCAGATCATCAAGTCACCCCAGCCACTTTCTGATGACCATTGCCAGTATTTTCTTTTCCAGGTAGAGATTTGTCTTAATAATGATGGTTTGGTCTGAAGTTTGAACAATGGATCTCATAATGGGATTTATTAAAGGATTTTATGTTTTTGGCTGGTACGATTTAGTAAAGTATTTATTATACCACGCTGAAGATAATTCGTTAAGCAAATGAATTGACCCATAAAATTTATCTGCTTTGACCGTACAGATGTGGTTTTGTTAAATTTAAATTGCAGAACCGGAAAATTCCTATCAAGTCTATAGACTGAATTTGTTCTAACATGGTTCAAAAATGCAGTCATATATTGTACCACAGCTATTGTGTTTGAATTTTTGTTACTAGTTAGTAGATGTGTATCAATTCAAAATCAGTTGTATTGTGAGCTCTGACAAAAAAAGATGGAAAATGATATATTTTAACTCATGATAAGAAGATAAACCTAAACACTAATTTATTTGAATCACAGTTGCTGCGAGGTCTTAAGTACCTCCACTCAGCAAATATTCTTCATCGAGATCTCAAGCCAGGCAACCTTCTTGTGAATGCAAACTGTGATTTGAAAATTTGTGACTTTGGTTTAGCAAGGACCAACTCTACAAAAACTGGCCAGTTTATGACTGAATATGTTGTTACTCGCTGGTACGTTGACATTTTGTTCTATTTCGTAGTTTGAATTCGTATGTATTCTTGCTTTGCTCCATTTTATTCTTGTGAGGTGTTTTATGTATAACCTAGATTGCTGAATTAATGAACAGTCTAATTTCAAAGTGCAAAATGAAGCTATTTCAAAGGCTTTATCAAAGTGGCAATAGTAATTAGTTGTCCTAGTGAAGAACTTAAATTTCATAAATGTACATTGGCTTTAGGTAATTGTGAGACTAACAATTAAGAAAATTACAGGTATCGTGCCCCAGAGCTCCTACTGTGTTGCGATGAGTATGGTACATCTATTGATGTTTGGTCTGTTGGGTGCATATTTGCTGAGCTACTTGGCCGCAAGCCTATCTTCCCAGGCACAGAATGCCTCAACCAACTCAAACTAATAATTAACGTGCTTGGTACAATCTCTGAGGCAGACATGGGTTTTATAGACAATCAGAAGGCCCGCAAATACATTAAATCCCTGCCATACACACCTGGCATGCCGCTGCGCGGTCTCTACTCAAAAGCAAATCCTCTTGCAATTGATTTGCTCCAGAGAATGCTAGTTTTTGACCCATCCAAGAGGATTACTGTGGACGAAGCACTTGCGCATCCATATATGTCTCCCTTGTATGACCCTGCTATGAACCCTCCTGCTGAGGTGCCGATTGATTTGGAGATTGACGAGGAGATGGGTGTGGATTTGATTCGGGAGAAGATGTGGCAGGAGATGCTGTACTATCATCCCGAAGCATCTGTCATAAACCCGTGAGTAATTTATGTACTCTCTTGTACGAGTTTTTGTAGAAGTACATTGGTGGCTTGTCTCAATTTTCGTTTTTTCTCCTTTTGTATAAAGTTTACCTCCATCTAGAACGGGACACTTTTACTGTTGGGAGGTGTTTTGGTGCCCAACATGCTGTAAATATGTGTGTGGTGAGTTCGAGCAGACATAATTTATCTAATGTATAATTAATTAATTATCTAAGAATTAAATTTGACTTCTTATTTTTTCATGTTATTATTGTTTCTTCTGTCTTTGTTTTTTTGGTGTGATCGCCTGTGTGAGTTTTAAGTTGCTGGTTTCTGATGCCTTGTCCAATTTCTGAAATATTTGTAAATATTTATAGAAAAGCTTATGTTGTTTTCACGAAGGTCATTGGTAATTACTCAAGCTTAGCTGATTCAACAGCTAAAGGGAAAGGCCATGAGTGCGTTTCATTTCGGCAATCATCCGCTGGAATGGAAGTACTAATCTCGTTTGGGATTCTAGTACATAGTGGGGTTTGCTCTAATGAAAAAGCAAACGACGGAATATTGGCTCCGTTTGGATGGTGTGGGAATAAGAGGAATAAGGAAAGAAGTATTGGGAAGTGTGTAACTTTGTAAAAAGTGAGTTCATAAACATATTCTAGACAATAAAAAGTGCTTAAATATAGATTATTGAGATCAAATTACTTAAACTGAATGCAAAATCGCTTCAAATGCTGAAATATATTCAAAATTTGTGAAATCTATAAATTATGTACGTAAATACAGTGTATAATCCACGTATTTGAGTATGTAAGTTTATAAACATATTCTAGACTATATAAAGATCTTAAATAAAGATTATTGTGAGCAAATGACTGAAATTGAATGCAAAATTGCTTTAAATGTTTAAATGTACACAGAATCTTGAAAATCTACACATTATGAGAATAATTATCCTGTATAATCCATTCTTTTTGAGTGAGTGAGATAATAAACATATTCTAGACAATAAAAAGTGCTTAAATATAGATTATTGAGATCAAATTACTTAAACTGAATGCAAAATAGTTTCAAATGCTGAAATATATTCAGAATCTCTGAAATCAACAAAATATGTGCGTAAATACAGTGTACAATCCACGTATTTGAGTATGTGAGTTTATAAACATATACTAGGCTATATGAAGAGCTTAAATAAAGATTATTGTGCTCAAATCACTTAAATTGAATGCAAAATCGATTGTAATGCTTATATATATATTCAAAATCGTTTGAAATACACAAACATACTCAGAATCTGTAAAATCTGAACATTATATTCACAATTACAGTGTATAATCCAATCGTTCTGAGTAAGTGAGATCATAAATACATTATAGATTATATAAAGGGCTAAAATATAAATTATTGTTATCAAATGACTTAAAATGAATGCAAAATCTCTTCAAATGTTCAAATGTACTCAGAATCCGTAAAATCTGCACATCATGTGCGTAATTACAGTGCATAATCAAATCGTTTTGAGTTAGTGAGTTCATAAAGAATTTCTGGACTATATAAAAAGCTTAAATATTGATTATTGTGATCAAATGACCTAAAATTAATGCAGAACTGCTTGAATTGTTGAAAGTTACTCAGAATCTCTAAAATCCGCACATTATGTGCGTAATTACAATGTTTAATCCAATCATTTTGAATTAGTGAGTTCATAAACATAATTTATTCTGTATAAAGAGTTTAAATATAGATTATTGAGATCTAATCACTTAAAATGAATGCAAAATCGCATGAAATGCTTAAATATAATCAAAATCGCTTCAAAATGCTTACATATACTAAGAATCTGTAAATTCTTCACATCATGTGCGTAATTACAGTGTATAATCCAATCGTTTCGAATAAGTGAGTTCATAAACATATTCTAGAGTATATAAAGAGCTTAATCTAGATTATTGTGATCAAATGAATTAAAATGACTGCAAAATTGCTTGAATTCTTCAAATTTACTCAAAACCTCTAAAATCTACACATTACGTGCGTACTTACAATATATAATGCAATCGCTTTGAATTAGTGAGTTCATAAACATAATCTAGACTCTATAAAGAGTTGAAATATAGATTATTCCGATCAAATCACTTAAAATTAATACAAAATCGCTTCAAATGCTAAAATATACTCAAAATAGCTTGACATGCTCAAATATACTCAGAATATGTAAAAATATGATCATTAAGTGCATAATTACAGTGTGTAATCCAATTGTATTTGTGTAAGCGAGTTCACAAAAATATTCTTGAGAATATAAAGACCTTAAATATAGATTACTGTGAAAAAAATGACTTAAATTGAATGCAACATCGCTTTAAATGTTCAAATGTACTCAGAATCTGTAAAATTTGCACATTATGTGCATAATTACCGTGTATAATCAATATTTTTTTTAGTGAGGGAGTTCATAAACATATTCTATACTATAAAAAGTTCTTAAATATAGATTATTGTGAGCAAATGACTGAAATTGAATGCAAAATCGCTTTAAATGTTCAAATGTACACAAAATCTATAAAATATACTTATTATGTGAATAATTATCCAATATAATTAATTCTTTTTGAGTGAGTGAGTTCATAAAACTATATTCTAGACAATAAAAAGTGCTTAACTATAGATTATTGAGATCAAATTACTTAAACTGAATGCAAAATCGCTTCAAATGCTGAAATATATTCAAAATTTGTGAAATCTATAAATTATGTACGTAAATACAGTGTATAATCCACGTATTTGAGTATGTGAGTTTATAAACATATTATAGACTATATAAAGATCTTAAATAAAGATTATTGTGAGCAAATGACTGAAATTCAATACAAAATTGCTTTAAATGTTTAAATGTACACTGAATCTAGAAAATCTACACATTTTGTGAATAATTATCCTGTATAATCCATTCTTTTTGAGTGAGTAAGTTAATAAACATATTCTAGACAATAAAAAGTGCTTAAATATAGATTATTGAGATCAAATTACTTAAACTGAAGGCAAAATAGCTTCAAATGCTGAAATATATTCAGAATCTCTGAAATCTACAAAATATGTGCGTAAATACAGTGTACAATCCACGTATTTGAGTATGTGAGTTTATAAACATATTCTAGACTATATGAAGAGCTTAAATAAAGATTATTGTGCTCAAATCACTTAAGTTGAATGCAAAATCGATTGTAATGCTTATATATATATATTCAAAATCGTATGAAATACACAAATATACTCAGAATCTGTAAAATCTGAACATTATATTCACAATTACAGTATATAATCAAATCGTTCTGAGTAAGTGAGATCATAAATACATTCTAGAGTATATAAAGGACTTAAATACAAATTATTGTTATCAAATGACTTAAAATTAATGCAAAATCTCTTCAAATGTTCAAATGTACCCAGAATCCGTAAATCTGCACATCATGTGCGTAATTACTGTGCATAATCAAATCGTTTTGAGTGAGTGAGTTCATAAAGAATTTCTAGACTATATAAAGAGCTTAAATATTGATTATTGTGATCAAATGACCTAAAATGAATGCAGAACCGCTTGAATTGTTCAAACTTACTCAGAATCTCTAAAATCTGCACATTATGTGCGTAATTACAATGTTTAATCCAATCGTTTTGAATTAGTGAGTACATAAACATAATTTATTCTGTATAAAGAATTTAAATATAGATTATTGTGATCAAATCACTTAAAATGAATGCAAAATCGCACGAAATGCTTAAATGTAATCAAAATCACTTCGAAATGCTTACATATATTAAGGATCTGTAAATTCTTCACATCATGTGCGTAATTACAGTGTATAATGCAATCGTTTCGAATAAGTGAGTTCATAAACATATTCTAGAGTATATAAGGAGCTTAAATCTAGATTATTGTGATCAAATGAATTAAAATGAATGCAAAATTGCTTGAATTCTTCAAATTTACTCAAAACCTCTAAAATCTACACATCATGTGCGTACTTACAATATATAATGCAATCGCTTTGAATTGGTAAGTTCATAAACATAATCTAGACTGTATAAAGAGTTGAAATATAGATTATTGTGATCAAATCACTTAAAATGAATACAAAATCGCTTCAAATGCTAAAATATACTCAAAATCGCTTGACATGCTCAAATATACTCAGAATATGTTAAAATACGATCATTATGTGCGTAATTACAGTGTGTAATCCAATCGTATTTGTGTAAGCCAGTTCACAAAAATATTCTTGAGTATATAAAGACCTTAAATATAGATTACTATGAACAAATGACTTAAATTGAATGCAAGATCGCTTTAAATGTTCTATTGTACACAGAATCTGTAAAATTTGCACATTATGTGCATAATTACCGTGTATAATCAATATTTGTTTTAGTGAGTGAGTTCATAAACATATTCTATACTATAAAAAGTGGTTAAATATAGATTGTGGTGAGCAAATGACTGAAATTGAATGCAAAATCGCATTAAATGTTCATATGTACACAAAATCTATAAAATATACAAATTATGTGAATAAGTATCCAGTATAATTAATTCTTTTTTAGTGAGTGAGTTCATAAACATATTCTAGAAAATGAAAAGTGCATAAATATAGATTATTGAGATCAAATTACTTAAACTGAATGCAAAATCGCTTCAAATGCTGAAATATATTCATAATCTGTGAAATCTATAAATTATGTGCGTAAATACAGTGTATAATCAACGTATTTGAGCAAATGACTGAAATTGAATGTAAAATCGCTTTAAATGTTTAAATGTACACAGAATCTATAAAATCTACATATTATGTGAAT